>CM053610.1:76681817-76711592 GCA_028646535.1 Procyon lotor | reverse complement strand
GAATATCTTCTCCCATTCTGTCAGTTGTCTTTTGGTTTTGTTGACTTTTTCCTTGGCTGTGCAAAGGCTTTTGGTCTTGATGAAGTCCCAATAGTTCATTTTTGCCTTTGCTTCCCTTGCCTTTGGAGATGTTTCTAGGAAGAAGTTGCTGTGGCTGAGGTCGAAGAGGTTGCTGCCTGTGTTCTCCTCCAGGATTTTGATGGAGTCCTGTCTCACATTGATGTCTTTGATCCATTTGGAGTCTATTTTTGTGTGCGGTGTAAGGAAATGGTCCAGTTTCATTCTTCTGCATGTGGCTGTCTAGTTTTCCCAACACCATTTGTTGAAGAGACTGTCTTTCTTCCATTGGATAGTCTTTCCTGCCTTGTCGAAGATTAATTGACCATAGCATTGGGGGTCCATTTCTGGGCTCTCTATTCTGTTCCATTGATCTATATGTCTGTTTTTGTGCCAGTACCACACTGTCTTAATTATTATAGCTTTGTAATAGAGCTTGAAGTCTGGAATTGTGATGCCACTAACTTTGGTTTTCTTTTTCAACGTTCCTCTGGCTATTTGTGGTCTTTTCTGGTTCCATATAAGTTTTAGGATTATTTGTTCCATTTCTTTGAAATAAATTGATGGCATTTTGATAGGGATTGCATTAAATGTGTAGATTGCTTTAGGTAGAATAGACATTTTCACAATATTTGTTCTTCTAATCCATGAGCATGGAACATTTTTCCATTTTTTGGTGTCTTCCTCAATTTCTTTCATGAGCACTTAGTAGTTTTCTGAGTACAGATTCTTTGCCTCTTTGGTTAGGTTTATTCCTAGGTATCTTATGGTAAACAGACTAGTTTTTAGTTTGGTTTTGGATCTTAAGAAAAATTGAGAAGATAGTATAGAGAGTTCTCATATACTCTGTACCTAGTTTCTCCCATTATTAACATTTAATATCATTATGATATGTTTGTTATTAGTGAACCAATATTGATACATTATTAATTAAAATCCTGTTTCATACTATTAAAACCAATAAGTCTCCTATATAATATTTCAAGAACAAACTATATTTCCAAAATCTAGCAAATTTATAGTATCAATGGAGATTCTGTTTAGATGAGTGTATACAGTGGCTTAAACAAATTAGGGGTAATAGTGAACAATGCCGTTATATACTTGAAAGTTGTTAGGAGAGCAGATCTTAAATATTTTCATCACAAAAATATAAATGGTAATTACGCAACGTGATGGAAGTATTAACTAACTCTATTGTGGTTATTATTTTGTAATACATATATGTATCAAATCATTACTTTGTAACCTTAAACTTACACAATGTTATATGTCAATTATCTATTAAATAAAAGAGGAAAAAGATAAACATGGCTCGATAAATCCATAAAAGCTAGGGGAAAAAAGACAGTGGAGGAGTGGGACCCTATTTCAACCAGTCCCCTGAATTGCACTGGATATCTACCAGACTACTCTAAACACCCATGAAATCAGCCTGAGATGTAAGAAGATATATCTGAAACAAGGACTTCACAGGCAACATAATGATAATAAAATCATATCTTTCAGTCTCAACATGAATGGCCTAAATGCTCCCATGAAATAGCACAGGGTTGCAGATTGGATAAAAAGATGTTACCCATACACAGGCTGTGTATAAGAGACTCATTTTGAACCTAAAGATACATCGAGACTGAAAGTGAAGGGATGGAGAATGATTTTTCATGCCAATGGACCTCAAAAGAAAGCTGGGGTAGAAATTCTCATATCAGACAAATTGAATTTTAAGCTAAAGATTGTCGTTACAGATACAGAAGGACACTATATATTTCTTAAAGGGTCTATCTAATGAGAGGATCTAACGATTGTAAATATCTATGCCCCCAACATGGGAGCAGCCAACTACATAAGCCAACTGTTGACCAAAATAAAGAGACATATTGATAATAATACATTAATAGTAGGAGACCTCAACACTCCACTCTCAGCAATAGATGGATCATCTAAGCAGAAAATCAACAAATAAGAGCTTTGAATGACACATTGGACCAGATAGACCTCACAGATATATACAGAACATTCCACCCTAAAACAACAGAATACTCATTCTTATCCAATGCACATGGAACTTTCTCAGAATAAACCACATACTGGGTCATAAATCAGGTCCCAACTAATACCAAAAGATTGAGATTATTCCCTGCATATTTTCAGACCACAATGCTTTTTTTTTTTTTTTTAAAGATTTTATTTATTTGACAGAGAGAAACACAGCGAGAGAGGGAACACAAGCAGAGGGAATGGAAGCAGGAAAAGCAGGCTTCCCGCCGAGCAGGGAGCCCGATGCGGGGCTCGATCCCAGGACCCTGGATCATGACCTGAGCCGAAGGCAGACGCTTAACGACTGAGCCACCCAGGCGCCCCCAGACCACAATGCTTTGAAACTGAAACTCAATCACAAGAAAAAAATTGGAAGAAATTCAAACACTTGGAAGCTAAAGACCATCCTGCTTAAGAATGTTTAGACCAACCAGGAAATCAAAGAAGAACTTAAACAATTTATGGAAACCAATGAGAACAAAACCACATCAGTCCAAAACCCATGGGAAACAGCAAGGGCAGTCCTAAGGGGGAAATATATAGCCCTCCAAGCCTCACTCAAAAAAAAAAAATAGAAAAATCCTGAGTACACAAACTAAATTTATACCTTAAAGAACTGGAGAAAGAATGACAAATAAAACCTAAGCCACACACAAGAAGAGAAATGATTAAAATTAGAGCAGAGATCAATGAATTAGAAACCAAAAATACAGCAGAGCAGATTAACAAAACTAGAAGCTGGTTCTTTGAAAGAATTATTAAGATTGATAAACCACTGGCCAGACTTATCCAAAAGAAAAGAGAAAGGACCCAAATTACTAAATTATGAATGAAAAGGTAGAAATCATGACTAACACCAAGGAAATAGAAACAATTATTAGAAATTATTATTTACAACTATATATGCCAATAAACTAAGCAACCTGAAAGAAATGGATGCCTTCCTGGAAACCTATAAACTACCAAGCCTTAAACAGAAAGAAACTGACAACCTGAAAAGACCAATAATCAATAACAAAATTGAAGCAGTGATCAAAAACCTCCCAAAATACAAGAATCCAGGGCCTGGTGGATTCCCTGAGGAATTCTGCCAAACATTCAAAGAAGAAATAATGCTTATTCTCCTGAAACTGTTTCAAAACTATAAATGGAAGGAAAACTTCCAAACTCATTCTATGAAGCTAGTAATACTTTGACTCCAAAACCAGGTAAAGACTTCATCAAAATGGAGAATTACAGACCAATATCCCTGATGAATATGGATGTCAAAATTCTCAACAAGATCCTAGCCAGTAGAATCCAAAAGTACATTAAAAGGATTATCCATTATGATCAGGTGTGGATTTATCACTGGGATGCAAGGGTGGTTCAATATTCGCAAATCAATGTGATAGAACACATTAATAAGAGAAGAGACAAGAACCATCTGGTCCTCTAAATTGATGCAGTAAAAGCATCTGACAAAATATAGCATCCTTTCCTGATTTAAATCCTTCAAAGTGTAGGGATAGAAGGAACATTCCTCATTTTCATAAAAATTATTTATGAAAATCCCACAGTGAATATCAAAAGCTGGGAGCCTTTCCCTTAAGATCAGGAACACAGAATGCCCACTCTCACCACTTTTGTTCAAAATAGTACTGGAAGTCCTAGCAACAGAAATCAGACAACAACAACAACAAAAAAAATAAAAGGTATTCAAATTGGCAAAGAAGAAGTCAAACTTTCTCTCTTCACAGATGATGACATGATATTTTATGTGGAAAACCTCAAAGACTTCACGCCCACCGCCAAAATACTAGAACTCACACAGCAATTCAGTAATGTGGCAGGATACAAAATCAATGCACTGAAATCAGTTGCTTTCCTATACACTAACACTGTAACTGTAGAAAGAGAAATTACGGAATTGATTCCATTTACAATAGCATCAAACCATAAGATACCTTGGAATAAACCTAACCAAAGAGGTAAAGGATCTATACTCCAGAAACTACAGAACACTCATGAAAGAAATTGAAGAAGACACAAAAAGATGGAAAAACATTCCATGCTCATGGAGTGGAAGAATAAACATTGTTAAAATGTCTATGCTGCCCAAAGCAATTTGTACTTTCAACACGATTATGATCAAAATGCCACTGGCATTTTTCAAAGTGCTGGAACAAACAATCCTAAAATTTGTATGGAACCAGAAAAAGACCGAATTCAATAAAACAAAGAGGCAACCCACAGAATGGGAGAAGATATTTGCAAATGACACTATAGATAAAGGGCTGGTATCCAAGATCTATAAAGAACTTTTCAAACTCAACACTCAAAAAACAGGTAACTCAAAAAATGGGCAGAAGACCCAAAGAAGACATACAAATGGCTAATAGACACATGAAAAAATGTTCAACATCATTAGTCATCAGGGAAATTCAAATCAAAACCACATTGAGAGACCACCTTACACCAGTTATGGCAAAAATTGACAAGGCAGGAAAGAACATCCAATGAGAAAAGGGCAGTCTCTTCAACAAATGGTGTTGGGAAAACTGGTCAGCTACATGCCAAAGAATGAAACTGGACCACTTTCTTACACCACACACACACAAAAATTAAAAATGGATTAAAGATCTAAATGTGAAATGTAAAATTATAAAAATCCTAGAGGAGGGGTGCTTAAGTGGCTCAATAGATTAAGGATTTGACTCTTGATTTCAGCTCAGGTCAAGAGCTCAGGGTTGTGGAATCAAGAGCCGCATGGGGCTCTGCACTCAGCATGGAGTCTACTTGAGATTCTCTCTCACTTCCTCTTCCTGTCCCCCTCCCCCACTCATGCTCTCTCTCTCAAACAAATAAATAGGTTTTAAAAATAAAATCCTAGAAGAAAATACAAGCAATAACTTCTTTGACATTGGCTGTAGCAACTTCTTTCTAGATATGTTTCCTGAGGCAAGGGAAACAAAATCAAAATGATTTGATTTTGGAACTACATCAAAATAAAAGGCTTCTGCACAGCAAAGGAAACAATCAACAAAACTAAAAGGCAACCTATGGAATGGGAGAAGATGTTTGCAAATGACTTAGCTGATAAAGGATTAGTGTTCAAATATATAAAGAACTTATATAAACCAACACCCAAGAAAAGAATAATCCAATTAATAAATGGGCAGAAGACATGAACAAACATTTCTCCAAAGAAGACATACAGATGGTGAACAGACACATAAAAAGATGTTCAACAGGGGCGCCTGGGTGGCTCAGTCATTAAGCGTCTGCCTTCGGCTCAGGTCATGATCCCAGGGTCCTGGGATCGAGCCCCTCATCTGGCTCCTTGCTCGGCAGGAAGCCTGCTTCTCCTGCTACCATTCCCTCTGCTTGTGTTCCCTCTCTTGCTGTGTTTCTCTCTGTCAAATAAATAAAATCTTTAAAAAAAAAAAGATGTTCAACATTAGTGATCATCAGAGAAATGCAAATCAAAACTACAATGAGATACCACTTCACACTTGTTAGAATGGTTAAAATCAATAACACAAGAAAAAACAGGTGTTGGTGAAGATGTGGAGAAAGGGGAACCCTCTTACCCTGTTGGTGAGAATGCAAACTGGTGCAGCCACTATGGAAAACAGTAGGGAGCTTCCTGAAAAAGTTAAAAATAGAACTACCCTAAGAACCAGCAATCACTCTACTAGGTATTTACTCAAGGGATAATACCCAAAAATACTAATTGGAAAGGATACATGCACCCCCAATTTTATATCAGAATTATCTACAATAGTTAAATTATGGAAACAGTCCAGTGTCCGTCAACTGATGAATGGACAAAGAAGAGGTAGTATATATAGACAATGGAATATTACTCGGCTATAAAAAAGAACGAAATCTTGCCATTTGTAATGACATGGATGGAGCTAGAGAGTATAATATTGAGTGAAATAAGTCAGTCAGAGAAAGACAAACACCATATGATTTCCTCATGTGTGGAATTTAAGAAAAAATACAAATGAATAAAGGAAAGGAAAAGAGACAGAGAGACAAACAAATAAACTGATGGTTGCCAGAGGGGAAGTGGGTAGAGGATGGGGGAAACCGGAAAGGGGTTAAGAGTACACATCACAATGAGCACTGAGTAATGTACAGAAGTGTTGGACCACTATATTGTACATCTGAAACTAATATAATACTGTGTATTAACTATACCAGAAATAAAATAAACAACTTAAAGAAAGAAATTAAAAAACAAATGAATAGGCATCCATATAATTTAACATTAATTTCTGACAGAACTCTTTTTAGAAATAAAATGATACATGTTTGTTTTTTGTTTTTAAGGTGGGAAACATGCACATATTATTGTGAAATAGTGGTAGATTCCCATTAAAGACATGCACAGAAGGAGGATGGCTACTGTGACCAGTGTTGTTTAACACATTTCTGGAAGTTTTGGTGAAAAGAATAGGCCATGGAAAATAATTAAGTTGGGGGAACTATTAGAAATGACACATTATAATTCCCACATGATATTTGCCTAGATAACCAAAGGAAATGAACTAATAAAAGTTTACTTAGATGGTCAGTTAAAAATGGAATACACAACATTCAAGATTTTGGACATATTCAACAATGCAGAACATAGTATTGTAAAAAGAGCCCACTGATGATAGCAGTTAGAATGTAGGATTAAACTTAATAAGAAATGTAGGATTAAGCTGAATAAGAAATATTCAGGACCTACTAAAATAAAGGAAAAAAAAAGCATTCGGAAGAAAGATATGTTTCTGGATAAAGAATAGTCAAAACCACAAATGTCTCCAAAATAAATTGATACATTTGGTGAAATTAGTAACATGGGGGATAGTACATGATACTGACCTTCTAAAGCTCATGTGGTAAATAAAGAAAAAGCTAATAAAATTTCAAAACTGATTTTGGTGTAGGAAATCCATAATACAAGATATTGAAATAGATAAATTTCTAATAATTAAGAGTGAAGGCTTTGGCTTGCAGCTATGGTGAGGGACCTCACTATAGACCAATTCTCCCACAAAGAAAACAAGAAAAGCTAGATAAAATACAAAAAATACCCATTTGGAAGTAGAGGTGAACTGCCAAGGCAGAGAAGATAAATAGAATGACATTTTAAGTGTTGGAGAAAATAACCAGAATTCTATACTGTTAGAAAATAATTAATAGTATTGAGTACAAGAACTGAATAAGCAGATATTTCCATACAGTAGACTAGAAGCTTGAGGTCTGTTAATCTACTTGAAGCTTCCCTGGCTAGAATTATGATCCCCAGGGCCTCAGGATTAAACCTTTTCCAAAACTCATCCTCAGGGTGGGGTAAAGAAGGAGATGGGCAAGAGAAATTTGAATATCTCCCCTGCATTTTTCCTATAGAGGCCAACATTTCTCCCATTTTTCTTCTTTCCCTAGTTAATCCCAGATACTTGACACTGAAGACTGTAGTCCCTGGGTTGTGGCCATGTCCCTATCTGGGGACATCCTCAGAGAATCAGGAAAATCCTGCTGGCTCACGTGTCTACTTCCTTAGTTCTTATCTCTGCTTTATATTCTCCTGGGGTGAATAATATGAGCACTTCAGTAGCTCAAAGTCTTTGGAATCACTGTCTACATTTTAATTAATTAATTACTTAATTACTTAATTAATTTTAAATTCAATTAGCTAGCATATAGTACATCACTAGTTTCAGATGGAGAGTTCAGTCATTCATCAGTTGCCTATAACACCCAGTAAAATAGGTCAGTAGAGGGCATGACTTACCTTTACTCAACTTCTGACACTAGGTAAGAATTCATTCAGTATTCTTCTTTCTGTCTTGAATGAGGGGCTTTTACCAGGTTTACCAGCCAAGGTTACAGACTGGCTGATACATATACACCAAATGACATTGTGGTCCTAATTACACAGTGTCAGGACTATGAAATGCCCTACTTGGGTGGCTCCTCTCAAAAGTGGCCTCCAAATCTTCCCTCAGGTCCTTTTCCCATTCCTCCTCCTAAGGGTGATTCTAGAACAAGGAGGCTCCTTCTTCTCACTCCACCTCAGTGGAAGACTTTCCTCCCAAAGAGAATCAGTTAAAAAGTCCTGCATATTTCAAAGCTCTCTTTTAATTAGATTTCTTCAAAAAAGTTAATGTCTTTGGCTTGAAATGACAGCGCTTCTCCTGGCTACGTGAACATATGCATTTGCCCTTTGGATTGGAAATCCCAACTCTAGGAATCTACCCCAAATATATAATTGCAAAAATACAAAAACATACAAGCACAAGACTATTCTTTTATAGCATTTCTTTAATGGCAAAAGACTGGAACTAACACAAATGTCCATCAATAAGTGACTGGTTGACTCTTGAGAGGGAATTAATATGGGGAAATTGTTACCAAGGTATTAGAAGAGCTAAAGGGGATCATGGGAAACACATAGATAAGCAACAGCAGACAACTACTACCATGTTCAAGGCTAAAGGGACAAAAAGAAAATATGGCTTTATCAGCTAGAGCTTCCCAGTGGGGCTAACATGTTGTAGGTGATACAGGCAGATACAGCCCGAAGCAGAGGAAATGAGAGGCCTCTCCTCTCCTGCCCGCCTACCTCCAACAGGTGCTAATCCCTGGCTGAACCTGACTGAAGCCAGTTAGCAAAAAAGCCTGGGTTTGCGGGGGTCAGTCAGAAGAAGAGCAGGAGGGCAGAGAATGCAACTCAGATGGTAAGACAGTTTCTATTGGCTGCTTTCCTCTCCAACCCCCTACCCCTGAATATGGGTTACACTTTCCTTGTCTTTGTATATTTCATAATTTTTTATTGAAAACTAGACAATTCATAAAACATTGTGTTGTAATACCGTAAGACATTTTATAATATATTGTAGCAGTTCTGGGTCATGATTTTTCTCTCCTGATAATTTGTTTTTGTTGTTTTGTTTAGTAACTTGCCTGGGCTAGGTTTATGAAATTAATCTCCCCAATGACTGTGTATGTCTACTCCTTTAAAAAATTATTATAGTTGCTTTTATTTTTAAGCCTGACTTGCGAGGGGTCACCTCTCTTTCTGTGTAGCTTAGTGGTCGACAGTGATTGGACAGGACAGTGATTGGAGGCTGCACTCCAACCTCTTGAGCCAGTGAAATTTCTGTTTTCTGCTGATGGATCTCTGTATGGGGAGGGCACCACATTCAATGTTCAAGCTGTTTTAAATTCTTCTCCTGACTTTTTTTTCCTCTTGGCCTCTTCTGCATCTCTTCTCTGCAGGTGTGGTCTCAGTGCTGGTCAGGAATATGTGGAGGGCTTGGGCCCTCTCTGGTCCAAATGTGAATGCATGTGGTCTCAGCTATTATTATGCTTGTCCCAAGCACAACCTCAGGCTAGCAGAGGCACCGGCCTCTCCACTGGACCACTGCTGAGATTGTCATCTCTTCAGACCGTTTTGCCAGAGCATGGCCCATTTCTCCAAAACAAGTGTGCCAGTAAGCCACGACAGTTGTCACAACTTGTCATAGCATCCGTGTCAACCACACTGGGTGGAGGATGAACACCAGTAATGAACACCACAGGCTCCCACTAGTCTTAAAAACTCTGCAGCTTTTCAAACACAAATGCTTCTTAAATTATGGTAAACCTTTTGTAGATTTCCAGAGCATGGGAATAGTTGTTTTTGCCATTTCTTGGTTTAGTTTTATACTTGCTTTTTGAGGAAAAGATTTGTTAACCTCCTAACCTAGTTATCCTCTGAAGTTCTGCTTCACTCATCCAGTAAATATGTATGTAACATTTTCTTGTGAAAGGAATTTTTCTCAGCACTGAGGATATCTCCATAAATAATACAGATCTAGTTCCTGTTCTTATGGAGCTTATAGTTTAGCACGGGAGATAACGAGTGACTATACAATGTATTACTTAGTTACAAATGTAGTGAATGCTACAAAGAAAAAGCACATATATCTTTGTTTTTGTATCATGTCTCACTGAATTAGTCATAACTTCTACAAAAGCCTTCTTAGTAATGGCGGTGATGCGTATAATTTTCTTGGTCCTGATTTCAATAGATATGCCTTTAGTGTATAACCACTAAGATAGATTATTTTTTAGAAATCATGTTGAAGAATTACATATTTATTCCTAGTTTTCTAACATGTTTTCCCTTCAAAAATGTACACCAAAAGTTATCATATGCTTTTCAGCATCTCTTGAAATTTTCATATACATTACCATATTAGACCTATTCGCATCATACTTTATGTGTCAAGATGTTCAAATAGTAAAATACCTTGCATAACCAAAGTAAATTATATGAGAAGGAGGTAGGTAATCATTTAAACTTACCTGGACTTAAATTGCTGCTACTTTATTTAGTGTTTTATTGAAAGTGAGACTGGGTTATTATTTTGGTTCCATCATTTTTCAGTTTTTTATTATTTTATATTTTTCTATGTTTTTCACTTGTTAATATAAAATGTTTCTTCAAAGTGTGGAACAATTTAAACCAGAGGGAGAAAAAGAAACAGGCAGTTTTCAAATACTGCATCAGTGAGGGCAGGAATAGGACCTAGACCCTGGACTCACAAAACCAAAGCATTTTATTAATATATCTTGAAAGGGCATTTTTTTTCTTTAAAAACAAATATATAGTCTCTATCCTGCCCACGTCACCCCCCAAAAAGAGAGGACTTTGAAGATTACTTAGTTGAAATTATCAAGTCCTCTAGCCCTTAAAAAACCCTATGTTCTTAGAAGTTAATCTGGCTGGCTTTTGCTCAGTGACTTTGAATAGAGTTCTAAGTCATAATAATGACAGCTCCTTAGGAAGGGAGAAGTCCCACTGGGGAGAAAGTTGGGATTCCCGTAGCACCAGCAAATATCTTTTTTACAGCATTAACCACACTGAATTAAAATTATTTATTTACATGTAGATAATCCCCACTAGCCCACGAACCCTTAAGAGAAATGATTTTTTTTTAACAAGGTCTCTGTCTGCATATCTTGGTGTAGTTCCCAGTACATGTAATTCTTTATAAATTTTTATTATATGAAGAAATGAATGGGGCCATAGAGGACACATCTCAATCTAAAAGCCAATTCTCACTGTTCCAATGTCCCAATAAAAGACTTAAATAAGAGATTTTATAGGGGCATGGAGATGGTTTACAGATAAGGGTAAAAGGAGAAGGACATGCAAATGTCAAGGACTTTCACCAATGAATGAACAGCTATTAAAATGTAACCAATGCTTCTGCTAAGATTTCTTACCAAGAAAAAAAGGCAGTCTGTCTTCATGCTGCTGATGTCCTTTAGCTCACAGAGACCTGTACAAACTATATGTTCGCACTAAGGTCCACATCTGGCTCCATGAGCTTGGGCGAGCTGGATCTCTGGATTTTCTGGACCTCTGTCTTCCTAGCTGTAACATATAAGGGTGAGTAGGTCTTTTTGAGAGCCTTTTTTATACCACACATCTTTTGATTGCAAGATGAATGAAAAACAAGCAGGTGGTTTTCTGAAAGAATTTTTTTAAATAAAAAATCAGATCACATGTTTTTATCATAATCAGATCACAGTAATAAAAGTGAGTTGGAGATTGCCAAGCCACTGACCAGTTTCCTGCTCATCCCCATGAGCCAGAAACTTTTACTAAAGGCAACAGAAACTCAATTCAGTCCCAAAATGTCAAGACTTAATATCTGTCAGGAGGAAAAATTATTGTTTGCTCTTTGGGCTGTCAGACAGTTATCAAGTCAAATAAGTTAAATAGATTTGTCTACCCAGTATTTGAGGCATGGATCTTGCTTTCTTATTTCTGCTCTGGCAGTGTTTGATTTGGTGTTTACCAGAGTGGGGGAGAGAAAGAGAGAAAGAGGTTGAGAAAGAGAAAGAACGAACAAGCAAATTGCAGCCACTTTTCTTCCACAGCCACAGGCTGTGATGTCAAGAAGTAAATGATGGAAAATGTCAACTCTGCTATCTGTAACCTCGTGCTTTGCAGTTTCCCTGAGGCCCCCATGCACTCTCACAGCTTCTTGAGCAAGAAGTAGACCAACAAAAAAATGTAAATGCATTTTGCACTGGTTACACTATAGACCCTCACACAGTAGTCTTTTTTTTTTTTTTTTAAAGATTTTATTTATTTGACAGAGAGAAACACAGCGAGAGAGGGAACACAAGCAGAGGGAATGGTAGCGGGAGAAGCAGGCTTCCTGCCGAGCAAGGAGCCCGATGCGGGGCTCAATCCCAGGTCCCTGGGATCTGACCTGGGCCGAAGGCAGACGCTTAACAACTGAGCCACCCAAGTGCCCCCTCACACAGTAGTCTTGAACAGAAGACCTGACAGAAAATCCTGACACTTTGTTTTTTTTTGCCAAAGAACAGTGTCTCCTTCAAAAATGCTGACCTTTGGAATCATGTTCATTCACCTTAGTAATTCTCTGTTGGAAGGAGGAAATTGGTGCCTTTGTTTACATACTTACCCACCCAATAGCACTTGGTAAGGGACGGTATGCCACACAAACAAGTACCTTTAGAGGGTGCGGTGGTGAGCAGGGAAGAAGGCAGAGGAAGAGAAGTCAGAGAAGAGAAGAGAGGTGAAGGGAAGAGAGGTGAAGTAGAGAGATCAGAACAGCCAGGAAGCACCCAAGAGCACTGGTTGAGAGAAGGACCTTCGGGAAGGGCAAAGGGAGGTGGGAGGTGAGACAATCCCAGTGAAAAATCCTGCCTACTGTAGGGAGTTGGGCATTTGTACAAACTGTGTGTTCTCATGGGGATCCAGAGCTGACTGCTCTGTGCATTTCATGGTGCAAACCGTGGGACATTGACTAATGCTGGCAAAGTTAATTTCTTCCAAGGAATGGCGTATACAGGAATTTTTTTTTATTACACAGATCAATCATTAGAAATAGCTTAGATGATATTATTCATGCAGTTAACCTGAAATAAGTATGGTAATAGTTGTAGGAAACAAGCAAGAATTACCCTCATAAACTTGGAGATTAAATTAAATCTTTTTGTTAAACTCATTTGTTGAAAAAATTATCGGTTCTCCCAGTAATAATGTGATTCTGTGAATTGAATTTTATGTTATTTAGGGACTTCAGAGTAAAATTATTCCAAGGCTTATTTCTCTTGGATGAGGGGCTGTGGAATCTCATTTAGGATGTAGAATATTATAATTGCATAAATTACTCAGGGCTTATGATATGAGATTTTAAAGACAAACAAATAGATCTTTTGCTTTTAAAAATTCAAGGAGAATGTGGCTCCCTGACGAGATCGCTTTCTTTTCAACCTCAAATCAGCTTTATTTCCTGGCTCTTCCTCCCTGTGCTACAAGTATTTCTAAGGGAGACTACGTCATGTGCTTTCAGATTCTGCCAAGAAAAAGTGCTCCATTGCTCAAGGATGCATTGATATTGTAAAGATAGTTCTTATAATGGAGCATAGCTAAGGGAGGAGGACAATGCTGAGTTCTTACTAACAATGTATCTGTGCATCTTGACTCTGTACCTGGATTGGTTTAATAAAAATAGAATAAGCAGTCAAATTAATGTCTGAAACTAAAAAAAAAAAATAAAAAATAAAAACAAACAGATAAAGTCTCTCATAAGTAGAAATTGTCTTAGTCTAGATGTCCCCAATATGTTAAGTCTAAGACAAAATTTTGTATGTGGATAGTTTGTTTGGAGAAATGATCCTAAGGATAGAAGTAAAGGACAAGGAAGAAAGGAAAAACAATCCAACAGTGTGTTATCAAACTTTCATCACTACAGGCAGCTAGGGCTTTCTCCACTTGGAAGATCTGAAGAAACATTTATAATTCACCTTGGAATTTTTCACTCCAGGGATGAAAGAGGGGAATATTTATCAAGCAATTCTATTGCCATTGGTCAATGCTCAGTGAGGTATTAACTCCTGCTCACTTCTAGGCTTGTCCCTAGATTGGAATGCCTGAGTAAGTGTCCACAAGCATCCAGGATGTGGTGTTGAAATTTTCACTTTGTTCATGCAGTGATCTCCTGACTTCACTGAGCATTTTTATGACCATTATTTTGAACTCTCTATTATTTAAATCACTCATTTCCATTTCATTAAGGTCTGCTTCTAGAGTTTTACCTTGCTCTTTTATTTGGAACATTGGTACTTTGTCCTTGACTCTCTGTGTGGTTTCTGTGCATTAGATAGAACAGCTCCTTTCCCACTCTTGACATTGTGATCTCATGTGGGACGTGAACCTTATTGATCAGGCTGACTTGAGCTCCAAGTTGTCTCTCAAACCTCTGTGCTTATTCAAGTCTCCTTGTTTGCCCTTGGTGGCTCCCAATAGTGTTCAAGACCCATCAGTGTCCCAAAGAGGAAGACTGCAGGCAGTACCTATTAGATTGGAAGTTGGAGTCTCAGGAGGCCACTGGGGCAGTATGTAGTTAACCTCCTAGAGAGAAACTGGAGTTGGGCATCTTTGCTTGCTACCTCCGTGCTGGGGCCAGGTGTATAGCTGCAGGGGGGGTGCTCCTGCACCTGCTAAGAACTGCTTCTTTTTTGCTACAGTACTGTGGGACTTGCGAATGCAAGCCCTTTGGCTCTTACAACCAGGTGACCTGCAGGCCCATTCCTTAGTTGGCAACTGCAAAAGCTGGGGTGCCAGATGTGTGTACAACTTCTTCCCAGGGAGATACTGGAGTTGGTTTCATTATTGGAAGGTGCTGGAGGGAAAAGGCAGGAGAGGTGTTTATCAGCTTCTTTAGTCTCTGGGGATGATTGCAGCCAGCCCCTAGATGCATGCTAAATTAGAAGCCTGGCCCTCAAGCAGCAGCTTTTTTTTTTTTTTTTTTTAAGTTGAGATATAATTGACGTAAAACATTATATTAGTTTCAGGCATACAACATAATTGACTTGATACATGTTTATATTGCCAAATGATCACCACAAAAAGTTTAGCTAACATCTATCACCACACATAGTTACAATTTTTTTTTCTCGGATGAGAACTTTTAAGATCTCTAAGCAATTTTCAAATATACAGTACAGTATTACTAACTATAGTCATCATGTTGTATGTTATAAGCACAATTTGTTCTCTGTATCTATGAGCTTGGTTTTTTCTCTTCTTCCTTCCTTCTCCTTCCTTTCTCCTTCCTTTCTCCTTCCTCCTCCTTCTTTTTTTTAGATTCCACATACCAGTGAGACTGTATGATATTTTGCCTTTGAGTTATTTCACTAAGCATAATGCCATCAAGTTCCATCAAGGTTGTTGCAAATGGCAAGATTTTCTCTTTTATGGCTGAGTAATGATACGTAGATTATATTATATATAGATGTAGGTAGATTATATATACCTATCTCACATTTTCTTTTTCTTTTTCTTTTTTTTTAAAGATTTTATTTATTTGACAGAGAAACACAGCGAGAGAGGGAACACAGAGGGAAAATTGTAGCGGGAGAAGCAGGCTTCCTGCCGAGCAGGGAGCCCGATGTGGGGCTCGATCCCAGGACCCTGGGCTCATGACCTGAGCTGAAGGCAGAGGCTTTAACCCACTGAGCCACCCAGGCACTCCACTATCTCACATTTTCTTTATTCATTCATCTATAGATGGACACTTAGGTTGTTTCCATGTCTTGGCTATTGTAAATAAAGAGCAGCTTTTAAAGTATGCAGTTAAATCTCTTCCAGGGAAAGACTGGGAGATGGATGATTTTGCCTGTTTCCTTTGTGCGGATCCACGCGGGCACCATTGCTATGTTTGTGCACCCACTAAGAATTGCTTTTTTGTTTACTGTAGTCCTGTGGATCTTGTAGACACAAGCTCCATTGGCTAGGTGTTTTGGGATCCCATTCCTCCAGTGAGAGTCTTAAAAGTTGGGGCACTTGGTGCAGGGGTCTAAACCTTTTGCCTCTCAAGGAACAGCTAGGAATTGGGGGGGTTATCTCCTGATTGTATGGCACATTGCTGGGGTGGAGTTGATGGCAAGAATGTGTCTCAGACTAAGAAAATGTGGGCATTTTCTTATTCATCTGATGTGTAGGAGTCACTCAGCTATTTTCTAGATCTCTTTCGGAGGATATTTCTCCTTGTATGGCTGTATATTTGATACACTGCCTGAAGAGGAGAACTCAGGAGGTTCCTGTGTACCTTCTTGATCGACTCTGCCTACTTTGCTCTTAAAATTGAATGGAGAGTCAGTGATTATCAAATTTTTGAGAAAAGCCTTAAATTATCTATATTTTTTCTCTTTGTATTAAAAAAAAATGCTATGATGAAAGCAACATTTTTGCTACAAGTCATCTCTTGTCCTGTAAAGCCTGCCTCAAAATAGGTCCCTTTGAATGAATTTATTATTGCTCTGGTGTAAGGCCTTGGTCTTCAGTACATTAAAATATTTGTATTTCTTCTACAAGCCAGTCCTCCTCTCCCTGTCCTCCTCAAATCTCCCAAAGGACAGGTTTTTTCATTTTGACATTCATAGAGCCTTGGAACTTCTTCTTGGTTTATGACAGACCCAACTCTTGTTGTATGTGCTTGACTTCAGTTTAGTTGTTTCATTAGGTATTTTATTGGGTTGATATTTTTTATTTCTCTCACATTGTATTCCATTATATCACCTTACTGTTCTATCTTACTGTGCGAATTCTTGTTGAATTGAAACTGTTTTTCTCATTAGAAAATAACAAATATTTTCAAGTTTAAAATAATTTTTATAGTTGGCTGTATTTTGTTCATTTTATTTCATAGGTACTATAGTCAGCCATGTTTTATCAACTACCGCCTTCATTTACGGTCAGGAACACTTGAAAATTTCATGTCACTAGTTTGCTTTTGGATATAATACAGTAGCTGAAAGAGTGGGGTTTTTTGATAAATAAAATGTTTATATAATTCTTAAAAGCTCAGTGAAGCATATAAATTTGTACCTATTCTGGGCTTTAAGAGAAAAAGAAACCTTCCACAAACTTCAAAACATTCTTATTTACTTTTTATTACGAATGGGTAGAAGGTTCATCTAAACAGAGCTCTTTTTAATGTACATTTAAATGTAGTTAAAAGTTTTAGCTTCTTTACTAATTTAATGAAAGAAAACGCAAAAGTATGTGTGAAAGAGATGCAGTGGGGGTGGGTGCAGAGCACCACCTCAGGAAGGATTTTCCTGTGCCCAGAGATAGGAAGGAAGAAGCCTTATATACTGAAAGCATGTTTCCATCAGAGTAATGAACCATATAACTACTCTTGTGTGAGTCTCAAAATATAAATCTTTCTTTATGATGAAAGGGCTGGTAGTAGTGAATTGTTGGTACAGAAAAGAGATGAAGAAGAAAAAGACAGCAGCTTAAATGTTATACACATTTATGCAAATTTAGTTTCTAAAATGAAAGCACTTTCACTACTATGAAAGGGACCGGAATGAATGGGTGAGAGGTAGAGAGATTGTGTGGGCTGCTTAACTGTTGGCCTGTAGAATTCTTTCGAAAGACTGCCTATGGCACAAAGGACTGAACCATCTTTTACAGATCCACACTATTGTGAATTCAGGCTGACATACCTGACAGTAAGAGTAAAAGGCAGTTATGTTCTGTGAAGACCCAAGTGGAATAAAATGCCTGGTTCAGAAGAGAGGTCTCATGTAGGTGGGAGTGGGTGATAAATACTCAGGGAATACAACTGGAATGGGCTGTAGGAACATTTAGTGACCTTGACAACACTAAGAACTCTCCACTCTATAAGATAGAGTTCCTTTATGATCCTAGATGAATTTGAAATGACAAAGCTTGATTATAGCAACTTAGTAAACATATTACTATGGCAAGGACAAGAGACTCCAGAGGAATGGGTAATGAAAGATCTTAAGTTCATCTCAATGTATTTCATTTTTTTAAAGATTTTCTTTATTTTGATGGAGAGAAAGACATAGCGAGAGAGGGAACACAAGAAGGGGGAGTGGGAGATTGAGAAGCAGGCTTCCCACTGAGTGGGGAGCCTGATGCTGGGCTCAAACCCAGGACTCTGGCATCATGACCTGAGCCAAAGTCAGATGCTTAATGACTGAGCCACCCAGGCGCCTCTCAATGAATTTCATTTTGACCTGGGTTTACATAGACACAAAATCTCAAACACACACTTAAGCTTTTCTGGAGCCAAGATGATCATCTTCCACAGATGCCAATGTGTTTAACTTTTCCATAAAACAAAATGTGCTATGAGTTCTCATAAGAGCCAAAAAACAAAAACAAAAACACAAATAAGAGATATGTGGTATTCTAAAACAATTATCTAGAAAAATTGTAAAATATAAAAGGAAACTCTACACGCAGATAAGCACTCCCAATTATTTTGCCTGAAGATGATGTTAAAATCCTTGAAACTAAATAGAGGATGGGTAGGTGGGATTCTAATATATTTCTGCTCAATTACATATAGTTTACTACAATTTATTCTAATAATAACCCTCTATAATTACACTATATGTTAACAGTAACATTTGGAAAACTCAGAGCAGGGCAGGTAGCCAACGAAAAGTAACTTGAATCAAGACGAGGGAAGATTTTAAGAAAGGAAAAAGATAGGTAGTTTGCTAGGTAGAGCTTGTAAAATATACATACTCAAGAGAAAGGGTCATGGCCCACATGAGAAGACTGAAGAGTGTGTCTTAGCCTAGTAAAAACAGAAAGAGCCTATATTTCAAATGAGAGACAGAACAGACAGAGAGACAGAGAGAGAGAGAGAGAGAAGAAAGATTCCTGACAGATGGAAGCTCTTTACCTCTCGAGTACTGAAAACTGTGCTATGAAATGTGATAATCAGCAGCTTCTAACAAACTGATATTTGAGGCCTTAATGATACTCCTGTGTAAAGCTTAAAACATCACACAGCCTCTCCCTGGTCAAAAATTTCTTTCATCTTTTCTAAAGCAACTTCTCCTGCCTGCGAGACACTGCTTAGTCAGTGATGGACAATCCTTTTGCATAAATCTTTTTTTTTTTAATTTTAATTTTTAATTAATATTTTTTAAAATTTAAATTCAATTATCCAACACACAGTACATCATTAGTTGCAGATACAGATTTCAATAATTCATCAGTTGCCTGCAACACCAAGTGCTTATCACATCACATGCATATAGATATTAATAATAAAAGATAACAGAGCCTCACCTACTGATGGATATCATCCTTTCTTAGACCCTATAAAGTGTTTAGTTGTTGCTTTGTATGTGGCTATCCTTATAATAATGAGTGTTTACCTTACTAATATCAAATTCATGCCCTGATATACTATGTCCATAACTTTCTGTGTACTTGATAATATTTTGTTTCAATACCAAATCAGTGTATTCTTTTTGAAAACATTCAACAGGTCAGTTAAATCCAATGCATAGAGGTCTAACTATGCACATAATTCTACTGAAGTGAAGACACTATGAACAACTATGTTCAAGTTCATGCAAATACAGGCAATGAAAACCATGTCACAATACCGATAGCAATTGCATGGTTCTGCTTATTATAAAATTTAGTCTAATTTCATATATATTATTTTGTGAATAAAAACTTTAGAACCATTGAGGTATGGCAATATGATATATAAGATACAGTTCCACATTTCATTTCATTATATCTTTTCATGTGCTTAGATAACCGTAAGGAATTTGGGAAATTTATTTCACTAGGCCAAAAGTTCTGTTTGCTCAGTAGCTTGCTTAGCACAATATACAAAGTTACTGCAGTTTTAATGAAGAACCAGAATTCTGAAGGCAGAATTCTCCACAGTTAAGGGCTCACTCAGCAGGATAGATAGAAACAGCATATGCTAAGTTATCCAATGTTTGTGAGGCCTATCTAGGGGAACTTCCATAGATGTGTTTTATACCACAAAATGGCAGAGAATACCTGGCTGGATGTAGAGACATAAATATATACCATATGTGCAAGAAATGAACTGTTAGTCATACAGCATGGAAGTGTCCATACAAAATGGAAGTGTCATGCTTTGCAGATGCTAATTTCTATGGAATGAGGAAAACAAAACCTAACCATACAGTCCTAAATTATTAAATTAAATGAAACACTGTCTTAGTTGTCTCTCACATAAACTTCTTAATAGTTTTTCCAGGAAAAATATCATAATAATAATGAACCAGTAACAGAGCTATACAAAAAATATTATAAAATAGTAGGAGAGGAATGAAAGAATGGTAGATAAAGAATACACATGAGAAAAGTATCCCTATGTTGTAATTGAAATTACTACCCAAATTAAAAATATTAAGAAAATATTATCTTTTTAAAACAAGAGCTAAAAACAGAAATAAAAGAGCTCAAGAAAGAAATGAGGAGACAACTAAATAAGACTAAAAATAAGGGCAGAGCTCAGATGGAAAAGTAGAAGAGAAAAATCAAAGTATCACAGGTTAAAAGCTAAATGGGAAGCAGCACAAAAAAATAAAGCTGAAAGCAGTGTTATAGGCTGAATTGTGTCTCCCCAAAATTCATATGGTGAATTCCTAAACCCCTGTACCTCTGGATGAAACTGAATTTGAACGTAGTGATGTTGGTATTCAATAAAACTAAATATTAACAGCAAAGAAAGAAACAAAAGAGAACAACAATATGCAACTTGGAAACTGGAAAAAAAAACTCTGAACTCTTGAGCCAACAGTAAATCAAAAGTAGAAATGAAAAATAAATGTGAATTAACAACAATAAAATACTGCATATCAAAACCTGTATTGAGCTAAGGTTGTTCTCAGAGCAAATTTCATAGACTTAAATCTCCACGTTATTAATCAAGAGAATATAAAAATAAATGGCAAGGCATCCAAATGCAGAAATGAGAAAAATAAAGCTAAAACAATTAATGGTAATAGTGTAGAATTACAGATTTAATGAATTTAATAAGAGAAGGAGGATGCAGGTTCATTCAAAATAAAATATAAA
This sequence comes from Procyon lotor, assembly GCA_028646535.1. NCBI lineage: Eukaryota > Metazoa > Chordata > Mammalia > Carnivora > Procyonidae > Procyon > Procyon lotor. Next base: position 76,690,576 of record CM053610.1, on the reverse strand, counting down.
GGAAGAATAACAGCTGTAGAGAAAACACAAGACTGTTAATGCAACATTATTCAAATAAGCCTAAACTTGTAGGTATTTCTGAGAAAAAAATACACAAATGATAAAAGTTGACTCCAAAGAAGTTATAAAATTAAACAGATTGGTTAATACGGAAGACTGAGAGAGAGAGAGATGCAAACATTTTCTTTTTTATTATAGTATTAGATACTAAAATGTGATTAAAAATAGCACAAAAAGATAAATACAAATCTCAATAAAGAGTTTAAATGTAAAAATACAAAATAAAATATTGGAAAATAGAATCCAGCAGCACATTTAAAACATAAACTTTGGCTCAATGGGACTCATACAAAGAGTCTAGAGGTAGTTCATTTTGGAAAAATAAATGAATACTTTGAATTAATTGACCAAAGGATAAAGTCAAATAATTAGCTCCATAACTGTTTTTCATATCTTGAGCTGCTACAACAAAATACCATAGACTGAGTGGCTTAAACAACAAAACTTTATTTTCTCATAGTTCTGGAAGCTAGATGTCCAAAATCAAGGTGCCAGCATAATTGTTTCTGGGTGAAGGCTCTCTTCCTGGATGGTAGACAGCTACCTTCTGCCTGTGTCCTCACATGGCAGAGAGGCCTCAGAGGGAAGAGAGAGTAAGCTCTCTGGTGTCTTTTCATAAAAGGGCACTAATCCCACCTTCATGACCTCATCTAAACCTAATTATCTCCCAAAGACCCAAATACTATCACATTAGGGGTTAAGACTTCAACATATGATATTTGGGGGAGACATAATTCAGTCAATAGCAATGTTGAAAATGTATTTTGTGAAGTTCAACATATACTCTTTAATAAATAGAAATAAATAATTATTTTCTGAAGTGTATGTATCTCAGAACATGTCAGCATTAAGTGTAATGGAGAAACAATGAAAGACTTCCTACTGTAGATAGGAATAGAAAAAAAACTTCATAAAAGATTGTATGTATGTATGTACGTATGTATTTAGAGTGTGAGTGGGGGGAGGGGTAGAGGGAGAGAGACAGAATCTCAAGCACAGTCCACACCGAGCATGGAGCCCAATGCAGGGCTCAATCCCACAACCCCAGGATCATGACCTGAACTGAAACCAGAATTAGATGCTTAACCAACTGAGCCACCCAGGTGTCCCTCCTTCTCCTTCTTTTTAATCAATCATAGATTATTTCTCATTTCATGATTTTTTTCTCTATTATTTCATATAATTCTGGAGATACTACCCTAAGCAATTAGAAAGTATGAAATAAGTATAAAAGCTAGAAAGGAAGAGATAAAATAATCATTATTTATAGCTAATATAATTACAGATCATCTGAAAAACCATGTAGATGTTAACATGGTTGGGCACAAAATTAATATTCCATAGTCAATAGTCTTTTTTTTTTCTTTTTAGATTTTTATCTATTTATTTGACAGAGAGAGAGAAATCACAAGTAGGCAGAGAGTCAGGCAGAGAGAAAGGAGGAGGAAGCAGACTCCCCGCTGAGCGGAGAGCCCGATGTGGGGCTCCATCCCAGGACCCTGAGACCATGACCTGAGCCAAAGGCAGAGGCTTTAATCCACTGAGTCATCCAGGTGCCCCTATAGTCAATAGTCTTTCCATAGTCAAATAACAACTAGCTGAGAAACACAATGGCTTTTTTTTTTTACTTTCCATCTAACTGGAATACCCAAAAGAGAAACCTTAAAACATGTGCTGAACATGGCAGAACTGCTGTCACCCTAGGTCCTTAAGCAGATAGAGTTCTCTACCCTTATCCTCACTACCTGAAATATCCTCATTAAACAGAAAAAGAAGAAATAACTTTCTACTATATTTGAGTGGAAAATAACCAGCTGTAACAGAATTTACTTACAACTGAGCCAAAGGACTTAATTCTCTTCCTTTCCTGATTAGAATGAGGATACAATACCTGCAAATGCAGCAGCCATGTTATGACCACAAGGACAAAAGCCCCATGATAAGGAGGGTAGAGGAATGGTGTGTCAGCCTGGAATTGCCTTCCCCTGGATTTCTTGTCCCTTTAAATCAATAACCTTTTATCTACTTAAGCCATTGTAGTAGATTTTACTATTATTTGCAGTCAAAAACAAGTAACCTAATCATTTTTCCAATCCACTGGGCTGAACATTTCAGCTTTCTTATTGTCCTCATGCCTCTCTGACCATTTCTTCCCTGACTTTTTTGGGAGCTCCAACAGGCCTACCTCTTAAAAGTGGATGTCATAGGGGCACCTGGGTGGCTCAGTGGGTTAAAGCCTCTGCCTTCAGCTCAGGTGATGATCTCAGGGTCCTGGAATCGAGCCCCACATCGGGCTCTCTGCTCAGCAGGGAGCCTGCTTCCCCCTCTCTCTCTCTGCCTGCCACTCTGCCTGCCTGTGATCTCTCTCTCTCTGTCAAACAAACAAACAAATAAAATCTTAAAAAAAAAAAAAAGTGGATGTCATAAAGTTTTGTCCTCAGTCCACAAGTCTTTTTACCACTTAGTATGATTGCAATGCACAATCTCCATGGTCATATCTGGTGGCCCTACTCCCTACTCACTTCTCTTTGTGATTTAATCTACCATTATAGATTGAATTACCTTGTATCAATTCATTATTTGTAGGTCAACAGATCAAGCCCAGTCATCTATCCTGTGTTCATATGCATCTATCCAGATAATTAGTGAACATTTACCCTGGATACATTACCTCAATCACAACATGACTCAAATGACTTTATCATCTTTTCTCCTAAATGGAGCCCTCCACTGGTATGCCCTATTTCAGTTGATATTGCCAATAGCTAATTGGGGAAAACTGCCATTTTTCCTTATTTCTCCATGACTCCAAGGGAGTCATATCTCCTGACTCCCTTACCTTCAAACACCTAGGGTTGGTGATTTTATCCTTTAAATATCCCTTAAAGTTGTCTCTTCAGTCCCATCCAGATGAACATTGCTCTGTTGAGGGCTTCATCATGTCTTATGTAGACTGAAAGAACTTGCTAACAGCTAACAGCTCTAGCTGATTCCAATTATATCCGAGTCAAACCCATTCTCCACATAGCTGCCAGTGTGATCTATTTAAAATGCAAATAAGACCACGTCATCCCCCTGCTGAAAACCATTTCATGGCATTCAATCAGCTATGGGATAAAGTTCAAGCTCCTTAATATAACATGTAAGATCCTAAATTATCTGTTTTCTTCTGATCCCTCCAGCTTAAGCTTTGCTGACTCTCTATTTTGAAATTCATATTCCATTCACACTCAAATGCTTGTAGTTCTTTTAACCTAGCACCCTTTTCTGCCCTTTATCTCCTATATTGTGTGGGTGTGAATTTAATCTTTTTTGGACACCGTTCAGGTGTGTCATACCTTCTTTATCAGCCAGGGTTTTAGGTTCAATCAGTAAAAATCAAATGTGGGTTATTTAAGAAGAAAATTTATTTAATGAGAGTCTGATATCCTATGGAATCTCTGGAATTCTGAGAAAATCAGATTCAGGGCTACACAGTCAGGAAAAATAGCTAGAAGTCACAAAACTGACCCAGTGAGGAAGATTCCACTGTTGCAGTGCCTTGGTTTGCTTGGGTTGCCAAAACAAAATGCCAGATTTGGCAGCTGAAACAATAGACATTTATCCCCACAGTTCTGGAGGCTGGGAAGTCCAAGATCAAGGTGCCACTGATTTGCTTCCTGGTGAGGACTCTCTTTCTACTTGCAGACAACCACCTTCTCACTGTCTCCATGAGCTGACACAAGCTTTCTGGTGTCTTTTCTTTTAAGAGCCCATCATGAAAGCCCTATCCACATGGCTTCATCTAAACTTAATTATTTCCCAAAAGATCCATCTCTGAATATCATCACTTTGGGGATTAGGGCCTCAACATATGAATTTTGGGGAGAGACAGTTCAGCCAATAGCATGCAGTAAGGGGCCAGATACACTGCCAAATCCACTGCTGCTGGACCCAGGATCCATCACTATCACCTCTGCCCCTCCTAGCAAGGGGACTTGATGTTTCTGCACTCACTATTGCCCCTGCCCCAGAGAAAATCCTTGTGGGACTCTTTTCTTCTCCTTATTACCTCCATATTCCAAACCTGAGAAGAGAGTAACCAAATGGAGGAGCCCAAGTTGTGTGTCCATGTCCTGGCTGCAAAGTAGGCTAGGAAAACAGCATATAACTTTAGGATGTCCATATTTATAAGCTAGGAGAATTCCCCAAACATAAGAAAGGGGTCCAAATGCTGAGTGGTCAAAAATATTTTTCAAATGTCCACTACATTTCATTAGACTTTCCAACAACAATCTATATCTTTCTTCCCATTCTTAACACTTAAAAAATGCTCCCATCTAACATAATGCAATAAACCTTCATTATATTAAAAAAAAAAAACCTTGCTATTTCCCTCGGTGTAACCAATCCAGATACTGCATTCAGTTTTAAATCTAGGAATCTCTGGTTGTGTTTATTGCTCCTTTACGTATGTCACAATCCTTGCCTTAATAGTTATAGTTATAGATCAGAGTGTTAACTACTACTAACATTCTCCTATAAAATATAAAATTATGAGGCAAAGGAAAAGAAAAAATATTTTATTTTTTAGTTTTAAAATCAGATATTATATCCAAAATATATAAAGAACTTATACAACTCAATATACAAAAAAACAAATAATCCAATTAAAATCATTTTATATAATTTATATATTTCAAAATGTACGTTTTATTTACTATTTACTTATCCCACATTTTAAGTGAACCATTCAATGAGGATTGAATAATATAAACTTCAGTTAGGAGAACAAAGAACATATCCATTATCCCAGAAACTTTCCTTGGGTTACTTCCTTTATAATCAATCCCATGCCCTCCCTCAGGCAACCACTGATCCGGTTTCTGATTAGTTCTGCCTGTGCTAAATCTTCATGTAAATGTCGTCATGTAGTGTGTATTCTTTTATGCTTGACTTCTTTGGATCACAACGTTTTTGAGATTCATTTATGTTTTATGTTTCACTAGTTCATATCTATTACTGATTAGAATTCCATTTTATGAATATACTATAACTTGTTTATCCATTCACCTGTCGATGGACATTTAGGTTTATGGCTATTATAAATAAAGCTTCTTGAGTAGTCATCTACAATTATTTACATGGACATATGCTTTTACTTATATTGGGTAATTACCTAGGAGAGGAATTGCTAGATCATAAGAAACTGCCAGACTATTTTCCAAGATTGTTGATCATTTCCAGGAATGTTGACATTCCTATCAACAATGTATGAGTGTTCCAATTGATCCAAATCCCCATCAACACTTTGTATTGGTAATTTTTTTTTTGAATGCTAATCATTATAGTGGGTATGTAGTAGTACCTCATTGTGGTTTTAATTTACACTGCATGACTAAAGATATAGACTATTTTTTCATCTGCCTACTTATCATTTTAAAAATGTCTCTTTTTGTGTAGTATCCTTTCAAGCCTTTTGACAATTTAAAATTTAATTATTTTTTGGAGATTTTCCAAGAGTTCTATGTTCTTCCATATTCTTCCCAGCCCCTTTAGTAATAGTCAGGATTACTTATGCCTTTCTTTTATCTTTTTGCGATCACTACCTCAGAACAGCCTTAAGTAATATTGTCTTACAAGATTGGGTTTCCTTCCTTGGGTGCTAAGTAAGACCTCTAGAGCCCGGAATCATAGGGAGAATGAAAAGAAAAGCTTGGTAAGTGTCCCCTTCAGTTATAATGGTGAGAGGTACTGCTTCCCTCCCACTTTCTCTTTTTTGGCCCTGGAACCATGTTTTCTGACTCATGGTAGAATAAATACCATATAGAACAGTGTGCCAACCTCACTGAATGTGGTCTCCCATGAGCATGCTGAGCCTTTAATAGACCATTCTACCATTCATTAAGGCCAGCTGTTTGGGAGGTATAGGGTGAATAATAAAACCATTGAATGCTGTGGGTATCAGTCCACTGACTTCCTTCTGGCTGGAGGACGTCAACAAGAAAATATGACTACTGGTTGATCCATAAGCTAGCCCCAGGCACTAAAAGGCTCCTTACTCACTCCCCTGTCCTTGGAATATATATTACATCTGCTGTCCTCATAGTTGGAGCCATTTCAAGGACAGAGCCTTGAGAAAGTAAGGTGTTGTTGAGACTATCTGGACTGTGTATGTGACTGAATCTAGTTAAGGCCTCTATGCACACTTTCAAGATTCTGGTGTACTGTGTAGTGATTTACTCATCTTGCGTCCACCCAAGACAAGCCTCAAAAGTAACTTTCCTTGCCTATTAAAACTTCCACCTACCAATCTGGAATGATCTGCCTCTTTCTTTGGTCTCCCCTTGCCCTGTGTATACTACAACCAGTTTTAAATTTCACCCCAGGGGACTCCTAAGGTTGCAAACCAATACTTCCTGATTGAAAAGTGAGTTCTCTTATTAGATGTAATGTATGGAATCTCACAATGGTGAGTAAGGTAATCAGTACAGCTATGCAGATGGTATAGCTGACATACAAAAGTGTCAGACAGAAAAATAAATATCAAGAATGAGTGTTTACTCCAGTGAGGAAAAATTATTTTCCACCCCATGATGAAAAGAGTCCAATGCAATCAACTTAACCACCAGGTAGCTGGCTGATCCCTCAGTCTATGGCAGCCTATCAAAGTCTAATGGTTGGTCATTGCAGCTGGCATAATGAGGACTCAGCTGTGGTGATAGCCAGGTCAGCCTTGATGAGGGAAAATCTTGTGACTGAGCCCATGCTTAGCCTCTGTCCTTGCCAGGATGGATGTTTTGTTATTGAGTGCACTGGATAAGCACAGAGAGACCTGGGAAAAGAGGCTGACTGACATCCTCAAAATAGTGATTTCCCTCACATGATTACTGCTAATGTCTAGCTGTGGGACCTTTTGTTGTATGTTCACATGGGATCCAGTGAGGACCAGTTCTGAGAGTTTCATTCATATAACTTATCCCCAAATCTCTCTCTTTTCCACTAATCTTTTCCCTTTACTATCTCTGAAAATCTAGCCAAGCCATAAGTCACTTTCCATGAATCACTACAGGTGCATACTTCAGGCCATCTTTTTATTCATGGATTGAATTCTACCTCCTGGGAAGATTACTCTAAGCCAATATTCTTATAAATTTGCATCACCACAGCACTGTCATTCAGAGCATTGTAAACCAGGCTTAAAGTGTTTTCTTCTCTCTTGAATGGTCATAAGAAATTCTCTGGAACACCCCTGGTTTGGGTTGAGCAAGAAATAGCAGTGAGGTTGTGAGCCATCTGTTTATATAACTTACTTGAGCCTTCAGGATTTGCTTGAACCTGTTTCTTTATATAACACCTCTGCTTGTTCATGGAGTTTTGTTGAACATGAACAATTTTTTGACTTGATGAATCATGTAAAACACTGTAAATTATGGGCATCTCAGATTGTATGATCACCAAGTGTTTTGTGGTTCAGCATTTAGTCTACCAGGGCTCAGTAGCAAACCAATAGTTATTTCTCAAAAGGAATTTAGTTATTTGCCTAAGAAGGATCTGCTAACCCATCAAGACACTTGACTTTCATTTTTCTATTTTGGTTTGCCAGAAGCTCCATTTAACACACTGATGTTCTACAGATTATCTACTAGGTCCTTCACATAAAGTATCCACCTGGATCAGAAACCCACTTCTTCCTCTGAGCCTTGGTAAATAGATTAGAACAATATACACAAATACATTGTCAACCTCAAAACCTAGATACCCAGTACCAATACGAGCACAGCAAGATAAAGAGCACAGCAAGTTGTCTTTGAGTTTGGAAAGGGTGTTCCATAATGTTCCAGACTACTGATTACTACAAACTTCACTGTAGTGGCTCAAGTCCATTTTTATGGAAAGTATCTTCTGTCTTCTGGCACACAGGTATCTCATAACATTACCTAGAATGCCATTATAATTTGCTATAGTTCCTACAAACATGACACCATCAATGGAGGGACTAGTTGATGTCCTGTGATGATGTTGAGATAAACAAGGTATCTGGGACTAAATAGTAGTATAGATCTGAAGAATTGGTGTAGCTCTCAAGCTAGATGGTGAGTGTACTTCTGTCTCTTCCAAGTTACAGCTATGCGCTTCTGCTACAGGCTGCTAGACAATACCTCTAGAGTTTTTGATTTAAGAGGTCCACATTAGAGAGGACCAAGGCAAGATGGCGGAGGTGTAGGAGGCACAGAGAGCACTGGGATCCAGAAAGAGGCTGAAAACCACTCTAAAAGCCGGCAAACACAACAGCAGAGAGAAGAGAATAAGAACAGCAATTCTAGGAGCAGAAAATCAACCACTTTCAGAAAGGTAGGAGTGGAAAAAGTGAATTTAAAGCGACGGGAAGAGAGACCCTGGGGGGAGGGGCCGGCTCCCAGCAGCCCCAGAGCCGCGGAGCACAAAATCCGGAACTTCTAGTCCGCTCCGCTGAGGGACATCGCTCCGGAGGCTAACTGGGGGTTCAGCCCTTGTGGGAACAGTGTGATTTCAGGACCCATGGGGTCACCGAGGGACCAGAGGAGCCCGAGTGCGGCAGAGCACCCAGGTATCGGGGTGGAGAAGCCAGCGGCAAGAAGGAGCCGCACAACGCCGCATAGGCTTACCTTGGACTATAGGAACTGAGACATATAGTTCATATAGGGCTGCTGCACTTCAAGTGGGGACCCCACGGGAGG
>CM053610.1:76652020-76681317 GCA_028646535.1 Procyon lotor | reverse complement strand
TGATTCACAGACATGTACCCTGGGGCAAATAATACATTATATGTTAATAAAAATTAATTAAAAAAAAAAAAGAGGTCCACATTAAATAGGGATATGATAGGAATCAGCACCCTTATATCTTTCACACCATTGACAATATCACTAATTCCTTTGTTCTCTCAGGGGTATACTTTAATTTTGTTTTATAATTTTTGGCATGGATCAGATTATGAATATGACACTTCTGCCAACTACTGAGTAAACCTGTTTTTTAAAAATATTTTATTTATTTATTTGACAGAGAAAGAGAGAGTGCACAAAGAGTGGGAGCAGCAGGCAGAGGGAGAAGGAGAAGCAGGCTTCCCACTGAGCAGGGAGTCTGATGCAGGACTCCATCCCAGGACCCTGGAATCATGACCTGAGCCAAAGACAGCCATTTAACCAACTGAGCCACCCAGGCGCCCCAGTAAACCTATTTCTGAATAAACACTGAGGAACTAGACAATTAGACTCACACTATGTTAAGGACCCTGGACAAAATTACGTAGTTATAGTCTGACTTATGTGACTGTTAGAACAGAGTGGCATTCTGGGTCCCCAGGAATCAAGCAATTAGCTCAAAGTCAGGATGCAAAAATTCTTAAAATGCCGGTGTGTTTAGCTTTTCCCATGTACAGGTTTCCTGGTACATGGCCACAGATCCCTTAAAGAAGGAGAGAGAGAAATTTATGATACAGTTTGTGTTATTTTACTTCTAGTACATGAGGCTTCCATTCAGTCAAGGGACTCTGTGTATCTGAACTGACATAGGCCTGAGAATTCAGTGAGGAACTATGTTTCACTATTATCAGGGCTCAAGTCAGACCTCTGCTAGGAGATCTAGAAGTTTTATTATTATTATTATTATTATTATTATTATTATTCAGATTATTTAGTACCTCAGTCCATTTTCCATGTAGTTTAGTAGTAAGACTTCATGATTAATTAAGCATTACCAGAGATCTGTGTGGATTGTGTTATTTGGTTATCAACCCAGCACTGGGGTCTATTATGATAACCAGTTCCATCTTATCTTGGTTGGGTAAGTGCAGCTAGTTGTCCTGTTTCTACTCTAGGATCCCATCATCCCTACTGAAATTATGAAGCCTGTTTCAGTGATGGCATCTCCTACCCACATACTTATTCAACAGGAACCAGCCACTAAAGTTTTTCTTTTTTCTTTTTTAAAATTTTGTTGTTGTTTTTTTTTTTATACTGATGATCCCTCCATCAGTATATTTCCAATTTTAGTATATGTGCTGCCGAAGCGAGCACCCTCCATCAGTATATTTCCCTATGAATTTGTGAAGTGAGCATATTCTGGGACCACTCAAAAGTGGGGGGAGAGTGCTCTAGTAAAGGAATGGGTCTCACTTATCCTACATTCCTATCTTCATAAGTTATTAGGTTTCTTTCTGTACATCTCAATCTGACTGCTCATTAGAGTCAGGTGGAGATTTCTTGAAAATCCTATTGCTCAGTCTGAACTTTTCTAAGACTCTGTAGAATCCAGGCATACATATTTTTCAAAATTCATTGGTTAATTCCAATTGCAATTACAAAATGAATTTATATAATCCCAACTTCACTAAATGTAAGCCATTATTGAGTCTAACTTTCAGTATTCAACTAAACAAATAAACCGCTCCACTTCCTCAAGCTAGCACGTTAAATCCAGACAATGTGGTAAGTGCACCAGTACTGATAAAATTAACCCAATCTGAAATTAAATGTCTTTCCCCCCAGTCCTAATACCCTTAAAATTTATTCCTATGTATATTCCCTTATGTTTTTCTTTGAGTAAAATTCTAATTGAAGAATAACATACACAGATAGTAGAATGCAAAATTTATAAGTGGATAGCTCCATGAATTTTACAAAGTGAACATACCCTTGTAATGATTACATCAACTGGAACATGAACACCACATCAGAAACTCCTACATGGCACCTCATACTCATTATATCCTCCACAAAGTTAACTATTTTTAAACTTTCATCACTGTAGAGTATTTTGCCTGTTTTTAAACTTTAAATAAAAGGAATCATATGCTGTATAATCTTTAATACTGCCTTCTTTTGCTTAAGAGTGTGTCTGTCAGATTCATCCTTACTACATATAGCAATTGTTGGATTTTTTCATTGATGTGTAGCATTTCAATTAGGAAACTTACCATATTTTATTTACTAATTTTATTTTTTACGTTACTTGGGCTATTTCGAGCTTTCAAATATTCAAATGTTGCTATTATGAATGCTCTTAAATATGTTTTTTGGTAAACATATGTATGTATACATGTCTGTTATATACAGTCTTTTTATTAATTTTAGTCATTCCAATGGAGGAGGCATTACGGCATCTCATTGTGCCTTTAATTTGTACTTATCTGATGATGTTGAGCACCTTTCATTTTCTTATTGGATCTTTGGATGCTCTTTTTCTATTGAATTTCCTGTCTTTTTTATTTTTTATAGTTAGGAGGCTGGGTCCCCTTAAGGAAGGACCTGGCCACACTACTGAAACTTTATACTATTAATTTTCCTTTCAGCCTTCCCCAAAGGGACTATGACATTTACCAGGGTAACTGAACATCGGGAAAAAGGAAATAATTAGAATTTTCAAAGACTATTGTACACTGGCTCTGAAATCACACTAATTCCAGGAGACCCGAAACATGATTGTGGCCCTGCAGTCAGAGTAGGGCCTTATGGAGGTCAGGTGATCAATAGGTTTCTGGCTAAGGTTTGTCTCACAGTAGATCCAGTGGGTCCATGAACCCATCCTGTGATATTTCCCTAGTTCTAGAATGCATAATTGGGATAGACATACTTAGCAGCTGGCAGAATTCCCAGATTGGTTCCCTGACCTATAGAGTAAGAGCTAATATGGTAGGAAAGCTCAAATGGAAGCCATTTGAACTGCCTCTCCCTGGGAAAATAGTAAATCAAAACAACACTACATCCCTGGAGGAAATGCAGAGATTAGTGTCACCATTAAGGACCTGAAAGAAACAGGGGTGCTGATTACCACCACATCCCTATTCTACTCTTGTATTTGGCCTGTGCAGAAGACAGATGGATCTTGGAGAATGACAGTTGGTTACCATAAGCTAAACCAGGTGGTGACTCCAATTGCAGCTATTGATCTGGTAAATGCCCTTTTCTCCCCACCTGCCCATAAACCCCATCAGAATTAGTTTGCTTTTAGCTGCCAAGGCCAGCAATATACCTTTACCGTCCCACCTCAGGGATATATCAATTCTCTAGCTCTATGTCATAATTTAGTTCAAAGGGATCTTGGTTGCCTTTCCCTTCCATAAGATACCACACTAATTCATTATACTAATACTATTATGAGGATTTGATTTAATGTACAAGAAGTAGCAATTAATTTAGACTTATTGGTAAGACATTTGTGTGACAGAGGTTGGAAAATAAATCCAACTGAAATTTAGGAACCTTCTATCGCAGTGAAATTTCTAGGGGTCAGTGGTATGGGGCATGGTGAGATGCCCTTTTGAAGGGGAAGGGTAAGCTGTTGTTGTACTTGGCCTCCCCTACAACCAAGAAACACAGTGCCTAGTTTGCCTCTTTGGATTTTGGAAGCAACATATTCCTCATTTGGGTGTGTTATTATGATGCATTTACTGAGCAACCCCAAAACCTTCTAGTTTTGAGTGAGGCTCAGAACAAAAGAAGACTCTGCAATAGTGTGCAAACTGCTGCTGTGCAAACTGCTCTGCCATTTGGGTCAGATGATCCTGCAGATTCAATGGTGCTTACAGTGTCATTGGCATATAGGGATGCTGTCTGGAGACTCTGGCAGGCCCCCAGATGAGGGCCATTAGAATTTTGGAGCAAAGCCCTGCCATCGTCCATAGATTACTACTCTTCTTTTGAGAAAGAGCTCCTGGCCTGCTACTAGGCCTCAGTAGAGACTGAACAGTTGACCATGGGTTACCAAGTTGCCATGTGACCTGAGCTGCCCATATGACCTGGGTGTCATATGAGTCATCAAGCCATTTAGTTGGATGTGCACAGCTATACTCCCTCATCAAATTGAAATGGTAAATATGCAATCAGGCTTGAGCAGGTGCTGAAGTTACTAGTAAATTACATGAAGTGGCCCAAGTACCAATGGTCCCCATTCCTGCTATGCTGTTTTCTCTCTTCTAACCCACACCTATGGTGTCACGGAGAGTTCCCTATTATCAGTTGACAGAGGAAGAGAAGGCTCAGTGTTGGCTTACAGAAGGCTCTGCCCTATATGCAGGTACCACCTGCAGTATATGCAGCACTATAGCCCCTCTCTGGGAAATTCCTGAAGGACAGTAGTGAAGGGAAATCCTTCCAGTGGGCAGAACTTCAGGCAGTGTGCCTGGCTGTGTACTTTGTTCAAAAGGAAAAATGACCAGATGTGTAATTATATACTGATGCATGGATTTTGGCCAGTGGTTTGGCTTGATGGTCAAGGACGTGGAAAGGATATCACTGGAAAACTGATGACAAGGACATTTGAAGAAATATGTGGATAGACCTCATTTAGTGGGTGAAAAACAGAAGATATTTGTGTCCTGTGCGAATGCTTACACAGGGTGATCATAGCAGAGTAGGATTTTGATAATGAAGTGGTTAAAATGACCCATTAGGTGCATACCAGTCAGCCTCTTTCTCCACTGTCTGTCATTGCTCAATGGGCTCATGAACAAAGTGACCTGGTGGCAGTAGAAGAGGGTATGCATAGGCTCAGAAATATCTATTTCTACTCACCAAGGCTGATTAGGCTATGGTCACCTAGAGGGCCCAGTCTATCAGCAGCAGAGCCCAACATTGAACCCTGGATATGGCATCATTTCCCATAGTGATCAGCCAGCTACCTACTGACATGTGGATTACATTAGATTTCTCTCAACATGAAATAAGTGTTTTTTCCTTATTGGAATAGATACTTAACTCTGGATATGGGTTTTCTTTCCTTTCACCAAATTCTTCTAACAAAATTACCACCATGGACTTATAGAATGCCTTATTCACAACCATGGTATTTCACACAGCATTGCTTTGGGTCAAGGAACTCACTTCTCAGCAAAAGAAGTGTGGCAATAGGACCATGTTCTCTACTTTCCTGAAGCAACTGGCCTGATTGAATGTCCTTTTGAAGACTCAATTATAGCACCAGTTAAGTGCAAGCCTGAGCAAGGTTCTCCAGAAGGCTACATATGCTCTGAATCAGTGTTCAATATATGTGCTATTTCTCCAATAGCCAGGATTTATGAGTTCAGGAATCAAGAAGTAGAAAGGAGAGAGGCACCAGTTATTATTATCCTTAGTGACCCACTAGCATTTTTTTTTTCTTCTTGTTCTCAGGACATTATGCCCTGCTGGCCTAGAGGTCTTAGTTCCAGAAGAAGGAATATTTCCACCAGGTAACACAACCATAAGTCCACTGGACTAGAAGTTAAGATGGCCACATTGTAACTTTGGACTCCTCATGCCTCTGAATAAACAGGCAAATAAGGGAATCATGGTGTTTGCTAGGTAATAGATTCTGACTACCAAGGGGAAATTGGACTACTACTACAAAACGGAGGGAAGAAGGGATACATCTGAAATATAGGAGATCCCTTAGGGTATCTTTTAGTATTACCATACCCAGTGATTAAAGTCAATAGAGAACTACAATCCAATCTAAGGAGGATTAGTAATAGTAATTTCTCTAAGGAAAGAAGGTTTGGATCAACCCACAAGGTAAAGAACCACAACCAGCTTTTCAGCATGCTGAAAGCAAAGGGAATACAAAGTGGGTAGTAGAAGAAGGTAGTTATAAACACCACCTACAACTTAGCATCAGTATCGGTTTTAAAATGTGAAGAGAGATTCTAACATAATCGAAGAGGCACCTTTTTCTGATGGAAGCACAATCTCACAGACAATAATGACAATGAACAAATGATGCAAATAATTTATTTACCCCAAATTTGTATTTTTCTAAGATTATTCATGTAAAATGAGAAGTCAAGGTGAACTAAAAGACAAAAATAATGAATAAATCTGTTCTCCAAGCAGTTTTAAGGAGAAGAAAAAGACAATGTTTTGGCGTAAGCGATTAGACAAAATCATATAGATAAGATCAAGTTTGTTGGATTCCTGATGGAAGAAATATTTCCCCCCCCTTTTTTAAGGGTGTGTGTGGGGGATGTGTTGGCATATGAACTCTTCTGCTACTTGAAACAAGTCGCAAATTAGGTGGGTGGGAGGACTCCACTTCCCATTAAAGAAGTTAAAGAGGAGCTGTCTCTCCTTTCCTTTCTCCCTGGTGGTGGGGATGGTCTAGGTTGAGCCAAATGGATGGCCCCACCTGAGACTTGAACCTTGAGCTGGTTCTTGAAATAATTGGAGATTTTTCGTACTGGTGGCAGCAGAGTGGAGTGGTTTCCTGCGCAGACTACTTCTGGGGCCTGGCCTTAGCTGCGCTGTCACCCACCTGACCCCTCCACTCCCACACATTTGTCATGTCTGGAGCTTCAGGCTTCCTGTCAATTTTGTGAAGTCCCAGAAATCTTTCCAATAAATTTTTGTGTGTGTTTAAAAAACTAAAAGTCAAACACTATTGATTGTCTGGTACAGCCGGGCAGTATTTATTCTAGAATAAGAGATAAATAGATTTGTTCTTACTTGATTTTAAATGCCAAATTGCCACAGTGATTAGAAGAGTTGAATGGAGGGGCAAAACAGGATTCTAAAAAAGTTCTAGTTCTCTTAATAAATGAGGACATATTTTCAGCCCCTTTGTTGCATGCCCAGTAGTTCATGAGAAGCTATGTGTTTGGGGAGATGTAGTAGAAAAGTCAGGGTTAGTGGAAGCATTTTTCTGACTAAACATATCCCTTCACAATCTGCCATGGCACCTGAAATTCCAGCAGTAGTTGAATTCTTTTGAATTTAATTATTGCCATGCACAGGAATTCTACATTTGCTTATTTATTTTTTATCTTTAAAGATTTTATATATTTATTTGACAGAGAGAGAGAGAGAGTGAGCATGCACAAGCAGGGAGAGTGGGAGAGGGAAAAGCAGGTTCCCTGCTAAGCAGGGAGCCCAATGCAGGGCTCTATCCCAATACCCTGGGATCACGACCTGACTCAAAGTCAGATGCTTAACTGACTGAGCCACCCAGGTGCCCCAGAATTCTATGTATACAAAGTAGCCATCTTTGGGAAGGGTAGCTTATGAAGCTGCTATTATTGGTATAAATTAGGTTAAAAAATGAGATCAGTTTGGATTGGGTCTCAATTGTTGGTGGAATAGCCTATTTCAAAAAGGCCATGAGCTAGAAAGTCAGCCAAAAGTGGCCAGATATGAAAGAAAAAAAGGAAGAATAAAAAAGCTCTGCTTTTCATGGGATATATACAAACACTGGGCAGTCATCTGCAAGAGCATTCAGTATTCAGTGTAAGGGTCAGGAGCTCAAAAGTTTGTCTTTTTGGATTAAAATTGCACGGCTAAACATAAAGCTGGGCCAATAGGTAGAAGTTTCTGGTGGGGAGTGAAGGAACTTGGGGAAAGAGTTCTCAATCTCTTCCTGATGAAGAGAAAATCTTCATCTCTCTGAAGCCTCAGCAGCACCAGTTGGTGTAGGGAGATGAGAAGAATTCAGTGGTGTGCAGAAGCCCAGCAGGGACGGCACTGAGGGGCTGGTGCATGGAGAGCTGAATGAACTGATCTCTCCCAACGGGAGTCTTGGCTGAGCTAGGCAAACTCTGAGAGACTGCCTGGTCCAGCTTTGAGAAATGTCTTGTGATTGGGATGCAATACTTCATTATCCCTGGATAAAGGAATGTGTGGCATTTTAACACCACTGCCAACAATGATGGCTGCCATTTGTTGAGATTTTACAATGTGCCAGGCTCAAGTTGCACTTTATCACTTTTATATTCTTACAACTTTGAAGTGGGTACACTTAGTATGGCACTGATATTTTATGGATGAGTAGAGGGAGGACCAGACAGATGGAGGAACTTCTGTGATACAGTTAGCAAATGGGGGGCAGTATTGAACATAGTCCATATTTAAAGCTCATACTCTCAGGTTTCATGCTGAAGCTCTTTCCTAAATTGACAGACAAATGCCATCCAGGACAAGAGAGTTCTTGGACAGGAACTCTGTCATCCAGGACAAGAGGCTCCTGGGAATGGTATGACAACAAAACTTCATCAAATGGGAGCCCCTGAGGCATGATATATATCTTGCACATCCGTCCGCCTAAGAAAGGCACCACCCCAGACAGACAGCCAAAGTAACCCCAGAGAAGAGTGATACTGTACACATAAAATTACCAGCTAAGCCAAGATCAGTCCTGCCCCTATCTCAGGTGAAAATTCCAGAATTTAAAAGCCTGCTTCATTACCTCCTGCCTGGTCCTTGATGGGACAAATGCCACTAACAAACAAGGATCATAGGGAAAGGGAGGGAAAATGGAATGGGAAGTCATCAGGGAGAGAGAAAAACCATGAGAGACTCTTAACTACAGGAAACAAACTGAGAATTGCTGCAGGAGAGGTGGATGGGGGGATGGGGTAATTGGGTGATGGACATCAAGGAGGGCACATGTTGTGATGAGTAGTGGGTGTTATAAGCAATTGATGAATTATTGAATACTACATCTGAAACTAATGATGTACTCTGTGTTGGCTAATTGAATTTAAATAAATAAATAAAGACCAAAAAAGAGCACATCAAACAGATGTTGCTTTCAAGAAAACAAACAAACAAACAAACAAACAAACGTCAGTCTGACTCCCTTTGTTTTGCCTGTCTTTGCTACAGCTGTTGCACTGGGATGATCCCTGTGACCTGCCCCTTGGGTTTTTATTAAATCAGCTTCAGCCAGCTCAACCTTCTGCCTCAGTGAAGCTTCTTTCCATTCTGTGCAAATTCAGTCCATGAACCCAGAGCAAGCCCACTATAAGCCATCAGCGGTTGATTTGGGGATAGGCCATTTAAATTTTTTCCTAATTAGATATGGGGAAATTTCTAAAAACTTAAAAAAATGCTGCTTAAAACAGTACCCCGTGGGCTTTGTGGTTATAGTTATTATCTTATTTTATTACTCCTTATGGGTACTTTCATGCTGCCTTTATAGTCCTAATTGTGAGAAATGTTTCCAGGAGTCACCATGGAAAGAGCTCTGTGATGACAAGTCCACATATGTCTGCCGCACTTTTGATAAGATGCATTTAAAATGAAATGTCACTCTTCAGAATGGTTTCATGCTTGTGAAAATGAGGTGGCTTTTCAAGTCTGCACTGGGAGAGAGAGGGAGAGGGAGCAAGAGGGAGAGACTGAGAATATGTGCTAATAGATCTCTTCCTAGCCCTTTTTCCTCTCAAACTGACTATTATACACATTCTCTCTAAACCCACAAGGGTTGAAGGGGGTCAGGCAAGCATCAGGGTTCTGTTGCAGTGGACTGGAGTCCCTGGCCTGGGTCCCAGTAGGAAGTTGGAAACTGGATCAAGCATAGGTGGTCTGCAGCTGGGTTCAGATGGGGCAAGCAGAAAGCAGAGTTGACAAAGTGCACGGAGAGATCCTGGAGTTCCAGCAGTAACACCACTTAGAGCTGTGCAGAAAACTTTGATATGGCCCCACTATAAGAGCTGCTTCATCTCTAATGGTCTTAAGGTTACTGCTGATCAGATTTGAGCCAGTGCCTCCTGCTAACATACATGGGTCCCCTTTGACCTCAGACTTAGGGACTATTGCATCAGTGTGTTCCAAATACTCATGAATTTCCATTAACAAAAGCAGAATCCTCTTTCAAAACCCAAGAGTCAAGGCCTGAAGACTGTCAATATTCCCAGTGGACATAGTCTTTCCACCTACCAACCTAAATTTCAGGTCAGGAAAATAGAGGTTTGACCGTTCTTTCAGCAGAAGCAATGGAAAGGATAAAAGATGACTGAGAACAAAGGATTAGAAAGTCAGTCTAGTTGGTGCCCTCATAACATGCCTCTGAGTATTAAAGATGGTATAGAGATTCTGAGTTTTTGACTACAGTCATTAGTGAGGGAACATTCTCCATCTTGCAATTTATTTCTTTAGGTTCCAGGAAAAATAACCCATTTTTTTCTTTAACATTTCTCTCTCCCTATATCTCAAAAGATACATTCAAAACAATTCTTTTGAGTGAGACAGGGGTTCTATATTGAATGGAATCTCCAGACATACATTTTTCTCTCCTTTTTTTAATTTGAATGTCACTGTTACCCTCTGACTCCTTTAGGTCAAATGACATGTATCTCCTATATTTTACCATCACTTACCCAATTACATTGTTTGCACTTTCACACTTACAACTCTTTTGCATTTGCCTATTTACTTGTCTGTCTCTCCCTCTAAATGTAATCTTAAAGATAGTCACATCTACTATAGTTACAGGGATATATCTGGTGCCTACTCAAAACTTGACGTATAGAAGGTGCTGATTAATGATTAAAATGGTATTTTAATGTTTTCATGTATCGGCTTTTAAGGCAAGCAGTTATAGCTGTGATTGTGTTGTTAATGAACTGAGGAAGTGGTTCCTGGCCAGTATTCATGAAATGGCCTTAAAATGCAGTTAGAGCTCGTGCTCTCTGCAAGCCACAAAGACCATGTGTGAGACCCTTACAGCAATGGTTGTGATGTGAGGAGGATGATGAGCCATGCATCAGGAAAGGAGAAAAGAAGAAATGGATATAGAAGCTAAAAGACAGAATCAAAAGGATGTAGTGACCTTGGAGCATAGTTATTTATTTTCATTTACTGCTTCTTTTAAAATCTGAGTTCACTGAGTGCTGACATCAAGTCTTACTCTTATTTACATTCCTGTGCCAACTAAACACAGTGTCTAGCAGATAGCAAAGCTCAATGAATATTGGATAGATAAGTAAATGAGTAAACATTATATTAGGTTCACTAATCCAGTTCCTACCTCACAGAGAGCTCTTACATCTGTCTCCTCCTCTCCCCAAAGCTATCCTCCATCTTTTGGTTCAGAACCTCATCATTTCCAGCCAGGAGTTGCTAATGGGATCCCAAGCATTGGAAGTCATATGGTGCTTCTGAGATACCTCACTCCACCTCTGGAAGCAGCATGACACAGTAGTTAAAAGGCAGGTTCAAATTTAAAACCTAGACCCAAAATCCACTGCTGTGTGACCAGGCAAATTGCTTAATCTCTCTGGGTCCCAATGTCCTCTTGGGTAAAATGGAGGTATAAGTTAATGCCTTAAAGGAGTTGTGATGATTTAATGAGATCACATATACAAATAATCAGCATAGTGCCTATCAAAGGGAAGATACTCAATAGGTACAGGATGCCTTTTTTCCTTCATTTGTGCAGCTAGGTCAATAACACTGTCACTCTTTGCAGGGTGCTCAGTGTATTCCTTCATTCCTGCCCATGGTTGGCACAGTAGGCCCTCACTTTTTACAGACTTGTGCTTACTGCATCTTCTGCCTACATCTGTTTGAAATGTGGTTCTACCTGGGGCAGAGTCTTGGCCCAGTTTTCACATGAGAAATGAATGGAAAGTTTAGGATCCACCACAGGCCTACCTCCAGGTTGACAACCTGGATTTCATTTATTCATTCAATCATTCGTTCAACAAATGAATGCACAAATATCCATGGAGGTCATGAGCATGGCTGTGAGGACACCATTCCCTACCTGTGTAGAGCTTGTAGTGGAGTAGAAGACATTACAGACAAGCAAGTAAGCAGACATTTACCATATCACAGTAATGCTACAGTGGGGAAAACCTAGGGAACTATAGGAGCAGTGGAGGGGCAGCTACCCAGAGCCAGAGGGTCAAGGGCAGCCTCCCTGGCCTGTGATGGGACTGAGGAGTATGACTTAAAGCCATCTAGGGAGGCAGGTGGGAGGAGGAGAGGACCAGGTAGAGGGAACTCCATGTGCAGAGGTGCAGGGCTGAGAGGGATTCATTGTGTGCAAGGAAGGGGAAGGACTCCACAGTAGGGGAGACTTGAGCACCAGCAGAGGCAAAGTGGTTAGGTCAGCGTCCATGTGCAAAGAAGAGGCCCAGAAGGCTGTGAAGAAAATAGTAAGATGTGAGTTCAAGGGAGATTCTTATCTGTACACAAGTCTGCCACTTGTTTATCACTCCCTTATTGTCTCCTCCCTTCTCTCTCCTCTGCCCTTCCACCGGCACACAGAGAGAAACACTCTGACCACAAAGCTCTATGTCCATCTATGAGGGTTTTTAGAAGATGTCCTTTAAAAGAGGGTTTTTAAACCTAAAACCCAAGTTTTTAAAACCTAAAAACCCTTTAGAAGAGGGTTTTTAGAAGATAGATATCTTCTAAAATCTTACCCAACCTTACAGTGGGTAGATTGTGTGAGGCTCCGTGGGCAGACTCTGGAGTTTACCAGCCTATCCTTTTTGACTGACTTGAGGCTTTGGGGAAAAAATACCTTAAAAAAAATTTAAAGTCCTACACTTGGCAATCCCTTCTCAATTGCTTTGGAAAGATTGCACATTTAAGACTGAGCATGCTCAACCTCATGGATATGTCTGAGGGTTGGTTCTGCTGAACTGTCATTGACAAAATGTCACATGGAATGCCTACCCCTCCAAGTACTCAGTGCATTCCTGCTCTCCTGCACTCCTGCCAATTGTGGCCCAGGCTAATATGACAGGCCCTGTTCATTTTAGAAAAGTATATTGCGATGAAATTGTTTAATGCTAGCCATATTTTTTCTTATTCTTCTTATTACCTGTTATTTGAGATTAACAGAGCATGGAAACTGGTCCACTTACAACATCAGTTAATTCCATTTAAGACTACTATTCATTTATCTGTAGTTGTCTTTATGATGAGTAAACGGTGAGAAGTGAATTTGCACTTTCTTCTGAGTGATGTATATTACCTCATTTGTTCAACATGAATTCATCCACCACAAATTGAGAGTTTAGTCTGAGCAAAATGTTCCGCCAAGCACAGGAATGAGTGTTCCACGGAATTTTACTTCAAAGAGTCTACAGTCTGGTGGGAAATACGGACATATGCATAACTAACTATTCTCCACATCATCTTCAGCTCATACCAACATGCTTGTGGCTTTGTTCCCTGAGTCCCACCTCTGGGTGTTTCTGTCTTCTTTCTCTACTCAGGACAGCCTATGCAGCCTCTCCAACTCCTGGACTGCTCCAACATTTCTGCAGCCCTGGGCAAGAGTATAAATGGAGGCACACCTACCACATATACACATATTTAAAAGTTATAGATCAAGCCAACAAACTATTATATGAAATGTATTCTGCCTTCCTCCCTTGACAAATGTATCTTCATAATGACCCAAAGGCCAGGCTCAAATTTAGAATTCTCAGATTCCTTGGATTTCCATACTGGCCCCTAGTGGTGTAAAGGAGTCAATCCCTAAACCTGGGCCCTGGACCTCAGCCTGCCCCACTTCTTCCCTCACTCCTACAAGGGCTTCAGGTACATGTGTATGGATGGCTTAGTCCACAGGTCCAAGTTCCTGCCACACTCCCCAGAGTCACCCCTGGCTACTCCCGGGGACCAGGGGTGCACACACTGTCAATATATGCTATCCTCAAGAGGCTAGACTTGGGGAAGACAGCAACACAGGCAAGGAGGGGAGTTGGGAATATTTAGGCAGGAAACTCAAAGTACTGGCTATTTATAGCTTGGTCTAGATAGTGGGGAGGTATGGGGCAGTGCAGAGCTGGGGAAGGGCCATAGCGGAACCCTGCAAGCATGGGGCACCAGACAAAGAGTCCTCCTGCCTCACCTAAGAATAGTACTGCCAACACCCTTCTTTACTGCTGTAATGAGCTTGTGCTTATTCCTTAAGATGTAGCACAAGTATCTCCTGACTGAATTCCTTTCTTTGTGTCATCACTATACCTTGTACCCACCTTTGACCTGTGGACTCTGTGGGAGCAGGAACTAGTTTTAATCACATTTGTGTTCTTAGAACCTACACAGGGTTTGGCATTGGAAGAGCTCAGTGAGTGTGTGTTGGATGAACATAATCCCAAATTATACGGGATTCCATCTGAATCCCATGTGGGTCTACCTGGTAAGGTGGAATTACAATGAAAGATGTCTAAGCACCAAAAGGCCGGGGAGGTCTTCAAGAAGTAGTGTTATTGGAGCTGAGCTTTGATAAATAACTAGGATTCTGGAAAAAAAAATCAGGAAAGGGGGCTCTAGGTAGAAGGAAGCACATTTTCTACACACACAACTCAAAATAAATTATAAAGATCAAGCATTTCACTGAAATATCTTCCTAATATACATGGAAGATATAGAATAATCACTTATTGCTTTGCTTAAGACCTTGATTCTACTTAAGTATGTTTTCAGAATCCATGCACTGGAAAAGTAGTTCTGGCCCTTTTAAGAGCAAGGGTGTTCTGCCAGACCAATATGGGGGGCAGCAGTTGGAAGCTTGCTAAATTGTTAGAAAGGAGATTAATGTTATGTAAATGTAACTAATTAATCAGCAAGCACCTCTCAAGCCAAATACCTGATGTGAAGAGTCCTCCTTTGAGAGGGGAAAATTGCTCTCCTCTGATTAAAAATGGACCATTAAACAACATTTAGATCCATCTTTTGCTTCTAACTTTCCCCAAGGTGTCTGGAGTTGAATGTAAACCTCCCCCCACGACCACTACCACCATAAGGAGAAAAAGAGAATCTTTGTAACTTGAGCTGAGATCTAGCTGAAGCACCCTGACTACAGAAGAGTAGTGAATTTAGGACCAGGGAACTGTTCAGGGAGCTCAGAGCTGTGGACTGACATCTGGCAAACATGTCTTAACTGAAATAATGGAACATTCAAAAGTATAAAAGAAACGATTTAGGAAGATATCTTACTATTTGCCTACCCTGGTATTCATGTCCTTGTCTTCTGAAACAGGCTCTTCTGCCCATTGGGCATGAACCCTGTTAATAGTGAAGGATGGCTGTCTTGTCTTCTCCCTGACCCCAGGGTGTGAACATGGTCCAGGCCTGGAATCTCTGAATAAATATCCTCCTGGACTCTGGAACTGAGTCCAAAATAGGCTGATCTGAGCCCTTCTGGTGGCTTTACTTGGGAGATAAGTCTTGATCCCAAGATTGCTAACTGGTAGGTCATGTGTGCTTACAGCTGCCATTGGCATCTTTCCCAGCATGTGGAGAGAGGCTTAGGAAGAACAAAGCCGACAAACACACAAGCAAGCAGATTCAAAAGATGGAACAAGAATGATAGAATCTTGATAATATCATTGTGATCCTGGCATGTTTGCCTGTGACCCATTCAACCCAGAGACCCTACCCCCCAACCTCTCTCTGTTTTCTCAAACCCATTTAGGTTGAGTTTCTATTACTTGTACCAGCAGCTGCTCTGACTAATATAACATAAGTTTCCAAATGCTACTCAGATTCCTGAAGTTGATGACTATATGGTCTATTGGCTACTTTTTGTGCTTAATTAAAATCTATTTAAACTTATGAGCTTGTAACTATCAAGTCTTAGCAAATAAAAAAGATGAACAAAGCTTAGTTTTCTGCTTTCATAGTGTATGGGAGGAAAATGTTTTCCTCAACCCTATTAGGGTCTCTGGCTGGGTCTAAAAATTAAATGGACAGAGACAGATGAACAGGAGAAAAGCACATAATTTTTAAAATATAAGTTGTACATGACACAGGAGCCTTCATAAGGAAATGAAGACCCGAAGAGTGATGAAACCTGAGTATTTTTGTGCTGGGTTTGATGAAGAGTGAATAGTCATGGAGAAATACGATAGGTCAAAGAGTGTGAGGTAAGTGTAGGGTAAACCTGCTTGGATTCTTCTTGTGGCTGTTGGTCTTCAGAGATAAGGATGCTTCTTTCTTCCTGGTAGAAGCAGGGCACCTTTCACATGAGGGTTTTATGATTTCTTCAGAGAAGATGTGGTAAGGGGGAAGGTCAGAGTGATCTTCCTGCTTCTTTTGTTTTCTCAAACTCCTTCTGCTTAAAATATTCAATATGCCAAGGTGCTGTATTGTGGGGTAGCATGCCCTGAACCCCATCAGTAGAGTACGCAATTAGCTAAAAGTCAGTACAAGAGGATAAGTCTCTTAAAAATGAAATTTAGGTTGGATGTATTCCATTAATTAATATCTGTAGATTAATCTTAATCAGGTAAGCTTTTTAATATTTGAATTATTATGATCACTGTTATTATTCAAAGCCAGAAGACATACAGGACAAATTCTCAATTGAGGACACAAATAGGACAAGTTTAATCAAAAAGAAAAGAGAGAAAACACAATTATAAAATTGAAATTAAAGAAGATTCAAAAATGATAAAAGTAGATGATGCCATTCAACTAATTTGAACAGCTCAATGAAATGGATGACTCTCTAGGACAAAATAATTACTCCAAGTTGAATCAAGAGTAAGTAGAAACCCAAATATACCTAATACAGTTTCTGGCAAAGAGCAGGCATTCAATAAATTGAATGAACGGAGAGAGAAGACTTGGAACAGGTGTCAAAGCACATTTCATAAGCATCACTTCAAACTTCCAAAGACTTAATATTAACCATACAAGGGAATTATTCCAGAGTTCAGAAAATGATAGCAATGTGTACAGTCGATATTAAGAAACAAGTATTATCCAAGAACAAAATCTATGGGCTGTGAAAAAGAAAATCACAAACAAATCTGGCTTATGAATATATATTAAATAAACTGTATAAATATAATATCTTCATGATTGTATCTCATGAAAATAGATGGATGGGTTTCCAATATTTGGTAGGCTATGTTGGGGAGGCTGGGTTGTTGGAGTTTGAACAGGCTGAGAGACATAAACTTTTGTTTGGGTCTCCCAGGAAGGCCTCTTGAAGAGATGGGCAGTACTTTCTACCCAAAGAGAGGCATGGGAGGCATATGTGAATATCAAGGAGGAGAAAAATACCATGGGTAATAAAGTGACAGGGAAAGAGGAGCAAAGGGCACACACACACATACACACACAGAGGAAAATAATCAAATGGTGGTTTCAAATAAATACTCTGTATCAGAATATACAGGGAAAACTCTCCAAACTGCAGTCCCTAATTTGTGGTCAAACTGCTTCTCATTTGTCATCTTATACAGTGATGAAGTGTGAGGGGCAGCAAGATTCATTTACCATGATTAATGTTTTTCTAAGCAATGTTAGCAGTATAATACTAGTAGATTGTTTATTAAAATAAAAGAATAATTCAAATATAATAGTCACAATGCTGAGAAATAAACATAGAATTATGCAGACCCTATATGAATAAAACTGAAAGCAAAAGCGCAAAAGGACTTGGAATTAAAAGTGCAGCAAAGAGGGCCGCCTGAATGGCTCAGTGGGTTAAAGCCTCTGCCTTCGGCTCAGGTCATGATCTCAGGGTCCTGGGATGGAGCCCCGCATCACAGGGGGCTCTCTGCTCAGCAGGGAGCCTGCTTCCTCCTCTCTCTCTGCCTGCCTTTCTGCCTACTTATGATCTCTCTCTCTGTCAAATAAATAAATTAAAAAAAAAAAAGTGCAGCAAAGAAGTGGGTAAAAAAGATTTAATTTTATAAAGTTGACAATGTCCTCCAGATTATATCTATAATATTTTTCAGTCAGAATTCTAAAGGGAGATTTCAGGAATTGGACATATATACTTAGATTTTTCTGAAGGAATAAAAAGGCAAGACTATCCAATAACATTTTAAAAAGAAGACTAAAAAAAATGATTTGCTTTACAAGGTAATAAAAATCCTTTTGAAAATAATTATTTTTATTTCATGAACTTAAAAATAGTCTTTAAAAAATTACCAATAACCTATGTGTACTGTAGGGAAGATCATCCAATCCCATTATGGTACAAAAAATAACATATTATACATTTTTATATTTATATCAGTATGATTGCTTTAAGTGACATGTTCTTATTTTATTAATAAAAAATGCCAATCAGTAAGTCTTGAAAACATGTTTAAACCTTCATATTTTATATTGTATAACAGAAACATAAGCATTGTTATAAGATTTCCATATTCTGGATTACTTTTTTTTTTTAAAGATTTTATTTATTTGACAGAGAGAAACACAGTGAGAGAGGGAACACAAGCAGAGGGAATGGTAGTGGGAGAAGCAGGCTTCCCGCTGAGCAAGGAGCCCGATGCGGGGCTCGATCCCAGGCCCCTGGGATCATGACCTGAGTCGAAGGCAGACTCTTAATGACTAAGCCACCCAGGCGCCCATATTCTGGATTACTTTTAAAAAGGATAGCACAAAATGTAGATACAAAATATATACATGTATGTACACATATATAAATGTATATATATTGTATTCCTACTACTTTTCAAAGGCATAGAACAGGGGCATCTGGGTGGCTCTTTCGGGCTCAGCACTCAGTAGGGAGTCTGCTTGAGATTCTCTCTCTCTCTCTCTCTTTCTCTGCTCCTCCCCCCCATTCACGTGCGCGCCCTATCTCTAAAATAAATATATAAAAATCATTAAAATAAAAAGAGGCATAGAACAAAACATAATGCGTGTTTGTGTGTGTGTGTGTGTGTGTGTGTGTGTGTGTATAAAATTTCCGAACTACTTTAAAAAGGCCTAGAAAAAATACATAATATATATATGCATATCTGTACACACATATATTATGTAAGTTTTTTTCCAGAAACAAAGTACAAACAAACCACAACCATGATTTTGTTCATTTTCTTTTCTGTTGACCAAATTACCTAGTTTGCTCCTGCAATTTAAAGAAATATTGGCAACTCTCTCATGGCTAGTAAGAACTTGAGAGGGACATATTTAGGAGATAAATGTAAGTCATCAGATATGCTTTCCAGATGACCTTAAGGTTTGTTTTGCCTGCTGCTAAGGGTTGCACTTTCCATTCAATTGTGTTAAAAAGTCCATTTAGAAAAATTTAAAAACTCTTTATTTCTGCCTGAGGATGCTGTCCTACTGACTGCCCCTTTGGAGATGATGCTACAAATCTTCACTTCTTTTTAAGTATGGGGAATGATTTACCCAGGCAAAGCAATAAAGTGTGTTCAGAAGTAACTAAACTCAGCACGCCCTGTCGTTACTGCTTGGCTCTATGATTTCAATCCTCTAATTAGATATGTTGTTGGGTTTTGCTAGGCTTTAATGACCTCCATTCTGTTTATGACAAATGCTGGAGAGCCACCCCCTAGGGAAATTGCAGAGGGGCAGATGAGCTGATGAGAGCTTGTTCTGTTTAGTCTTGAGATGCAATTTCCTCATATTCAGATTGTTAAAAATTCCAGCATGTCAGAACAATGTATGTGCATTGTCTGTGGATGTGTATGGTGGGTAGTGCAGGTGGCATATGTGGGACAGTTTGCAGAGTTGACAATATCAAGGCATTAAAGAAGTAAAGACTGGGTTGAAAGTAATAGCTAGAGACTGTCCACTGGATGATGCTCTCCGTCGCTGTACCTGATCCTCATGAGGTGGTTAATGAAAGTTGGGCAGAGTTATGTTTATTTATGGTTATTCAATAAGTTGACAAAAACTTACTGTGTGCCTAGTGCATACGAAGCATTGTGCTAGGGACTATGAGGGACAAAAGGACAGTTTATAATGTACTTGGGAAGACAACACTGACATAAACCAACAATGATGAACCAGGCAGTGAAGGTTACTCAGGGAAAAATTCCCTGACCTCTCCTGGCAGAATGAAGCCCTGTCCAAGCTCTACTACAGTACTTAGCACATTACAATGTTTCTTCGTCTCCACACTTGCTTCTTTCACAAGATGATGAGCTCCTAGGGAACAGGAACTATTCTTATGATATTCCATTCCTAGTGTCTTACATGAGGTGGGTACTCAGGAAGTGGGAGTGAGTATGTGAGTTGGTGAGCATGGCACAGGGCCACCTGCAGACCGGAGGAGTGCTCCCATGGGTTGTTGGTAGAGAGCGTTAGAGTAGGAGCCTGGGATGTACAGGGAGGCTTTATATCCACTCTAGATAAAAGGGCACTGACCAAGGAATTGGTTCAGGTGGAATATACTCGTAATTGTGGGAAATTATTGGAAGGTATCATAAAGGGTCCCTCTGCCTCCCTGAAAAGAGTATTTCCTCAAATGGCCTTAAACTCCTTTGGGGTAAGCATACTTTTGTTAAAATTGAAATCTCTTGGGAGACTTCAGGCATCAGTTTTTATAAATAATCACTATATCAGATATCTTTCTTTTAGGAATACTTTCCTCCCCACAAAGAGTAGGAGGAGAACTGGGCTCAACACATGGGGATCTGGCTGAGGCAGCAGATCTGGGCAGGATCCTTGGCCTGAACAGAAGTGGCCTAAGAACATCATCAAGAAGTAGATTTCTAGGAGAGAGGCAAGAACAGAAGGCAGTGATTGGCTAGGACCACAAATACAAGCACAGGTAGCCATTTGTCTTGGGGCTAATCCTTTACACTGAATAAATGGACACATGGAGTTAGGTTGCTTTTTCTATGATTCCTACTTCTTATATTTTCCTGTGTCAGTGGAAAAGTGGCCTGGAAGTTAGAGCAGCTGGCCGAATCGGCAATTTCAAACCTAACTTAAATGTTTGGGGAGTAAAGGAAAATATACTTCTCTCCATGGCTAGAGGGAATAATTGGTCGCATCTGTACAACTGAGAGCAAAGAACCAAAGCACAAGTATGGAATCCATTTTTAAATTCCTGAGGAAAGTCTAAATATCAAGTTCTATTACTATTGGTGGCTCTTCTTAAGGTTGAAAAATTCGTCTACTAAAAATGGTTGTAAACCTCCATAAAAAATAGCACAAATACCAAGCAGCTGGAAGTTACAAGAAAATGAAGACAACAGCTTTATCGTGAATGTTATTTCCTATATGAAAGAGTAATCAAAATTTAAAAAGAAGGTTCCACAATGAATCAGCACTTTTTTAAAATGGGGTCTCAAAAATTCAAAAAAGGCACACAGACATGCTTAGAAACATGCTTGCAGTATAACAAAAATGCATGAGGTAGCCTATGACTGCATCTGAAGATGGCAGGCAAAAAGTCTATAATATTTGGTCAGAGATACATTGGGGCCTTAATATTTTAGGGGTTTGTACTTAACTACTACCCAAGCCCAGAGACTCGGGAAACTCTCTCTGATGGACCTTTGCAGTAAGTCTCTGCTCCCTTCCCATCCTCATAGGCAACTGATACAACTTTTTTTTTTTTTAACGATTGTATTGATTTATTTGACAGAGAGGAGAGAGATCACAAGTAGGCAGAGAGGCAGGCAGAGAGAGAGGGGGAAGCAGGCTCCCCACTGAGCAGAGAGCCCGATGCGGGGCTCTGATCCCAGGACCCTGAGATCATGACCTGAGCCAAAGGCAGAGGCTTTAACCCACTGAGCCACCCAGGCACCCCAGGCAACTGATACAACTTAATGAGAGCAGAAAAGGCTTATTTCAATAAAGAAAATATCAGTTTAAATAATAAATCATTAATAAAACCCTTACCCTCATCTCACAAGTACCCCAGTCTCTTGCATCCCAGAGCACCTCAGAGACACAAAAGAGACTTGTGTTCAGTTTTTTTTCCTTCCCCTCCTGTTCCTCCCTCCCATCTACCTGCCACAGAGTACTTCAGGAAGGAGGGAAGTAGGACATTAGGTTAATGAGTCCAAGTGCTTGCTAGAGATGAGGGGAACCAAACCATGACCCAGGAGTGAGGAGAAGTTACACAGAGAATGGGATCTAAAGCTTTTAAACTGAGTAGAATTGGGACAGAAGGAGATGAATAAAAGGAAGGAAGGATTGGGAGAAAAGTTAGCTACGATGGGAAATCTCAGTCCTCCTCCCGTACATCTCCTTCACTCACACACTACCACACGTCCAGCGCTTCTGACGCCCGCCCGGTGTGGGGAGGATTTCCCTCACCAAGCAATTCTCCAACACCAGAGGGGAGTCCTACAGTTTAACACAATACTGCCACCATCTACCTGGAGACAGCATCAGATCACACAGGCTAGGGGCTCAGGCCCACAAGAGTGCACCCGCTTCAGGTGCCAGTTATAAGTAATAGGTGCTCTCCTTCAGTGTTACCCACAACTTCTGTCCAATTTGACTACAGATCAGAGATTCCAATGACCCTCTCCTTGGGTCTGATAAATTTGCTAGAGCAGCTCACAGTACTCAGGGAAACGTGTATATTTACCAGTTCACTGAGGAATCTGAAAGAGGACCCAGATGAATAGCCTGAGGGAGAGATACATAGGACAAGGTCTGAGAGGGTCTCAAGTACAGGAGCTCTATCCTTGGGGAACTGAGGGTGTGTCACCCTCCTATATGGGGATATGTTCCCACCTGAAAGCTCTCCAAACCCCATACTATTGGGACTTTATGGAGGCTTTCTCATGTGGGCCTGATCGGTTATTAGCTCTATTTCCAGCCTCCCCAGAAAGGAAGACGGTGGCATAAGCATAGATCTGAAAATTCCAAGCTTCTACCCCTGGCTTTGTTTTTCTGGTGACCAGCTCCATCCAACAGCCATCCAGGAGCCCACCCAGAGTCACCTCATTAGAACAAAAGATGCTTATAGTGATCCTATCACTTAGGAATTTATAAGGGTTTCGGGAGTCCTGTGTCAGGACCCAGAGTCAAAGACTGAATACCAGAACAAAAGACACTCCCAGCGCTCTTATCACTTAGGAAGTTACCAGGCTTTTCGGAACTTTGTGCCAGGAACTGAGGGCAGAAACCAGTATTTATATATTCTATTATCTCATATTAGCCCAGATCACAGTAAGACAATGCATAGGGTGTCCCAGGTGGGCTAATAATTGGACACCCCTTCAAACACTTATGCTTGCATTAGCTCTCCCTGATGAAACATGATCCATTCTGACCGAGCTTATTAACTACTGATGATACCTCAATAAATTATTCTTAATTATATATATATAATTACAAATACATATTTTATATATTATATATAAGGAACCTCCTGTTTTTCTTAGTTACAAATCCTAAGGAAGCCAACGAGAATACCTGAAAAAGTCGAACAGAGTGAACAGCTAATTAAAGGTTTCAGCAAATTTCTTCAAAAGTCTGCCTTTGTGACTTGATGATTATTGGTAAAGTTAAGCAGGTAGAAAACTGATTTCTTTCGAATAAGAAAAACATATTGTCTCAGATTTTGAAAAGTGAGGTTCACATAATAGTAGAACATTCTCAAAGTTCACCTCAGTGCTTGTTCTTCCAGCAATCTTTTCTGTTTGCTCTTCGGTGTTGATTACAGTTTGTTGATTAATAATATCTGGTTCTCTTTTTGATTAGACGTTTGGTGATTCTTCTCAGTTCCAGTTATTCTTCAGGGGCTTCAGTCTTAGACTGAACTAGCTTGGACCGTCATTTTATTCTAATCTATTTCATCTCTTCCCTACAGTTACATTAGCATTTTGCCCTCACAGTTTCTACAAGTTCTTACACATAGTCTTTCATTTTTAGACCAATTAAATTTTAAGTCTTTGATTAATTAAATCAATGCTCATAAGCATTTAATTCTAAAAATTTCCACCTCCTCTTCTTCATTGGCTCACCATTTTTTAATGCTTAGTAATGAAGAACCATGAGTGTTGGAAGCTTTGCATGATTATTGGCTCAAGGGATCATATGGAACCGTGTCCAACTAAACTTTGAGGAAACAAACCAAATTATTTACTCATTTTTTAAAATGAAGATGAAGATAAGCTAATTTAATACTTATATTTTATACTCCATATTTATTTTTAGAATAAAGAATTTCCTACATGTCATTTTTCAAACCATGCAACTCTTGGATGAAGCATATTAAGCCAGTTAAGAGTTTAGCTTAAAAAGAAAAAGAATTTAGCCAATACAATTTATCACCTTTGTCAGATAATCAGCCATTTGTTATGTATCACTTAGTTTCCGAATGGTACCTCACCTGACTTCTAGCTTTGCTGGCCTCAGAGTTCATGATCCAGCCTTGGGCTGCACCATGCAATGTACATACCTGTGTTACAGAAATAGATAAGAAAAAAAAAATGAGAAGATTCTGGCGAGGAATGCTTTTCCAAGGCTTTCCATGAAGGTTGGTGGAGAGAAATTCCAATTTATATTTCACTACTTAGGAATCTTAATTAATTAATATCATTATTCAGGTTTGCATTAGTGATTTTTAAAAAACATTATCTATCAAAGTACTGCTTAAGTGAATCAACCATTTTGGTCAAAATATCAATTTTAATCAAGTGTTTTACCAAAAAATATTAGTCTCATTAAGCTTTCCAAGTCTTAAAGCCCACTTTTGCTTGACTCTGATTCTGAAAATAGTAGAAATCTTTAGTAATTTTAACATCCCTTATAGAAAGATTTTGTTAAAATATTTAATAATTTCTCCACTCTTCCTTTCAGATCAACAACCCTCCAATCCTGACCCAAATGTGAGTCCAGTAATTCTAAATAAAACTGAAAACTTCTAGAAATGTAAAATCATTTTTTTCCTTTACCCAATGAAGAACTAGAAACTGCTGATTCTGCATCCATTTTAAATTAAAATTAAGATACAAACAATTTGGCTACCTCAGTGAGTGCTAAAAAGAGACTAGTCATTTTCCAATCCCATACATACTTTCTGCTACAAAGGTTGCCTAACCACTGGGATTTCTGAATTAAAGAGGACAAAGGGAAAGGAAAGAGAGATTGTGCTCATCATTGAAAAGGAGACTATGAGTGGATCTGGCTGACATCTTTGCTTTCTGGTGACATATTGAGCAAGGTTGAGGTCCACTATGAAAATGATCAGCTATGGATGGAGATGGGGTTGGGTGGAGTTGTGGTCCTGTTCATGATGTGTCTTTGTTTGGGCAATATACTGATGCTCCCAACAAGAACTGGATCCTGTGTTAAAATTTTGTTTACAAGTAATGCTATAATACCAAGGTTGCAAACTTGGCTTGGGGTCTGTGTCCAGCCCATCAGATTTATTTGTTTGATCTTCAGAATCTTAAAAAAAAAAAAAAAATGGAGCCAACATTTAATGATCAGGTGATTTCATATAAACACTCTGTTCTGGCTTTCTTAAAAAATCAGAATAAGATAAAATCAGGTGATACAACAATGGTTTACGTATCCCACAAGCTCTAATTGCCTAGAACGGAGTAGCAGCTGTCCATCCCCCAGTCTATCCATCATTTACAGCTCTTTCCTTGACATTGAGTTTCATTTGCCATTTAGCATCATGCTCGAGCTGTTTTTCTTAGTAATAGTGAAATATCATATCTTGAAAGTAAAAAAATGAAAGGCAGGCTGAGAACTTTCTTCTCCCAAAATAAATGACAGACCATGTTTATTTAACATAAGTGAAAAAAATCCATAAGTTTAATAAGCAAACAAGTTGGGTCTGTGTCACAAGAATACAACTTAAGGCATCCAGCCATCCCACTAATTTATGTTACCCTCATGGTCCATGTAGGTGTTGAAGTTGAAGGGGTTTGAAGCCCCATATTATTACATTCTCTGCATCAGTAATTCTCAACAAAAGGGTATAGAGGAATATCAGAATCATCAAGTGGTTTTTTCAAAGTACACTTCCTTCCACATGGATTATTCTGGGATGCATGTCCCTCTGGAGGCTTTATCTGATTGTGGAAGCTGTCTAGGAGATTCTGATGTAATTATCTGGTGGAGAACTCTATATCCAATCATTAAGTGAGACCTATTGAAAGGCATCCTGATGTTGTTTTTCCAATTTCTCTTCCATCCCATCCCTAATAAAATGACCAACAGCCTAAGAACTCAGGTGTCATGCCCAACACCCATAATGGAGCTACAGTTACATGTATAAATGGTGAGAAGCTGCCAACAAGTCCCTTCTGACTGTGAAGTTCTTGCTTCAGATGGTGTGTGGGGGTCAGAGTTGGGGTAAAAGCTACTTGACACCTTTGAAATGTGTTAGGACAGTTGCCTGGAAATCAGGATGTCTCCAGATGGGTGGTGGTTCAAAAATTTGAGAATGTGGGACATTTATTAAAATATCAATGTCCAGACCATGCCATTGTTCTATTTAGTAATTCTGGTGTGGGTGTTGAGAGACTCAAACCAACAAACTGACCATGGCCAGAGTGTATATATATATAGAACTCTGACCACAGTCGCTGCAGCAACCAGTCCATGAAGCCGAACCACAGCCTCCATAGCAATCAGCCACAAACAGCCATGATCTGATTAACTGCCAGCTTCCCTAATTTTTGTCCCTGCTCCCAATTTAGCACTAACCAGAGAAATCTAAATGTGTTCTCCTAACCAATCACATATGACGCCCTACTTCAAATTAGTTCCTCCAGCTTTCCCATGCCAAAAACCTCCAATCAAGGCATACCAGAATCCTTCCCCTTTTCACTATCACCTTTTACACTGCCACCTTTGGTGTTTCTGCCAAATGCCAGTGATTGTTGCTGACTCACTTGCAATAGCAAGCTCTGAATAAATAGACTTTGCTTGTTCTCATTTGGGTGGTCTTTATTTATTTTTACAGGTTCCAGGAGACAATATTTTCAGCAGGCTCTCCAGATAATTCTGCAGCCTAGTAATGTTCAAGAGCCATTGCTAGAAATCACTCTTACGTTTCCCAAATTTTGCAAGAATCACTTGTGCGTGTATGTGTGTGGGGCGAGGACACAGATTCTCATGTACCACCCCAAACCCCAACTGAAACAGGGTTTGGATTTTTTTTTAAATAAGCCTCTTTCTCCAGGTGATTCTTATTGTCCATCAAAGGCATTTGGGAGCCACTGGACTATGCTACTGTTCATAGGCTTGTGCCAGGTTGGCAGAATACAAAGCACCTAGAAAGCTTATTGTAAATCAAGATTTCCAGGCTCCATCCCTGGAGATTCTGATGTGGTTAGTCTGGGCTCTCTGTGATTCTGATGGGTAGCATGTTTTGGGAAGCAGTGCTCTACCTATGTGATTCTCAAATAGCAACGTGCATACAAAGACCCTGGAGATCTTTTGAAAGTGCTAGTTCTGAGTCAGTGGTCTGGAGTAGGGCTGAGATTCTGCATATTTAACAAGCTCCCATGTAATGTTTCTGTGGCTGGTCTGCTAACAATGCTTGGAGCAGTCAATGTTGGCTGCACACTAAAACCAAATGGGAAAACAGGCTCAGGGTGAGATTTGAGGCACCAGGAGATCACACCACACAGCCAAGATCACTCTTTATCTGCCTACTGCTCAGCCACATGATGGGAGCAGTGTTTTTACAGGAATGGTACACAAGCCTGCTCAGGGATTGGCCCTGACACGTCACTTACTCCTCAGCATGGCTTTGTGGCTCTGACACTCCTCTGGGCCTGAGGATGCCTGGAGGCACACCGAATGCACTGAAGAGAGCATGTTCCATGGAATTCCCATTGAATCACCTTGTTGCCAGCTTTCAGGGGCTTCCTGATGAAGGACAGGTGTAATGATAACCCAGAATATGCCATGTGCCCAATAGTTCGGAAAGTGAATGTTGAGAGAGAATGGTGTTCAATGACTGAGGGACTATCCAGAAGGTAAATTTGCTTGTAACTCCGGGGTGAATGTGATTGGGTTCTACCAGCTAAGGGGAAAAAAAAAGAAAAAGACACCCAAACCCCCTTGGTGGTCAGATCTGCTTATTTTTTGTCCTTCTTTGCTAGGGTTTTATGACTGATTATAAGGGTAAGGGAGATGATAGTGCCGTTGATGAGAAGGCAGATTTGGATGGGTTATAATTACAATTTACCCTTCACCAGATGGCTTCATCCTGTTGCCAGGCATTTGATGAGCTATTTCATGAAGACTGTGTGGGGATGGGCTAATGCCTGAAAGCCCACGGATTTGAATGGACCAATGTGAAGGGGCTTAACAGATCCTTAGCTTCTTGACTCGCTTTTGCTTAGTGGATAAATAACCTGGTGCATAGTAAAATCTAAGAGAGCTATTCCAGAAGAAAACTACCTCATACGCAAGGACTATGTGGGTTTCAGGCAAGTGAGGATGATAGCAGAATTGAGCAAATTTATAATTATGGGCCCAGAACCATTTTATCATGAGGTCATGGACCCAAGTTTTTAAAACCCATCTATCCAAAATGCATCATAATAAATCAATCATGAAATTCTCCTGGCTGGTAAACATTTCAATCTGCCTAAGTTCTGTAATTATCCATAGCAAAACATCCTCTGTATTTTGAATGGCTGTTGTTTTCAACCATGTCTTAATATATAAACAAAAGGTATTTCTAAGAAATATTCAGACATCTAAAACCTGGGTCATGTTAGCAGCAGAGACTCTATGGTGAGCCAGAGGCTCCTTGTAATTACCATGATGCACAGTCTTAATGCCCAGACAGAGGTTTTCAGGTTAGCAGGGGAAGGCAGCAGAATGCCCACAGGAAAAAAAATTCTTCATCATCTACAGACGAATGCACATCTGGTTTCAGAGGAACAAAATAGCTCTCAATAATTCTGATCGGCAGTGGTGGGCCTAATGGACATGCATTACAGATACATATACACACACATACGTACACATACACATCTATATATTATATAATATATATAATTTATTCATTTGTAACATATATATATAATATACCATGCACCTTTACTTTGACAACAAATTTCATGTGAGTTCAAAAGTTTTTGAACAGAGGTCTAAAAGATAAAATGGATAACGGAGTGGCTGAACTTTATATAAACGTTTAGCAGATGGTGACAGAGACACCCCAGACAAACCAAAGAAAACAAATTTTAAATGAAAGTCTTGCATTATCACATAATGGCTTGTCTCACTTTATATTTTAATACCTTAGGAGATACAGAACAAGGGAAAAACCTGGCAAAGACACTGAATATAGAGATAAGAAAAACACTCCGGGGAATTTCCAATGACTGCCTTATTAGTGGGTATTAGATTAAGAAACCCAATACTGGACTGCACATACCTTGCCCTACCTCATTCCCACCATCTGCCCCTATGGGCAGATACCCAAGGAACCCAACACCTACTCCATGATGGGAAAGTCCTCTTGAATGGTAGGGCCTGCTGCTCCCCCTTGTACCCACCACACAGCAACATGTCTCTTTCCATTCAGACCCAACTTTGAGAAAAGGCACAGCTGTGAGTGAGAACTGGCTGGGCCACACTGTGTTCAGAGATATGTGGTCACCCTTGGAAAAGCCTGGGAACTGTGAAGGCGTGGTATCACA
>CM053610.1:76635457-76651520 GCA_028646535.1 Procyon lotor | reverse complement strand
GTTTATCTTTGTGTATGGTATAAGAGAATGGTTGATTTTCGTTCTTCTATATATAGTTGTCCAATTTTCCCAGCACCATTTATTGAAGAGACTGTCTTTTTTCCACTGGGTATTTTTTTCCTGCTTTGTCAAAGATTATTTGACCATAGAGTTGAGGGTCCATATCTGGGCTCTCTACTCTGTTCCATTGGTCTATGTGTCTGTTTTTGTGCCAGTACCATGCTGTTATGGTGATCATAGCTTTGAAGTAAAGTTTGAAATCAGGCAATGTGATGCCCCCAGCTTTGTTTTTCTTTTTCAACATTTCTTTAGCATTTGGGGTCTCTTCTGGTTCCATACAAATTTTAAGATTGTTTGTTCTAGCACTTTGAAAAATTCAGTGGAATTCTGATTG
Organism: Procyon lotor; assembly: GCA_028646535.1. NCBI lineage: Eukaryota > Metazoa > Chordata > Mammalia > Carnivora > Procyonidae > Procyon > Procyon lotor. The sequence continues at coordinate 76,651,126 of CM053610.1, read as the reverse complement.
GAATGGCATTGAAAGTATAGATTGCTTTGGGCAGTACAGACATTTTAACAATGTTTATTCTTCTGCTCTATGAGCATGGAATGCTTTTCCATCTTTTTGTGTCTTCTTCAATTTCTTTCATAAGTGTTCTATAGTTCCTCAAGTAAAGAGCCTTTACCTCTTTGGTTAGGTTTATTCCCAGGTATCTTATGGTTCTTGGTGCTATAGTAAATGGAATCGATTCTCTTATTTCTCTTTCCATATTTTCATTGTTAGTGTATAAGGAAGCAACTGATTTCTGTGCATTAATTTTATATCCTGCCACATTACTGAGTTGCTGTATGAGTTCCAATAGTTTGGGGGTGGAGTCTTTTGGGTTTTCCATATAAGGTATCATATAGTCTCCAAAGAGAGAGAGTTTGACTTCTTCTTCACCAATTTGAATACCTTTTATTTCTTTTTGTTGTCTGATTGCTGTTGCTAGAACTTCTAGTACTATGTTGAACAAGAGCGGAGAGGGTGGGCATCCTTGTGTTCCTGATCTCAAAAGGAAGGCTGTCAGCTTTTCCCCATTGAGAATGATATTCACTGTGGGCTTTTCATATATAGATTTTATGAAGTTGAGGAATATTCCTTCTATCCCTATACTTTGAAGAGTTTTAATCAGAAACAGATGCTGTATTTTGTCAAATGCTTTTTCTGCATCAATTGAAAGGACCATGTGGTTCTTCTCTCTTCTCTTATTGATTTGTTCTATCACATTGATTGATTGATTGATTTGCGAATGTTGAACCACCCTTGCATCCCAGAGATAAATCCCACCTGGTCATGGTGGATAATCTTTTTAATATGCTGTTGGATCCTATTAGCTAAGATCTTATTGAGAATCTTGGCATCCATATTCATCAGGGATATTGGTCTTAAATTCTCCTTGTTGATGGGGTCTTTGTCTGGTTTGAGGATCAGGGTAATGCTGGCTTCATAGAAAGAGTCTGGAAGTTTTCCTTCTGTTTCCAGTTTCTGAAACAGTTTCAGGAGAACAGGTATTATTTCTTCCTTGAATGTTTGGTAGAATTCCCCGGGAATCCATCAGGTCCTGGACTCTTGTTTTTTTGGGAAGTTTTTGATCACTGCTTCAATCTCGTTACTAGATATTGGCCTATTCAGGTTCTCAATTTCTTCCTGTTTCAGTCTTGGAAGTTTATAGGTTTCCAGGAATGTATCCATTTCTTCTAGGTTGCTTAACTTATTGGCATATAGCTGTTGGTAATTTCTGACGATTGTTTCTATTTCCTTTGGATTAGTCGTGATCTCTCCCCTTTCATTCATAATTTTGTTAATTTGGGTCCTCTCTCTTTTCTTTTGGATTAGTTTTGCCAGTGGCTTATCGATCCTATTGATTCTTTCAAAAAACCAGCTTCTGGTTTCGTTGATGTGTTCTACTGTTTCTCTAGTTTCTAACTCATTGATTTCTGCTCTAATCTTTTTTTTTTTTCTTTTCTAATCTTGATTATTACCCTTCTTGTGCATGGGGTTGGCTTAATTTATTGTTGATTTTCCAGTTATTTAAGGTGTAAAGAGAGCTGGTGTATTCGGGATTTTTCAGTTTTTTTGAGTGAAGCCTGGATACCCCTGCCTTCTTTTTCATCAATTTTCCACATAACAACTAGAGGGATTAATTAAAACAAAGTCTGATGAAATCACTCCTCTGCCCCAAACCCACCAGTGGCTTCTCATCTCACTGAGAGTAAAATCCAAAGTCCTTGCCAGGCCCCCTGTAGCCCAGACTCTGGCCACATGTATGAATTCTTTCCTGAAATCTCACTGGTTTCCTTCCCACACCCCACACAACCAACCAGACTCCTATCTAAGGCATTTACACTTGCTGTTCCACCTGTTCGGGAAGTTCTTCTATCATATCCCTCATGGGTGACTTTTTCATTCCTTTAGATAGCTTCACGTTCAATCCTCCTGTAAGGACTTTCTTAATCACTTTGTGTGAAGTAGCACCCTCTCCATTTCATCTTGTGCTCTCTCCTTTCTCTGCCTTATTTTCCTGCATACCACCTAATACCGTGAAGTTTTAATTTACTTGGATATTGTCTCTCTCAGAGGGACTTCACAAGAGCAGGGACTTTGTTGTGTCACTCCTACATTTTCAGCACTACACTCATAGGAAGCTTTCAGTAAACATTTGTTGAGTGAATGAATGAGGATCTACAACCAGTTCTGTGCTCTGGCCCTCATCCTACAATGAGGAGGGCAGGCTCCTGGGTCGATTTGGGATATCCGGAGCAGCTGGCCCCATATCTGGCCCTCTCCAACCCCGTTCCTTTATTCAAATGCACCCTAACCCACCAGTTCTCAGTGTTTCTCACTAAAGAGAACCTTACCATGTGGTCTTTACCCCTGCAGCTTGCCTTAGTGATTGTGGAGGCAAGCAAAAATTCTCATAAAGTTGGAGGAATTTTTCAAGTCACTGATTCCAGAATTTAAATACATACTTTTCATTGTTTCCTTATAATTGAACTTAAGTTAGCTGTCAAGACTCTATTTCCACTAATGGTAGCAAACTTAATCTTGACAATTCAAGATAGCTCAGATACTTCAAGTTTTAAGGCAATTTGAGAGTTTATCCCTCCTTTTATTTTTGTCCTTCTCCTTGGGAAAAGGTTGAGAGTGGGGAGGCTGAGCTATCTCTAGACACGGGGCTGAGGCGGGCAGGAGGGAAACTGCTCTACAAGCCATCATTTCTCCTTGCCGACCCATGCTCATTTCTACACATGTTCCAACCTTGGCCTCAGGCATAGGTACAGTGCATGCTGCACCTTCCTCAGCCTGAGCACAGACCCCTTTGGAATGCAGCTCTCTTGGAATTTCTGCAGACTCTTTGGGGGCTCAGGAACATTAGACTGGAAATTAAATATGTATCCTGGTTTTACAAGGCCTGCACTTTATGTAATTTGGGGGGGTCTCTTGTAAGAAAAAACATACAAAATTAGAAACAAGTGACTTTTTACTTAGAATGGATAATCACAAGTTGTGCATTTAGAAAGCTGACATACCATAGCCGTTGCAAAATCTAGGAAAATATTTTTAATTAATTACTGTCAGCTCGGTAATAATTTTGTCTTATTTTTTGGCATATCCTTCAATTGCCTCCTACATGACAATTTTACAATATTGTTTCTTTGAGTAGAATAGTAGGATAGGGGTGCCTGGGTGGCTCAGTGGGTTAAAGCCTCTGCCTTCAGCTCAGGTCATGATCTCAGGGTCCTGGGATGGAGCCCCGTGTCGGGCTCTCTGCTCAGCGGGGAGCCTGCTTCCCCCTCTCTCTCGGCCTGCCTCTCTGCCTGCCTGTGATCTCTGTCAAATAAATAAATAAAATCTTTAAAAAAATAGTAGGATAATTCAGCCTTTCCTTTAGTGCGGTTGATAAAACATGTGGTTTCACACATAGACACACTCTCTGTTGGTAGTATCATTATAAGCTTGTGCCTTACCAACAAAGAAATTCTTTTTAAAAAATATTTTGTTTATTTACTTGAGAGAGAGACAGAGGGCACATTCATGAGCAGGAGGAGGGGTTAGAGGGAGAGGGAGAAGAAGGCTCCCCACTGAGCAGGGAGCCTGACACAGGGCTCCATCCTAGGACCCCAGGATCATGACATGAGCCAAAGCACACGCTTAACCGATTAAGCCACACATGCACCCCACCAACAAAGAAATTCTGATAAACTGTATTTTGTATGATTCCCATTTAAAGACAAACAAACAAGTTGAGTTTGTTTCCAACAGGAGGGACCTTCCATGTTGACAAAATGACAATGAGAACTGAATCTTCAGTTTACAATTTTATATATCTGTTGGTTGGCAGAATTTCACACATATTAGTTTCTGGTGCCATACATTTCAGATGTGGTTTCCTTTCCACTACCTGAATTTTTCCAATAGTTCTGGGCACCAGAGGGCATATTCACACTACAATAAATATAGACTCTGCATCTTCCTATCATGATGCCAGATGAGATGGTATAGTTTAAAGTAATAGGAGTATTCCTGGAAATTATTCCTATACAAGAACAAGTATATAAGAAAGTGCCTGCAAGCCACAAAAGTATATCCTGACATAAGCATCTGGAATGTACCCTCAACACAGTTTTCTATTACACAGGTCCTAGTCTGTGGTCATCCAGTACGAAGGAATAATGATGGAGGAGCAGGTGAAGAAGAAAGAGACAGTGGTCTTAACTGATTGTGGCTAAGATATCTTACTTATGAACACATTGCTGAGCTTGTCCCAGGCTTTGTGAAAGGGAGGGCCCTGAACCTAAGGTTCCTTTGCTTTATGATAAATCCCCTCTGCTGGGAAGTGCTGATTGTGTGAGGCTGTCCATAGGCAGACATATCTATCCCAATCTCTTCCTGAGACACTGTCTCTCTGCCATTTAGGAGCAATATTGGGTGAGGTTTGCATCTCCTGGGCTAGACTGACAAGTGTTCCTAAGGGTGCACATTCTGCCCTCATACTGGTCCTAACTGTACATCTTAGGTTCCCATCACATGTGCAGTATCTGAAACTTGAGACAAGGGCCCAAGTCCATTCTTAGGGACCCTGACAACATTCAGGTTCTCATCAAATCCCCTGTAGCTTTCCCTTCCTGTTGACTGGTTGAACTCTCACTTCATTTAGTGAAGAAAAATCTTATTACATCATACATTTTTTTTCAAACTCTGTATTTTATAGTATAAACTCTATACCTTTGGTTCTCCAGGCATATTTCTTTTTAACCAAGCCACTTTTTTTAGAATTCAAAATAAATACTATTTCTCTCTCATGTACCCAGTCCTTATAAATCAATAATGCATTGGCTTTCAAGACTATGCTCTTAACCAAGATTTGCAAGTCTGTTTAAGACTCCAGAAGTCAAGGGGCACCTGGGTGGCTCAGTGGGTTAAAGCCTCTGCCTTCAGCTCAGAGTCCTGGGATTATATTCATTATATACATTATATACATTATATATATAATGTATACATTATATACATTATATTCATCTCAGAGTCCTGGGATCGAGCCCCACATCGGGCTCTCTGCTCAGCGGGGAGCCTGCTTCCCCCTACCTCTCTGTCTGCCTCTCTGCCTACCTGTAATCTCTCTGTGTCTGTCAAATAAATAAATAAAATCTTAAAAAAAAAAAAAAAAAAAGAAGACTCCAGAAGTCAAAAAAGTGGCTCTTCTTTGTGTATATGTTTGCTTCCTCTGAGTGTTATCTGAGAAAAAGGCTACCTCTGAAGCCTGAAGCAGGGCTAGTGGAGTATGGAACAGGGAAAAGCAACCTATTAATATCTCAACATATGCTTCTGCTCTAGGAACTATTGGTTTGGGCATCCAGGCATCAGAAAGATTATCCAAAATAATTGGTCAAATCGGAGGGCTGTGATATCAGTGAGGGTCCCATTGTGCCTACATAGAAAATAATGTAATAGAAGAAATAAGGTGCTTCTAAGTTTTTGGACAGGTCAAAATAGCAGGCTCTAGGGTAGATCTCTAGGAATGACTTTCTGAACGGTGTTGACTGAAAAAACTGCTACTTGTGCTATAATTAGATAGTTGGTGGCTCATGAAGCCACTTTACCCTGATGGCTCCAGGATCACATAGCATTCTGTTTTCTAACTGGGGATCCAAAAGCTGCCACCAGCTTTATATGCCATTTAGAGCCACACCAGCAGTATGAATGCCTCACGAGCTGCCACCTCCCTCCCCAAAGAGCTCAGCTCCAAATTCAGGTCTCACACGAATACATCTGACCATCCTAGCTCAGGGAAATCTGGGACATAGTTTTAGCTTCTCAGCCTCTGTGACAGAGGAAGGCATAGCAGAAGGAGGTTGGAAGAGTTTCGAGGGCGCCAATCTGCTATCCATCTGTTAGAGCTGTGTATAATAACCCATCTCTGGGAACCTAAGACCAGCCCCTTAGGACTAGAAGTTCCTTAGGATGAGCTCCCAGGACTGGCTCTCAGATCAGCTCCTATTCCAGCAAGATGCTGGCCACACATGAAAGAAACATTCACCATAGCACAGTGTCTGCGAATTTAGATCCTGAACTACCTGACTCAATCATGAAATCCCACAGAAGACACCTCTTAAAGACATAACCGGAGAGATTCAGTCCTATTGGTGGTTCGCATTGAGACTCTTACTTTTCTCAATAAATATGCATCTTGGCTACAAAATATTGTGTGAGGTCATGACCTCATTCATTTCTGTAAATGAAATTTAAATTCAGTTTATTATAATACACTAAATAATGTCAGACCAATATTAAATAAGTCCGTGGAAACAATCTTTCTTCAATCATGGAGAAACCGAAAGCTGCATTATTTTCATGACTGAGCATAAATAACATGTTTAGACTTCATTGTTTAGTAAAAATTGAAGCATAAATTAGCTCTTCCCTAATTTTAGTTTCATTTATCATGCCATTTTAATTCCTCTTAATTTACTCATTCATAGAGTCAGTACAGAAAGGTATGAAAAACATTATTCTTCATCTCCTAATAATTTTAGCAAAGGTCTCTTTGAAGTCACATGTCTAGATGATATTTTCCTTCCTTCCATTGTGACAATAAATTAAACTCAGTATGTTGGTTAGACATGTGGTGGGTAAAATAGACAAAGGTTATTCCAATGCGCATGGTTACCTGGGATCCTCCAACAGTGCCATTAAGTGTCCTTTCTGGGACATGATCTTATTTCTGTCACCCTCCACCATCTGGCCCCTGTACTCTGGGAGAGGGCCACACTTATATCAACATATTCCACACCCCCTTTCTGACTTCCACACTGACCACACGGGAAACTCTTGCAGTTGTGCCCAGATATTGCATGTTGCTGCCTCCTGCTTTTGCCTGGATCAAACTGCCACCAGCCCCCTTACTCTTGAGAGTGTCCTTGCACAGGGTGCACCTGAGAAACTGTAGCAGTGCCCCTTAGAACGAGGGTACTTCACTTGGTATAGATCTGGACTCTTGCCCACTTCTGTCCCCTCTGGCAGTGTCCAAATCCTCACTATGTCTTTCTCCCTTTTCTGTCCGTATCTGTATGTCCCTTATGTGTTCACAAGGTCATGGAACCAAGGTGGTAAGGCCAAGGAAATGCTAAATGGATCTGTCTCCCATACAATGAGTGAAGATTGGCAATCAAACATTATCATCCACTTATTTACTTAGGAGTCTGTGCTCTTCTGAACCCCCACCTTCCCTCTAATATGCACACACATACACACACATACAGCCTGTGCAATGGCTGGAAATCCACAGAGGACACATATAAGCTATGGGAGCAAATAATTTTGAGATCTTGTATACCATCAACCCCAGGGCAGAGCTGTTGGGTGACAGCGGGAGGTGCTGCCTCTGAGCTGGGGTACAGATAGCTTCAAATCTGCTATTTAAAAACAGTCTCTTCCCTGCTTCCAGCCAACCCATGCTGATATTTACAAATGATCTACCATTACTCTCTTGCTACCTTACTTTTGTGTAGTTTTTGTTTTGAAGTTTTGTTTGTTTCACATGAAAGAGAATTTTTAAAAACACAAAAAAAGAAATCTGTCCACATTTCTCATTTCTATATCTTAGCCCAAGATGTCATAGTCCTTACCCAGCTTATCTCTTTAGCCCAGCAGAGTAACAGATGTCTTTTAAAAAGTATATTACGGGATATTCCAGACACACAGAGAGGTATAAAGAATGATATAACAAACAGTAAGTACCTGCCATCTATCTGACTTCAGATGTAAAATATTATCAACACATTTACAGACCCCTGTATCCTTCTTGATTCAATTTTCCTCTCCCCCAAACTATTCTGATTTCAGTGACGCACATTTCTTAACTTTTCTTACACTCCTTGATCTACTTATTTCCATATAAACTCAGTTAAAGCTGGGATTGTTCCCTGGGCCTCCTTTCTGCTATGGTACCTGGTTTTAGCGTAGATCTGTATAATGTCAGGGAATAAGGTGTATGGCTGATTTACAATGAAACGCCTGGCTTCGAAGGTGCCTTACCTGATGCTTAAACCTGGCCACCTCCCATGACTGATCTGCTTGAGATGTCCATATCCCCTACCAGCCCCAGCCAGTTTTGGCATGCCCTCTGCTGGCCAGGAGTCTGCAGGCCCCAGGGCTTCCCACCATTCCTCACTGAAAACAAGAACTTCTCTTGGGGATGAACAAGACTCTGCTGGGAGGCTGCTACTCCAATTCAACCAGAGTTTCACAAATTGTGCTTTGCAATTTCATCTGGATACAAATATGCCAAAGGTATTGATTTATTTAACTTAACTCCCATTCTTGGACATATATATACCTCAGTTGCCATCTCTGTACATACAATGTGGTCCACAGCATAAATTCCTACTTATAAAACTTCAAGATTAAAGAAGATACATATTTCAAAGAATTTTGGTACATATTACCAAACTGCTCCCTGGAAAAATTATGCATATGCACATAATCAATGTTTGAGGGCATCCAAGGATTTTTGTTTTTGTTTTTAGATTATACACTTTGCTATGCATCTATTAACTTCAACTTATTGGTCACATTATTAAAATTCCCTAACACTAAGTTTTGTCTATTTGGTTTACTAGATTGATTGGTGGTATGTCAAAATATCTCACTATTGTCTTTCAGCTTATGTTTATCTTACTAACAGTGTATGCTATTTGCACAGAAAGTATAACGATTGTTACAACTTCATTTCACCTATATGTGTTATTAATTTTAAATGTTAAATTATGTATCTCATTTAATGTGTTTGGACTTGAATTCTTGTCATATCATTCTCCCCTAGCAACCTCAAAGGGGCTAAGGAAGCTAGGGGAAGCAAGAGAGGCTTGTCAGGGTGCCAAGGTCCCCACCACTCCATCCGGATTCCCAGAACCACTTCCCAGAAGTCCCCCAAGGCTTTTGGCCTTATACATGCTACTTAAAAGCTGCCTCTTGAATATGTTGATTTCTTCCTCACAAGTCAGCTGAGGGGATATGATTTTGCACTCTCTTATGATGAGGTTCCTGTCTTCTAGCCACCATCCCTGTGGGAAAGGCCAGGGGGACTAAGGGTACTCCCAGGTCAGCCCTTGCCTGCCTAATATGAGGCTCATCTGTGCCCTCCCCCATTGTTCCAGTAATAAGCAAGACCTCCAGCAAGGGTGACCAACTCACCCTGGTTAGCACAAGACATTCCCCATTTTTGTATTCAAATTCCTGCTTCCCGAGAAACTCCTCAGTCCTAGACAAACTGGGATAGGTGGCTAACCTATCTCCGGCAGGCCAAAGGGACTTTGGAATTTGAGTCTGTGGGCACCAGACGCACATCCTTGGGATCCTCTTGCTCTAACTTTGGAAAGCTCAAAGAGCTGTTGGAGAAGAAGTAAGCAGCCTATCATAAGAACTCATGTATGCTGGCAAGAGAGGAGCAGGGTAGGATGTATTGTGTCTTTCTCTAGGAGGAGGAAAATTAGACAAATTGGACCACTTCCTATCCCTTCTCCATATATTTAATGCAGCTGGACAAGGCATTAATGGCTGGGCTGACCAATCATCTAACTTGTCCTGGGATTGTCTGCGCCTGCCTCCTGCCTAGCTGGACAACTGCTATCTACCCAGCCTCCTGGACCCAAGGGAGGTAGCTTCTCCTGTAATCATAGGGCAGTAAATAGATATTTTAAAATGGTTTAAATTCTCTGGGATCAAGACTCCCTTTATCACACTAATGAAATCACACTTAAACATCTACCTTTCAAGGGTTTTCAAGATGTATCGTTTATGAAAGTGGAGAATGTCCTGTACCAGCTTATGTGATCCAGACATGGAGCTAGGCATAATACAAACCCAGACTGTGCCTATCTATGGCTTTTATTTTTACAGTCTTATATTTTTTGTCAGTCAAAAAAATTAATATGCTTTTCATGTAAAGTATAAAAGATCCAGGCAAGTATAATGAGAAAAATAATCCATTATTCCCCATGTAGATAAATTCATTTTTACTGATTTTATAGACATACAATTTGTATTGTTCTTCTTTCACTTAATGGCATTTGATAAGCAAGGATGACATTAAAAAGTATTTAGCAACTCAAAGAACATAGGCACAGACCCAATGCAGGTGATGCTAGTGCTTAGCTGGCTGTGGGCTAGAAGTTGTATCCTGAAGCCCCCTGCTCTGCCATGCCTTTGCCCTTAGTTGCTGCATTGTAGGGAGGTCTGGGGGATTTGGAGAGGTTCCAGAGTAGGCAGGAGAATAAAACTTGGGCCCTGGGTAGCAACTATTAACAAATATGTAAATATTTCTTGTGTGCACAGGCTATTGACCATGACCAATACCTTTAAAAATCTTTGTCAGCATCAAATATACATAGAAATAGACTACAGATATAGATGTGTGTGTGTATGTAATCCATGTACATAGTTTTAAATAAAAAATTAAATGCTACTAAATGACTTTGGGAAGCTGCTACTCAACTGTTTTTATTCTTTTCTCCAGGTATTTATCTCTATAGTTCAAACACACACACTCATGCACAAATACACCCCACCTGCAATAAGAGCAAGTCAATAAATATCTTAACACACACACACGCACACACGCACACACACACACATAGATATATCTATCTATCTATATATCTCTAGATATATAGGCAGAGAGAGAGGGGGAAGCAGGCTCCCTGCTAAGCAGAGAACCCGATGTGGGGCTCGATCCCAGGACCCTGAGATCATGACCTGAGCTGAAGGCAGAGGCTTTAACCCAAAGGCTTTAACCCACTTAACCCTTATTCTTTCCTCTTACTATATCTATCTATCTATATATACCTATATATATATGTAGATATATCTATGTGTGTGTGTGCCCACGCGCGTGTGTGTAGAAATTATTCAATGACTTTATTATTGCAGGTGAAGTTATTTGTTGTCCTTCAGTAATTTGTACTTTCCTTTTTATTCCCACTCTTCCATCCTGTCCTCTCAATGTGGTTATATGACAGTTCTGGGGTCAACCTGTATTCAGTGGCTTTATCATTTCAACTATGCATATATTGTTCACTGTAGCCAAATGGAATGCTGTGATTTCACTTCTTTTCTTAGAGAGGTGGGTTAGAGCCTGACAGGAGTTTGAATACCAGTCTGGCACCACAGACAAATCACTGCTCTATTTTCCCCTCAGTTTACAATGGAAATATTAATGGTACCAACTTGCTATGGTGGTTGTAAAAATTAAAGGAGTTAACATGTGTAAAAGGGCTCAGAATATTAAGTGACATATCAGGAGGACTCAATAAAATTTAGCTATAATTATTGCTCAACTTTTTCTTTACATCAGAGTTAATATTGTCTCATTAAAATTTTTGCTTAAGGGGCGCCTGGGTGGCTCAGTCGTTAAGCATCTGCCTTCGGCTCAGGTCATGGTCCCAGGGGCCTGGGATCGAGCCCCGCATCGGGCTCCCTGCTCGGCGGGAAGCCTGCTTCTCCCGCTACCATTCCCTCTGCTTGTGTTCCCTCTCTCGCTGTGTTTCTGTCAAATAAAATCTTAAAAAAAAAAAAAAAATTTTTTTTTTGCTTAATTTTCTTTGACTCTCAGTCTTTTCAAACATTCAGTAGTTCTATAAATCACCTTTTAATAAATTTTCACACATTCTAACCCATCAGGTAGCCTCTCTGGGCTAGGAGACTTATGAGGAGTGGTGGGGATTATGGTAAACTGGGGGAGATACCCATCAAGTGCTCCTCTGTCCACCTGCTTTTATTAAGACGGGACTTCTTTTTAGACTTCCTGCACAGCTGTCTCCAGAGCTTTCCTTGAGCTTTTCCATCTTGGGTTTCTCTTGCTTCCATGTCTTATTTGAAACGCTTGCTTAGTGAGCCTTATTCTTTCCTCTTTTTCACTGTAACTTCTCACTTTGGTAGAAAACATCCTCCTTCAGTTTCTTAAGATTTGAGCAAGGGTATATGCAGGCATATGTTTATAGATTTTTGCTTGCCTTAGTTTATTCATCTACTTGACTGATAGTTGGCTTGATATGGAACTCTATGTTGAAAATCATTTTCCTTCAGATTTTTAAAGGCATTTTGTTTTCTAACCTCCACTGTTGCTGTTGAGAGTCTGCTGCCATTCCCGTTTCTGTCCTTTTTCTGAGACTTGAGTCCCTGTCTGGAAGCATTATAACCTTCACTTGATCCATAGAGTGTTCTGAAATTTCATAATATGTTGATGTGTTTTTCCCTGTGTTCCTTGTTCTGGACACTTGCTGGACGGTGCAACCTGGAAACAAGAATCTTTCAGTTCTGGAAATGTCCCTGAATTTTTTTTCTCCTGATCATTTCCTTTTCCACTAATTTACTTATTCTCTCTTTTGGAAACTCCTATTAGTTGGAAGTTGGCCTTCCCAAATAGACATTCTGATCTAATCATTCTCATTTTTGTCCTTTCTTCTGCTTTCCAAGAGATAGCCTTATTATGTCTTCTAAAGCTTTTATTGAATTTTTTTATATAGTTATCAGTTTTAATTTCCAGGATGATAGTACCACTCATTAGCAGCATGATATTTCACCTTATGAACAGAACATAATTTACTTAAATGTTCTAATACTGGACACTTAGATTGCTTACAAATTTCTTTTATCTATAATGATGTAATAAATATACTTGTACCCACATCTATAACCACATCTTTAATGGAGTCATTATAATTTTCCAAGAGTAGACTTACTGTGATAAATAATATGAATATTTTAAAGTTCCTAATACATTAAGATATTACCAAATTGCTTTCCAACTGATAGCAGTATATCATTTAATATTTGCTAGTATGACAGATAAAATTTAAACATTGATGTTTTATTTCAATTCATTTTATTGCTGGTGAAATTAAACTGTTTCTTGGGTTTATTGTGTTTTTGTCCTTTTATTTATTGCATCTTTAGATTTTTCAATGGATTTTTTTAGCTGTCAAATTTTAAGCATATTAATATTTTGTTGGAAATATTTTTTAGGTAACGCATTTTATTTTTATATTGTTCTAAAATGCCAAAAATTTAATTTTATACAAATTTATCAATATTTTTCTCAGCTATATAAAAATAGTATATAAAACCAAAGAACAAAGACAATGAGGAAAGACTGGTTCCCAATAAGAATGTACTAAATATTAAAAAGTAATATTCTTAATGTTTCAAAAGCATGTTCAAAGAAATGAGGGAAATTTTGCAACACTACTAGAAAATCTAGTAGGATGTAAGAAATCCCAATTTACAGGAAAGACAAGTAGTTAATAAGCATCCAAAATACATTCAACCTCATTAGTCATCTAAGAAAAGCAAATTAAAACACAATAGTAATTTTTGCATGAAATTAGGAAAGATTAAAAAAACAGCAATATTGGCTAAAAGTGAGGTAAGATTGGCATTCTCATGCTAATGGACATGTAAATGAGTTTAACCTTCCTGGAATTAATTTTATAATATGCACCAAAAATCTTAAAAATTCCTACAGCTTCCTGCATGTAATTACACTGTCAGAACTCTATCCTAAGTTAATAGATGCAAGCACACACAGCACAAAGATACTCACCACAGAATCATTTATGACCAAAAAGAAAAAGAGAAAAAGGAAATACCTTAAGCTTCCAGTATCAGAGGTATGGTTCAAAAACTCATGGCACATCCTTATAATAAAATATTGTCTCACTAGTTAAAAAAGCACATGAAGCTATATTACAAATACTATGTAGATAGAGATTAGCGCTGTGTGTGTGTGTGTGTGTGTGTGTGTGTGTGTGTGGTGTATAAGGACATAGAGAGATACCTAACACTTAGAGAAAGAGATTATAACAAGTTATTAGATTAAGGGCAGTTTCTCTCTCTCTTTTTTTTTTTTTTCCACTCTATGTTTCACATTTTCTGGAATGTGCACATAAAATGCCTTTAAAGAAGAATTGAATGCATAACTTTCTATTCGTCTTAATGAATCTAGTAACAGAGAACTTGCTAATGTCAGGACAATTTGTCCTTCTCAAAAAGCTGATTGTTAATTTTTTTTTTTAATTTTGAAGAAAAGTAGGTTTCCTTATGCTCCTAATCATTATAACTTCTGCTCCTTTGGGTCATTCAGAATGTGTTTTATATCTCTTCTAGATGACAGTTGTTAGCTATTACTCCTTTCTGGAATCACATCCTCTAAGATTTAGGATTTATTTCCTATTATAGCTCCAGTGCCTATGACAGTGCCTGATTCAAACTAATTATAGGGTAAATCTGTGTTGAATAAATGAAACATAACCCAGGTCTTCCATATCTTAAATGTGGTTTTTTAAGTCTCTCTAATGGTTAAACTCTTTTCATTCTGTTTTTCAATATCCAGTAAGTTGTGGCTTCCAAGAGACCAAATGTGGTCTGACTAATATCTCTCTCTGGATAATATATCATGAATTCCCTTGGAATTGCATTAATTTCTCTAGCAGCCACATCGCACTGAGGGCTAATATTGATTTTTCTGAATGCTAAAACCTCAGTGTCTTTTTATAAATGTGTCTGCCCATTCCTTACTGTCCACACTGCCTTTGTTCACTTGTTCTTTTTGGACCCATGTTTAAGATGTTTCATGAACCTTCATTAAATGAATCTTGTTAGCTGTAGATGCAAATGGTTTTGGATCCTGATTCTGTCTTTTATGTATTCAGGTCTCTTTGAAGCTTTATGTTGTACACAGATTCAATTAGCAAACCCTCTATTTCTTTATCTTAGCTATGGGTAGGTTACTATGGTTATAAGAAACATTACTCCAAGCTGAAGTTGAGCCATTTGACATTTGGGCCAAATTCTCTCAATAAATTACAAATCTCTGTATTATCTACCCCATACTTTTCCATTTAACCCACTAGGTTCACAGGAGATCATGTTATATGTCTTGCTGGGGCTTAAATATACAATTGCTGCATAGCTATGGAGGATATAATCCAATTTATCCCCGTAGTCAGTCTCCCCCTCTCCACAAACAACATAATGGGAAAATCACATTCTAATTCCATACTGAAAAAGAGGACCATTTTCCTAATTGCTCCACAATCTGCCTAGTGGCCATTGTCTTCAGCCCTGTCTTCAGAGGAGGTGGCATTCTGCATTATTATCTCCTTTTGGCATTGTTTGCCCAATTAGCTCTCAAAAAGCTAGGTTTTCTAGAGTGCTTTCCACAAGCGTGATTCCCTTTTCTTCTTCAGATCCCAAATCTAATGCAGAAGTAAGTCTCATCAGTTCACTTTCAAAATACATCACAAACATGACTCTTTAATACCACTGCTCTGCTATGACTTTGGTCCAAACCATCTCTTCTCCCACCTGTCATTTTCTTGCACACTTCATCTGGTCTCTAGTGACCCCTGATAATAGGCCCTTACCTTTTGGGGGAAAGCTCCTGCTGTAACTTTCAAACTTAGATTCTACCTGGAATTTTAAAATTATTAAACATAAGTGATATTTATATTATTAAACATAAAACTTTATAAAATGAAGCCAGCCTCTTCCCGTTGGAGGAAGCACTGATCATAGCTTGATCTACCATCTATAAAATTCTGTTAGCAGCTTGAGTCCAACTCAAATACATCATGGCACCTTGTAGCCAAACCCATTAGG
>CM053610.1:76612787-76635357 GCA_028646535.1 Procyon lotor | reverse complement strand
CTTTCCAGCATATGTTTTCAGCCCCCTCCTATGGAACTTTTTGCTGTACTTCAAACATGTCAAGCTGTTTTGTGCCTTTGTTTTTATCCACATGCCTCATGATAGTTGTTAAGGCTAGTCACAAATATTTTGACGCCCACTTTCTGGAAACATGGAAAAATGACTTTCCTGCCCACTTGTGAGCATGGACACATGACTTATATTGTCCAGTGAAAGCTGAGTGGAGGTGCCATGTCACTTTCAGAGTCAGTTTGTTTTGGTGTTTACTTTTCTCTCCAGCAGGTCAACAAGCAACTTTGGAGCCTAGTTACTGGATGACTACCATGAGCAGTGTGCTTATTAACCCTTAATAAGCATACAGGATGAACAAGAAATAAACTTTGCCATTCCAAGCTATTAATGTTTGTTGGTTGCTTATTACAGAAACAGTTCTTGTGTCCTGTTACTCTTGGTATGTCTAGGAAAGTTCTATTTTCTCCAGCATTCACTGACCAGGTAGTGACCCCTTTTCTGACTTCACTTTGTAAGTAGGTACTTTCTTTTCTGAACACCTATAGTTGTTTGTCTTTCCAAGACCAATAAATATATCTAGAAAGTTGATGGTTTTGGTCCATTTGAGTATCCCAAAAGAAAGTAAAAATAACTGTTGCGGTTTTTTTCTCTTTACTCTAGAGTCAGAAAATGCTCTCTTTGTTTTTACTTCACAGAACAGAATGAAGTGGCAGCTTCTTTGGCAATTTCTCTTCACTGTATAGGAAAACAAAGTTTACTGAGATGCTGAGGGTTGTCTGAAGTTCTGTTTTCAACTCAACAAACTAGGGTAGCTGTTTTCTATCACAACACTAGATTGCCTGAATGTCTTTCCAAGCATGTCATAAGAGAAGTCACCACAGCAATAAGGAGTAACAACATTAGGAGAAAGAAAACTTTGCCCCCATCATCATCTGAGACTCCCTTCAGCACCCAGTAGGGTCTAGGGCAGGGAATCAGAACCACCATGGATAAAACTGCTATGAAAAAACGATGGGTTCTGGTGTGGACTACTGCACATCTGACTCCCCTCAGTGGGAGATGTACTTTCTCAATATATCAAAGTACATCTCCTCATCAGTATGGATTGGTGAATGGAAACAAGTATTATAAGAAAGAAGAAATAGAGATAGAAAAAGAGGCAGTTTGATGACCAAGTTAGTGGTCAAGCAATAGCACCATTATTCACTTGTAGATATGGTGTGAGTTTTAGGGGCATTTGGAGGCTTCCTATGTCCATGTTGTCTTTGTGGCACCTAAAATCCTACCACTAAAGAGTTATTTTCTTTGAATTGTAAAGTCTTTCTGAATTATAGGGTCCTCTATTTTTGTGGAACTTCTCTGGGAGGAGGCAAAATTTCCTCCACAAACTACATGACAGTACTGAAAACAAGCAGAAATCAAGGCTCTGCGGGAAGGGACAAGGTTTGCCATCTCTTGGGAGGGTAAGAACACAACCCATGTCCACTGATTTCTACTTCAAAATTTGTCTTCTAGAATATTTAGACTCAACATTCAGCCTCCAGAACTAGGATCAAAGTGTGTTACTGAGCCAGATTCAGGCAGGTTGAAGGGAAGAGATAGCCTAGGAAGAAAGAAGCAACAACTAGATATGTAAAATAGTTGATCTGAAATTAATTAGCCACTAATTCAAATTAAGGTACATTAATTTCTTTGGAGGCTGGCAAGATGCTTTATCTAGGTGGGGTGAGCTAAATGAAGCTATTCTGTAATTCATCACTGAAGTTACTGCCTATCACGTTCATTTCTCATGCGGGCTTAGCTGTAAGTAAGCAGATTATGCTACTTTCTACCCAGAGGGTTGAAGTGTGCTTGTTTTATTTCTATTTAAATGCAGAGCTGAATCCAAGTCTTGTGGTGATATGATTGTCAGGGTCCTCAGTGGGAGATTTAATTCCTCAATACACTGGAATACATCCAAGTTGGTCCTAGTGGTGCTGAGCACAGATGGATGTGAATGGCATGACTAATTAAGGAAATCATCAATCAGCTAATCAATTAATAAGCACTAATTGAATAACTATAGTACATTGTGTTAGCATTATGGGGAATATGAATGTGCATAAGAACTGGGCCCTGTCCTTAAATTATGTAGGAAATACTGAAATGTCATTTTCAGTCCTATTGACCCCACCTCACTCTACCAGTATTTGCCATCATCTTTAGATTCATTCCAGGTCCATGATGGGCATATTAGGCACTCTTTTTCCTGAGAATGCTTTGGGAATTACTCGTTATGTCCAGACTACCATGAGTGATAGCTGCGTGAGATTAAATAGGCATTACACAACCTTCCCTTTTACAAACATTGCTTGTGGACGATTCATCCAATTGACCTTCTGCCCTAGTTCCTAGGTTTTTGTTTTGTTTGTTTGTTCCTGTTTATATTATTAATGGATCCCAGCCCTGAAACTCCCTGACTGAGTGCAGTTGGTGAGAGACCTGATGCCCTTCGCCCCTTTCCCCTTGACACTATCAATATTTAAAACAGCATAATTCTTTTTTTGTGGGTAGCTATCCTGTGCATTGCAGGATACTTTAGCAGCATCTTGACCTCTATTCACCAGACCCCATTAGAATCCATCCACTCCCTTCTCAGTGATACTAATCAAAAGCATCTCTTCCAGACATAACCAGATGTCCCCCGGGAGATAAAATCACCCTCAGCTGAGAACCTTTGCTCTAGACATTCCCCTATTTCTCTCCATTAACCCAGAAAGACTTCCTTGAGGTCTAAGTCCATGACTTTAATCATGAACTTCTGACCCTTTGCTTTTCTTTCAAAATAGGCATTTAATATTTACTTTCTGAGTGCCTGAAAATCCCCATCCTTGAGTCAAGGATCCCTGGCAATAAGTGCTGGCTAGAATCGGACTCAGATTGGCAGCATCTTTTAGAATTACTCATTTGAATAGCTAGCTGGTCATGCCTGTTACACAGGTTGCCTATCCATCCTAACTTTTCTACCCCCACCCCACAGGACGGACCTGTGTGCCCCCTGACAACTGAGAACTCTCAGTAAGCCTTGAGATAAGGCCACGTTATTAATGACAGACATAAAGTCACAGGAAGGTACCTAACGTTATATACCAGTATGTAATAAATTTGGAATGAAAGATGAGTGCCGTTAACTGGGATAATTGTGGAGCATTTGAAACTTGAACTGGGTTTTAAAGAAAGCAGTGATTTGAAGAAATAGAAGTGGGAGAGAGTGGGAACTATTAATTCCAAATGTTTAATATGGGAAAAATATGCAGAAAGTTGGGGACAAAAACATGGTACATTCTGGAGGACCAATGTTACAAGGAAATGACCCAGATAGGAAGACACCCAGGTATGAAAATACACAAAGCATTTTTCAACAGCAGTTTGAAGATCTGCCTATCTGGAGTGACTATTATGTAAAAAAAAGTGTCTCTTAGAAGATGTGTCTCCTCTGCCAGAGAGAACCTGGGGAAAGGGTGTACTTGATCAGGTACACTACTGGTTTGACGAAAATACACTGGCAAAATTATTCTAGGTTCATACAGAGAAATGAATAGGTAAGAATACGTATAAAGTTTTTGACAAAAAGATGAATGAGGGGCATGTCTCCAATGTTAGGAGTGAAGGTCTGGAATCTGAGAGCCACATAATAGTTTTGTGATCTACAGCAAATTCCTAAAATAAGGAAAACAGTAACCCTTTGCATGCTTGCTGTGAGGGTTAAAGATAATATCTGCTGCATAGTGGAGCCTCATCAAATAGGAACAATTTTTTTCATATACCAAATATTTGGTATTTTGTATTTGAAATGAAAATTTGCTTATAGTTACAACATATATCACAGTCTACTCTTGGCACATGGATGTATAGACAGATAATAGGACATAAATGAAAACCCATAAATAAACTGATATTATTATATACAACTGTCTGGGACTAAGTGGGTATAAACAGAAAGCTAGTGTGTGTTTTTCTCGATGCCCCTGGAAAACTGGCTCTGTCTGATCTTCCTTCTGTGACACTGGACAAAACCTCAGGCAAACTGCAGAACTTTTATATTCAGAGGTCTAAAACTTTAATACCAAATACTGAAACTTCGATCTTTTATCCAACCTAAAATTTCCTTCCTTTCTTTCTAAGTAGTCTGAATCAGATTCTGACATTGACCATAGGGAAAGGGACTATGGAGGCTCCTTCATTATTATGTTTTATCTTGGTTTTCTGTCCATCTTCCCCATGGACTCTGCATTTGGCTCCTCCACAGTTACAGATCCCACAACTGGACCGCTCCTACTGCAGTTCCCTTTTATGCACAATGCCTCCTCCATAGGCCACTTGTGACTCCCCCATCAGTTGCTGGCTTCCAGGATAACTGAATCCCCATCTGTACCACAGGAAACACACCCTCTTGTCCAGTGGAAGTCAGGAGGGTTCTCTCTCTTCTCTGTGCTGTCAGAGCACTTAGACAACTTCTTATCTTTGGACTTTGTGAGGAGCTCTCATCTTCCTTTGTGGGTGGGGAATAACCTAGTACACTGACTCCCTCCCACCTCTGGGTGAATTCTTGGTTTGCCCTTAGATAGCCTGGAGGTGATAGGGGCCAATGATGGCAGAATTAGTTTTGTGTCTTCCTGGTGCAAGTCCTGTAGAGATATTTGAGCAACTGGCTTTCGAATGAGGGTAAATAATATCTATTTTTCCCAGCCTTATGAAGTAAGCTAAAACTCTATAAAAAGGAAAAGTCTCATTTAACATCCTATTACATGTAGAGTTAATGACAGTTGAGGCAAAATTGAAAACATAATGATGTGATGACATTCATTGATAGATTATTTGTTGCCAGTCACTATGCAAAGAATGAGACAATATTAACTCACTAAATCTCTACTGTGAGAAAGAACAGTTATGAGGAAACTCTGACTCAGAGAGGTTATATAATTTGGTTAAGATCACATCGCTGGTAGTTAGGAAAAGAAACACAAATTTATAAAATTGGACAATTGATTATTTCTATAGGAAAAAAGAATTTCATGTCTTTGTCATCCACTAAACTTCAGAGTAAACTTCAGATTTTTAAAATACTCCCATATCAATGAATATGGGGAAATGGGAAAAGAAAAACAAAAATAAAATAGAAATGAATTTTATTACATCCCTAAATGGAGAGGATTATTAACATAGCATCTGATATAGAAAAAAGAACAAAAGAAAAAACAAATGAAAATAAATCAAGTTCAAAATTTCCGTATGTCATTATACATAAAATTAAAAGACAAGCCATAACTGAAGAAAATATTTTCAAAATACATACCAGAGGGGTGCCTGTGTGGCTCAGGCAGTGAAGTATCCTCAGGGTCATGAGAATGAGCCCCGAGCTGTGCTCTAAGCTGGGCATGGAGTCTGCTTAGGATTCTATTTCCCTCTCTTTGCCTCTCCCCCACCTCTCTCTCTCCAAACAAAATAAAATAAACAACAAAATATATAACAGAGACACGTCAACAAAATATATAACAGAGACACGTCAGGTTAAATACAGTATAATTACAGTATAAATACAGTAAATGCATGCTTGACCACATGCATTTATCCTTCCTCTTCTGGGAAACCCATTTTTGAGTAGTACTTTGGAAGCACATGCATATGTTTTATAAAGCCATGAAGACAAAGCAAACAAGAGAGGAAACAATGAAATTTCAACACAATTTTAAAAGAAAACAACTAGATAGATGTACAACAGTGTGAAAAAATTTCATGTCAAAGACCTCCACACTTAAAAATAGGTAAAATTATAAATTTGTGTTATGTATATTTTGCCATAATAAAAAAATTAAAGTTAAATAATTTTGAAAAAACCCACAAGGCAATATTGAGGTCTAGTTTTCACCCAAAAGATGCACAAAGAGTAAAAAAGACTCCAGCAATTCCACTTTTGGACATATACCTCAAAGAATTGAAAGCAGGGACTGAAACAGATTTTTGCACACCATTTCATTGCAGCACTGTTCACAATAGCCAGAAGGTGGAAACAACCCAAATGTCCATCAACAGATGAATTGATAAACAATGTGTGAGATACACATACAGTGAAATCCTATTCTGCCTTTAAAAGGAAGGAAACTCTGACACATGCTATCACATGGACGAAACTTAAAGACAGGTAGCTAAGTGAATGAAATAAGTCGGTCACACAGAGACAAATACTGTATGATTCCACTTACATAAGGGACCTGCCATAGTCAAAATTATAGACAGAAAATGAAAGGGTGGTTTCCAGGGGAGGGTGTAGCAGAACAAGGGGAGTTATTGCTTAAAGGGGACAGAATTTCAGATGGAAATGATGTGAAAAAGTTCTGGTTATGTCCTACGAACAGTGGTGACTGTTGCACAACAATGTGAATATACTTAATGACACCGAACGGTACACTTAAATATGATTAAAATGGTAAACAATATGGTGTATATATATATATATATATGTATATATATATATATACACACCACAATTTCAAAAATCAATAAGAAAAAGTAGTTGGAAGAGTGGCCACAAAATGTGAATGCCTGAGAACAGCCCAGAGCAGCAGGCTGCTTATCTCACAGGGCTCTGAAAGGCTCAGACACAACTATCAGAAGTGAAGCCTGGGGCTGAAAACAGAAGGAATGGATTAAAGTCAAGGTCATAGCACCCTAGACCATTAGTGGAGTTGCCCATATTTTGCATTTTGCAGACGGCTTTTCCTGATAGAGTGACAGTCTGTCTGAGAGTGAGGGCATGGGACTTTTCGGCATTAAACCAGGAACTTGGGACTTTTCAGCATTAAGCCAGGGACAATCGGTCATATGAAATTTAATGTACTCCACTGTCCTGTATATTTCCTTTAAAATGAGATTTGGATTTAAGGCTGATCAGATTCAGGTCTGTTTTTATGCCAAGACTATTTCATAGGAGGTATTAGGTTCTTTCTTCAGAAGAAATACTGTGTTTAACTGTGTTTTTTTGAATGATATGAGCAGTCACTGATATTCAATTCCTAAATTCATTAATTTTATAATATTGCTATATTGTAATTCTATTATTCTGTATTTATTTATTAAGTAAAATACTTCTATAAAGAGAAACTTCCCCCATCAATTAGTTGATGCTGTTTTTTTATTTCTTACTTTTCAAAATAATAAGTTGATTCCTCACTATTCTCTAATGCTGACCAATGAGATTTCTTTTATATGCTTATGAGCATGTGATTTTAAAAGTATTTAACGTGTTTTAATCCATTGCAGTTATTTTCCTTTTGAGGTTCAATTTGTCCTGTCTTTAGCTATAAGGGCCTTTTAAAGTGGACTCTTGAGTCCTTTTGACATGATACCATTAGTCATTCATAATTTTCCTTGCTGTCTGTATGACAATTTGTTCCAGCCAGGACTGAGCCATTTCTCTAAGTAACCCTGGTTGCTTTTAATGGGAAATGATATTACAAGACTATAATGTGACTGGTAGGGATACTTATTGCTACTGGGTTGGTGATTATTTCTGGATCTTTATAGTAGACAGGGCTATGATTAAAAAATAAAATAAAATACATGATGAATTTAAAATGATACTTTCAGTTCAAACTCAGGACAGAGTTTTTACTAAATATTTTCTTTCTTTTCCTTTATCCCATGCTGATAATCCTGATTTCAGTAGTACTGAGGATGACAGAATTTCACATAATTAATCATTTGCTTTATCCCTAATACATAACAATACAGTCTTAGAACAAAAAATCTCAATTTCTACAAACAATATGATTACTGAAAACAGTTCAAGCATATTTTATAGTGGTTTTTGTCTTCAGACTATAACCCACTAGAGTTGTACAGTCAAATTATTGTATTTAAAAGTCATTTGGAATAGTTCTCTCCTAATTAGGTTTTTCAATACTTAAATAAGAAGGGACATCACCAGTTATTTAAAAAAAAAAAAAAAGCTTTCAAAATGGGGGCAGCTGGGTGGCTCAGTCAGTTAAGCATCCAACTCTTGCTCAGGTCTTGATCTCAGGGTTGTGAGTTCCAGCCCCATGTTGGGCTCCACACTGGGCATGGAGCCTTCTTAAAAACAAAAAACAAAACAAAACCTTTCAAAATGAAAAAAAAAACAAACCCTACCAAAACAAAAAACACAGACAGTCATATTTGTGAAAAGCGATAGAAGAATTTGAAGATAAAATTGAGAAAATGTTTCAGAAAGTGAACAACAAAAAACCCCAAAAGATATGAGAGAGGAGTGAAAAGAAAAGAAAGAAGATCAATTCAGGAGACTCAATTAGTAGGAATTCCAGATAGATCAGAGAAAATTGTTAGAGAACTTTCCAGAACCAAAGGGCATCTTTCTAGGTTGAGAGGTCTCATCAAAATGCCCAGAAGAAAGAATGAAAAAATACATCCTATATCAAGATATATCATGGTAAAATTTTATTACTTCAGAGATGAAGACTCTAGAAACTCAAACTCAAAGAGAAGACAAATAGGTCCATAAAAATATGTAAACACAATATATCAGACTATTTAATAATTACACTAAAAGCTAGAAGACTATGGAATAATGCCTTCTAAATCCTGAGGAAAAATTAGTTCCAACGATTACTCTATACCTTTAAAGTTATAAACAAGTATAAGAGTAGAGTAAGGATGTTATTAGACATAACTCAAATATTTATCTTTTATCTATTTCTTCTTAGAAAACTATTGGAAAATGTGTTTTAGAAAAATGAAGGAATAAACTAAGAATAAGTAAAACAGGAAATTCAATACAGGTTAAAGGAAGAGGAAAATCCTAGATCTATCAAACAAGAGTAGAGAAGTAGGATGAAGGATTTAGGAAGGGAGATACCCAGGGAAAAACATATTTAACTGCTAGATTATCAGATGTACTTAAGCATTTAGATAATAATATTGATAGAAATTTGTCATATTTGTTAAGCAGACTTACTGGGTAATTTGGAAAACAGAGGATTTGAAAAATAGTTATATACATAAATTTAAAATGAGAAGAGTATTAACTCTAGGAAAAAAATTAAATGTTGTATTCTAAAGGAAACCTAATCATGGCCTACTATTTGTTTCAATAGCAAATATATGTATATAATAATATAAGCACTGACTCTCTTTTTGAAACTTTACTTTAAAGACTATTTTTAAGGGAAATTTTAGGTTTACAACAAAATTAAGAAGATATAAAGGTTTCCTCTAAATTCCCTGCCAGTACACATGCATAGCCTTCCCCATTATCAATATCACTCACCAGAATGATAAGTATTTTAACAAGGATGAACCTACATTGACATATCATCACATGAAGTCTAAAGTTTACCTTAAGGTTCACTCTTCGTGTTGTAAATTCTATGAGTTTGGACAAAAGTATAATGACATAGCTATCATTATAACATACAGAGTATTTTCATTGTCCTAAAAATTCTCTGTGCTCTGCTTATTCATTTCCCCCTTCACAACCTCACTCTTGATAACCACTGACCTTTTATCTCCACAGTTTTGCTTTTTCACAATGTCTTATAGTTGGAATCATACAGTATGTAACCTTTCCAGTTTGGCTTCTTTTACTTAATCATATGCACTTAAGTTTCCTCTGTGTCTTTATATCTCATTTCTTTTTTAGCACTGAATAATATTCCACTGTCTGGAAGTACCACCATTTATTTATCCATTCACATACTGAAGGACATCTTGGTTGCTTTTCAAGGTTGGGCAATTATGAGTGAAAATGCTATCAACAGCCGTGTTCAGGTTTCTATGTGGACAACTCCTTTGAGTAAATACCAAAGAGAATGATCGTTGGATCATAGGATGAGAGCGTGGTTAGTTTTATAAGAAATCACCAAACTGTGCCTGAACCATTTTGCATTCCCGCCAACACGGAATGAGACTTACTGTTGCTCCACAGCCCTACCTCCTTTGGTGTCACCAATGTTCCAGATTTTGGCCATTTTAAGAGGTGTGTCATGGTATCTCGTTATTTTAATTTAATAGACACTTTAGATTGGAATAATTTTAGACTTACAGAAAAGTTGCAAATATAGTACAGAATTCTTATGTACCTTTTACCCTACCTCCCTCAGGTTAACACTTGATATAACCATGGGACTTCATCACTATGTTAAACTACACACCTCATTTGCATTTTACTAGTTTTTCCACTGATGTCTTTTCTTTTCTTTTTTTTTCTGTTCTGGGATCTGACACAGGATCCCACATTGCACTTAGAAATACTCTGATTTAAATCATTTCTGATTTACCCAAAAATTGCACTTTAATTACATTTAGGGGATGGAAGAGGAAGAAGTGGGAGATTTTTATGTAAAGAAGAGTAAAACCTTTGTTGTCCATATCAAATCTTGTCTAAAACTCAGACATCAAAAAAATGGCCAGATAAGAATCATAATTTTAAAAATAGAAATAAGTACAGAAGAAACACCTAAAAAAATTTGGAAGTGATTGCCTCTAAAACCTGAGACTAGAGCCTGAGGAGTAACTGGGGAAAGGGACTACTGTTCTTTTGTGATAAAGCTTTTAGTACTCAGATGTTTCTAACTATATGCAGGTGTTATTTTATAAAAATGAATTCAAATACATAACAGGCAAAAAGTCCAATATTCTTAAACTCAGCTGGTTAGAAAATATTTAATTTCAATAGATTAAAGATTATGAACCAGCCACTTTCTCAAGAAAATAAAAATACCTAATAAATGTCTGAAAATAAAATTAACCATAATAATCCAGTAAAGGCAAACTTAGAAAGAATAGGATAAAATTTTGCCAATCAAGTTATAAAAGAATGGTAAAAATAATATTCAACATTAATTTTACATGATGAGGCAGGCACTCACATTGTTAAAAATGGGGGGGGAACTGTGCCATGGTACTACTTTTTTTATAAGGTACTGTATAAATGTGCATCAAGAACCTGAAAAATGTTTGTGCTCTTTGATCCAGTTAAAATTACTTTTTGGATATTACCTCTGGGAATGTATCTTAAGGAAATAACCCAAAATACAGAAAAATCTATACGTGTAAAAAATTTCAACATTGGGGCACCTAGGTGGCTCAGTGGGTTAAAGTCTCTGCCTTCAGCTCAGGTCATGATCTCAGGGTCCTGGGATTGAGCCGTGCATCGGGCTCTCTGCTCAGCAAGGAGCCTGCTTCCCCCTCTCTCTCTGCCTGCCTCTCTGCCTACTTGTGATCTCTCTCTGTCAAATAAATAAATAAAATCTTAAAAAAATTTTTTTTAAATTTCAACATTAAAAAAAGTGATATTTAGGAAATATCTACACTAACATTAGAAAATGCTAATATAATAATATTAAGATTTTGAAAAAAATAAATGTTTGTGTATATAGCATGATTTCAACTGTGTAAAAGAAGTATTGTGGGTGAAACCTTAAAGGAAGTTCACCAATATCGAAGTTAATGGCTGTTATTAAAAATGAGGCAGGATTATAAGTGGCTTGGATTTTATTCTTTATATATACTGAACTTTTTACATTATATTATAATAAGAATACCAGGCATTTGCTACCTGGAAGAGCCTTAAGTATTATTTATAGAATGTGGGGTGCTTGCAAGCGTTACAAGGCTGTAATAGGCAGGCTGCAAACATTGATTTTGATTCCATTTCTCCTCTGGTGCCCCTGTTCCCTTCTTGTTCCCTTCCCAGCACTCTGTCGTCAGTCTCTGGGATCTGATTTCAGATTGTTTCTCTTATTTTTTCATTCACCAAATAGTTATTGAATACCTATTTGTTCCAATCCCTATACAGTGTTATATATTAGTCACATTGATCTAGAATAGAAGTATGATTTCCTCAGTCAAAGAGCTTTGAGCCTCATAGGGAAATACAGGTATATAAATAATTACAGTACAAGGTAACAAGTACTATTAAGCTGAACCATGTGAAACCGCTATTTTTGTAGGTCGGAAACAGTCAACTAGTGGCAATTTCATAAGTTATAAATGCCATGGGAACAGAGAAAGAGGTAGGATGAAAGACTTCAGATATAATATCCTTTCCTGTGGTATTATTTTTATATGAGGGAGTTTCTTATGATGAAATTTCAAGCACTGGAATAGTTGCTAGGTGACATGAAATGATAAGATGCTAGTAAGAAGAGCCTGATTCTCCTGGGTTGTTATTTGTAAGGGACAAACCACTGAGTGACATTATTGGAAATTATAGTGAGCTTTCTTAAAGCCAGAGATGTAAGTTGAATGAGAGTCATCTGCAGAGAGATGGTAATGGAAACTATGAGAGTGGGTGGGCTTGGGAAGGGAGATACCGTGCAAGAGAAGTGAGTGTTCCATGTTGTGGGTGGGAAGGGCTGGGCAGAGGAGTGGCAGAAAGAGTGACAGCACAGGACCTGCAGAATCAAAAGGAAAAAGAGCCTCAAGGATGCAGCTAGCAATGTTAGGGCAGGTAGAAATGCTGACACTTATTAACAAAGGCTATTGGATCTGTCCATAGGAGGGCGTGGATTAACCAGAGAAGAGCTCAAGTTAAGGGTGGAAGGAGGAGTAAAGCAGAGCGCACAATGGTTAATAGCTATGGGCCCTGCAGTCAGACTGCAAGATTTATTTCCTGGTTCTCCTGCTAACCAGCTAGGTATGGTACTTACCATCTCTGTTTCTGTATCCTAATTTACTATAAAATGAGTAGAATGACAACAACCGCTGCTGTGACAGCTTGCTCTGTTGGACCCAATTCCGCCTCCCTCCCCGTATCCACACTCTTTACCAGTTAACCTTGCAGTACCTTCCCACTTAGATTCTGGACTCATCCTTTTTGACTTTCTTTGGCCAACAGAATGAGGTAGAAGTGATAATGGGCCAGTTCTGACCTCAAGAGGACTTGCGTATTACTTTCTGCTTGCTTTCTTGCCCCTCTGCCAACACCTGGAGGATATACTCAGACAAGTCTGCTAGAAGAGAGGTGAGTTAACGTGAAGCTGAATCTCCCTGGTAGTTCCAGCTGAGGCCAGCCTTGACCAGCTGTCATGTGAGTGAACCAGTCACCATCAGCACAGCCGTCTGGCCACCATCATACACATCCCCTGCCACCTAGCTGACCCCAGACACGTGGGCAATATATATTTATTGTTGAATGCACCGAGATTTGGTTGTTGCTTGTCGGGCTGTATTATTGTGAAAAAAGGTAACTGATATGCTTACCTTATGGTGTTGTTGCAAGATTAAATGAGATAATGTATATAGACCACTTTGAATAGTACCTAACACAGAGTAACTACACAACTAATTATTAATGGTTATCATTATTGGAGATAGAGATTATTCTCCTGGGGCCACAAAAGGACAAGCTGCGACACAAGGGCAGGCTGGGAAGGCTAACGAGTTGGTGCCTCTCCAAATTGATATTTTTTCTATCTCTCATTATTTACTTAGTAAGAAAAAAAGAAAAATGAATTTCTTTTAATAATCATTGTATACAATGCCAATTTATTTATTAGGCCATTTCCACTAACAGAAAAAAGCTGATGTCTGGGGGGGATAAAAAAGGAAAAATCTCTGCTACCTTTCTGCAATTCTGCTTCCTCTCTAGTGTTCCTTTAGGGCTTACAAACAGGTAAACTTCTAGGGAACTATTCTGAAGGGTGAAAAACTCAGAAAACACAACAAATCTCTTATCTCCAGTAAATGACACTCTGCCGTGCATTACTAAGTTTGGAAGTTTCAGCTGAACCAGACTTCTGACTCTTAGCTGACTGACTACACATGGAATCATAAAAATACTTGACAGAAATAGAATGCACTCACTGTGAGGTTTTTTCCTCCTTCTTTTTATGATTTCTACATGAAATTAAGGCCTGCCTCTGTAGAAGCAATGTGTATTTCTTCAGTTTATTGTGCTGGAGGTTTAATATCCTTTCGATGAATCAAGTGTCCTGGATACCTTTACAATTAACCCACTGCTTGCTTGCTTTTGGACCATCTTCTTGTGGGAAAACTGTGTAATTTAATGTCCCCTTCATAATGGCATCTGCAGATGATAGCAAGGAATTCAGGTGGAGCACCGTGGCATCTCACATCAATGTCTTGCTTTACAGTTGTAAAAGATTATAGGTATACAAACATGCGCTGTCACACTAAAGGGCAAGGAGCCTTTAAAATCCAGCCCCACTTCTATACGTGCCTTTTCCTCCATGATTAATTGAAACAAAATACAATGAGGCTATTAACTGTTCCTTGAGCAATGAATGTTAAATGCAAGGAGCAAATCACAGTTCAGGAGTTTATATGTCAACAGATTCAGTCTAATTATCCAGCAAACTTCCCTCCTGTTCAAGTGTCCTTACAAGAATAAGGGCCCTATTGGCAAGATGCCTGGAAGTTGCAGCTCTTTGCAGTTGTTCCAATTTCGGGAATGGAGAGTCTCTCTTCAATAAGTCTCTTACTTTGTTTCACTGGGCTTGAATCCCAGGTCTGCCACATGTCAGCTTTGTGACTTTGGGCAAGTTGTTTACCCCAGTATGAGTGTTTTCTCATCAGTAAAATGAGGATGTTCGTGATGTTCTGTGAAGATTCAATTCCATAATTTGTATAAAGTGGTTAATACAGTACCTGTCATATAGTCAGAACTTATTTATTAAATAAATACTTATTGAGCCTCCTGTGTACCAGACACTATTCTAGATAGTCAACAAAACACACCAAGAATGACATGCATCTTATATACTAGTGAGGGAAACAGACAATTAACTATGAATAGACCAAGTGGGTAAGTGTTAGAGTGTGTTAGACAATGACAGCTGGTAAGAAACACAAAGGAAAAGTAAAGCAGGGTGAGGTAACGAGAGGATTGAGCAGGAAGTAGGGAAAGTTGCACTACTGAGGCACTACTGAGTAGGAATCAAGAAGTCTCACCAAGATGGAATTGCAGCAAACACTCAAAGGAGGTGAACAAGTGAACTGAATGGAAAGCCAGGGCGAGAGCACTCCGAGTGAGCTCAAGCCAAGGCCCAATGGCAAGGAGCCAGCATTATCAGAAAGACCCAGGGGAGAGTGGCAGGAGATGAGGACAAACCAATAAGAGGTTCTGATCACTTGGGAGCCATGAAGGTCAATCTCAGAGTTGAGCTTCTCAGAGTGACCTCTTATAGGATTCTGAGAGAAGGAGTGGCATGATCTAATTTGTATTTTAAAGGACTCACTCTGGTCTCTACTAAGAATAGGTTGTAAGAGAGAAAGAAAAGTAAAGTTAGGGAGACCTGTTGCTACTGCTATATCTCAAGGGAGAGGTGGTGGAGGCTCAAGCTATGGCCTGGGGTGTGGAGTGAGGGAGGGAAGACAAGAGGGGGCTAGCCATGGAGGTGGTAGGAAGTGATTGGATTTGGGATGTAATTTAAAGGCAAAGCTCACTGCCTTCCCTAAGAAATTAGATATGGAATGTGAGAGAAACAGTCAAGGCATCCAATATGAGCATCTGGAAAGAAGCCACCTACTGGAATGTGGAAGGCTGTTGGGGGAAAGAGACTAGTTCAGTTCAGTCTTGTTACTCAAGAAACCTTTGCTACCTTTGTTAGTATCACATGCTGCCTTGTACTGTTGCAAATGCATGTGCCTGTTTTATCTCTTGCCCCAGATGGTAAACTGTTTTATGCTAGGGACCATATCATGTTCCTGTTTGAAACTGACCACAGTGCTACCCAGTTCAGCTGATTTGGCTAAATTCCAAGTTTGCAACACACACTAGCTACACTTCTGGTACTTGCCAGGTAAGCAAAACAACTGTCCATTCTTTAAAGTTCTATCAGGAAAAAAAAAGAAAGGAAGGAAGGAGGGAGGGAAGGAAGGAAGGAAGGAAGGAAGGAAGGAAGGAAGGAAGGAAGGAAGGAAGGAAGGAAGGAAGGAAGGAAGGAAGGAAGGAAGGAAGATATATCAATGGAGAATGACCTAAATGTGTAGAGGACATTCCTTCCCACATACATAAATACTTCCCCTGGTTTAACTAGGGTACTGGGAAGCCACATCCCTGAATTGCAGTACGCTGGCACCCTTAAAATATTTCTACCAACAGTATTTTGAAGTGTTACCTTTGGCTGTTTTAAGAAACAACCTCTTATATTTTATTTTATTTTATTTTATTTTATTTTATTTTATTTTATTTTATTTTAATCCCAGTTAGTTAACATACAGTATAATACTAGTTTCAGGTGTACAATATAATGATTCAACAACACTTCCATACAAAACCCAGTGCTCATGATGACAAGTACACTCCCTAATCCCCATCACCTATTAACCCATCCCCCCATCCACCCCCGCTCTGGTAACCATCAGTTTGTTCTCAATAATTAAGAGTTTGTTACTTGGGTTGTCTTCCTCTCCGCCCCCCCTCTTTATTTCATTTCTTGTTTGTTTTGTTTCTTAAATTCCACATATGAGTGAAATCATATGGAATTTATCTTTCTGACTGACTTAATTCACTTAGCATTATACTCTCTGGCTCCACCCATTCATTGCAAATGGCAAGATTTCATTCCTTTTTATGGCTGAGTAATGTTCCATTGTATATATACACTACTTCTTTTTTATCTATTCATCTATCAATGGATGCATGGGCTGCTTCCATAATTTTGACATAGAGGTGCATGTGTCCATTTGAATTAATGTTCTTGTATTTTTTTGGTAAATATTCAGTAGCATGATTACTGAACTATAGGGTAGTTCTATTTTAAACCTTTTTGAGGAAGCTCCATACTGTTTTCCACAGTGGCTGTACCAGTTTGCATTCCCACCAATAGTGTAAGAGGG
Organism: Procyon lotor; assembly: GCA_028646535.1. Classification (NCBI taxonomy): domain Eukaryota; kingdom Metazoa; phylum Chordata; class Mammalia; order Carnivora; family Procyonidae; genus Procyon; species Procyon lotor. Next base: position 76,618,509 of record CM053610.1, on the reverse strand, counting down.
TTCCTTTTTCTCCACATCCTCACCAACACTTGTTTCCTGTTTAGTTGATTTTAGCCATTCTGACAGGTGTGAAGTGACATCTCATTGTAGTTTTGATTTCTATTTCCCTGATGACAAGTGATGTTGAGCATCTTTTTATGTGTCTGTTGACCATCTGGATGTCTTCTTTGGAGAAATGTCTGTTCATGTCTTCTGTCCATTTTTTTATTTGGATTATTTGTTTTTGGAGTGTTGTTTTATATAAGTTCTTTATATATTTTGGATACTAACATTTTACTAGATATATCATTTGTAAATATCTTCTCCTATTCAGTAGGTTGTCTTTTAGTTTTATTTTTTCTTTTTCTGTCCAGAAGCTTTTTATTTTGATGTAGTCCCAATAGTTTGATTTTGCTTTTATTTCCCTTGCCTCAGGAGACGTGTCTAGGAAAATGTTGCTACAGCTGATGTCAGAGACATTATTGTCTATGCTCTCTTCTAGAATTTTTATAGTTTCAAGTCTCATATTTAGGTCTTTAATCCATTTTGAATTTATTTTTGTTTATGGCGTAAAAAAGTGGTCCAGCTCCATTCTTTTGCATGTAGCTGGTCAGTTTTCCCAACACCATTTGTTAAAGAGACTGTCCTTTTCCCATTTGATTTTTTTTTCTGCTGTGTAGAAGATTAATTGACCATGTAATTACAGGTTTATTTCTGGGTTTCCATTCTGTTCTATTGATTTATATGTCTATTTTTGTGCCTGTACCATATTGTTTTGTGCTAGTACCATTACTACAGCTTTGTAATATAGCTTGAAGTCTGGAGTTGTGATACCTCCAGCTTTACTTTTCTTTTTCAATACTGCTTTGGCAATTTGGGGTCTTTTGTGGTTCCACATAAATTTTAGGATTTTTTTTCTCTGTTTCTGTGAAAAATGCTGTTAGTACTTTGATAGGGATTGAATTAAATCTGTAGATTGCTTTGGGTAGTACAGACATTTTAACAATATTTGTTCTTCCAATAGGTGAGCATAAAATGTCTTTCCATTTCTTTGTGTCATCTTTAATTTCTTTCATAAGTGTTTTATAGTTTTCAGAGTACAGGTCTTTCATTTCTTTGGTTAGGTTTATTCCTAGGTATCCTGTTACTTTTGGTACAATTGTAAATTGGATTGCTTTCTTAATTTCTCTTTCTGTTGCTTCATTATTAGTGTATGAAATGCAACAGATTTCTACACATTGATTTTATATCCTGTGACATTACTGAATTCATTTATCAGTTCTAGTAGTTTTTTGTCAGCATCTTTAGGGTTTTCTATGTACAGTATTATGTCATCTGCAAATAGTGAAATTTTTCTTTTTCCTTACTAATTTGGATACCTTTTATTTCTTCTTCTTGTCTGATTGCTGTGACTAGGACTTCTGGTACTATGTTGAATAAAAGTGGTGATAATGGACATACTTGACTTGTTCCTAACCTTAGGAAGAAAGTACTCAGTTTTCTCCCACTGAGTGTGGTATTTGTTATGGGTTTTTCATATATAGTCTTTATGATGTTGAGGTATGTTCCCACTAAACCTAGTTTGTTCAGAGTTTTTCATGGATGGATGTTGTACTTCATCAAATCCATTTTCTACATCTATTGAAATGATCGTATGGTTTTTATCCTTTCTCTTACTGATTTTATGTATCATGGTGATTGATTTGTGAATATTGAACCACCCTTGCATACTGGGAATAAATCTCTCTTGATCACGGCAAATGATTTCTTAATGTATTGTTGGATTTGGTTTGCTAGTGTTTCATTGAGGATTTTTGCATCTATGTTCATCAAAGATACTGGCCTGTAGTCCTCTTTTTTTGTGTTGTCTTTATCTGTTTTTTTTTTATCAGGGTAATGCTGGCCACATAGAATGAATTTATAAGTTTTCCTTCCTCTTCTATTTTTTTTAATAGTTTGGAAGAATAGGTATTAACTCTTTTTTAACTGCTTGGTAGAATTTCCCTGTGAAGCCATCTGGTCCTGGACTTTTGTTTGTTGGGAGTTTTTTGATTACTGGTTTAATCTCTTTGCTGGTAATCAGTCTATTCAAATTTTCTATTTCTTTCTGCTTCACTTTTGGTAGGTTATATGTTTCTAGGAATTTATCCATTTCTTTTAGGTTGTCCAATTTGTTGGCATATAGTTTTTCATAATATTGTCTTACAATTGTTTGTATTTCTGTGGTGTTGGTTATAAGAACAGCCCTTTAAAACTCAGTGCTGTGTTTCTCCGATAGCTGTAGCTTAAGATGTAGTTCAGTACATTATAGTCTTTCTCTTTGGACAAATTCCTCTCTTGAGTCCACTTTATTTCCCTAATTATAGCCTAATTTCTGTCACTTTTCAAAATAAAACTCAAGATTATTGTCTATAGCATATGTTAGCATTTATTTTATTTTATTTTATTTTGAGAGTAAGTATTTTAGGCTTTGCAGGCCAATGGGCTCTGTTAACTGTGCCACTGTAATTCAAAAACAGCCAGAGACACATAAGTGAATAGGCTTGGCTGTGTTCCAATAAAACTTTATTTACAAAGACAGATGGCAGGCCAGATTTAGACCACAGTTTGCTGAATCCTGGTCTACATTATGAGCTCCATTTAATTTGCTGTTCTGTCTTTAAACTGTTGACCTCCCCACTCTCCTGAAACTGCTCTTATTAAGATTACCAATGACCTACACATTGCTAATTCCAATAGTCAATTCTCAGTCCCTATTCTAATCTTTCCAGAGTAGTATTTGACACAGTTGATCGCTATCCCTTCCTTGAAACTTTTTCTTCCTTTGGCCTTCAAAGCCCCTTGTCCAGTTTGGTGTTCCAAATCACTGCTTACTCCTTCTTTGTCCTTTTTATTAAATCCTCGTTTTCTCCCTGATTCTTCATATTGGATGGCTCAAGAACTCAGGTCCATTTTTCTTTTATATTTTACCTCATTTCCTGTTGATCTCATTGAGTTTCATGGTTTTAAATATAATTTATATGCTGACGATTCTTAAATTTTTATTTCCAGTCCAAATCTCTCTCTCACTTCCAGAATCACCTTTCCAATGGCTTATTAAGCATCTCCAGCTGGAATCTAGCAAACACCTCGAAGTCAAATTGTCCAGAACTGAACTTCGGCTCTTTGTCTATAAAACCTGACCCCCTGGCCCCTTCAGGTTTCCTCACCTCAGTTAGTGGCTATCCTTTCAATTATCCCCAAACTGTGGAGTCTCCCTTGCCCTATCTTTCTCATACCCTATATCTAGTCCATCAACAAATCCTGTTGACTTTAATCTCAAAAATTATATTGACAAAACATGTTCTCTCACACCTGTTACCTTGCTGGTCCAAGCCCTCTCATCTCTCACCTGGATGACTGATGTGGCCTTCTTCCTAATGTCCCTGATTCACCATTTCTTCCTATATCAATTCACAATACAGCAATTAGAGATAATCTTTAAAAATACAAGCCAGGTAATATCAGTTCTCTGTCAAACCCCCATTTCATTCACAGTAAATGCCAGAGTCTGTACAATGCCTAACAAAAACCTCCCTTATCTCATGTGCTCTCTAATTTCATATCTCAATCTTATTCCCTTGACTTATTCTGCTCAAATTGCCTCAGACTCACCAAGGCCCTTTCTGAGACCAGTATGGAAAGGCCCTTGTCCCTGTTGTTTCCTCCGCCTAAAACAAAATCTCTCTCTTTCAAGACTTTCCTCAAATATCATCTACTCATTAAGTTCTACCCTTACCATCCTATCTAAAATTGTAGCCTCCTCACTCCTCAGAAGCTCCTATCTTCCTCCTGCTTTCCTCTTTCAATGACATCCATCTCCTTCTAATGGGTATCTCTCTGGCCTGTCAGGTCCATAAGGGCAGAGGTTCTATTTGCATTATCCACTGCTGTATCTCCAGCACCTACAACGTCTGCTCATAGTAAGCAGTACTTACTTGGTAAGTAAGTACTTATTACAATTATTTGGTAATAATTACAATTATTTGGTAATTACCAAATAATTACTTGGTAATTATTTATTGAGCAAATGGATGGTCTTAGCACTAGAGATACTGTGCTCCTAGAAATGGTTTATTTTATCAACAATGTAAATTTTGTAACTAATCACATTTTCATCTTCACTTTGACTATGAGGAAACTTAGAGTCAAATATATAGCACTTATAGAGGGCCTTAAATGTACTTTATAGCCTGTGGTAAAGAACTTCAGTTCTGGAACTCAGGGTTCTGGTTTTGTATCCCAGCCCCACCACTTAGTATATGTGTGACTTTGGACAGGTTATTTAACATTTTTGTGATTCAGTTTTCTTTTATAAAATGGGCATGAAAATAGTAATTTCCATCAAAGGGTCGTTGCGAGGATAAAATGAGATAGTAGATATAAAATGATTAGAACAGGGTCCAGTATACTGAAAGAGGCAAATAATGGCTTGCTGATATTATTAAGATGGCCAACTATTTTGGTTTGCCTGGGACTCAGGGGTTTCCCTGGATATGGGCTTTTCAATGCTACAACCAGGCACACTATCATACTTTTTCACACCAATATTTCCCTTTGTCTCTTTTTATTTATTTTATCTTGCTGTACAGATTTTTGAAAGTTGCCTTACATTCTCGATGGAACAAAGTTCACTATGAATAAATCATCCATAAATTCAGATATAATGCTATGTACATTATGTGCTCCTAACAAATACCAATAAACCATATGCTTTAGAAAGGAAAAATAAATGACTAAAGGAAGCTATAGCCATTTCTTCTCTAACAGGGTTTAAATTCACTCTTCTCAGTACTACATGCAAAGCAGAGGCAGAAAAAGATAAGGCAGAAATGACTGAAAGACTCCATCATGAGCAAGTTTAGTATCATATAGCTGCCATAAGATTATGTAAATGAAAAGACTAACACTGTTAAGTGCCACACAAATGTTGGTTGATGTTATTACAACAATCTGGTCTTATGATACCCCAAGGCTTCTTGAATAACAGAGGAGTGCTAATAAAACGATGCCACACATTTAGAAATACAATCTAAAGTGTATGTCTGCAATCTTCTGCATATCCCCCATGGAATTAGTTTCTCCTCTGATTGTCTTAGTGCATTTCTGTCCTCTTATCATTTTTGTGAATATGTGAAATTTGAAACAGGTATCAACAACTTTCTTAAAACATAGTTATTAGGATCTCTGGAATGACAATGTAAATTGTTCTGCAGACTCTCTCCTCAGGAAAACAACTGTAACTGATGAAAACTAAAAAAACAAAACAAAACAAAACAAAACAAAAAAAACACCAAAACCTTTTTTAAGTCTCCGGAAATTGTTCTAAGGGCATATAACAAGGGGAGAAAAATTCATTCAAGAAAACCTGGCATCTTGGTAAGAAGAGTGAGAGCCTATGGCATTGACCATGACCTGCTACCTCTTCTGTCCCCCAGGGTAGCGTGATGGAAGCTCTAAGCAGGTGAAGCCAGGAGCACAGGGCTGCTTCTCCTTCTCCCCGAGTTCCCAGTCCATGACCATATCATCCCAGGAGAAACAACAGGCCACCAACCATCCCTACTCCCAACTCTAGGCTTCCTGTTGCAGAAACTCTATTCCAGGCAAGGGTATCTGAGAGATCATAGGCTCTCTTCTTCCATTAGTCCCCACTCGTACAGAAGTCTATTGTGTAGGAGGATGAGAATACTGGACCCAATAATTC
>CM053610.1:76496266-76612287 GCA_028646535.1 Procyon lotor | reverse complement strand
CCACAGCAAATGCAGCCATCCCTGCACACTCTTAAGTTTTGGAAATGCACAGGTTGAAAGGTTGACTAAGTCCCTGAATAATTCAGCTACTCATTATATTCCAGCATCCCTGAACCTAAGCCCAGCCATTAATTAGCAATCCCAGAGGCACCAGAGATCCCATGAAAACCATACTTCAACAATTTTAAAATACTAAAGCAAAGGGTATAAATTAGACTCAGCCCATTTAGCCATGGTATTCACCTTAATCCCAAATATTACAAATAGAACATTGTCTCGAGACCATAATTCTCCCTAGATCCCCACAATTGTTAAATAAATATTACTGAAAACATTCGCATAATTCCTTTCAGAAGTCAGCTAGGAAGATTTATGTGGCAAGATGGTATCTGGGTAAATAGGGAATTTTCAAAAGTGTGCTTCTTTTTTAACAGGGTTTTAAAAATAATAAGCAAGTTAATTTATAAATTATAGAATTTTATGATGTTTAAACTGTATTTGGCAAAGGAAAAAAGAACAGAAAATAAGTTACCCAAGGTTACACAGCTTGATATTGGAAGAGCTGGTGTAGAGTCCACTGCCTTTGATCCTTGGAACAATCATCTTTCCAGACTACTACAAACCTAAAAAGCACACTGGGCCCATTCTGCATTTCATTTGGGGCTAATGAATCTGTTAATACAAAGACTTTGAAGCTACATAACTCATCAGATGCTGATATCCTCCCCTTAGGATAGATATAGAGATATAATGAGGGCCAAGAAGACAAGCAATGGGTTGATGAATTTGCTAGTAGTTATCTGACTCTATAAGCCATACACACTTTATCAATCTTGGGAATTCTGAAATCAATTTAATTACTTCATGTTCAATTGACAATATTGCTGAATACAGAATTCTAGGTTGGAGGGGAATATACTTGTTAATATTACTTTTCTATTCTGGACTTTCATTTAACATTTATAAATAATGTTTATTGTGATTATTTTATATAATAAATTTTATTTTCATAATTGAAGTAAAGCATGCTCATTGTAGAAAATTTGAACACTATAGAAATGTGTCAAGAAAAAATTAAAATTACCCACTACCTATCATTTATTTTATTTATTTATTTTTTTAAGATTTTATTTAGTTATTTGACAGAGAAGAGCAAGATTATTAGGCAGAGAGGCAGGCAGAGAGAGAGAGGGGGAAGCAGGCTCCCCGCTGAGCAGAGAGTAGAATTCAGGGCTCGATCCCAGGACCCTGAGATCATAACCTGAGCCGAAAGCAGGGGCTTTAACCCACTGAGCCACCCAGATGCCCCCAACATCTACCATTTAGATAGCCACTGTTAATATTTGTTATATCTCTCCTATGTTTTTTCCTATGTATCAATCTTCCTCACATCACTTATTGAAAAATCCATTTATTCTTTTATCATTAGTTTGTGATTTTCCCTTTATCATAAAGTATTTTGTGTTCTAGTGTCTATTTTTGTGTCTGTCTATATCATTAATTGAATGATTATTGTAGTAGTTTCACAAAAATCATTATAACTTAATAACATGTTTTACTATTTGATGTCACCAACCACCCTTCTACACACTCCCATTCCTTTCCATTGCTGTATTTTTCCTCTGAAGATTTCTCACTTAGTACTTTTATGTTTATTCTTCCAGGTTAACTTTAGAATTTTTTTGACAAGTATCAAAAAAAAAAAACTTATTGCAAATAAAATTACCATTACTGTAATTTCAGAATAAAATTATATTGTTATATTTAGTTTTCCACTTAATAACACTGTAAAAGCCAGTAAAATTATAAAGACTTTTTTTTTGGTAGTTCCAAGTTTTTGTGAAAGTTATTCCTAATTAATGTCTCTGTGTGTATGTTCACTGCCATTGCTATTAAGAGTGGCACCTTTTTACATTATATATTTAAATTACTGCTGATTTGTAGGAAAGCAATTGATTTTTTTAAAAGTATTTATCTTATATCTGGCTATTTTACTCAACTCATTAATTCTAACTGTGCTTCTATTTTTTATGTTTTCATAATTTATAGTTAACTTGTTTTGTCAATCTTTTTCATATTTTGTCTTTCCTTTTCCAATGTTCAATTTCGCTTAAGTTCCATTATAGTTTATTGACAAGCGTTTACTAGAACAACATTAAATAAGAATAGAATTGGCTGTATTCATATTTTTTCTTGCTTTTAATAGGAATTTTTCAATTGGAAGTTATTTTTCACACTTAATTGTTTAATCCTTTTTGGGATTTGTCTTGTAATATGAGGTAAATGTACCAACTGACTTTCCCCTAATAGTTAATCTATTGTTCTAGAGTCATTTATTAAATTATCTTTCTCTTCTTCACTGATTTGTGATTCAACCTGCATCATTATCTCTTCTCATAGACTATAAGAATGATCAAGTAGCTCTCATCTTTATTGAACCTTCCTAAATTACCTTTTACCTAATGTTAAAAAACTTTATTTCACAATAAACTGAAAAAGGAAGGACAAACTAAGCCAAAGTTAGAAGAAGAAAGGAAATAATATATATTAGGGCAGAAATAAATAAAACAGGGAATATAAAAACAATGGGAAAAATCAGTAGGATGAAAAGTTGATTTTTTTAAAAGATAAACAAAATCAACAAATCCTCAGCTAGACTAAGGAAAAAAGAGGAAATAGTCAAATAACAAAAACCAAAAATGACATTGGGGAGGGTATGTGCTGTTAAGTGCTGTGAAATGTGTAAGCCTGACGATTCACAGACATGTACCCTGGGGCAAATAATACATTATATGTTAATAAAAATTAATTAAAAAAAAAAATGAAGGAGGAGACATTATAATTGATGCCATAGAAATGAAAAGGACCACAGCAGTCAACTATGAACAATTATGTGTCAATAAATTTGATCTCTTAGGGAAAAAAAGGGAAAATTTCTAGAAACATACAACCTATCAAGAATGAATTGTGAAGAAATGGAAAAATTTAAACACACTTATACTTTTTCTTTAGAGTTAGAGATGATGGGTATTAATTCCTCCTCTAATATTTGATAGAATTCACCAGTAAAGTCATCATCTCAAACTTCCAAAAAATTGAAGAGGAGATATCAATTCCATACTCAGTAGATGAAGCCAGTATTGCCCTGATACTAAAATCAGACAAATACTATGAAAACAAACAAATCTATAGACAAATATCTCTGATGAATATTGATAAAAATATCTTCAGCAAAATATTTACAGCTGAAGTCAACAACATATTAAAAGGATTGTACATCATGACCAAGTGGTTTTTATTCCTGAAGGACAAGGATGATTCAACATACAAAAATCCATCAGTGTAATATACCAAATTAACAGAATGAAGAAAAAAAACCACATGATCATCTCAATTGATACTGAAAAAGCATTTAGCAAAATTCAACATTCTTTTGTAATAAAAGCACTCAACAAAGAGGTCCCTGGGTGGCTCAGTTGATTAAGTGTCTGCCTTCAGCTCAGGTCATGATCCCAGGGTCTTAGGATTGGGCTGTATTAGGATCTCTGCTGAGCAGGGAGCCTGCTTTTCCCATTCCCACTCCCCCTGCTTGTGATAGCTTTCTCTCTGTCAAATAAATAAATAAAACCTTAAAAAAAAACCTCAAAAAACTAAGAATGCAAGGTAATTACTGCAATATAATAAAGCCATATGTAGAAAGTCCACAACTAACACCATGCTTTATGGTGAAAAACTGAAAGCTTTTTCTTTAAGATCACAAACAAGACATGGATACCTATTCTCACTACTTCCATTCAACATAATACTGGAAGACATGACCAAAGCAATCAGCTAAGAAAAAGAAATAAGGGGCACCTGGGTGGCTCAGTTTGTTAAAGCCCTGCCTTTGGCTCAGGTCATGATCTCAGGGTCCTGGGTTAGAGCCCCACATCAGGCCCTCTGCTCAGCGGGGAGCCTGCTTCCCCATCTCTCTCTGCCTGCCTCTATGCCTACTTGTGATCTCTCTCTCTCTCTCTCTCTGTCAAATAAATAAATCTTAAAAAAAAAAAAAGGAAATAAAAGGCATCAAAACAGGAAAGGAAGAAGTAATACTATTTCTCTTCATAGGAGACATAATCTTATATGTATGTAGAAAATCCTAAATATTCCACAAAAAACCTGTTAGGCTGATAAAAAAAAAATCAGCAAAGTTGTAGGATACAAAATCAACACACAAAAATCAGTTGCATTTCTATAAACTAACAATGAATAATTTGAAAAAAAATTTTTAAATTTTAAAATTAAGAAAAAAATTATAGCATTAAAAAGAATAAAATATTTAGGAAAAATCAAGGAGGCAAAAACATGTGCTCTGAAACTATAAAACATTGCTGGAAGAAATTAAAGAAGACACATATAAATGGGAAGACACCCTATCTTCATAGATTGGATGACTTACTATTGTTAAAGTATCCATATTACGCAAAGTGACCTATAGACAATGTAATTCCTACCAAAATCCCAATGATATTTTGCATAGAAATAGAAAAAAATTATGAAATTCACATGGAATCTCAGAGCACCCTAAACAATCTTAAAGAAACCTAAAACAATCTTAAGAAAGAAAAACAAAGCTGGAGGCCTCACATTTCTCAATTTTAAAACATACTACGAAGGTATAGTAATCATGGAAATATGGTACTGGCATAAAGACAGACATAAAGACCAACATAACAGAGTAGAGAACCTGAAAATAAACCCTCACATATATAGTCAACTGATCTTTGGCAAAGGTGCTAAGGCTACCCAATGGGGAAGGAGAGTCTTTCCAACAAATAAGGTTGGGAAAACTGGATATCCAAATGCAAAATAATAAAGTTGGACCTTTACACCAAATATAAAAATTAACACAAAATAGATTAAAATCTAAATATAAGACCAAAAACTATAATACTCTTAAAAGGTAACATAGGGGTGGGGCGCCTGGGTGCCTCAGTCGTTAAGCGTCTGCCTTCGGCTCAGGTCATGATCCTGGGGTCCTGGGATCGAGCCCCACATCGGGCTCTCTGCTCTGCAGGAAGCCTGCTACCATTCCCTCTGCTTTTGTTCCCTCTCTCGCTGTGTTTCTCTCTGTCAAATAAATAAAATCTTTAAAAAAAAAAAAAAGGTAACATAGGGGGAGCTTCATGACATTGGATTTGACAATGATTTCTTGGACATGACATCAAAAGCACAAACAAAAAATAAAAGCACAAATAGACAAATGAGATCAAAAACTAAACCTAAAAACTTCTGTGGAACAAAAGATACAATAAGAAGAGTAAAAAGGGGGCGTCTGGGTGGCTGAGTGGGTTAAGCCTCTGCCTCCAGCTCAGGTTATGATCTCAGGGTCCTGGGATTGAGCCCCGCACTGGGCTCTCTGCTCGGCAGGGAGCCTGCTTCCTTCTCTCTGCCTGCCTCTCTGTCTACTTGTGATCTCTCCCTATCAAATAAATAAATAAAATATTTAAAAAAAAAAAAAGAGTAAAAAGGCAACCTATGGAATAGAAGAAAATATTTGCAAACCTACAATTTAAAAAAAATTCCATTGAAAAAACAGGTAAAAAACTCAAATAGACATTTCCCCAAAGATACATAAATGACCAACAATCATATGAAAAGATTCTCAATATCACTAATCATTAGAGAAATGCAAATCAAAAGCACAATGAGATATCACCTCACACCCATTAGGATAGTCATTATTTAAAAAATCATAAAATCACAAGTGTAGATGAGGATGTGGAGAAATTGAAACCCTGGTGCGTGATCAGTGGGAATGTAAAGTGATGCAGCTGCTATCAAAAGCAATATGGACATTCCTCAAAAAATTAAAAATAGAATTAACGTATAACCCAGCAATCCCAGTTCTGTATAGTAGCAAAAGGAGTTGAAAACAGAATCATAAAGACATATCTACACAACCATGTTTACTGCGGCATCATTCACAATTGCTAAGAAGTGGAAGCGACCTAAATGTCATTAACAGGTGAATGGATAGAGAAAATGTGGATATATACAATAGAACAAGATTCAGGCTTAGCAAAGAAGGAAATCTTATCACATTCTATAACATAGATAAACTGTGAGAATATTAATGAAATAAGCCAGTCACAAAAAGACCAAGACTGCATGATTCTACTTACATGAGAGATCTAAAATAGTCAAACTCCTAGAAACAGAAAATAGAATGGTAGTTGCCAGGGACTTGGGAGCGGGGAAAAGGGGAGTTGTTTGATGGATATAGAGTTTCAGTTTGGAAAGATGAAAAGGTTCTAGAGATCTGTTGCACAACAATGTGCATATAGTTAACACTACTATATTATACAGTTAAAGATGGTTAAGATTTTGAAATTTATGTTAATGTGTTTTTGACTATAATAAAATGATGTTATCTATATGTATATAGATAAGAGGCTATATCTAGCTAGCTAGCTATGTGTTTACATCTCTATCTACCCATGTATAATAAGTTAATATAAAGGAACAAGGAAAACATGGAACTAGCAGAATATAGGTAAGTGACATGAACTAGCAATTTAACTCCCCAAATGGTCAAAACACATATGGGAAATAATTTGTCTTACTTGTAATCAATAAATACAAATTAAAACTATTTTAAAAGTCAGAAATCCTGAAGTAATCTTAGACTTTGCCTTCTTTTTTTACCATTCTGTCCCATGGATAATCACTGTAGACATATACATAAAATATAATATGCAATGCATATCATACACATATAGTACATAATTTTATTTATATACACAAAGTGAGTATATATAAATTATTATACTAGTTCATTAAATTGTTATGGCATAATTCCTCTCAGCAATAAATAGCAAAGGCTGTAAGGATCACTGGGTCAAAGAACATCACTTTCACTTTAGTTTATTTCAGTTTGATGAAGAAATGATGCTTTGTCACAGTCATTTACTACTGAACTTCAATTCTCCAGGAAATTTGTGCCTGTTCACCCAACTTTATCCCTTATCCCTCCTTCACCCCAACCACAACATCTTTTAAATATACCTAAGAATCTTCATGCTTGTTCACTGGAGAAAATATTTTATCAGCGATAAACGGTCTTATCACTTTTGTTCTGCTTAGTAATTCAGGATAACATAGCTTCAATCTGGGATCACTTTAGAGTGAAAAGCCAGTTGTTTCCAAAAGGTTTAACCTTATGAGGCTTATTACTAGTTGTAAATATTAATATAGTGTGTCCTCGGTAAACATGGCCAGGGCAGAGAATGCTTTCATGAGGAAAATTCCACTGAAAGCAAATTCCAAAATATTCTGAGAGGGACTCCAGTGCCAAGGCTGTGTGATTTAAGCATTAATCAGTTTGTGGGCATGTGTGTGACTAAGTCAGTTCTCCACTGTGCTCTCTTATATCACCTCAGACTCTTCCTTCAAAGCAGTTATCAAGATTCATAATTATGAATCTATTTATGGGATCACTTGCTGCCTGTCTTGTCCACTAGCTTCCTTGAAGGCATGCATCATGCTTGTTTTGCTCAGCACCATGTTTTCATTTCTTAAGTGAGTGCTGGGAATATAGCAAATTCTCAATAAGTGTTTGTTGAACAAATAAATAAAGATTCTGCAAAGAGGGGGATTTGAAAATAATTTCCTTTCCTTTCCAATTTCCAATTCTAAGCTATTTGCTTCTCTTAAGCCAAAGGACTTCTCAAGCCTATGGGCCCTAAGTATAATGATTTAGATTTTTGTGGAGTCTCAGCAGAGAACTGCCCTGTGTGTCTCTCCTCATGGGAAGAATATGCTTCAGAAGAAGCTATCACACCAAGAGATAAGAATTAGGGGGCCGGAGGGGAGGCGCCTGAGTGGCTCAGTGGGTTAAAGCCTCTGCCTTAGGCTCAGGTCATGATCTGCTTCCCTCTCTCTCTGCCTGCCTTTCTGCCTACTTGTGATCTCTCTCTCTGTCAAATAAATAAATAAAATCTTTAAAAAAGAAAAAAGAATTAGGAGGCGGGGAATCTTGGGAAGAACTTGATGTTCAGAAATCTAGAGTAGGGAGAGATTTGACATTGTCCTTACATGAGTATACAGGTCATTTGACTCAGAAAACGTGAAGGCAGATCTGAAGGGACTGAGTTTTCTTGCCTCAGAAACTTCAAGAGTACACAGAACCCAGGGGTGCGGGGAGCTTCCTCAGCGGAAGTCTGACAGTTGGTCTACTTCTACAGAACAGGCCTCCTACTAATTGCAGGATTCTTGCTGAGCACAGGTGAGCCAACAAAAGTAACGACCCACTTAACCGGACAGAGTCAGAGAGAGGAAAACAGAAGGGGAAAAAAAAAAGATATGCCCAGGGAAATATTCACATTCAACTTCAACAAAGCAGTCACACTACAGAGCAGGGTTTGACAAAGTTTTTCCATAAAGGATCTGGTAGCAAATATTTTAGACTTTGAGGGTCATACATTCTCTGTTGCAACCACTCAAGTTGTAGTGTCAAAGGAAGTAAATAACATATGAAGGAAACAGGGCCGTGTTTCAACAAATTTTATTTACAAAAATATGTGGTGGACCAGATTTGGCCAATTGGACGTATTTCACTGACGCTTGCCCTAGAGTAAGACCATAAATCATTATCCATCCTTCTCCCTACTCCCCTCTTTTACTCCTCCCCTCCATCTGCCTTATCTCATCTTATCACCTTACCTCACTGGTAGATGGACATATGTAGTACTATTGCTAACTAAGGACTCTTAAATCAATAGGGAAATCTACTAAATCAGTATTAAATGATATCGGCAAAACCTGAATGATAGGGTTCAAGGTAGAAGGAAAATAGGAATAGTGAAAGCATCTAAATGTTTCTCCTAAAGAGAAGTCAGAAGTAGCAGGGGAAGAAATAATATGATTCAAAATGTTGTTTGAGTTTTATGGGCCATAGTGAACATCTTGATAAGAGAAATGGGTATCCACGTGGGGGGAACACAGCAAGTCTGACTGCTATCCTTTGAAAGGCATGCTTACAAAAGTTGGCCCTGGGGGGCATCTGGTATCATGGATTTCAGAAGGTTTCCCACTCTCAACTAATAAGAGTATCTCACTCTTCATAACTGCACAACCTGGTTTAAGCTGATCATCTGCCTTTTCTTCTAGAAGTCTGAAATTTTGGTATGTGCTAGGGAGAGGGTGCCTACATTATCAGTCCCCAATAAAACACATGGACACTGAGTGTTTGAGCCTCTTTTGTAGATATTTTATGTGTTGTCACAACCTGTTATTGAGGAATTAAACCCATCCTGCGTGACTGCACTGGGAGAGAACTCCGGATGTTGGTGTGTGGATTCTCCTCACCTCTATCCCACACACCTTATCCCTTTTCTGAGTTTGCTTTGTATCCTTTTGCTATACTAAATAACAGCTATAAGTGTGACCGAATGCTGATCTTATGTGACCATAAACAAATCACTGAACCTGAGAGTGGTCTTAGGGATCGCCAACTCAGTTGCTACTCTTTTTTTAATCTTCTAGATTATATGAAAAGATGGAAAACATTGAATTTTACATTTTGGGGCCAACATAATTTTAAAAATAAACTTAATTGTAAAACAGTACCAAAAAGGAAAAAGAGACCAATATAAATTAAATAAAAACAGTTATTTCAAGATGATGAAGTCAGTCTTAAACAGAGTAGTTCACTTCTTTGTCATAAGAAAAACCAGAATCAAGGAATTATAAACAGAGAACTTTGAATTTTTATATTATAGAATAATATTTGTTCATGAGACAAAAATTTAAAAATACAGGAAAGGATAAAGAAGCATAAAAATGATCACCTATGATCTGCCACCTAGAGGCAAGCAATGCTATTACCTAACAGATTTCCTTCCTGGTTGTTCCTCTTCATTTACTAAATAATTAAAAGTTTACTGTTCCTAACACTTTTTAGTTGATTTTTTAGCTCAATATTCTACTACAGGCATTTTCTCATATTGTTAAAAAAAGTTTCCTTAACATGATTTCATTGGCTAAACGGTGTGCCCCTTTATCAATGTGGTCATAGGATATTGATGTGACAGTAGGTCAGCAGGTCCCTCAGAAGTAAGAAGTGTGAACCAGTGGGAAGAACACTGTTTCCAACAAAATGAGATTGAGGGGCATGAGAACACATCGACTTTGTTGTTTGAACATTAACAAGGCTTCAGTAGAAAATCTTAAAGAGTCCCCTTCCTTGTACTCACCAGGGGATGTTATCTATATGGATCTGGCAGTTCTTTTCAAAAGCATGACCAATTCTATAGGCCATTGCTACCCTCTAAAGAAAGCTGGATTCCTCCCATCTCTCTGATGGTCATCACTACTTTAACTGCAAACAGAGAAATACTTGTACACTTTTAAGTATTTCTTAAAAGAACTGAAGCATGTTAAAGAGACTGCTGGTATCTATATGTATGTGTATACGTTGGAATGACCTCAGATACCATTCAGGACTTCAGTCTGTGCTGGCATCAAAACAACATTAACCAAATTCCACTTAGAGTCTTGAGATCTGATAATTCCTTCAAATCACCCTCCTACAGTGTTGGTTATTCTCTTTTTGCAAATTAATTCTCTACTCTTATCTGCCCTGCTCTGATTCTAAGGGAAGCTGAACCCCATGGATTGCATCAACTGGTCTCCTTTGCCAGCTGGGTTCCAGCTGGGTTTGGCCAGTGGAAACTCTAGAAAGAGACCACAGGGAAGAAGGGGAGAGAGATATCAGAGTGTTTCCTTCCCACTAGCTCCTCATTTCAAGTTGCACTTCTGGTGAGAGCAGCATTCTTCCACAACTATAGTTCCTATTAGACACTCCAACCCACCTTCGGGGTACCAACTCTTACCACCCTCCTCAGGGTCTTTCAAGCCCAGGGGTGCAATGGTTGTATCTATTGCTGGGTTTTGGGTGCCTCAACATTCTTTGTTGATCCCCATAACCTTGCCCACACTTCAGAAAGTAATCTTTTCACCTGTCCATTGAATGATATAAAGGAGAATGGAAAGATGTTCTTTATTTGAGGTGTCCTTAAATCTAGCTTAAAATTCGGGACACCTGGGTGGCTCAGTCGGTTAAGCGGCTGCCTTTGGCTCAGGTCATGATCCCACGGTCCTGGAATTGAGTCCCACATCTGGCTCCCAGCTCAGCAGGGAGCCTGCTTCTCCCTCTGCCTACTGCTCTCCCTGCTTGTTCTCACTTGCTCTTTCTCTCTCTGACAAATAAATAAATAGAATTTTAAAAAATCTAGCTTAAAATTCTATTGCTAAGGAAGAAAGGACGGAATTTATACAGGGTTAATTCTAGCAGTTTCTGCCACATATTATACCCCAGACATTGTCATCCATCAAACCTATCTGCTATAACATTTTTTTGGCCTATGTCTTCTAACAACCACCTCTTACTCACATATCCCTTTCACTCATTAAGTCCAACTGAATTCATTTGTGAACAAAAATAAGACCCCTTTTCCACTGACCGCACCCCCCCTCCACCATTATTCTGAGTTTCTAGACAAATCCTGTAGCCAGCTGAGACTGCATGTTGCAATTCTCTCTTGCTGCTAATTCCTCTGCCACACTTGCCTAGTCTCCAGTTCTGGATAATATAGTTTTCTGCCTTTTCTTTTCCTGCACGTGCTGGCTAATCTCCCACAACCACTGGTCTCATGATACATTTAAGGTCACCAGTACCTGCTGGGCTTTGGTGATGCCTGGAGACCCACAATGTCCCTCCCCTGCTCCCTCTCCTGTCTCCCTAATAAGCATTTCACTTTGCTCAAGTCCCTGGAAGAAGGGCTTTCCTCCTACATGGGAAGCTGGTGGTATTAGTTTCCTGCTGTTGCTGTAACAAACTGCTAGAGATGTAGTAACCTCACATAAATCAGCATAAGTTTACTCTCTTATAGTTCTGGAGGTCAGAAGTCTCAAATCAAGGTGCCAGCAGGGCTGTGCTCCTCTTGGAGACTTCTGGAGAGAATTTGTTTCCTTGCCTTTCAAAGCTTCTGGAGACCTCCCACCCCCTCTCTCACATCACTATCCCTCTTGTCACATCTCCTACTCTGACTTTGCTCCCTTGGCCTTCCTCTTATTCATGGACACTGATTACATTGGACCTACTTAGATAATCCAGGATAATCTTCCCATATGAAGATCTTTAACTTAATCACATTTGCAAAGTTCTTTTGGCCATATAAGGTAACATATTCACATGTTCCAGGGATTTAGACAGGGACATCTTTGAGGAAAGGTCAGTTAGCCACACTGACCTTTCCTCATGCTTCCAAGGCAGAATGCAGGCACTAGGCAGGAGCTTCCCCAATATCTATCCGTAGTCCTCTGGGGACACATTTATTTATATTCACTCATCCTGACCTCTCTTTCCAGTTTCAGTGGAGAAGATGTTCTTCACATCAAAGGCTGACCCCCTAGTCTTTTCCTATAACCTGGACTTCTTTATTCTATTAATATTTTTCCCTTAAATTCTTCCTTGTCTGGTATTAAGCGTGTTACCTCAGCTTTCTTTTGGTTTATTTTTGCTAGTATATAGCTCATTCTTTTAATACTACACTTTTTATGTTATTATACTACAGTGGTTAATTCTGTAGATACCTGGATATTTAAAAAATATAGTAGGTTCTGCTATGATATGATATATACATTCTTAAAAATCACCAAATTATGAACAGAAAAAAATCTGTAATGGCAGTAAAAAATCACAGGGCTTTTGAGAAAATTGGGTTTAGAGGCACAATACTCAAAAACTTCACGAGTAGCCTATTTTTTAAAGATAGGAAAAACAGGGGCTCCTGGGTGGCACAGTCAGTTAAGTGAGCAATTGACTTCAGACTCAGGTGGTGATCTCAGGGTCATGGTATCAGGGTACTGAGATGGAGCCTTGAGTTGGGCTCCATGCTCAGAGCAGATTCTGCTTAAAACTCTCTTGCCCTCTCTCTCTGCCCCTCCCCCACCCTGTTCTCTCTCTCTCTCTCTCTCTCTAATAAATCTTTTTTAAAAAAATACAGAAAAACAGTATCACAGTTTTATACATTTTATACAGTTAAGAAATACAGAAATAGTGTAATAGATTTGATATTTTACCTTGAAAACTTCTGAAGTTTGCTTGAGGGAGTAGCTGTCTGGAAGGTTCCTGATGCCCTGGAAGGAGGGACATCTAGAAGTAGGTGTGGATGGGTGTGGCTCACGGCACCTGGGGTAAACTGAGATCCTGACAGATGTTTGTAACACTTGCATCCTGTACTTCTACACAGCTTGGTCCTGTTTTCAGCATCCATCCAGTGTTGCTTGCAGACAAAAATCACACAAAAGTAAATGTAAAATTTCTGTTATGCTCCAAATGCCCCCTAATACATCAATCATGTTGAAATAAATTCCCATTTCTAAAACAAACACTATAGCAAAGGTAACTGCAGTGTCTAAATACCTCTATATTTTAATAGGCATGTTTAAATTTATATTTATTATGATTACTGATATATTTAAACTTATTGTGACCACTTTACTTTGTGTTTTCCGTGATGTATTTTTTTTCCTCTCTCCCTGTCATCTGTTGAATTTATTGAATTCCTTTTTCTGTTTTCCTTTTTTCCTTTACTGTTCTAGAAATTTTTGTTTATATTCTTTTTGTTGACATCCTTAAACTTTATGTTAATCTCTTTTAAAAAAAATTTTTTTAGTATAGTTGATACACAATGTTACATTAGTTTCTAGTTTGAGGTATACAATATAGTGGTTCAACTTCTCTCTCTGTTATGCTATGCTCATAACAAGTATGGCTCCCATCTATCACTATACAGCACCGTTACAATATCATTGACTATATTCCCTATACTGTGCCTTCTATTCCCATGACTTACTCATTCCATAACTGGAAGCCTGTATCACCCAATCCCTTTCACCCTTTTGCCTATCATCCATCTCACTCCCCTCTGCAATCATCAGTTTTTTCTCTGTATTTATAGGTCTGACTCTGTTTTTGTTTATTTATTTGTTTTGGTTTTTATATTACCACATGTGAATGAAATCATATGGTATTTGTCTTTCTCAGTCTGACTTATTTCAGTTAGCATAATATTCTGTAGGTCCTGCCTTGTCACAAATGGCAGGATCTCATCTTTTTGTGGCTGTGGAATACTCCACTGTGTGTGTTGGTCTATCAATGAACACGTAGGTTGCTTCCATGTCATCCTTAAATTTTAAAGTGCATCATTAGTCAAATATAGTCAATTAGTCCAAAATTAGTCAATATACCTACCTACCACTCTCCTGTGTAACTAAGTACCTTAGAGCATTTCAACAACTGTAAGAAAATTTCTCCAACAGTCCATATTAATGTTCAAAACAGAATTTCATCATTTTTAAACACAATTAAAAAAATATTTTCTAGCCAGTCATTATCAGATTTACCACCATATTTTACAAATGTCTTTTTTTCAACTATTATTCTTCTCACTACTTTCCCTGAATTCAATTTACTTCTTACCGAGGTGAATCCTTCAGCCATTACTTGAGGATGTGCTTGTGGGCAATAAAGTTCATTATGAAAATATTCTTATTCAGCCCGTCCTCTTGAGTGATCATTTAATCTGATATAGAGTTCTGGGTTTTCTTCCCCACCTGGGAAGATGCCTTTTCTTTGTCTTTGGCATCTGTTCTTGATGAGAAATCTGCTGTCAGTCTGTCATTTATTTATAAATAATATGTGTTTTCTCTTTGGTAGCTTTTAAGGTTTTCTCAGTATCCATTATGTCTTCAATTTTATTACACATTGTCTAAGTATAGATTTCTCAGACTTACCCTGCTGAGGATTTGGCATATTATTTTTCTCTAAAGACTCGCACCATTTTTTAATATTGGAAAATTGTTCACCACTATTCCTTTCAGAATTCTTTTTCTTTATCCTCTTTAGCCCCTCTTTGAATTCCCTTCAGATGTATATTGAATCTTCTCATTAGTGCTAAATATCTTAGTTTCTTTTTCATATTTTCCATCTTTTTATCCCTCTGTGCTGCATTCTCAGTCATTTCTTCAGATAGTTCAGTTTGATAATTCTCTAGTTATGTACTCTTACGTTAAATGTACTTATTCAGATTTTTTATTTCAATAATCTTTTATTCTGAATATTTATTTTGTCTACTTGTTCTTTATTCATAATGTCCCACCATAGTCTTATTTTATTTCTCCCTTTACACCTATAAATTCCTAAAAAAAAATTTATGTTAAAATTTCTTCCAGAATGCTTGATTAACTGTGAATTCTATCTTTTTTTTTCTTTTTTGTGCTTCCTGACTCTCTCATGGTAGAGACTGTCTACCCTTACATGATTGCCTCATGTGCTTTGTTTTTTTCAGGAGGAATGTTTCCCAGAGGACATCAATCACAAGGAAATCTATGCAGCATCAGCTTGAGATTCTGATTTCTCAGGAATTACTCTTTTCCCAGAATGGTTCAGAGCAGGTGGCCTGCTCCATGCTCATTCAGAGACATGACAACCTCTTCCTGATATCTAACTTCATACAGGGGTTCCTGTTTCAGTTTAGAACCTTAACTTTAGACCTTACATAAAAAATTAGTCTCCAAAGGATTCCCTATTCCCCTCTTGGCTCTTTGGCTTCATTGTTAGCTCAGCACAATGGTTTAGGGTTTTCTCTTCATCTGATCCTTAAAAATTTACCCTTGTTATTTTGAAGATTGACTATTTGTTTAAAATAATTTTATTTCAAATTATCTAGCAGATAGATAGATAGATAGACAGACAGACAGACGGAGGAGAACAGAGGCTTTCCTCTGTCTGCTTTGTTTGCCATATTGACCAGAAGTCTTTTCAAATACTATTTATCTGTGGCTGACTCCCAAGTCTATTTGCAATGTAGCTCTAATGACTGAGCTCTAGAACCATATCCTACCACCTACAAATCTCCAATAGATAGAGCATAATCATCTAAATCCAGCACGTCCAAAGTTACTTTTCTATATTCCCCAGATCCAAACTCTGCAACTCTTCTCTCCATTTCCCAATTTCAATAAATGGTGCCACTATTGGTCAAGATGCCCAACTTAAAACCCTGGAAGTCACCTTTGACTTTTCCGTCTACCTATCCCTCTCCCTGCAGGGTTAATTTCATGGGGAATGACCAACTGTCCTAGTTTTCCCAGGATTGAGGGATTCTAGCATTTGGGACTGTTACGGCTAAAACCATGAAGATCCAAGGCAAATCAGAACCCTAATTTCACTCCTAAGGATTTCTCAAAATCCTCCACCTCCCTTCATTCAGACTGCTTTACTTCAAACAGCCACAAACACAAGGATTCATTTGATGGCTTTTCCTCTCATCTCCTGCCTTAATCTTACTCTTCCCCACACATTCTCCATATTATTGTTAAAGCATTCTTCAAGGATATAATTCTGATTTGTCTCAAATTAGGTCATCCACTAACTCCCATTGTCTCAAAGATAATTTCTAACTTTTTAACATAACCTACTGCAAATCCTTTGGTAATGTGGCTTCTGCCTGCTTCTCCAGTGTCATTTCTTGATCTCCTTCCCTTTCCCACATACCTACTAGAGTCATATTGAATGACTCATACATAATTCCTCAAATATGCAATGGCATTGGGTGTTTCTGAGCCTTCCAAATAGGCTGCCACTTCTATCTGGACTGCTCTCCTCAAACCCTTTACCAGTGACTGTTTAATTTTCATCTGAATTCATCTCCAAAGTCACCTGATTCCCCTTCCTGACCATAGCCAGAGTAGAATGTTACCTTCACACACATCATAAATTGTCTCTGCTTGAAGCTAACAAAACACTTATCTCATCATGTTGTAATCCTGGCTCTCCCCTTAATTTCTTGAGACTCAGTTTCCAGTTTGCCTGGCTGTTCTTTCTCATTCTTCAGGTCCCAGCTCATCTGTCATTGGCTCTAGGAATCTTTCCTGATCCCCCAGAGCAAGGATAGGGGCTGCTCTGATGGAATTCTATCACACCCAATTCTGCCCCTGTTTGTGCGGTGTAAATACCATCAGTGGAGGAGTCACTTCTGTCTTGTTCATCTCTGTAGCTTCAGCATCTAGGACAGGGGATCATCAATAAATAACTGTTGGCCTAATAAACTATGAACTACAGGTTATCAAATGGAAGAAGCTGATCTCCAAGATAAATTCAGGCTCTAATCTTCTGTCAAGCAGTTATAAAAGCTCTATATTTCTAGAGTGACCAAGAGGCATTAGTGATGATTGCTACTTTGGAAACCATTCTGAATGTCACAGTGTCAGCCATTGCTGAGACAAATGCATATTCCATGAGAGTTTGGCCCAAAGTAGGGTTATCATGAAGCAGAAACTGTTATAAAGAGAAATGGGGTTGTCTAACAGTGAAGTTAGAAAGACAAGGGACCCTAATGTTCCTCTGTGTTCCTCATGAGTATGGGAGGTGATACATCCTCACTTTTTTTTTTTTTTTTGAGAACATTTGTCCTTTAATTTGCATTTAAAATCAGTTTTTTTAAATATTTTAGGTACAAGTTCTGAATAGTGAAGACAGAGTAGATGCTGCAGGCACTCAGTATCGGCTCCCGGCCCTTCTCCCCACCTCACCCTCCAGGCCTTTTCACTAGGAAACCTGCTTGCAGGTCACAGCAAGCCATGTAGTTTTCTGATACCTAAGTACTGGAAGATTTTCTATCTCCTAGGTCTGCAGAAAGCCAAAGTACACTTGTTTCAAATTATCCAGTGTACCTACTCTGCCACAGGTGACAAGGCAAGCCCACGGGTGCTCTGTGTGCTCAGCCCTTGCTCCTACCACTGCTGATCTGGAGAACTACAACTGTCCCACTCCACAGGCATCCCCACCACCCTCCCTGGCTGTCTAGACTTCAGTTTCTTTACTTACTTCTCACTTTCCAGAAAGCCCCATAGCTTGTGCCTTTCTAGTCTACTTTCCCTCTGACACCACACTCTTCAATAATGTCCAATAGAATTTATTTTATAACCACTGACAGCACCATCTTGTTTTTTCTATTCCTATATCAGTTTTATCTTTTCCCAGAGAGTCACTTTCTGTGTCCTCCAATTACCACCAGAGTTTCTTGCCCTTTATCCTCCAGAATACAGCTCTATGCTAGAGTACTTTTTATATCTAAAGAGAATATGGATGATTAAGACTTGTCAAACAGTTTTCTTAAATTATTTACCAAGAATCACTCTCAAGCCAGAACTCAGACTTTCAAATAGCCAGACAAGATTAATACATTTCTTTGAGGAAAGATTACATGGTTCCTAAGGATTTGTCTACTTCTTTCTATCATTCCCATGGTCTTTCAATTTCTTCCACTTATGAAGAAGTATCTTAATGCAGAAAAACTTTTAAAGTAAAATGTAAATCTTATGTCAAAAAGGCTGATTTTAGAACTCCTGGGGGCATGTAAATGACAGAATAGAAGGCATCATTGAAGAAGAATGGAAATTACTTCTGTGAAGGCTTATGTGTGTGTCCTGAGAGAAGAGTAGCTGCAAACAAAATGGGGTGAACTATTTCACTGAAACACTGTAAGACACTGAGGTACAAAGAGTCATTCAAAAGGTATTGGACAACACCCCCAACTTCTGCTTATACTGGCTTCGATGAAGTATGTTGGAGTTAGAGACTCTGGAGGCTGGCTGCTCACCGACTGGAAGTCCAAATAAGACGATGATGTCAGGCTCATGAAAGAGAGCTAGAGCAGGAGTTAAGAAATGGCAAGAACTATGTGGTAGCGGACAGGATTCCTCCCCCTTCCCCTTCACCCATTTTGCCCAATCCCCCAGTTTCCTCCCCTCTGGTAACCATCACTTTGTTCTTTGTATTTATAGTTCTAAGTCTGCTTTTTATTTATTCAATTTTCTAAGATTCCACTTATGAGTCAAATCATACGGTATTTGTCTTCCTCAGTCTGACTTATTTCACTTAGCATCTCTCTAGATCCATTCATATCATCTCAGATGGAATGATCTCATCCTTTTTTGGCTGTATAATATTCTGTGTGTGTGTGTGTGTGTGTGTGTGTGTACTATATTTTCCTTATCATTCATCTATTGATGGACTTAGGTTGTTTCCATGTCTTGGCTATTATACATTATGCTGCAACAAACACAGGAGTGCATATATTTTATTTTTTTGAGTTAGTGTTTTCATATTCTCTAGGTAAATACCCAACAGTAGAATTATTAGATCATATGCTATTTTTGTTTTAAGGAAACTCCAAACTGTTTTTCACAGTGGCTGTACCGATTTACATCCCACCAACAGTGCACACTGTTCCTTTTTTCCACATCCTCATGAACACTTGTTGTTCTTTTGTTATTGATTTTAGCCATTCTAATAGGTGTGAGGTAATATCCCATTGTAGTTTTGATTTGCATTTTCCTGATGGTTAGTGATGGTGAGCGTCTTTTCAAATGTCTTCTGGCCATCTGCATTTCTTCCGTAGAAAAATGTCTGCCCACTTTTGAATAATATTGGCTGGTGTTGAGTTGTATAAGTTCTTTACATATTTTGGATATTAACCCTTCATTGGATATATCATTTGCAGTGATATCTTTGCCCATTTAATAGGTTGTCTTTTTGTTTTCTTTTGCTGTATAAAAGCTTTTCATTTTGATGTAGTTCCAATAGTTTATTTTTGCTTTTGTTGACACTGTATTTGGAGACATATTTAGAAAAATTTTGCTGTGACAGATGTCAGGGAAATTACTGCCTGTGTTCTCCAGAATTTTTATGGTTTCAGGTCTCACATTTAGGTCTTTAATTCATTTTGAGTTTATTTTTGTGTATGATGTTAAAAAGTAATCCAGTTTCATTCTTTTATATATTGATGTCCAGTTTTCCCAGTACCATTTATTGAAAAGACTATCTTCTCTCCATTGTACATTCTTGCCTCCTTTGTCATAGATTAATTGATCATATAAGCTTGGGTTTATTTCTGGGGTGTCTATTCTGTTCTATCAATGTATGCATCTACTTTTGTGCCATTTCCACATTGTTTTGATTATTATAGCTTTGTAGTATAGCTTGAAATCTGGAATTGTGATACCTCCAGCTTTGTTCTTCCTTCTCAACATTGCTTGGTTATTTGGGTCTTCTTTGGCTCCATACAAATTTTAGTATTATTTGCTCTAGCTTTGTGAAAAATGTTGGTATTTTGATAGGATTGCATTCAATCTGTAAATTGCCTTGGGTGATATGGACATTTTTAACACTATTTGTTCTTCCAACCCATGAGCATAGAATATTTTTCCACTTGTTTATGTCATCTTCAATTTCTCTCATCAGTGTTTTATAGTTTTCAGAGTACAGGTCTTTCACCTCTTTGGTTAGGTTTATTCCTAGGTATTTATTCTTTTTGATACAATTATAAATGGGATTATTTTCTTAATTTCTTCTTCTGCTACTCCATTGTTAGTGTATAAAAATGTAATGGGTTTTTGTATATTGATTTTATATCCTGTGACATTTCTGAATTCACTTATCAGTTATAGTAGTTTTTTGGTGGAGTCTTTAGGGTTTTCAAAAATAGTATCATGTCTTCTGCAAACAGTGAAAGTTTTACTTCTTCTTCACCAATTTGGATGGCTTTTATTTCTTTTTGTTGTCTGATTGCTATGACTAGGACTTCCAGTACTATGTTGAGTAAAAGTGGTGAGTGGACATCTTTGTCTTATTCTTGACCTTATAGAGAGAGTATTCAGTTTTTCCCCATTGAGTATGGTGTTAGCTGTGAGTTTTTCAAATATGAGCTTTATAACATTGAGCTTTGATCCCTCTAAACCAACTTTGTTCAGAGTTTTTATCATGAATGAATGTTGAATCTTGTCAAATGCTTTTACTGCATCAATTGAGATGATCATATGATTTTTGTCCTTCATTTTGTTGATGTGGTGTATGGTACTGATTGATTTTCAAATACTGAATCATCCTTGCAATCTGGGAATAAATCCCACCTGATGGTGGTGAATGATCTTTTTAAGGTATTGTTGGATTAGTTTTGTTAATTTCTTATTAAAGATTTTTACATTGAAGTTCATCAGGGATACTGCCCTGTGTTTTTTCTTTCTTTTTTCTTTTTTTTTTTTGTAGGGGAGGGGGGTGTTTTTGTTTGGTTTTGGTACCAAGGTATTGCTGGCCTCGTAGAATGTATTTGGAAGCTTTCCTTTTTCTTTCTTTCTTTCTTTTATTTTTTTGGAACAGTTTGAGAAGAATAGGTATTAACTCTTCTTTAAATGTCTGGCAGAGTTCAGTTGTTAATCTGTCTGGTTCTAGGCTTTTTTTTTCATAGTTTTTAAATTACCAATTCAATTTTGTTACTTGTAATCAGTCTGTTAAGATTTTCTATTCCTTCCTGGTTCAGTTCAGTTCCTGGAAATTTATTCATTTCTGTTAGGTTGTCCAGTTCATTGGCATATAATTTTTCATAATATTCTCTTCTAATTCTTTGTATTTCTGTGGTGTCAGTTGTTACTTCTCTCTCATTTCTGATTTTATTTATTTAGGTCCTTTCATTTTTTCTTGATGAGTCTGGCTAAAGGTTTGTCGATTTTGTTGATCATTTCAAAGAACTGGCTCTTGGTTCCATTGATTTTGCCACCTTTTTTTTTTTTTGTCTCTATATCATTTTTTTTTTTTTTACTTTGATCTTTATTATTTCTTTTCATCTACTCACCCTGGGCTTTGTTCTTTTTCTTCTAGTTCCTTTAGGTATCAGGTTAGATTGTTTTATCTTTTTCCTATTTCTTGAGGTAGACCTGTATTGTTTTATATTTCCCTCTTAGAGCTGCTTTCATTGTATCCCAGAGATTTTGGACCATTGTATTTTCATTTTTGTTTGTCTCCACATATTTTTAAATTTCATCTTTGATTGTCTCATTGATCCATTGGTTGTTTAGTATCATGTTGTTTAGCCTCCACGTTTGTGGGTTTTTTTCCAATTTTTTCTTATAATTTATTTCTAGCTACATACTGTTGTGTTCTGCAAAGATGCATGGTATGATTTCAATTTTCTTAAATTTATTGAGGTTTATTTTATGGCCTAATATGTGATCTATACTGGAGAATATTCCATATGCACTTGAAAAGAGTGTTTATTCTGTTGTTTATGGATGGAATTTTCTGTATATATCTGTTATGCCCATCTGGTCCAATATGTCATTCAAAGACAGTGTTTTCTTTTTTCATAGGTTTATTTTCTTTGTGTTCTACAAACATGATACACTGACCTCTGTGCATTGGACCAAGAACATTGCGATAACAGAATACAATCTCAGTTGTTTAGGCTTGCTAAGAATCTTCAGTTTGGTTGATTCTGTTGTATGTCAAATTGGGATCCTGAGCTTGACCTAAGGGAGTACAACTGCTTATGAGATGGATTGATGAAAGAACCCCACCCAATTGCAGTGCTCAATATTAGATGGTGACTAAGTAACCCAATCATATCTTCCTTTGAGATATTTTGAATGCAAGGCAAACAGGAGAAACAGAGGTAGCAGAGGGAATCAAAGGTTACAAAAGAAAAAGAAAAAGGAAAGCTAAGTCTGAAAATAGCAATAGCGTCATCTTCAGGCAAGAAGAGATCAATGGCTACAATCTGCTAAGAGGAAGTAAAGATATTGGAGTTCTGGAAATGCTCTTGAATCATGAATTGTACAGTGGATGCTCTGAGTTCCAAAGGCTTGATCATGTCACTATTTTTACTGTCCCTTACTTATCATACATTCTTACCTGCTTTGTTTTTATAAATAAAGGTTTCCCTGCAATTGGACAGTACATATACTGAGAAGTAAAACTCAAAAGGAGAACACACTTCTAATATAATATCTAAGAAAGCTTTGTCATATTAAAACATAGCAGTAAGTGTCCAAGACAATAAAATCATATATTCTTTTTTATGCAAAGCAATAGTTTAACTTTTTAAAAATATAATTTCAGGGGCGCCTGGGTGGCTCAGTCGTTAAGCGTCTGCCTTCGGCTCGGGTCAGGATCCCGGAGTCCTGGGATCAAGCCCCGCATCGGGCTCCTTGCTCAGCAGGAAGCCTGCTTCTCCCGCTACCATTCCCTCTGCTTGTGTTCTCTCTCTCGCTGTGTTTCTCTCTGTCAAATAAATAAAATCTTTAAAAAAAAAATAATTTCAAACTTAAAAGAAAAATTGCAAAAATAGTACAAAGAGCCCCATGGACTCCTTTTCTAGATTCCACCATTAAGACCATTTTACCACAATTGCCTTAACATTCTTGCTTTAATTGAATATATATGCATACATATTTTTTTCTGAAACACCTGAGAGCAAATTGCCTATACCACTCCCTATTTCTCCTTAATATTCACTATGTATTTCTCAAGCAGCATATTATCCTCACATAACCACAATGCAGTTACTGTATTTGTAAAATATAACATTGATAAAATATTATCACCTAATGCAGTCAATATCCCAATTTCACCAGTTATCTCAGTAATGCCCTTTTTGGTAAATTTTTCTGCTTCAGTATCCAATCCAAAATCACCCATTTTATTTCATTATCATGTGTTTTAAGGCTCCTTTGATCTGTAACAGTTCCTCAGTCTTTCTTTTTCTTTTATGACATGAACATTTTAGGATTACATGACATTTCTTTTCTAGAATATCCAGTTTTGGCTTGCCTGATGTTTTTTTCATGATTAGATTCATGCATTTTTGCATTTTTGGAAGGAACATTACATATATAATGATTTGTCCTTAATGCATCACATAAGGGGCATATGATGTGAGTTTCAAAATCATCACTTTTTTTAAAATAAGAGATCTGTAAATTTATGCAAGATCCATACAAATAATATTTAACTATAAATATAATCATAAATATATATAAATTCTGATTCAAAATGACCTTCCTATTCCCTTCCCTCAACCAGTGGTATTTCTTCTCTTTCAGTCCACTAGTGTCACCTAAGTTGATGTGATGAAATAATATACTTTGACATGATCTTGACTAAAAATATCTATTGTGGATATTAGTGACTTTTTTTCCCTTTCTTAAAATTTAAATTCAATTAATTAAAATATATTATTAGTTTCAGAGGTAGAGTTCAGTGATTCATCAGTCTTATATAATACCTAATGCTCATTACATTACACGCCCTTCTTAATGTCCATCACCTAGTTACCTCTTCCCCTTCTCAGCCACTCTGTTTCCAATGATTAAGAGTCTCTTGTGGTTTGTCTCCCTCTCTGATTTTGCCTTTATTTTTTCCTCTCTTCCCCTATGATCTTCTGCCTTGTTTCTTCCACATATCAGTGAGATCATATGATAATTGTTTTCCCCTGATGGACTTATTTCGCTTAGCATAATACCCTTTAGTTCCACCCATGTTGTTGCAAATGGCAAGATTTTTTTTTTTGATGGCTCAGTAGTATTCCATACACATACCACATCTTCTTTATCCATTCATCTGTTGATGAACATCTGGGTTCTTTCCATAGTTTGGCAAATGAAGACATTGCTGCCATAAACATTGGGGTGCATATGCCCCTTTGGATCACTACATTTGTATCTCTGGGGTAAATACCTAGTCATGTAATTGCTGGGTTACAGGGTAGCTCTATTTTCAACTTTTTGAGGAACCTCCATACTGATTTCCAGAGTGGCTATACGAGCTTGCATTCCCACCAACACTGCAAGAGGGTTGCCCTTTCCCTGAGGATTCCCTGAATCTTTACCAACACCTGTTGTTTCTTGTGTTGTTAATCTTAGCCATTCTGACTGGTGTAAGGTGGTATCTCATCATGGTTTTGATTTGTATTTCCCTGATGCCAAGTGATGAGGAACATTTTTTCATGTGACTGTTGACCATTTGGATGTCTTTAGAGAAACGTCTGTTCATGTCCTCCGCCCATTTCTTGATCGGATTATTTGTTTTTTGGGTGTTGAATTCGATAAGTTCTTTATAGATTCTGAATACGAGGCTTTTATCTGATAAGACGTTTGCAAATATTTTCTCCCATTCAGTCAGTTGTCTTTTGGTTTTGTCAACTGTTTCCTTTGCTGTGCAAAAGCTTTTTAACTTGATGCAGTCCTAATAGCTCGTTTTTGCCTTTGTTTCCCTTGTGTTTGGAAGTTGCTGTGGCCAAGGTCACAGAAGTTGCAGCCTGTGTTCTCCTCTAAGATTTTGATAGATTCCTATCTCACAGTGGGGTCTTTCATCCATTTTGAGTATTTTTGTGTATGGTATAAGGAAATGTTCCAGTTTCATTCTTCTGCATGTGGCAAGACATTGTTTTCTTATTGATTTTCTGTTTGGATGATCTATCCATAGATGTAAGTGAAGTGTTAAAGTCCCCTACTATTATTGAATTACCATCAATCATCAATTTCTTTATGTTTGTTAATATTTTTATATACTTAGGTACCCCCACTGTTGGATGCATATTTACAACTATAATCTCCTTTTGTTGGAATGATCCTTTTATCATTATGCAATGCTATTCTTTGTCTCTTATTTCAAAGTCTTTGTTTTAAAGTCTATTTTGTCTGAGATAAATATTACTACTCCATATATTTTTTTAATTTATTTTTTTTTCTTCTTTCTCTTGCATGGTGAATGTTTCTTCATCCCTTCACTTACAGTCTGTATGGTTCTTTAAGTCTGAGGTAAGACTCTTGTAGGGTCTTGTTTTTATCCATTCCTCCACATTAAGTCTTTTGAGTGGAACATTTAGGCCAGTTACATTTAAAGTAATTATTGATAGATATGTACCTATTGTCATTTTTTTTTTTTTAAAGAGAGAGAGAGAGATCACAAGTAGGCAGAGAGGCAGGCAGAGAGAGGGGGGAAGCAGGCTCCCTGCTGAGCAGAGAGCCCGATGCGGGGCTCGATCCCAGGACCCTGAGATCATGACCTGAGCTGAAGGCAGAGGCTTTAACCCACTGAGCCACCCAGGTGCCCCCTTATTGTCATTTTTAAAATTTGTTTTCTGGCTGTTTTGGTAGTTCTTTGTTGTTACTTTCTCCTCATCCTCTTTCTTTGTGATTAATGAGTATCTGTGGTGTTTTGTTTGGCTTCCTTTCTCTTTATTTTTGTGTACCTATCATAGATTTTGGGTTTGTGGTTACCATGAAGTTCATGGCAACCACAAAGTAAATAGCAATTCATATTAATTCGATGGTCATTTAATTTCAAACACATTCTTTAAAAAAAATATGCACACACAGAAAAAGAAAAAAATTTTTTTCTTTTTCCCCTTCTCTTTTTATTCCCTTTTCCACATTTTGTGTAAATGTTATCTTTTATGTCATTTTATTCACATTTTTCTTATGTCTAATTATGGCCATTTCTTTTCCACTTAAAGAAGTCCCTTCAGCATTTCTTGTAAGGCTTGTTTAGTGGTGATAAACTCTTTTACCTTCATTGATTGATTGATTGATTGGTCTCAGACACTCTCTCGCCATCAAATATGAATGATAACCTTTCCAGGCAGAGTATTCTTGTTTGCAGGTTTTTTCCTTTCAGCACTTTGAATATATCATACCACTCTCTTCTGGCTTGCAAAGTTTCTGTTAAAAAAAATCAGCTGGTACTTTATAGGTTTTCCTTTGAAGGTCACTTTTTGTTTCCCTCTTGCTGCTTTCAAGATTCTCTTTATCTTTAAACTTTGACATTTTAATTATTATGTGCTATGGTGTGGATCTCCTTAGGTTCATCTTGTTTGGAACTCTATGTTTCTTGGATTTGGATGTCTATTTCCCTAGCTACATTAGGGAAGTTTTGGTTATTTCTTCAAATAAGTTTTCTACTACTTTCTCTCTCTTCTTCTTCTGAGACCCCTATAATGTGAATGTTTGCTTGATGTTGTCTAAGAACCTATTTCATCTTTATTTTATATTTTATTTTTTTAAGGACGGAGTGGGAGGTGCAGAGGAAGAGAGAGAGAGAGAGAAAGAATCTTATGCAGGCTCCACGCCTGGTGCAGAGCCCAGTGTGTGGCTCAATCTCACAACCCTGAGATGACCTGAGCCAAAATCAAAAGTTGTATGCTTAACCAACTGAGCCATGAAGGTGCCCCAACCCCTTTTTAAAAAATTATTTTCTCTCTTTGCTATTCAGCTTGGGTGCTTTCCATTACCCTGTCTTCCAGGTTGCTGATATATTCTTCTACATCCTCTAATCTAATGTTGATTCCCTCTGGCATGTTTTTTTCTTCAGTTATTGTATTCTTCAACTTTGGTTCTTTTTAATATTTTCTATTTCTTTATTGAAGATCTCACTGAGTTCTTCCATTCTTTTCTTCAACCTGTGAACATCTTTACAATCATTAAATATCAAGCATACTGCTTATTTCTGTTTCAGTTAGTCCTTTTTGAGTTTTTTTTCTTGTTCTTTCTTTTGGAGCATCATCCTCTGTCTACCCATTTTGCTTGACTTTCTGTGTTTGTTTCTATGAATTAGGTGAAATGGCTACTTCTCCTGACGGCGAAGGTGTGGTCTTGTGTATGGTGTTCCCTATGCAGACTGTGTGTGGTTGGTGACTTTTGCTGATTGGCTGGAGCTGTGGGTATATAAGCTAGTTACTCTTTTAAACTATATGTTTTACAGAAAGAATAAAGAAAAAATAGTAATAATGCAAGTGAAGAAAGTAAGGGAAAAGAAAAATAGAATACCTCCCCCAGAAAAACTAAAGAAGACAAAATTTTAAACAGTTAAAAACAAAAAATCTCACAAAACCCTGGCTTGTTCTCTGTGCCTCAGCACCACAGGACCTGGGGTGTGGGCCTGTGCACCCTGATCTCATTGAGATCACAAGCTCACCATGAACCACACCCTGCTCAGGTCTAGGTTTTGTGGGTTTCTTTGTTTTTTACTTGTCTTCTGCAAACTTTTTTATTTTTAATTTTTTACTTATTTTTTAATTTAAATCCAATTAATATTTTAAAAATTACATTCAGGCTTTTAAGGTGGAAGGGGAAAGAAAGGTCCTGCAATTCCTTGGCGCTTTTAAACTGCGGCGTTTTTTGGTTTTGTTTTTGTTTTTTTTCCTGTGTCCCAGCACAAATGGGGCTGGTGTGGGCTTCAGGACCCTGGGCTTGCTGGGTCACAAGCTCCTGTGACCACCAGACCCCCTAGTTATGGCATCAGGACCCGCAAATTATGGCATCTGAACTAGCCCCTTAGCATGGAGACCCAGCTCTGGTCTGGGCTTCTAAGGGGGGGTGGGGGGGGCACAGAGACGGGGCGGGGGGGTGTTCTCACAGGTCTCAGCCCTTTTAAACCGCAGCTTTTTTTCTAAGTCCAGCGATGCGAGGACTGGTAAAGGCCCGCAGACCCTGGGCCTGCTGAGATGACGAGCTGACCTGTCAGTTACGTGATCAGGACACACTACTTACGGCGTGGGGCCCACGCCCCTTGTGGCACCCAGACCTATTCGCGTCTGGACTTTCGAGGGGGTGAGGAGCGTTCCCACAGTTCCTCGGCCCCTTTAAACTGTAGCTTTTTTTTTTTTTTCTGCGCCCCAGCGCGCCCAGGGCTGGTGTGCGCCCGCGGACCCGGGGCTGACGAGGTGACAAGCTCCTTGTGACGGCCGGGACCTGCCCATCATGGCGTCCACCCTGCTCTGCTCTAGACTTTAAGGTAGGGTTGGAAACAAAACCGTTCCTTTCGCCCACTCCTCTGACCTGGAGAGCTTTCCCGCAGCTCCACCCAGAGTTCTAGCGTCGCCTCTTTCATATACTAGTTGCTCTTGAAAACCGTGGCTTTTTTAATGCGCGCAAGGCCAGATGGGGCTCCGCGAAGGGCTCCTCAGCACTATCCCTCCCCGGGGCCGCTCCCGCTCCCAGCGTCGTGGGGGTTCCCTTTCTTACCACATCGCCATCTCTCTTGCTATTCTCTTGCCGTTCTGTCTTTGGTTGTTCAGCCACCAGTTCTTTTTAGGAGGAACTGGTCTATTAATCGGTGTCATTTGGTGTGGAGGAGGTGAGCTTCGCGTCTTCCTACGTGGTCGCCATCTTGAACTGTAATCCGACGGGGTTTGTTAATAAGCTCCCATGAAAGAGTCTCTGGAAATTTATAGATATAATTGGAGGAGTGTTTGCAGGGGCCAGCAGTTCTTTTAATAATGAATGGGGCCAAGAACCACTGCAATTAGGTTAATTGTAGTTAATGCAACTCCGCATTTAAATATAGCTTCTGTAAACAGAGGTTCTATTTTGGAGGATCTAGCCCAAGGTTATTGATGAATTCTGAAATAATGTCCATCAGTATAATATAATAGTCATTACTCAGAAAACTATCAGGAGGGCATCTGCATTATGACTACCCAACCACTGGAAGATTTATGCCTAAAAATATATGCCAATTCCCAAAGGTTAGGCCAATCCTACCTGAGAATGAGAACAGTTTGTTGAAGTTAGTTAATTTCCTGGGCGCAAACACTGTTTATGGCTATAGACCAAACACTTTCTGCCTATATATGGCCAACATAGAGTGAGAAATTCACAAATATGCATGAATTGCTGTAGGTGGAAAGTGTCAAATGAAGTGAGGTCCTAGAAACCATGGGTAAGTCAGCATGAAACCAATTTGTTACATACATATATTTTATTTATTTATTTATTTATTTATTTATTTATTTATTTATTTAAGTGGAGTGTGTGTATATATATATATATTTAAGTGGAGTCTTTCCTGTGAAAGCTCATGATGGCAATTAAGTTTGGATTGATCCAAATCCCATCCAGCTCCATTTCTCTGGACAGAATCCCTTGGGATGAGCCCTCTGTGACAGGCAAAAGGAGAAGCAGCAAAGACTTAAGGAAGAAGCAAATAGTACACCAAATATGCATGCTTGGGGACTCTGCATTGCCTAGTTCATGCAGAATGAGATTTTAAAATTGTGTCTACAATACACTACTGAAATGGCATCCTAGTGTCAGGTCCCTGAGGAAGGGAAGAGAAGAAAAATTAATAGAAAGTCAATGTTTTGTGTACTAGAGGTCAAACATAACCTCAAGATTACTAGAGCCTCCTTTGTTGTGACTATTAAGACAACTCATGGACATTTAACATTGTACCAAAAATGCAGGCAAAACCACCTACCAACTGGAACTATACCAAAGTGCTAATCACAAAAAACAGTAAGGAAAGGCCAGTAATTGGAAACTGGCCAAAGCAGGCCTATTTGGAACCTGTGACAACAGAGTCTAAACAGTGACTTGTGATTGTGGACACTCAGATTGTATTAAAGTCTTGAGGCCTTTTTTTAGATCCTCACTGTCACTGTTAATTAGAAAGATCAAATGAGCAGAGGGGAAAGCCTAAAGGCACAGAGGCTCTGCTTCAGGCTCTAGTGGTAGAAATTAAAGTGAGTATGGCCCAGCAATTTGAGGTCACATTGGGATTTTTAATCCTTTTAGGTGATAAGAGTGACCAGGCCCTATCCCTATTAGCAGCCACCTACCTCCCCCGCCCCGACTCACCACACACACACACACACACACACACACACACACACACAGCGCGCGCGCGCGCGCGCGCGCGCGCGCGCACACACACACAGTATGCTTCTACTGGAGCAGGGAGGAGGATGGGCACAACTAATCTGCTCTTGACAGGATAAATACCATCTGATTGAAAAAGAATTGGAGGGCATTTCAGAAAAGTAACATAAGCAGGTTTCTTTAAAAAAAAAAAACAACTTGTTTACATTGGGGGAAAAAATACATGAAAGTACCTGGAACATAAATCAATATTAATTAAATAATTATAAGTGAAGACTCATGTAACTGCCACCCAGGACAAGAAATACAACATTGCCAGCACTCAGAAGTCTCTTGTATGTTTCTTTTCATATCCCCTAAAAATAACTACTCTGTAGCAAATTTTTTGGTAATTTTCATTTTTTTTCATTTTTATTTACTTTATAGTGTTACCACTTAAGTTTGCATTCTTAAAATTACAATTCACTTGATTTTTGTTTTTGAAATTTATGCAGATGGAGATTATTATGTCTTGTTTTCTGTGTCTTGCTTTCTTTCCATTCAGTATTACAAGATTCATTCATGTTTTTCTGTATGACTTCATTCATTCCATTCGTTCTATTCATTCACTGTATATCATTCCATTGCATGCCCACAGCACAATCTGTCTAGATGTTCTACTATTGTACATTTATGCAGGTATAGTTTGCAACTGTAAAAGATGTTACATTAAGATTCTTTTTTACATTAACATTCTTAATATGTATACAAGAATGGTACTCATCTGCTTGACTTTCTCTATGGTATAGTTTGCATGGTTAGTATATGTAGTAATCAGGGCTTTCGGGAGAAACAGAACCAATAGGATATTTATAAACATATAAATAATATGTACACATATTATATATGTAATAATATGTATATATGTAATAATACACATACATAATAAATATATATATAGATAGACTATCTTTCATCTATCTGTTGAAAGATTTTAAAGGGCTGGCTCACATGATCATGGAGGCTGGCAAGTCCAAAATCTGCAAGGTTGCCCCCATACTAGAGACCAAGGAAATAAGCAGATGTTTCATTCAAGTCCAAAAGCTATTAGCTGCAGAATTCCCTCTTGCTTGAGGAAGATCCATCTTTTATTCTAGTCAGGCCTTCCACTAACTAGATGAGGCCTACCCACATTATGGAGGTCAATCTGCTTTACTCAAAGTCCCCTGATTTAAATGGAGATCTCATCCAAAAATGGCTTCACAGAAACATCCAGAATAATGTTTGACCACATATCTGGGTACCATAACCCAGAAAAAACCTACTGTATGTCACATTGGCTTAGCAGATGGGTGGCAAAGGTATGAAAGACAACATTCAAGGCTAGGAAATGTTAATTCAAGGAATTATAACAAGGAAAAATACTTATAATGTTATAACAAGGAAAATGTTATAACAAGGAAAAATACTTACTAAATTTTTTTTCTGTGACTAATGGAGTTTTGGATCTCCTGGGAAACACTGAAAGGAAGAAGCTTAGTAATATGTGTTGTGAATTATTTGACTGCGTTTGGCAAGGAATTATAAAAGCAGGTGAAATCAGGAAGGAATTAAACAGAAATGAAAGGAAATAGATAGCTCAAAAATTCATGGCCTGGAAGAACTGGAAAATCCAATTTCTTTTACTCCCCAAACAGGAATAGATGATGTTAAGAAGGTCTTTGAGTAGCAAAGGCCCATCACAATTCAGTCTTGTCAGAGATCAGATTAACTGTGAAGCCTTTCCACAGAAGTTCAAAAGATTCTCCATTAAGAGAGTCTGGGGAATAATAACACAAAGGAAAAAAGCAGATATGTCTTGTAAAGAACTGTGGATATAGGTACAGACATAAGGAACTGATTAGAATCAAATAGATATGTTTTTGAAAGAGCTGAACTATCCAAGAAACCAACAATTGAGGGGGAAAAAAAAGAAATTGTGATTGTTCAAGACTTAAAAGGACACTTGAGTGCCCATCTCAGGAGTGACAACTGTGCAGTGCTCAGGGAGGGTATACTCCTCAATGCTCAATTCAGATGCAGCCACAAAGGAAGATGGAAAACAGATGAAGCTCTAAGAAGGCAGGGACTAGGAGCCACAGGGCACAGGGAACCCGGGAGTAGGATCAGGGCCTCACCAAGGACTCCTCCTTACCCTCAGACCAGGTTTCTGGGCATTGCTACTATTGACCTTTGGGCCAGGTAGGTTTTTGTTGTGGATGGCTGTCCTATGCATTTTAGGAAGTTAACAGCATCCTTGACTTCTACCCACTAAATGCCAGTAGTATCTCTTCCCCAGTTGTGACAACCAAAAATGTCTCCAAACCTTGCCAAATGTCTTATGCTGCAAAATTGCTTCTGGTTGGAACCACTGCCCTAGGTTGAGGGAACTCCTTAAGGTCTACTAAGCAAGGTTTCAAAGTTGCCATGGACTAGTGATGGCTTTGTGTTTCTTATTCTACTCCTTTCCAAATGAGAAAGGTGTCACTGTGGTTTCTTCTATCCTATTTTATGATTGTATATTGGGTATAGGGTGGAAACACAGATATTTGTCTATTTTTAGTTCATATGTCTCTAGACCAATGGAATCCACATTCATACCTAATCTGTCCAGAGATCCTAGACTCCTGAGTTTGATGCTCTAAGTGGGTGGGAAACTGAATTAACTCCCTTGGGGAGTACATTCTATGTGTGGAAGGAAGAATGCAATGAATGTATGGTGACCAGAAGGATCAGTTCTGGCAGAACTGATCCTTCTGGTCACCAGAAGGATCTGAATGCTTTCAGAAATTCTGTTTCACATTTCTCCTTTCTGGGCACATGATAACTACCTTTCCCAGCCTCCTTACAGCTTGGCGCAGCCACATGAATAGTTTTACCTAAGAAATGCTTCTTGCAAAAGCACGAAATAATATTTTATTGGGTTAAGCCACTCAGGTATGGGGGCTGTTTGTTACTGTAGATGGCCTAGCTAGCTCAGATATTATTTCCCTTGTGACACCTGCTCTGATTCGCCAGCTCTGGGCCGGGTCCCCTTTTTATATGCTCCATGCTTCCTCTAATGTAGCACTTATCATGCTGTATTGTCTTTGCCTATCTATTTGTCCCCCTTGTTAATGACAGGGATCATACTTATCTTATTTACCATATGCATTGTAGAGTCTGATACTTAAATATTTATTGAGTGAACCAAGGATGATTACTGATCTTAGGTGAGTTGAAGTCTGTTAGGTGAGATTGAAATTCAATGAACAGATTATAGAGCCAACTGTTATATATGTTCAAATCACATGTAAATAGTAGAAGAGAAAAAGCCTTGGTTAGAGCAAACACTAATACATTTAAAGATTGTGGCAGATGAGATATTTCATTATGTTCTTCATTAATTGCATTAGTCTTCATACCAGATCATGGAGACAAACAGGAAACAAAACAACTCCCAAAATGCTTTCATCCCAAGCATTGTTCTAGAAAATTCCATGATCTGAGCTCAGACAGATTTAACTTTGATGACCTTTCAGTTTCTGAGATGTGAAGGAGAAACTAAAACAAAGTGCTTGGAGCAGTAGGAAGATAATTTTCTCTGCAAGAATGTGATAGAGGGTGTGTTCAAGTCAACCTGCACACCATTAAACTAAATGACTTGAGCATTCAAGGGAAGATCTATTGACAGTTAATGATCTGAGGAATCATATTAAAGAACTGATATTTAACTGGATCATTACCAAAACCCACAGACCATGTGCTTTCTCAATTGTGGTTGTGAGAAAGAAACATTTGGATGTGTGTGGAATACCATACTCTTAATTATGTGATTAATGTTGATGATTACGTAGCACCCTAGTGCTATTACATAGTGGTACAAGATGTACTGGATTATTTGATAAGGAGCAAGCAGTTCACTGTGTTACTATTTCAGAGTAGATATACCAGATGCGTATCAGTCTTAAAGATAAGGAAAAAATAGTCTTCATTTTCCTGGAAAGCTTTTATCCATTTAGGAAGGTGTCTGAAGAATTCCAGAGTCCCTCTCAATTTTAATGCTTAATGAAGATGGTGATAGATTAAAAAAACTGCTTGAAGACACATAGAAGGACATTAGACTGGCAAAAGTCCCAAATAACCTGATTGAAACCTCTTTGAAATTATCCTTGACTAATGCTAGTTTTATCTAGACTTTATGAAATATATTAGGTATATAGTAGTCCAGGTGAGAGTGGGAACTGGTCCAGGAAAGATTTCTCCTATTACCTTCTGTCCCTGTCACAACTATTGTTAATAGTTAAAGGCCTCTGTAAAGTTCTATGGGAGAATTAAAGGACTTTGTAGAATTTTAACCGTAAGAAAATTTGTGAGGCAATATTTCGATATTACAAAGTTCTTTTCACTTTTTAAATTTAATTTTATTTTTTAATTTAAATTTTATTTAGTTAACATACAGCGTAATATTGGTTTCTGAAGTAGAGTTCAGTGATTTCATCACTTACAATACTCAGTGCTCATCACAAAAAGTGCCTTCCTTGATACTCTTCACCCATCTATTCCCATTCCCCACTCTCCTCCCTCCATCAACCCTCAGTTCTCCAAAGTTAAGAGTCTGTTATGGTTTATTTCCCTCTCTCCCTTCCCCTCTTCCCATCTGTTCATCTGTTTTCTTTCTTAAATTCCACATATCAGTGAGATCATATGATACTCATTTTTCTCTGACTTATTTCACTTCGCGTGATATACTCTAGCTCCACCCACATCATTATAAATGCAAGATTTCATTCTTTTTGATGGCTGAATAAATATCCCATTGTATATATATACCCCCTTTTCTTTATCCATTCATTAGTTGAGGGACATCTGGGCTCTTTCCATAATTTGACTGTTATTGATAATGCAGCTATAAAATTGGGGTACATATGTACCTTCAAATCAGTATTTTTGTATCATTTGGGTAAATACCTAGGAGAGCAATTGCTAGATTGTAGGGTAGTTCTATTTTTAACTTTCCGAGGAAACTCCATACTGATTTCCACAGTGGCCGCACAAGTTTGCATTCCCACCAGCAGTGCCAGAGGGTTGCCCTTTCCCTGCATCCTCACCAACACCTGTTGTTTCCTGAGTAGTTAATGTTAGCCATTCTGATAGATGTAAGCTATCTCACCATGGTTTTGATTTTTATTTCCTTGATGATGAGTGATGTTTAGCATCTTAGCATGTGTCTGTTAGCTATCTGGATGTCTTCCTTGGAAAAATATCTATTCATGCCTTCTGCCCATTTCTTAACTGCGTTATTTGTTTTTGGGGGTTGAGTTTGATAAGCTCTCTATAGATTGTAGATACTAACCCACATAATTCTTTTCATATCTGACACAGATACCAGGTCCGAGCAGGATCAATAGTTAGGAAATGAAGTCAGAAATGTTTTCCTTTTTGGAGGCTGGTAGGGAAAGGAATCTGAGAACTTTTCATGCTTTGCTGTCCTGTTTAGTTCATGTTCCAGTGAAGGCACTAGCTGATCCTCACAAACCTCTACTTTTTTTTTTCAAACTATTGACACTAACACTACATAAGGAAGACAAAAGGAGTAAAATGTCAATGGTTTTGCAGGCAGGCATCTGTCAATGTGATTTGACACCTTGTCTATAGGATAGAATTTTGGTTCTAAAGTAGGGGATCAATTCTATTCATTGATAGATATTCACTGATAAAATACCCCTTACCTATGCTAATATTGCTAATTTTTAACTGTCCCTACTGGCAAACCTTGTGATTCATAGACTTTCCTCATATACAGTATTCAGTGCACAAAAATCTTCTGATTGGTTCAAGTACAGTAAGTTAAATGATTTTCCAACTAAAACTCTCAAGTCTGAGTCAGTGTTTCTAGTTCTTTTGGCTGTCTGTTCTTAGTATCATGGGTTCTTACGCCCTTCCATCATCTTTGGGGTTTGAGAGCACTGTTTTTGGGAGAAAGTTCAGAAATATATTAGGAAAGAGTGAAACAGTTAAAAGTTTTACTTTCAGAGATACTGTAGGTGCTAATACTGGATTTAATCTTTCAGATTTAGTTTCTTTTATGGATCTGTTAGTTATTCAGTAAATCTCATCAGTCTATGTAATATTTTAATTGTATAAAATTCATTTGTTACTTTAGAACCTGTAATAGTGTGTCTGTCTGCCTTTTAAACCTGTTGCAATAACTTTGCTGAAATAAGAAGACATTAGTAAAACTTTTCTTAAACAACAAAAAACAAAACAAAACAAAACAAAACAAAAAGATGTGCTTGGAGCAGTAGGAAGTGATTACCTATGTGCTTACTAGTGACAGCTTGTCACCTCAGACAGGCAGGTAGAAACCAAAAGTCATCAGTCTTTTGGGAGCAGATCAGGATCCTAAAACTTCAAGCTTCTCTGGGCTCTTCTCCCATGAGATGGGGGGCTGGTAGTAAATCAGTGCAATTATTCATCTGGTATGCACTATTAAGGCCAATAAAACTGGTGATAGGAGGGAGTATATAGGTACTTTCTGTACATGCTGTTCATTTTTTTAAATAAAAGACCTAAAACATCTCTAAAATATAAAGTCTATTAATTAAAAAAATTGACACACTGCCATACTTGTTAAATAGGCACTGCCCACTGCCTCCTTCTCCTGCCAATCACCTTGACCTCTCTCCCTCAAGGCTTTTGCCTTTTCTTACACAGTGGCTAAGAGGCTGAGGAACTGAGCAGAGGTGTTAGTAGTTTTATGGGGTTGACAAGACAAAAAAAATGGGTGAAGGGAGTAGGAGATACAGGCTTCCAATTATGAAATGAATAAGGCAAAGAAATAAAAGTCATAGCATAAGGAATATAAACAATAATATAGTAATAGTGAAGTAACAGGACAGAGGGTAGCTACACTTGTGATAAATATAATGTATAAAGTTGTCAAATCACTATGTTGTACATCTGAAACTAATGTAACATTGTATGTCAATTATACTCAAAAAATAATAAGAATAAAAAAGTAAAGGAAATCCCAGCACATGCACACACACACACACACACACACACACACACACACACACACTAATGGACTTCAGTGCCTACAAACAAGGAAGGGTCCTTGTCAGTGTCCAAGGCTTCAGTGTGGACTCCAAAAAAAAGACACTGCCCTAGGAGTGATGGTGAACTGAGAATAGACCAGACCTCACAAAGACTAAACTGTCACTTCCAATCAGCTCAAGCCCTGATTGGATTAAAATCATTCTAACTGCATGCCAGGAGCAGAAGTAACTCTTCTACTGGGAAATATAACATCATCCAATAGCCAAAAATATCTCTGTAATTTTTCAGACACCTTTTCTGTCATACAGTGAAAATAATTAAACATGCAGAAATATAAGAATTGGCCAAAAATCAAAGGAAAAACAGACAGTACAAACTCACTCCAGGATATCCAGATATTATAATTATCAAGCATGGACATTAAAGAGATTGTGATACCATGTTTAAGAAATTAAATAACCAGATGAAAAATTTCAATGTAGAACTGGAAACCATAAAAAAAAAAAAATGAAGATTCTGCAACTAAAAAAATAAAATATACTTTGCAAACACTAACCAAAATAAATGTGGAGTAGCAACACCAATTTCAGGCAATGTAGACTCAAAGACAAGAAATATTCCTGGAGATGAAGAGGTGTATTTCATAATGATAAAAGGGTAAAATCAACAGAAATATATATATATATACGTGTGCGTGCGTGTGTGTGTGTGTGTGTGTGTATACCCATCTTAAATCATCAAAATATATGAAGCAAAATCTTGTAGAATTAAAACTGTCTTTATTCCTTCCAGTGATTCTATACATAGAAATTCTAGAGGAATCTAATGAAGCTGAAAAGAAGAGGGAAAGAAAAATACTGTATCACAAATGTAGACTTAGAGAACTCAAAAATCCCATAGAGTGTAATAACAATCATATCATAGGAGTTCCAGAAGAAGGAGGAAGGGGAAAGGGCAGAAGGTTAATTTGAAGAAATTATAGCTGAAAACTTCCCTAATTGGGGGAAGGCAACAGACATCCAAATCTAGGGGGCACAGAGAACTCCCATCAAAATCAACAAAAGTAGGCCAACATCAAGACATATAGTAGTAAAATTAGCAAAATACAGAGCTAAGGAAAGAATTCTGAAAACAACAAGGGAAAAGAAATCCCTAACCTTCAAAGGAAGACAAATACCATTAGTTAGAAGCCGATCTCTCCACAGAAACTTCATAGACCAGAAGAGAATAGCATGATATA
Organism: Procyon lotor; assembly: GCA_028646535.1. NCBI lineage: Eukaryota > Metazoa > Chordata > Mammalia > Carnivora > Procyonidae > Procyon > Procyon lotor. The sequence goes on along the minus strand of CM053610.1, from coordinate 76,573,448 downwards.
TTGAACATGTTGAATGGGAAAACTATGCAGCCAAGAATACTTTATCCAGCAAGGCTGTCATTCAGAATAGGAGAGATAAAGAGTTTCCCAGATAAACAAAAACTAAAGGAGTTTGTGACTACTAAACCAGCCCTGCAAGAACTATTACAGGGGACTCTGAGTGGGAAAGAAAGACCAAAAGTGACAAAGACTTGCAAGGGATAGAAAAAATCTCCAGAAATACTCACTTTACAGGTAATACAATGGCACTAAATTCATATCTATCAGCAGTCACTCTGAATGTTATTGGGCTAAATGGTCCGACAAAAGACATAAGATATCAGAATGGATAAAAAAGCAAGACCCATCAATATGCTACCCATAAGAGACTCATTTTAGACCTAGAGACACTGGCAGATTGAAAGTGAGGGGATGGAGAACCATTTGTCATGCTAATGGACATCAAAAGAAAGTCAAAGTAGCCATACTTCTATCAGACAAACTAGATTTTAAACCAAAGACTGTAACAAGAGATGAAGAAAGGCACTATATCATAATAAGCAGTCTATCCCACAAGAAGATCTAACAAGTAAATATATATGCCCCCAACTTGGGAGCACCTAAATATATAAAACAGTAATAGCAAACATAAAGAAACTCATTGATAACAATATATAATAGCAGGGAACTTTAACAACCACTTACAGCAAAGGACAGATCATCTAAGCAGAAAATCAACAAGGAAACAATGGCTTTGAATTGACACACTGGACCAGAGGGACTTAACAGATATATTCAGAACATTTCATCTTAAAGCAGCAGAATACACATTCTTTTCAAGTGCACATGGAACATTATCCAAAATAGATTACATACTGGGTGACAAATCAGGCCTCAACAAGTACAAAAAGATTGAGATCATACCATGCATATTATCAGACCACAACGCTATGAATCTTGAAGTCAACCACAAAAAAAAAAAAAAAAAAATCTAGAAAAACCACAAATACATGGATGTTAAAGAACATCCTACTAAAGAATGAATGGATTAGCTGGGAAATTAAAGAGGAAATAAAAAATACATAAATGTAAATGAAATGTGACAGTCCAACAAAATATTTGGGATGCAGCAAAAGTGGTCTTAAGAGGGAAGTAGAGAGCAATACATTTCTACCTCAAGAAGCAAGAAAAGTCTCAAATATACAACCTAACCTTACATCTAAAGGAGCTAGAAAAGGAACAGCAAATAAAGCCTAAAGCTAGCAGAAGAAGGGAAATAATAAAGATTAAAGCAGAAATAAATGATACAGAAACCAATGGGGGGAAGAAAAGCACAAATAAACAACAACAACAACAAAAAAAAAAACTCAGTAGAACAGATCAATGAAACTAGGAGCTGATTCTTTAAAAGAATTAATGAAATTGGTAAAGCTCTAGTCAGTCTTATCAAGAAGAAAACAGAAAGAACCCAAGTAAATAAAATCATGAATGAAAGAGAGATCATACCTAACACCACAGAAATACACTTAGAATATTATGAAAAATTATATTTGCAATGGAATATTACTCAATCATCAAAAAGAATAAAATCTTGCCTTTTGCAATGATGTGGGTGGAGCTAGAGTATATTATGCTAAGTGAAATAAGTCAGTCAGAGAATGCCAAGTATCACATCATTTCACTCATATTTGGGATTTAAGAAACATAACAAATGAGCATGGGGAAGGGGAAAAAAAGAAAGGGAGACAAAACACAACAGACTCTTAACTATAGAGAACAAACTGAGGGTTGCTGGAAAGGAGATAGGCGGGTTTTGGGCTAGAAGGGTGGTGAGTATTAAGAAGGGCACTTGTTGGGTTGAGCACTAGGTGTTATATGTAAGTGATAAATCACTAAATTCTCCCCCCAAAACTATTATGACATTATGTGTCAACTAGAATTTAAATAAAAACTTTAAAAAAATTAAGGCAATGTGTAAATTAAAATAAGAAATTCCAGAGGAATCTAAAATTAAACCATGAGAATTAATGAATGAATTTATCAGAGTAATAAATTTAAAATCAAAATACAAAGGTCAATTGTGTATCTATATATAGCAACATTTAGAAAGTAAAATTTGAAAAATTATCACAACAGCATCAAAGCATCAGAGTGATCGAACATATAGCAATATATCTAAGATGTGTAAGACCTCCATATTGAAAATTATAAAACTTAATTGAGTAACAGTGAGAAGATATAAATAAGTAGAGATGTACTACGTTCTTGGATTGGAACAGTCAATATTATAAAGATATAAATCCTTTCCAAATAAATATAGAGATTCAAAACAATCCCAATTTAAATTGCCAGAGTTTGTATTTTTGGTAAAAACTGATAAATTCTGAAATTTGTATGGAAATGCAAAGGGCTAAGAATAGCCAAGGCTATTTCAAGAAAAAAAAATGAGAACTTATACTGCTAAATTATAAGACAGCTTATTATAGAGCTATAGTAATACTAGGGTATGGATATCCAAAAGGCCAATAGAACAAAATAGAGAATCCAAAAATATACCTTCACATAGAGAATTACTTGATATATGGCAGAGGTGGCATTGAAGACAGTAGAGAAAGAACATTCTTTTAAGTAAACTGTTCTAGGACAATTGAATATCAATAAAGATGAAAATGAATCTTAACTCTCTAGTTCATACCAAACACATTAATCGATTCCAACTAGATTATAGAGCTAGATGTAAAAGTTAAAGGAATCAAGTTAATGGAAGATAACATCTTCATGAACTTAGGATAAGCAAAGATTTCTTAAGGCACAAAAAGCATTGACTGAAAAGGAGGGGAAGATGATAAATTGGGATACATTAAAATTAGGAATTTCTGGCCATCAAAAGATAATGGCAAACTACAGAATACAAAAAGATCTTCAATACATATAACTGACAAAGGACCTATTTTATATAAGAAGCTCTTATAAATCAATAAAAGAGACAAACCAATTTTTTTAAAAATTGAGCAAACAACTGGAACACTTTCCAAAAATTATATGAAAAGGTGTTCCACCACATTCTTTCATTCATCAGTAAAACAGAAACTAAAACCACAGTGGGATATCCCACCCATCAGAATGGCAGAGATTAAGAAAACTGACAATACTACTTATTTGCGAGGATGTGGAGCACTTGGAAAACTTATGTGTGTTGCTATGGGACTGTAATTGTCACCAGGAACTATGTGTTTATAAATATCATAATATTCTAAGTGTATTTCTGTGGTGTTAGGTATGATCTCTCTTTCTCCCCATGACCCCGTAATTGTATTTCTAGGCATATTTCCAACAAAATTGCATAAACATGTGCTTAAGAAATAGTGACATTGTTCTTATTGCCAAATACAAAAACTAATCAGGTGTCTAGTATTTTCAAACAATGGAATGTTACATAGCAATGAAAATGAACTCCTCATATATGGAATTCAAGAAACAGAACAGATGAACATAGGGGAAGGGAGGAGAAAATAAAATAAGATGAAATCAGAGAGGGAAACAAACCATAAGAGACTCTTAACTATAGGAAATAAACAGGGTTGCCTAAGGGGAGGTGGATGGGGAAATGGGATAATTGGATGATGGGAATCGAAGAAGAGGACACTTGATGGAATGAACACTGTGTTATATGTAGCTGATGAGTCACTAAACTCTACCTCTGAAACTAATAATATATCGTATGTTAATTAATTGACTTTAAATAAAATAAATTTTTAAAAAAGAAAGTGAACTCTTGTTACAAACAACATAGATGAATCTCACAAGCTATACAGGTTGTATTATATGAAGCTATACAGGCATAATTCCATTACCTTAAAATTCAAAAACATGTTAGTTAAATCTACAGTTTTAGGAGCTAAGGTAATGGTTACCTTTGGAGATAACTGAGAAAAGGTATAAGGGGGTCTCTGTCATTTCTGGTAATAGTCTTTTTTTTTCCCCCTAGGTTGTGTTTACACAGATATGTTTACTTCTTGTGATAATAATTATTGAGTTTTACACTTATGATGTGTGTCCTTCTCTATAGTGATTCACACTTTAATGAAATTTTATTTAAAAATAAACATAGATATACATTTTCTTTTTTTTTTTTAAAGATTTTATTTATTTATTTGACAGAGAGAGATCACAAGTAGGCAGAGAGGCAGGCAGAGATAGAGGGGGAGGCAGGCTTCCTGCTGAGCAGAAAGCCTGATGCGGGGCTTGATCCCAGGACCCTGAGATCATGACCTGAGCCGAAGGCAGAGGCTTTAACCCACTGAGCCACCCAGGTGCCCCTAGATATACATTTTCATTTCAAATATTAAATGGTCTTTAACTTTTCTCCTAAAATATTCTCCAGTAGCAGAAATATTTAAATAGTTATAACAACTTAACAGGTCTGAAAATATTCTCCAGTAATAGAAAATAGTGATTTTCTTTAAGAAATGAGAAATGGGGAAAAAAAAAAAAAAGAAATGAGAAATGGGGGACCTGGCTGGCTCAGTCAGTTAAGCGTCTGCCTTCTGCTCAGGTCATGATCCCAGGGTCCTGGGATCAAACACCACGTTGGGCTCACTGCTGCACGGGGAGTCTGCTTCTACCTCTCCCTCTGCCCCTCCTCCCCCCGCAAACTCTCTCACCCTCTCTCTCTAAATCTTAAAAACAAAAACAAAAACAAAATGAGAGTTATACAAAACCCCCAAATTTTGTGTCTGTAAAATCATAGAAGTCTGTAAAATATGCCAAGTAGTAAATGTAGTTTTTAGTGTTTATTTTTAAAAAGAATATGCTGAAGCTAAACTTCTAGTGTGAAGGCTACAGAAAAGACAGTCTTAAAAGTACAAAACTCTACTCCTGAGCTCTTTCTGAAGAACTAACTGCAGAAGGAGCTTCTTTCAGCCTAAAGATAGATGCATAAATTTTAGCAAAAGGACTAATGATGACCATTGAATGTATTCCATTATAGGTCTAAGACCAAAACAAAAACAAAGATACATGTGAAAGAATAAATATTTCGTCAAAGTAGAAATAACACAACTTTTAAAATGGGAAGAGAGGGGCGCCTGGGTGGCTCAGTCGTTAAGCGTCTGCCTTCGGCTCAGCTCTCTGCTCAGCAGGAAGCCTGCTTCTCCCACTACCATTCCCTCTGCTTGTGTTCCCTCTCTCGCTGTGTTTCTCTCTGTCAAATAAATAAAATCTTCAAAAAAAAAAAAATTAAAATGGGAAGAGACAAGAAATAAAAAGGGAGAAGTGTTACCAGATTAAGCCATATGACATTGCTGATCGTCACGCATTTTGACCTGCAAAGACAACAGGTTAGTTTGGCGCAATTGAATAGGAAAGGCTCATAGATCACTACCTAGGTACTAGGTGGAAGACTTACAATATCATTTAAAACTGATAAACCAAATGATAGTCTACATGACAAAAAAGAGACTAGAGCATTATAAAAGGTATGAGTATAAAATTACCTACTAGGAAAAAACCACACAAGTCTTTCTAAATAACACAATCATTTTTTAAAGCTAACAGACCATATATATGACTCATATACATTTGCCCATAAATGTAAAAAAATACACTCAGGAATATAACATAAAATAATATAACAGACTTAAAACCAAATGTGTCAGTCATATCATTAAATATGAATAGGTTTAACTCACTTAAAGGAAAATGATTTTTACACTAACTCATGAAAAGAAACTCAAAGGGATGGGGAAAGAGACAAACCATAAGAGACTCCTAGACTCAAAACAAACTAAGTTTGGCTGGGAGGTGTGGGGGGAGGAGGGGGGGACGTTGGGGGGGATGGGGGGTCTAGGGATAGGGTGGCTGGGTTATGGACATTGGGGAGGGTATGTGCAATGGTAAGTGCTGTGAAATGTGTAAGCCTGACGATTCACAGACATGTACCCTGGGGCAAATAATACATTATATGTTAATAAAAAATTAATAGTAAAAAAAATAAAATTCATCTAAAAAAAAAAAAAAGAAACACACATAAAACAAAGTGGCTCAGAAAGCTAAAACTAAAGGCACAGGCAAATAGAGTGAAGACATGTAAAGCAGGTAAAACAGTTGTTCCTGGCACAGAGTAAGCATTATTGAAGAGCCATATACCGTCTTCCTCCTCCCCTTACTTCCTGTTATTTTCATTAATGTTATTGTTGTTTTCTGTTGGGAAGATTTATAGTTTAATGAACCCTGATCTGGTGCTGCCTCCCTGCCTCACACCACCTTTCTCAATGCAACCACTGTCAAGCAATTTAATCCAACCCAATACGTATGTATGGATCGTGCCATGTAGGGAAGGGACTGCTAGCAAACAAATAGTTGAATAACATGGTTCCTACCTTCAGAGAAGTAATAATCTAATTTCCAAGAGATATAATGTACACCAGTTTGTCTTGTGAAAGGGTGGTGAAGAAGGAAGCCAGTGACTGATAGTACTAACTCATCCACACTGATGCTTCCACACCAGTGGCTACAGGAGACCAGAGCTCATGGGGACCCAAACACAGCGGCCCTCTCTTTCCCAGCCAACTCCAATGTTCTTTCCCACCAGCCATGTGGCTGCAGGCCTTAAGGGCAACTGGATATAAATGAGCCCTGGCTCTGTTGGGGGTTGAGCTTAGAGAAGAGCAGAACCTGGCAGGCTGGGCTGTGCTGGGAGATCAGCATGAAAACCTGGAGAAAGTACAGAAACGAAAGAGCCTGGATACTCAGATCTGAGAATGGGGGCAAGAATCGTTTGTAAAACATCCAGAGCATGGATCTAGGAAACCTACCATGACAACAATGAGAGTCTCAAAAGGAGAAGACAGGACTAATGGAGAGGAGGTAATAATTTCAAAAAATACTAGCTGAAAATTTCCTTGAGATGACGAAAGAACTCATCTAGTTTTGTGCGGATTAAAGCAAAAGGTCCACATATTTCCAAAACTTGCTTGAAGAGAAAACTGACCCGGTGTACTTGGTAAAAACACAGACCACTGAGCCCCAATCCAGGTTCACCAAATCAGAGTTTTCCTCGGAACAGGATAATGTTTATTAACAAGCAACTCAAGAGTCTCTTGTCATTAAGAAACTTGGAAAACAAAACAAAACAAAACAAAAACAAAAAAGAAACTTGGAAAACACTGGACCTATTTTAAACTCCTCAAACTTTACAGGGCGCCTGGGTGGCCCGTCATTAAGAGTCTGCCTTCTGCTCAGATCATGATCCCAGCAAGCCCTGCGACAGGCTCCCTGTTTAGCAAGAAGCCTGCTTCTCCCTCTCCCACTTCCCCTGCTTGTATTCCCTCTCGATGTCTCTCTCTCTGTCAAATAAATAAATAAAAATCTTTTAAAAAAATAAAATAAACCTCTCAAACTTTAATGTGCATACAAATAGCCTAAGGTCTTACTAAAATACAGATTCTAATTTAGTAGTTCTGTGATGGCGGTAGTTCAGGGACCAAGACTACTATTTCTTGCCATAGTTAGATGAGATGCTTCTCAATTCACTTTTTGGTGCATGACACTAATACATGAAAAAGAAAAGAAAAAAAATCTCTACATCAGTTTCACTTAGAAAAACAGATGTAAAAATGTTAAATAAATCATTAGCAAGTTGAATCCAGCAATATATCAAAGAAATAATATAGCCTCTGCTCAAGCAGAAATTGTGCCAAGAATGCTAGATTGGGCCTAGTGTTGGGAAATCTATTCATTTAATGCATTATGTCAACAAATTAGTGAAAAAAAATTACACAATCATATCAACAGATCCTGAAAAAGGAATTTAAAAGTAGAAGAAACTTATAAGACATTCTTTTTAAATTTTCTAGGTAAAATAAAGTAGAAGGAAACTATTTAAACATAAGAGACTGTTTAGTGAATTTAACAACAAATATTATCCAAAATAGTAAAAATTCAAAGTCATCTTAATTTAAATTCAGAAACTATACAGAATTTTAATTTAACATTGTCCTAGAAGGTAAAGGAAATTCAGTGAGACAAGAATATGCCAATGATGTGACTGAAAACTTAGGGAAATTCAAATAAAAAGCACAAGAATAAATACAAATTTAGTAAAATGACCAGGATACATACACACAAGCACACTCATACACATATACACAAATACATATACACAGAAGACAATGGGTTTTGTTTGATCTAGAATAAAAAAGAAAAAGTATTTCATTTAAAATAGAAACAAAACCCACAAAATATATGGAAATCATGTAACCAAAAGACTGGATCTATTTTAACCAAAAAATAAAATCTTTTTGAAAGGTATAAATAAGACTTGAATAAATGGAAAGGCATACCATGTTCTTGGATTAAAAATATTGGATTAAAAAATGTCAATTTTGTCAAAATTCAGTAAGTTCCACACAGTTCCAATTAGAATACTACTGCAGATTGTTTTAATTTTTAAATTGAATTTAAAATATTAAAATTTAAATGTGATGTCCAAAAATGGATTTTAAAAAGCATGAAATGAGCATCCAGATGAACTTGCTGCCTTACCAGATACCAGAATATTTTATTCCTGTATTAGTCAGGATAAACTATATCATGGTGAGTAACAAATTAATCCCAAACCCTAGTGCCTTAATACAACAAAAATTTATTTCCTACTCATACTACATGTCCAAAATGGGCAGCAGCCTGGGTTCTACAGTCACTTGGGAATTCAAGGTAATTAAGACCTGTCTTCTTCTAGCTGTATCATTTGGGATTTGGCAGGAGAGAATCCATGGAGAAGCCTCACACACACACACACACACACACACACACTTCTATGCTTCAGCCTAAAAGTGACACATCATTTCCACTCACAACCTATTGGCTAAATTAATCACAAGGCTCTTAATTGCAAGGGGGCTAGATGAAGTAGAAGATCATATTAATCAAATACATATATATATATACATGTATACCTGGTATTGCTGTAGGAATAGACAAATGGATCAGTAAGAAAAACTGGAGAATATAACTATTAAATCACATGTATTTGTAAATTTAATCTATGACATGGATAATGGTTTAAGTTAATATTAAAAAAATTTATATAATATAAAATAAACTTCAGGTGAATTAAAGACCTTATTGGAAAGGAAGGAAGGAAGGAAGGAAGGAAGGAAGGAAGGAAGGAAGGAAGGAAGGAAGGAAAAAGAGAAAAGAAAAAGAGGAAAAAAGAGAAAGAAAAGGAGAAAGAAGAGGCAGGAAGGCAGGAAAGAAGGAAAGAAAAGAAAGAACTGCCAAGAAAACCCAGGATATTTATATGGAAAAAAGCCAGTATTTTATAAAACCTTTTTAAACCAAGACTTGAAAATCCAAGTGCTATTAAAGTAAATACAGACTACATAAAAATTGTTTAAGTTTTTATGACAAATACATAAATTTAAGAGATAAATAATAGCATTAGAAAAATACTTGAAATAATAATAGGCAAAGTGTTTATATCTATAATATACAAAGAGCTCTGAGAAAAAAGTGACTGGAAAGCAATCCAACAGAAAAAGGGACAAGGCATAAGAATAGACTATTTATAGAAAGGAAAATCCACATAGCCAAAAAAAAATCTTAGGAATTCAAATTTTCTAATAGGAAAACAAACACTAGGTATTAGCAATGTTATAATATTTTACATATTATAGAATGAAAAAGCTAAAAAGACCTCTAATACCCACTACTGGAGCAGTAATGAGAGATCCAGGGTGGAAGAGGAGTTCCCTTCCACAAGAAGGTTCCTTCTTTGCAACCTGTCTAAATAAGGGCGTGCTGTGCTCCCCCAGGCATCACTGGAGTTTTCTCCTCAGGTTTAGGGGTGCCTGGAGTACCAGGCAGTGCAAGGTGAGGTTCATTTAGATGCTGAAATTCCAGACTTCAACAAAACCGAAATGAACTGGCAGATTCCTCCACCTCCGCCCCCCACCCTCGCCGGGCGAGGGGATCCGATTTTAGCCTGGCATCAATTGGTACAATCAATTTCTAAGCCTTAAAGCGCTTCCTGCCAGATATTTTGCTTGCTCCCGGAAGAGGCGCGCAACCAGGCAGGACTAGTGCGTAAACGCCGCTCTCGGGAGAATGCGGGCCTGCGCCAATCCGAGCCTCTGCGCTGGGCATCCGTATCCACTTCGCACAGTTCTGAGTTCCCGCAGTGAATAGAGGGGAGGGCGTGAGGGAAACAGAGGAATAGATGGCCTCCAGAAAGACTCCAAATGTTTGAACAGTATCTCCTGGACACTCTGGGCGGGAAAGCCCTCCAAACTTCAGCCCATCTCGGTTTCTCCAAAAAAGGTTCACGTCCACTAATGAGCCTTTCCCACCTCCTCCCAGTGCCCAACACCAGCTCCGGGGTTTGAAATGGCCTTGGACTGGCAGATGAGGCCTTGAAGTCCGCCGGGGGCAGGGAGGAGATGCGGAGAGAAGGGGGACAAAACTGACCTCCAGTCCCTCTGCAAACCTGGGAGGGAGTAGGGGAAGGAGCCCCCGATGCCGCCCGGCCCGGGTCTGACCCTCAGGCCCCCGAGGCGCAGAGCTCCTGGGAAGAAGCTGCTTGGGTCCGGGGCGGTGAACGCGAGGCCGCAGTGGGTGCTGGCAGAGAGCCCAGAGGCGCGTCTGGGCGACACATTGCTTATAGGTGGCTGCCGCGCTCACCAAGCTTCCTAGGGAGCCCAGCCCAGTCCTGGCTGCTTGCGCAGGGGGGCTCAGCTGTAGAGCTCAGCTGGAGCTTTTCATGGACCTAGGGGCCAAGTCACTGGGGAGCCTGGGGAAGGTGTCCCCAAAGCTTAGAGTCTATCATTGCTTCCCCAGGGGAATCAGCCCACCCAGAGAAACGAACTAGGTGTTTAGGGGTATTTCCTAAACACGATCTCAGGAAAGTTGTTTTCCGGACACCTGGAACTGAGCATCGTCACCTCTTCCTTGTCGGTAGCAGCCAGAGCAAGCCCGTGGTACACTCGGGCTGGAGAGAGGCCTGGAGCGCAGCGCTGGCACGTCGCCCCCACACTTGCCCGACTCCCACAGCCACAGGCAGGCGCCTCTGCAGAGCTGTCGCAGCGCTCCGGGCTGCTCTCCCTGAAAGTTGTGTTTCCATCATCACTACAGCTCTTTCGCAAATCCTTCTGTTCTCTGGTTCATTCAGGCTGCATATACCGTCCGGCGCAATTACTCCGAGGCAACCTAGCGCCCCCTCGCGGAGTGCGTGGGGCGCCCTGCTTGAGGACTCCCACAGCAGGTAGCAGCAAAAGGCGAGGTGGCTGCGTTGGTGGAATGAGACAGTTGCCAACAGCTGGTTCGGCTGCGGCGCTGCGCACGAGGACTGGCGAGTACGCAGCCCAGGTACTGCCCCTTCGCGGTGACGTCTCTGCAGAGGTTTATAAAAGCCTCGCGCGCAGCCTGCCGAGGTTCTGCTAACTCCCCAGCCTAGCAGGAACTGAGCCAAAGAGGCGCCTGCGAAGCTGCAGGCGCCGGCGGCGGCGGCGGCGGCCACAGCGCAGCAAAAGCAAAGGAAAAATCTCCAGACGGACCAGGGCCCCCAGAATCCCTGCCATAGACTCAGAACTTTTACAGGTCGCGCTGTGACGAACACCCTCCCCTTCGTCCCCGAGTCCTCCTTCAGAACAGGGCTTTGCATTTCCCGCTGCAAGCAGCGGGAACAGGAGTTGCAAGCAGCAGCAGGTGCAGATAGGCGGGGGTCTCCTGCTTCCCGGAACCGTGACCCGTGGAATTTATTTCCTTTTCCAGTCCCACGCAGCAGAGATGCTGTCTCCGGATTTCTGAACTCAAATGCTTCCTGATGCCTGAAAGTGGAGGAATTCGGAGCCACCAGAAGCAGACAGCTCGTCTAGAAACATTTATCTTCTGAGTGCCAACTCTCCTGCTTGCAAGGAAAGAGTTCTGCCCAGAAAGACCCTGCAGCCCTCCTGCCTTGGTTAAGCAAGACCCTAACCCTCCCGGCCTGCTGCAAAGGCAGGTTGTGTGTAGAAAGGAGGGCTTAACCACTTAGTGGAAGAATGGATAACGTCCTCCAGGTAGACTCAGACCTCTTCCCAAATATCTCCACCAACACCTCAGAGCCCAACCAGTTCGTCCAGCCGGCCTGGCAAATTGTCCTTTGGGCAGCTGCCTACACAGTCATCGTGGTGACCTCGGTGGTGGGCAACGTGGTGGTGATGTGGATCATCCTGGCCCACAAGAGAATGAGGACAGTGACTAACTATTTCCTGGTGAACCTGGCTTTCGCAGAAGCATCCATGGCTGCGTTCAACACAGTGGTGAACTTCACCTACGCTGTCCACAACGAGTGGTACTACGGCCTGTTCTACTGCAAGTTCCACAACTTCTTCCCCATCGCAGCTGTCTTCGCCAGTATCTACTCCATGACGGCTGTGGCCTTCGACAGGTGAGCCTCCCGTTTGTGGAGAAGGGGGAGAGTGTCCATAGAGGACCATGGCATTGCTGGGAGCTTCTGGGTTGCACCTCGCCTGGCTCAAGGTGGCGACTGGTCACCTGTACCCTGGGGGTTTTCCTGACACTCGACTGATTCAGTTGTGCATGCGGGACTTCATCTTATCTCACCATTTCCTTATCTATTTCCTTTTTCCTTTTCTCCTCCTTTTTGCTCATTGCCAGTCTCTCTTTCTTCACACACCTCCTTTTTCCTTCATTTAATCCTATTTTCTTCACCCCTCCTGCACTCATCTCTTTGACACTTTCCTTTCCACTCCTGCTTTGCTTCTTTCCATATATTCATCCTCTTTTTTACCCTGAAGGCCTGAAGGGGATACTCAGGTGTTGGCCAGGGGACTGGCCTTTGACTGGGACTTTGTAAGACCCTGCAAGCCTACTATTTTACTGGGCAGCCTCTTGGTGCTTTCCAGTTTTTAGTATGTCTAAGCAAAATTTATCATTTTTCACTTTTTCCTGGACATTCAGAGATTTTCTGCTCCCACCTCAACTCTCCAATACTATTTGTATGTGAAGAGCATTTCATTAGAATCATAAAATACTCAGGATTCTAATTTGTCTCTGTCTGTGCTGCTAGGAGCTCTCATTCAAGAATGAGAGGCAGCTAGGCTGTTCTTCAGGAACTCCACAGATAGGGACCCAAGGAGCTTACCCAGGAGCTTTTCTAAATTTCTCTTGTCATGTAAGGTCAATGTTTTCAACCTGTCTGTACCCACAAAGAAACGTGCTTGGCAAAGGCTATTGAAAGCTCTTTCTTTCCTGCAGCTAAGTAGGGTTTCAGAAGCTGACTGAAAATGAAATGTTGGCATTTTCAAATACTGAGGCTAGCATTCTAGAATGAATGGCTCCTCAGGTGGCAGGATGGAAAATTGATTATTAGAGCACAGTTTTATCTGTATTGACATTTTGGTAGGTGTTATAGGTCTCTAATGTGTATATCTGTGTCTGCACAAGTATTAAATGCTTATCTGGGATGTGGAAGGATGTTGAAGACACCTGCCCTGTGATTTTAAAATGGGTTCTTTCAATGGCCTTACTGAAATCAAGGAATTATGAGAAACCCAAAGGACCTAGGTGAAAATCTGCCCCCCTCCAAAAAAATTCTCAAACTACTCCCAAACTCTTTTAGTATAAAGGTTGTTTATCATTTGCAATTGATTTGAGGTCTTTTTCAGCTTCTATAGTCAATCAGAGAAATGTTTCCAGCTTTTGCTGTGGTGTCTAAATGCTGATTTCTAAGTTTCGTGTACATCTCCCTTTATGCAACTCTATGTGCTTGATATGTTGTGTGTAAAACAGGTGTGGTGAGCCAATTTATGTTTTAAAGGTAAACCAATTACTTGAAGTGGTAGTGAAATGAATTCTTTTGTAAATTTATCTTTTATGGTACTTTAATTTTCAGATATTAAGTTTGTTGAAAGTGAAGTGTACCTATAAATCTTTCTGCACTGACTTGCTCCTGTAACTGCACAGCAGACCCTTACATTTAGAAAACCCAGAGCATGATGTATGACTGAATACGGGTGCATTCAGTGAAATGAAATCACAGCTGCTGTGATTTCAGTCTTGATGAACTTTAGAGGGAAAGTTGGTATTTTAAATGCACTTGGTCCTTGTGTGAGCTCAAGGGAGACCTGTCAGTCACTGTGCACCTGAGCATTCCGTAGCTGATGGAGCACCAGCAGCCAGCCGTCTTGCTTCGGCTTATACAGAATTGACATGTTCCACAGCCATGCTCTTTCTCTTTGAACTTAGAAGACAAGGGGCAGGAGTCAGGGTCAAACTCTTCACATTGGATTGGGTAGGGAGCCAGATTTTGGCCACCTTGACCCTGACATCTAAGTCTCCATTGTTCTTTCTCTCTAGGCAAATCAGAGACAGGAGCCCGACCCTGCATGACCCCTGCTCAGTGAGGGAAATGACAGCAGTGAGAAATGTCCCCAGGTCTCTAATACACAGATACAGCCCAGGGAGATTATCAACATCTTGCTCAAGGTTTGAATTCATGGTAGAGTTTGAGATTAGGCTCTAGGGCTCTGTCTCCAAGTCCTCCAAGTGCTCCTTCTATTTTTCCTTGGTTAGCCTCATGAGCACAGTGAATTAATTCCCCCAGGCCCTGTAATGGGGGTAGATCCACTGCATTTGTGGTCACCCATTCTCTCCCAAGAATGTTTTAGAAAGGAAAGGGGCTGTAAGCTCTCTCAGTATGAATTATCTCTCCTTTCTTCACCAAGGCAGTGCAGACTTTAAGGAAATGGTAAATTATCTTTTTGTATGTTCCTTCAATTTTTAACAGATAGTCTCTGAGTCAAGTCTTTAAAAACAAAAACAGCATGGTTTTCCTGATTATAAAATTAAACCTGTTCATTGCAAAAACTTGGGAAATATGAAGAATATAGGCAAAAAAGTACAAATCATCCCTTATTTCACCATGCAAAAATAACACTTATTAACATCTGAATTTCTCTTTTATGATTAATTGCACTACATAATTGAGGTCAAATTCTGTATAATTTTGCAGCTTACTTTTATCCTATTGATAGTAATGGAAAACATGAATAACGTTTTCCCATGTTATTAACCACTGTTAATAACTGTTGGGCATTTTGGTGGTTTCTAAATTTTTTGGCCTTATGGTTAATGCACTAATAAACATTTCTATATGATAATTTTGTTTTCTATCTTGATTATTTCCTTAGGATGGATTCTCAAAAGTGGAATTACTGGGTCAAATGAAACAAATTAAGGAAAAAACCTTTTTCTCCCAATTTTAGGAGATTGTAAACTCTGAGCAAAGTGAGGAACGTATCTGTTCTGTCTTATTTACTTTATCTCCTCAGCACAAGGCAGAGTGCCTGACACCTAATGATTACTACACATTTATTAAATAAGCGAATGAGTGAATAAAATAATACATCTTCCCAGAAGAACATTTGGAAAATACATTAAGTTGTAAAGAAAATGTAAAAAGTATCTACAATCCCACTACTGATAGAGAACCAGTTAAAATTTCTGGAAAGCTAGCTTATACTGGCTTTTTCTATCTGTGTTATTTATGCCACATACAGTTACTCGCACTTTTAAGGATGAATTTTGGATTATAATAAAGCAGTTTTAATAGCTGCTTTTGTTTTTCATTTTATTCCTTAACGTCATATCATGGGACTTTTCCATGTCATGAAATACTTTGCAAAATGGGATTTTTAATGGATGCATTATACTGCATGGCTATACTCATTTATTTTACCATTCCTCTATTTTTAAATGTAAATTATTTCCATTTTTAATAATTACAAGTATCCTAGATATAAATCTTTAAGAGCATCACTTGTTCTCTCTTTGGAATAAACTCCTTGATGTAGAATTGTGAGGTCAAACTGTCTTGGTAACTTTACCAAATTTCCTTCTAGAACCAAAATGTATATAGAGAAAAAACCTTCAACTGTAGATTGTAGTACTAATTTAATTCTTTTCTGTTGTCTTTCCATAGAATGGGGGAACAAGACAGGGGAGGAGTCTTCTGAAGAAAAACACTTGTTTATTGAAGGCAGTGGTTATCTAGAATTAAAATGTTGCAGAGATGGGGCATTTGGGTTGCTCAGTCAGTTGAGCATCTGACTCTTGATTTCGGTCAGTGCTGATTAAGGGTTGTGGTCTTGGGTCATGATCTCAGAGTCATGAGATCAGAGTCATCTCATCTCAGAGATCGAGATGAAGCTCCTTGTGGAGCCCTGAGCTCAGTGTGGAGTCTGCTCAAGATTCTCTCCTCCCTCTGCACATCCCTGCCCTGCTTGCATGGTTCTGTCTCTCTCTCGATCTCTCTCTCTCAAATAAATAAATAAATCTTAAAAAAAAACATGGTTGCAGAGATAAATATACCTAAACAAGAGCATGTCTAACTCTAATTAAACTCCAGAAAACACCAGGAATTTCACTTTTTGAAACTCTGTAATTTCTCCCACTTAGAATAAAATTTTAAAAATTTTCCCTATTAGAAAAATTAAAAAGCATGTGTGATGTTTCAAAAAATTGGAAGTTGGAGGATACTGAGGTGACACCTCCATTTTGCAGGGGCCCATGATGGTTGTCGGCTATAGTACTGCAGAGCAGCATTTAAGAAGGGAGGAGGGAGGGGCACCTGGGTGGCTCAGTCGTTAAGCGTCTGCCTTCCGCTCAGGTCATGATCCCAGGGTCCTGGGATCAAGCCCCGCATCGGGCTCCCTGCTCAGCAGGAAGCCTGCTTCTCCCGCCGCCGTTCCCTCTGCTTGTGTTCCCTCTCTCGCTGTGTTTCTCACTGTCAAATAAATAAAATCTTAAAAAAAAAAAAAAAGATGGGAGGAGGGAGGCCAATCCCAAAGCTCCATAAGAGGGACCATAGAGGCAAAAGGCAGCCTGACTGGGAAACAAACACACAACAACAGGAGGCTCAGAAAAGCACTGGGCTGGTGACACTGCTTCTCCATCTAGAAGGGGCAGGTGTAATTTCAGCAATTTGAAAGGAAAGGATTGCTCACTCCTCAGACTGGTTCTGGATCTTGTGTGTGAGTGAAATGAGACACCTAAATTATGATTGTCTCTGAACAATATGAAATATGGTAAGGACCAAAAATACAGTTGCCCAAATAGGTAATGGTGAAGGCAAAAGGAGTGAGCTCTCTGAGAGAGTAAAGAAGGAACCAAGAGCAAAGACATGCATAAATAACAGAAACTTCCCATGGTTCTGTGGTATCTATCCCACTCTCCCAGTCACACTCAGCTACAAGTTCAAATAGCCTGCCTCCCAGGTCGCCACTAGACCTGCAGTCTGTCCTTGAACCCCACCTTGTTGGGTAGACTTGGATCCCACTATATATCTCAGGTTAGTTCTTCACTACCAGAGGTCAGAAAGATTTTAGGATCCTTTGCACTTGTTTAGATGAACTTTACAACACATGACCAAGCATCTCTGTGATACTGAAAATTGTCATTCACTAGAAGCTCATCTACCACAACTGACCCTGTCTTTTCAAATCCAGAACATCAAATGTCTTGAGTTGACATGAATTGAACTTGAGCTTGTTACATCTTGGATGGGTCAGTTACACTGGAGGACCTTTCCTGGAGAGAGTCAATGCCTTCTTACTCTCTGGAGCTGTCCCACTGCACTTGTCACATCCTGTCCCTGCTCATGGGCACTCCCAGTGTTCTGAATGGTCAAGGACCTTGGTTTTTCCCAAAGCTGGCAGAAATATAGGTTCAATTGAAGGAAAGTGCAGGGTAATTTTCAATGTATACGTAAAATATTTTTGGACAGGATGATAAAGAAAGGTGACATTCCAAATAAACTATTTGGCAAAAGCATGGAGGTAAAAAAAAAAACTTTGTAAAAAGTCGCAAATGTTTGGAAAGAAAAACTGGCTGACTCAATTAAAATGAGTTCACAGGTAAATCAGGGAATGAATGGAGAGTTGGTAGGAAGAAGATGGGTACAGGTTTTGTTGGATTTGATGTGAAAATACAACAATTAGCTGGAAATGCCCAACAAGCCACTTGAGATATGGGGTTAGAGACTGAGAAGCCAGGGATGAAAATGTAGATTTAGGAGTTTTTCAACCCAATGGCTTATTGGAGTTCGAAAGTGAAGAAATTCTCTTTTACCTAAACATGTTTCCAGAGAAGAGGCAAAGAAGCCAAATATTCATGAGAATGTCCTATCAAACAATAGGAGAAGGAAAAGAAGCAGAGAAATAGTGGAGGAATCAGGATATGTGGAGTGGCAAAGTTTAAGAAAAGTGACTTCTTATTGGTTCTATTCATTAGTGTCGTTAGAATCCAAAAGATGCCAGGGATTTCACTTTTTGAAACTCATCAGAGGACATTGGATTTGGTAATTAGAAAACATTGATGAGCTCTGATAGGTAATATCAACAGAGTGGGGTAAAGAGGGATAAAATTAGATGCCAGCGAGAGGAATGGCCTCTTCCTCACCCAACCATCCATCTAGTCAGCCAGCCAGCCAGCCAGCCAACCAGCCATTACTGAGGACCCACCATATGTGAAATTCTGATGCAGTAAAACATTGCCTTTGCCCTTGTACTCTCATCTTTGGGGATTGATAAAGTCATGAGTGCCATTATAACCCAATGTAATTTTCTAAGGAAAGCTGTCATTGAAGGCAGAAAAGTGATGTAAGGGTCCTACTGTGTCAGAGAGGATGTTAGAAACTCTAGATCATTTCCACCCAAACAAGAATTCAACCCCACAACCTTCTAGACTGGGCCATTGTAAGAATATCAAACCTGCTTAAATATTTTACTCAATCTGTCTCATTTGTTAAACTCATTCCATTTTGAATCATTATAATCATTATAATGCTGAGAAAGTTTGGAGACAGAGGGAAGAACTACCCTTGGGAATCTGGGAAAGACTTACTGGTAAAATAAAGAAAAGGAAGAGAGGGAGAGGAGGAGGAGAAAAGAAAGTGAAGTACAGAGAAAACAGTGTGGAGTTTGTATTTTTTTAAATTAACTTCAAGAACACTGGACTGGGAATTATAATGATTTATTAGTGTTTGTCACTTGGAAACTAGAAAAGAGATTTCATGTTGATAAAATTGATAACGATACCTTATATTTGCATGCTCTCTAATCTGTTGTCTCATTGAATCCTAAATAGCATTGGGGATTCTGCTTCTGCCTTGGAAAGATTATTAGAAACAATTTCTTTTAGCATTGTCCTCCCACTCTACTCCCTCATAGTTTAGAGACCATGCAATTTGCATTCTTGTACCTTAGACATCTGCCTACATGCTCCCACTCAAGGTGGCTCTTGAATGCTATCATCTAAGGAAAGCTGTCATTGAAGGCAGAAAAGTGATGTAAGGGTCCTACTGTGCCAGAGAGGATGTTAGAAACTCTAGATCATTTCCACCCAAACAAGAATTCAACCCCACAACCTTCTAGACTGGGCCATTGTAAGAATATCAAACCTGCTTAAATATTTTACTCAATCTGTCTCATTTGTTAAACTCATTCCATTTTGAATCATTATAATGTTATTTCTTTTGTTGAACTGAAATCTGCCTCTGGTTATGGGCAACTCCTTTTAACATAATGCCTCTTCTTTTTTTTTTTTTTTAAGATTTTATTTATTTGACAGAGAGAAACACAGCGAGAGAGGGAACACAAGCAGAGGGGATGGTAGCGGGAGAAGCAGGCTTCCTGCTGAGCAGGGAGCCCGATGCGGGGCTCGATCCCAGGACCCTGGGATCATGACCTGAGCGGAAGGCAGACGCTTAACGACTGAGCCACCCAGGCGCCCCAACATAATACCTCTTCTGTGTAGCAGTTCTGTCCCTCCTGAAGCTTCTCCATCCCTGGTTAACTTTTCCTTGTTCCTTCATTTTTCACCCTCCTTAGTCTCTACTGGCTATTCCTATTTGTTAATAGTCCTCTTCACTGAGAAGTTAACTAATACCCAGAACTGAATATTACCGTATTCCCATTATCTGTCAGCTTCACCTGCTAAAGGACTAGCATCCTATACCTGGTGACTTTGTTCTTTCAGACTTAGCACAAGTACCATCTCCACTAAGCCTTCAAGTCTCAGTGAAGTATCCTTCCTACCTATTCCCATATTACTCATACAGTTGTCTGTAACCTGTTGGTCTCTCCCACAACTCCCTGCCCACTAGATTACATTACAAGCACCATGAAAATAGGGAGGCTTTATCCCTGTTCCCAGCAGCTATCCAGTTGCCTAACACAAAGTAGGTATTCATTACAATATGTAGATAATGGTTGACTTGACTGTAACTCTATTCTACATACATCAACCAAAATCTGAAAAACAGATGCCATTGACTGAAACTCAGTAAGAGCTCAGTTAATGGCTATATTATGATCTATAATAAACACTGACACACCATTTTACCCATTCTACATACCCACTCCTGCCTCAGCTCCTCTTGAATTCCTTGTACATCAAGTATAACAGGGTGAAACATTTATATCCCTGCCCCCCAAATTATAATTCAAAATCCTTCCAATTGAGAAAGCAAACCTCTTGCCAAATGATTCCTAGCATCCTTCCCCCACTATGGAGACACACACTCTACCAGAAGCCTGGCATTTGGATATTGTGTATCACAGTCTAGAAAAACTAAGTTGTTTTCATTTACACCATCTCCAAAACCACCCATTCACTTCCCACATCCTGTATGTTGCAAAGTTACCACTGCCCCTTGGATATCACTGGAGTGTTTAATGTCAGAGAGAACTGTCTGAGGGTCATAGCAAAACTGTGTAAGAGAGAAATGCCTAAGGATAATCGCAAAACACTCTTATAGCTGCACGTGTTTTAGTTGATACTCAGTTTGTTAAAGTTGTTTCTTTTGCCTTGGAACACATCTTATAAATCCTGGAAGTTTTGTTATAAGTCTAGCTAAAGTGTTAAACATTCACTTTCCCTTATCCTTTAACTAATACTCAGTTAGCTCTTAAATACAAGAGGGAGTACTTCCTCCTAAATATTTTAATATTTTCAAACTTAATCAAATGATCTTACATATTTCCAATTACTCACAAATTTTTATAAACTTAAAAATTTATAAGTCTTAAAATTGTAAACAGCACTTACAAAGATGATTATTAAATGTCCTTAAATATTTCAAATCTAATACACAAACTTAATACATCTGGTTTTCATAAAACTCCAAATCCCTTAAAATGACTTAAAAATAGAAGAAACAAAATCTTTCTCAGAACTCACATAGTTCTGGTAAACTTAATAAATCAAACCTTCTAAATTTGGCATATTAAATTCTCTTAGAGCATTTCAACCTCCTAAGAATTAAACCTATAAGTAAATGAGGTTCTTATGAGCCTGTAAATACTGACTACAAAATTAATTAGTTAAATCCTCCTAAGTATTTCAATTAAAATTACAAATCTGGTAGTCAAATTCTATAATCTATCCAATTCTCATTTCCAATATATTAAAAACAAATCACCCACTAATAACATATACTGATCATAAAACTCACTACTTTACACACACTTCTTACAGAGAAGCACCATTTCTTCATTGTCAATTGAATTTTACAAAATGCCTTTCCAGGATTACAAAGTGATATAAGTAGTGGTGGCAAAATCATGGAGGCCATAGGAGCTACTGAGGTTCTGGAATCAGGGTTGAGCTGGAGATCTGAATCAGTGTGTATGTTTCAGGAGCCCAAATTCCTGAGCCCTTCTCATCGTGGACCTCTGCCTTCGTGGTGCCCCCAGGGTCCACCCACACCTTGCCACTGCAGTTGAATAGTCCCAATGTGCCCTGCATCTCCTTACTTCCTTCAAGTGTTACCCCTCTCCAACTTGCATCTTAACATTTTATCATCTGAACTACGTCAATAGAATCATGCAGAGCCTCATTCCACCCAGACTGCATTCAGCCACTCTGCTATCTGAGTAGCATTAGCTGCATTCCACACGCTCTTATGTTTTTACCTTCTTATAGACCTCCATTCCAGACTGGCTCATTGCCACGGATAAAGTGGCCAAAAAAAAAAAAAAAAAAAAAAAATCGCCATCTCTCCTGGGTCCTTCAGTTCCTTTTTTGAGACTTTGAGGTCATGAAAAATGTGCGAGAATTTTTCTGGGTGTATCCTTTTTCATATGAATCATCAAAAATGGAAAGGTAGTACCTGCTGGTTTTGACAAACTCAGGCTCTCAGCATGTTTCCGCTCTATACCCAGAGACATGTGTGCATCCTATGTAGAAGGTCTACAGAGAAGCTTCTGTTCCTCTTGGCATGAGGTCTTCAGTGGCAGGACCTTTCTTCTTGGAGCCTGGAAGGTATCTGGCACCCTTGAGTCCTCCAATTGGATCATGAGGTGGTCTTTCTTCAGATCATCTGGGTTTTCCCTATGAGGACAGACTCTCATGATATTTTTATAGCTCTAAAAGTGCTGAGTTCCTTTCCCTTTCATTCCTTCTCAGTGTCCTAGATACCAGATCATAAAAAGATAAGTGATGCTCTGTTATTATAGTTTAACTCAGTGCCCTAAGCCATATATGGACTGACCAACAACCACCTTCACAAATCACACTACTGCCTGAGCTCCAGCAGGGTCAACAGTCAAGCTACCCCCTCTGCTCTGTCATAGGGTATAACTGAGACACTAATTTTGAAAAGTCTCATGTGCACATTTGGTGGTATGTGGAGAGATTAGGAGCATAAGCTTAAATACTCACCTTGTATGATTTATTAATTAATTTTATTTTACTGTGGAGAAATGTCCTCTTGAATAATTAATATGCTCTCATAAGAGGATTTGTCTGACCCTGAAAACCTTTAAACAGAAGAAAACCCCAGAAACAGCTGAAATACTCTCCCAAATAGTCCCAGGGAGTCAGAGCTGGCTTTAAAATGCCTGCATTCATGATAGGAACTAAAAGGGGAGCAGTCCTGAGGAAGAAATGCAATTAGCGCAACAAGTTAACTGGGTTCTTCAAAGAGAAATGTAGACAATAAGCTAGAAACCCTGTGGCCGAATCCTTGCCAGCAGACTCACTTAAATTTGTTTCCAAAGACCAGTTCCTTTCTCTTTCCAGCTGGCATGATGAAGGGTCTAGAAGTTATATATTAAAGACTCAGCTAGAATATGAACCGGATCACAGCCATCATGGGTTTCAGTGGCCCAATTAAGGCACTGCCAGCCTAAAACTAAGCAAAATGCAAAGAAGGTATCCTCTTCCCTTTCTGGACATTTCCCTCATTCTCTAACCAGCCCAAGTCTGCATTAAGGCACTCCCCAATCCTGCCTCACAGTGAATGGTCCCACCTTACTGCTCTATTCTCTTCGCAGCACAGTCCAATTTAGTAAACTCAGTTGAATCAAGAGAACAGTAGCCAATTAAAATCACACCTAAGGTGAGAAGGTTCTGGGCTTCTACCTTCCAAGTTCCATTTGTATTTTAAAATGGGAATGTGTCCATTCTGATTACCTACTCTTTTCAGTTACCTCCTTATGAGCAAGAAAGAGTATAGAGAACCAAGACAAACAGTCTTGAGGACTGAGTCAATATGGGATGCAAAGAGTGCTGGGATTTAGGTACCTGAGTGTCAAGTTTGGCTTTCACAACATGGCCCCATGTATCTACCAAGGAGAGTGCGGAAGCATAAGGGCCTGTTATGATAAGCCCAGATCACTGCTGAAAGACCTTCTCCTGCCATAATCAGAACTGTCTGTCCTGAGTTGCCATGAACGCTACATTTGTGTTTAAGTGGTGAAACGAGGGTGAATTTGCTTCTGTTCTTCATACTTCTTTGTAAGACACTAATTCTCTCTGATAAATATGTAGTATTTTTACAGCTTGGATATTGTCATCAGAAAGGAATTTGAGTCACAGTCACAGTCCCAGCTAGCCCTAAGGATCTGGTAGGTTGGGGTTAAGGGCAACAGTGCAATGAAGTCCTGTTTAGGTGGCCAAAGCTGATTCTTTTACCTCTCCAGCATCTTCAACAATGGATTTGTGCTGTTTACAAATCCTGAGGTGAGGGCCAGGTTTCCAAGAGCTGAGCTTTCCGCTAGTGTCTGTCGAGACCCACACTTCATCTAGAATCTTGCATCTCTTTTTCTTCGTCTGTCTTTCATCTCCCCCTTTCTACAACTGGATCAAAAATTCCTTGCTCCATTCCCCCCCCACCCCATCTCCTCCTCAGCGTTTTGAAAATAGCATGGCTTTGATAAATATTATTGCCTGTAAAATGCGGTTGGAGTAGACAAAACCAAAAACTGTTGTTTATAAAGCAACCAAAGAGTAGATTTACACAGCAATATTAAAAATGCAAAGTATTATGATTCTAATTCCAGAAGGGTCCTGAATATATTCTTTAAGACTGTTTATTTAGGTTTAAATTTAAGCTACTTTTAAAAAATGGAATATATTTGACATATAACATCATGTAAATTTAGGGTATACTTATACTACTTTTTTAAGAAAAAAAAATTTACTGTTGAATATTATCTGCACAGCTGCAAATTCCCTTCTTACATTTAATATATATACTTCTAAAATTATAAAGTATTATGTATTCGTTAAGGAGAATTAGCACCTTATGGAAAATATAGCATGATGAAGAACAAAAAGAAAATCAACTTTGTCTCACTGCCCAAACACCACTGTTGCCAATCCTTAGGAAATACTTCAGTACAGGAATTTTCCCCTATGCATAGGATATTTTATATAATTATAATCCTATGAAATATACAATTTTCATTTTTTTAAAGAATTTATTTATTTGAGGGTGAGAGTGAGTGAAAGAGAAAGAGCATGAGGGAGGGGAGAAGCAGAGGGAGAGGAAGAAGCAGAGAAGCCAACTCCCTGCTCAGCAGGGAGCCCAACTGGGGCTCGATCCCAGGACTTGGGAATCATGACCTGTGCAGCAGGCAGATGCTTAACCAACTGAGCCACCCAAGCACCCCGAGATATACAATTTTAAAAATTTAACACAATAAAAAAAAAATTTAACACAATAAACATTTCATGTTCATTATTAATAATTTAATTTTAAGTAAAATTTAATAATTTAATAAATTTAATAAAGTTTAATAAAATTAATTATTAAACCATTAAATGTTCTTCTAAAAGATCACACTTCATGGTTACAAAGTATCATAATTTATTTATTTTTTTCAAAGTATCATAATTTAAATAACATCTCATCCTGAGATCTTGTAGTTGTTTCTAGTTTGTGCTAATAATGTATCATTTGTGTGATCAGTATGTTCTAACTAAGCTTGTATTTGTACATGTGTGTCACTATGAGGATAAATTCTTAGAAGAAAAGTCTGTTCAGAACACTGGACATTTAAAGGCTTTGGCTTCTTTCTGCTTACTTGGTCTTCAGAAAGCTTTAGCAGTTTAGCAGCATGAATCGGAATGTATACATCCATTGTATGAAAGCGTTCCTTCATATTCCTAACAATTTCAGAAACATCTTTTCCAATTTAAGAGATTTAAAATGTTTTTAAAAAAAAAGATTTTATTTATATATTTATTTGACAGAGAGAGAGAGAGAGATCACAAGTAGGCAGAGAGACAGTCAGAGGGAGAGGGCTCCCCCCTGAGCAGAGAACCCGATGTGGGGCTCGATCCCAGGATCCTGAGACCATGACCTGAACTGATGGCTGAAGCTTCAGCCATTGAGCCACCCAGGCGCCCCAGAAGATTGGTTGGTTGATTGATTGATTGATTGATTGATTGATTGATTTTACAGAGAGAGAGAGAGATCACAAGTAGGCAGAGAGGCAGGAGAAAACAGGCTCTCTGCTGAGCAGAGAGCTTTGGTGAGAAACTATTCTTCCAGGCAACTTCCTGGAAGTTACTGCTTCCCTCTCTTGCTCTGTTTAGCCATTACACTGTAGTGCAGGGCATTTCCCAGGCCCTCCAGGTGAAGCAAAAGAAAAAAGAAATAACGCAATAGTTTATTGATTCAGAAACCCCGTGGGAGTGAGGTCTACAAGGTAGTTTGCAGGTTTTACCCTCTCAGTTTGGGAGTCTTGCCAGCCAATGATAAATCACAGGGAAAGAATCCCAGCCACACCGTCCCTTTGAGGATGAGCAATGCAAAAGCTAGCCCCAAGGCGCAGGAAGAGCCCTGGAACCTGGAATGGTTCTCTGTGCACCACAGCTCCTTAGCCAGAGGAAGAGGCTGAGCCTCAATGCTCATCTTTTTTTCTGGCACAATACACAGTATCCCAGGGAAGTCTCATCCTTGTGGGTAGACACAAATTTTAAAAAATCCAAGAAAATATACGGATAAGCAAAATTTAGCAGCACAGATTTTTTTCAGCTTGGGTATGCATTTTATAAGACTTTTAAGAAGACCATGATTAATAAAATTGCTTATTTAAGGACCTTGATAATTAGCATTTTAGAGGAAAATTAAAATTGCAATTTTAAAAAATTAAACTTTACTTTAAAAGTATCAAGTTTATTTTTTCAGCTTCTCTCTTCCCACAAACAATATGAATTAGGCAAGCAAGGAGATACTATCGAAGAAATATAAATAAACCTTATTTTGTGCCTTAAAAAAATCATTTTATATATATATATAGTTTATGGGCTTCTAACATGTTATTATTAATATAAATTTATTTTGGCACATTTTATTTTCATCATCACTTTGCTTTTAAAACAGTCATTGTTTTGTTCTGTTAGCGTGAATTCTCTCATGCTATGTAGATGGAGATCTAGATATTTATAGAGAATTAAGACCATACATACATTTTAAAGTTTTTATTTAAATTCCAGTTAGTTAATGTACAGTGTAATATTAGTTTTTGATGTACAATATAGTGGTTGAATACTTCTGTGCAAAACCCAGTGCTCATCATGCCAAGTGCACTCCTTAATCCTTATCACTTATTAACCAACCCCGCCCCCCCCAACATCCTCTATGGTAACTGTTCTCTATAGTTAAGAGTCCATTTCTTGGTTTGCCTCTCCCTTTCTTTTTTTTTCCTTTGGCTTGTTTGTTTTGTTTCTTAAATTCCACATATGAGCGAAATCATATGGTATTTGTCTTTCTCTGGCTGACTTACTTTGCTTAGTATAATACTCTCAAAATAAAAAGCTTTTGCACAGAGAAAAAAACAATCAACAAAACTAAAAGGCAGGATGAGAGAAGATATTTGCAAATGACATATATGATGAAGGGTTAGTATCTAAAATATATAAAGGACTTATAAAACAACACCCAGAAACCAAACAATCCAATTAAAAAATGGGCAGAAAACACAAATATATGTTTTTCCAAAGAAGACGTACAGTTGACCAACAGACATGAAAAGATGCTCAACATCACTGATCATCAAGGAAATGCAAATCAAAATTACAGTATCACCTCCCACCAGTCAAAATGGCTAAATTCAATAGCACAAGAAACAACAGGTGTTGGTGAGGATGTGAAGAAAGGGGAACCCTCTTGCACTTTTGTTGGGAATGCAAACTGGTGTGTCCACTCTGGAAAACAATATGGAGGTTCCTCAGAGAGCTAAAATTAGAACTACCCTATGATCCAGCAACTACATTGCTAGGTATTTACCCAAAGAATACAAAACTACTAATTCAAAGGGACACATATGCCACAGTGTTTATAGCAATATTATCTGTAATAGCCAAATTATGGAAATAGCGCAAGCGTCCAAGGACTGATGAATGGATAAAGGAGATATGGTGTATAAATATAAATATAACTAGAATATTACTCAGCCATAAAAAAGAATGAAATCTTGCCATTTGCAATGACATGGATGGAGCTGAAGAGTATTATGCTAAGTGAAATACCATACGTACTTTGGGTCCAGGGATGTAATGGTCAGCAAGAATCAAGCCTGATCTCTTCCCTCAAACAGATATATTAATAAGACATTAATCCAATGATTATTCAAATCAGTGTACACTTAAAAACTGTCTTAAGGGCGCCTGGGTGGCTCAGTGGGTTAAAGCCTCTGCCTTCAGCTCAGGTCATGATCTTAGGGTCCTGGATCGAGCCCCACTTCAGGGTCTCTGCTCAGCGGGGAGCCTCCTTCCCCCTCTCTCTTTGCCTGCCTCTCTGCCTGCTTGTGATCTCTCTCTGTCAAATAAATAAATAAAATCTTAAAAAAAAAAACTGTCTTAAGGGGTATTAAATAATATTAATGTTATGATAGTATATAAAAATTAACTTGCTCTGAATGGTTTCAGGCTGAGATCTAAAGGATGAGTAGGAATTAGGAAGAGCAGAGTGACAGACACTGGTTGGTTACACATAAGCCACATACAACCCCCTTCTCCTTCCCCATCCTCTACTAGAGATATTACTGATGTCCCAGTCTCCCTTGCAGGGACCATTGGCCAAATGGCAAAGTTGTGGCCAGTGGGGTACAGGAGAATGTCTCTAGATTGAGCTTCTCTTCTTGAATAAAAAGACAATGTCTACAAGAAATATACTTTTTTAATTCTTTGCTTTTCCCCTTTCTTCCTCTCTAGAATAAGGGCAAGAGACCTGGATGGTAGCAGCACATTTGCCTATGAGAACCTCTACCCACTAAGGTTTAAGGATCAGAAAGTTAGAAAGAGCCTTGAGCCCTGAGATTCACTGACCCACATACCAGCCCTTAACTACCCTACCTGGCATTGCCTTCTTGTTATGAAAAACAATGAAACCTCTATTTCTTTAAACTTATGATAAACAGATTTTCTGTTGTTTGCAACCAAATGTAATCCTAATTAACTAAGAGGGAAGTTGGGTGGAGAGGAAAGAGTTGAGAAAAGTTAGCTGCATTAATGAAAACCCTGAGCATGAGGAAGTATGATGCATTGGAAGAACAAATGCTTTCCATTTACACTTGCCATTTTTCACATTAAAAATTTATCCATGGATAAAATTAAAAGAAAATGGAAGAAACATAAAATCACAATTCATAAGCACTATGGTAATTTATTACCACCCTAACTATTAATAGAGTCTCAGTAATAAAAGAAACTCACTGCAGGCTGTGAGGCAGACAAGATCAGCAGAGAGTTATTGGAAATGCTCACTGTGAGTCCACCTTTTATTTCTCACTCAGCAGAGCAAGTGAGTGAGTGCATGACCATAGGGATAATGTTGCATCCACTTCCATTTACTTTCCATAATGTTAATATTTGATATTATATGAGGAATAATAAATTATTCAGACAGTTAAGAAACAATGGGCTGGAAATGTTTGTCTTTATTGTTTTTATGTTTTTTTCCCCTTATTGAACTTGCTCAGTTTATATTTATTTCTTTTTTATTTTTAAAAATTATTTCCTGGTGTTTTTCTAAGGAATTTGGAAAAGAAGTATTTCAAAGTGACCCCCTCAATCTTTTATAAAACTATAAATCCACATTTGGCTTTGAAGTTGATAAAATTAGTGGCAGTGTGGAGGATGTTCTAGAGTGGGGGGGAAACTACTGGTGGGGATTCCAAATAGGAAGTTATTATAATATTGAGGTAAAATATTACTGAACTATGGAGCTGGAGAAACCAGATTCCAGAGATTTTAGGGTGAAGTTGTAAAACATAGCAGGCTGTTTAATATTTGGAAGGTTGTAGGAGTTGGAAATGAAGAAGAGGAAGGAGCAAAGTCTTCTCTCAGTTTACTGACATGGGAGAATGGATAGATGGATAGTCAAATCATGAACACAGGAGGCATAGCACGTTAGGAAAGATTATTTGCATACCCACTATGGAACATCTATATATCTGTAGACATTCAATAGCATTTATTGAGCCACTGTTGTATCAGTTATCCATTGCCATAGTAATGCTGTATAACAAACAACCATAAGATCTCATGGGTATAAAACAATAAACAATTGTTTTGTTTATTGGTCTGCACTGTTCAGCTGATTTGGACTAGGCTTGTCTGAATTTTGGCTGGGCTCATTCACATTTCTGGAGCTAGCAAACTGCCAACTGATCAAGCTGGCCTCAGCAGAGATGATGGGCAACTAACTCAGCTCTACTCATGTGTCTTTCATCCTTCCATAGGCTAGCCAAGGTAGGTCTTCCTGGCACTGGCAGAAGTGCAAAAGACAGACACCTGCAAACACTTTTTCAAGTATGTTTTTGTCATATCTACTAATGCTCCACTGGCCAAAATAAGCCCTCAAAATGGACCAGATTCACACTTAGTGAACTGGATTCCATCTCTTTAGGGCAAGGATACAGAGAAGGATAAATAACTGATATCATTAATGCAATTAATCTACATGTGAACTATGTTCCAGGCACTGTTCTAGACCCTGACGATACAACAGAGAACAACAACAAAAAAAAAATCCTTATTTTCTATTTAGAGATATAAACAATTAAAAAAAAAACTAAAAAATATGTAATTTTGAACACAAGTGCAGCAATGAAAAAGGTAAAAAGATGGAGAGTGGTGAAAAGTAGTATGATATGATGATCTTAGAAGTGGACTTTCTATGTACAAGTACACCTAAAATAAAAAGCCCTGAGTCAAGAATGGGTTTGGCAATAAAACCTGAGTGCAATTGGATGGCAGTGAGTTAGGGGGAGAAACTCCAGTGAAATTAGAGAAGAAGGCCATATAGATCACAAGTATTAGTCAGGGTAGGCTAGAATATGCTGCAGTAATAAGTAAAGCCCCAAATTGCAATGACTTAATACACAGAAGTTTATTCATCACTCACTCTTAAGTTTACTACAAGTTTAATTTCTTTCCTGGGAAGCTCCCTGAAAACATTACTTGTTCACAGGTTCTTCCCATCTTGTGGCTTAGCCATTACAACCTGAGCAGCTTGGGGAAGAAAGGGAAGAAAGAGCTGAGAGCCACATGGGAGCTTTAACTGGCTCTGGTTCAGAAGTGATATGTATCACTTCTCCTCAAAATCCATTAGCAATAACAAGTCATATGGTCTGGTCCAACTGCGTGGACTCTGGAAAATGTGGAAATGTGCAAATGAATGTTCAGTGAGCGTTAAAAGTTTCTGCCACAGTGAGATAAGTTTGGCTTTCATTCTATGTGTGATGATAAACCACTAGAAGATAATAAGCAGGGAAAGAGCATGATCTTATCTATACTTTCAAAATATCAACTGGCAGTTGTGTGGAGAATAGAGAGTAAGGAAGCAAAAGTAGAAGCAAGGTGACCAATTAGGAGCTCCCCAGTGGTGATCCCAGTCGAGAAATGATAGTGAGTTAACCCAGTGTATAATGGTAGGGGTGCTAAGTGATCGGATTTGGGGTTTGTTTTGAAAGTAGAGCAAATGATTTACTTGTGAAGTAGATATGGATAAAAGAGAAGAAGAGCAATCAAGAATCACTCCTGGGCTTGAGACTAAGCAACTGGGAGAATTGTGATTCCATTTACCAAGATGGGGAATAATGGAGAAGAAATAGGTTCAGGAGCAGAAACCAGGAGTGATTTTGGTCCTGATAAGTTTGAGAAAAGTAGCAGACAGACAGATGGAGATGTTGAAGTGAACCAATAGTTGATTTTATTTTATTTTGTTTTTACTGTGGTATAACTGACATATATATTATATTAGTTTCAGATGTACAACATAATGATTCAGTATTTTTATATATTGCAAAATGATCGCCACAATAAATCTAGTTAACATCTGTTGCCATACATGGTTATAAGAATTTTTTTTCTGGTGGTGAGGACTTTTAAGATCTACTCTCTTAGCAACTTTCAAATATGTAATACAATATTATTAACTATAGTCACCATCCTGCACATTACATCCTTGTGCCTTATTTATTTTCTGTCTGGATGTTTGTACCTTTTGACTCCCTTCACCCATTTTACCCATCCCTCACACCCCACCTCTAGCAACCGTCAATCTGTTCTCTGGATCTATGAATTGGGGTGTTTTTGTTTTTATTTTAATTCCATATGCAAGTGAGAACATATGGTATTGGTCTTTCTCTGTCTGACTTATTTCACCTAGTATAATGCCCTTGAGGTCTGCCCATATTGTCACAAATGGCAATATTTCATTCTTTTTTATTGTTGAATAATACACACATGTGTATGTGTCACGTGTAATTACATGTAATTATGTGTAAATTACAGCATTGTGTTGTGATAATAATGGACAAGGACACCTAGATGGCTCAGTTGGTTAAGCATCTGCCTAGGATGGAGTCTGGCATTTTTCACCCGTTCATCCACTGATGAACACTTAGGTTGTTTCCATATCTTGGCTAAATAACCCTGCAATGAATATGGGGGTGCATGTATCTTTTCAAATTAGTGTGTTCAGTTTTTTTGAGGAACCTCCATACTGTTTTCCATAGTGACTGTACCTGTTTACAGTTTGACCAACAGTGCATGAGGGTTCCTATTTTTCCACATCTTCACCAACATTCGTTGTGTAATGTCTTTTTGAAAATAGCCATCCTAACAGGTGTAAGGTGATATCTCATGGTGGTTTTGATTTGCACTTTCCTGATAATTAGTGATGTTGAGCATCTTTTCATGTACCTGTTGGCAATCTGTATGTCTTCTTTGGACTGACAGTTGATTTTTTTTTATTATGTTCAGTTAGCCAACATATAGTACACCATTAGTTTTTGAGGTAGTGTTCAATGATTCATTGATTGTATATAATACCCAGTATGACAGTTGATTTTTAAATCTGAAGTTCAAGAAGAGAGGTAAAGGCTGGGATACATATGTGGAAGTCATTAGCATATACGTGGGAGTTGTATACAACCAGCTGGTGGAAAGAGAAGATTGTCAGTGATTGAGCCTGAGAGAACTCCAGATTTATAAAAGCAGGAAAGAAGAGTAGGAAGAAGCAAATATGACCAAGAAAGAATAGCCAGTGAGTGAAGAGAACTAGTAGGTGATGTATTTTGGAAGCTATATAAGAAAGCTTTTCAGGAAGGAAGAAGTACCTCCTGTGCCATAGATTGCTGAGAGGTTAAGCAAGATGACAGTCAAGGATTTCACAAGATGAGACCATCATTGACCTTGACAAAAGCAGCTTTAGTAAAGTGGTAGAGATTGACTGAGATAGGCTGACAGAAGACTATGAGGGGAAAATAGAATTATAAATGGGAGAAGAGGAAAAGTATCATAGGTAGAAGGGACCTATGTTTAAGGAAGGATTTTTTTAAGGGGGATGAAATTGTGTTGTGATTGTGTTCATTGTGTTGTGATAAGAATGGACAAGGACACCTAGATGGCTCAGTTGGTTAAGCATCTGCCTAGGATGGAGTCCGGCATCAGGGTCCTTGCTCAGCAGGGAGCCTGCTTCTCCCTCTACCTGCTTGTTCTCTCTCTCTCTCTCTCTGTCCCTAAAGTAACTAAAATCTTAAAAAAAAAAAAAAAAAAGAATGGGACAATTGAAAGAGAAATTTATGATGCTGGTGAGTGGAGAACATAGGAGCAAAGTTTTTCAGTGTGCAAATGGGGATGGGTCCAAGTTTGCTTTCAAAGGGAGGTGAGACCATACATGGTAACCAGAAGAACAATGGACATATGGGTAAAGGAAATGATAGGCTGGTAGATCTGATCATAAGATTACATAGCTCATTTTTATTGCTTCCATGTTTCCTGGGAAATAAAAATCAAGTCATCAGCTGAAAGTAGAAAGAGGTGTTAGAGGTGTAGAAGAGGAAAGAAGTTGTGAAATAGTCATGTTTCGGAGCCGGAGACTGAAGTGACTAGAAAATACTTTATGACTGTTGAGTGATACAGAAGGCCACTTGAGATTTGTGAATTGACAGAAAGTTTAGAGATCAGTCAACATGATATGTGTTTTTCTATAACATAGGCTTCAAGATTATTAGCATTGGGTGTTGTCAGATGAGCGAAATGGAGAGAGGGAGGAAAGTAGAATAAAATGTATGTGCCAGGAGGCACTACAGGGATAGACCATGGAGTCCTAGCTGGAGAAATAGAGAAGCAAGGATGTGAGAGGTGATAGATAATAAAAAGTGGTAAATTCAAGGGACTGGAGATACTGATGAGTACTGAGAATTGTTGGACTTGGAGTACCAGAGCGCATGAACTGAAAATACAGGAGGTGATAGAGAGTAAGAGACCTGAAGTAGAAATTTTGGAAATTAGGTAGTTATTGGTGATGACAAAGTCCAAGTAATGATTCACCATGAGAGTGGAAGGTTGGAGGCAAGTGGAGGAAAACACAATAGGAAGTAAGGAAGTCAAGGAAGTGAGTCAGGGAGTCGAATTAATCATGTATGTGTATGTTGTAGTCACCAAAAGTGAAGACAGGGATAGTGATGGGAACACAATGAGCTAAAATCTCCAATGGATGAGAGGGAATGAGCAGTAGATGAGTCCAGGAGTGGCTGCAGCAAGTGTAGCAGGTGGTGTAGTCTGTTATCCTGGGTCAAAGTTTCTGGGATTTAAAAGATAAAGAAGGAATAATGGTCTAGAAGAGGAGCGAGGACAGTGAGTACATCTACCACTGGTCTGGCTCTGCAGTGCATAGACTGTGGAGGAAGCACAACCACCTAAAACTACTGTGGTGGTAGAAGGAATATCCTGAAACAACCAAGTTGCAGGTAGCAAAAGGTGAAGGGAGCCTTCAAAGAAGAGGCGAGGATTTTGTTGATGACAGACTCTGTGTTCCATGGGGGTTGCGGGGGGGCAGGGGAGTGCATCAGACTCAGGAATTATTTTGAGCCATATTGGAGATAAGAGCCAAAGTGCTTAGCACTTGACTAGAGAAGCTCAGACCTCTGATAGTGGTCAGACGCACAGAGATAGGGAACAGTGGGATTGGTCATGGCGGTCATGAAGAGGAAGGCCCATAATGTTCCTAATTAGAGTTCCCCTTGGTACTAGACACTGAGACATCTCGTAGTGGGCTCTCAAAGGTCTAGAGGCCTCCTCCAGAGATTTTTCCTGAAATTTCATGATCTTGGGAGTAAATTGTTTACCACAACTATAGAATATGTCATGGGGGGCTTGCTCAATGCCTTTAACAAGCATAGGTCCAGTAAGGTTTTGAAGGAGATTCAAGGGAGTGACATCCAATTCATACATGATAGCGCTGGCCTGGAGAAGAAAGACTTCTTCAATCAAGAGGGGCAGCAGAATCTGAGATGCACACATCAGACTCAGTGTCCTACTTTTTTTGAACAAATATCTTATAACGTCCCCTTTACTATTTAGAAATAAAATTCATAGATACTACAATCTATCTATATACACATTTTCAAGGGAAAAAATCAGTATAATGTCCTAAGTGTATTATAAGAGAGAAATAAGAAAACAAGGAGCTTATACTAAATTAACATGTATTTCAATATGGAAATGCTCAAGCATTCAACAGGAGGATACAAGATGAATGTGTTAGACTTACACCTTTTTTTTTTTTTTAAAGATTTTATTTATTTATTTGACAGAGATCACAAGTAGGCAGAGAGGCAGACAGAGAGAGAGGGAAGCAGGCTCCCTGCTGAGTAGAGAGCCCGATGCGGGGCTCGATCCCAGGACCCTGAGATCATGACCTGAGCTGAAGGCAGAGGCTTTAACCCACTGAGCCATCAGGCACCCCTAGACTTACATCTTTATTTCAAATAAAGAGAATGTGATAGTAACTGCTATAGGCAGACACAGCAGTGAGGTCTTCTTCGTTAGTTAGTTAGTTAGTTAGTTAGTTAGTTAGTTAGTTAGTTAGTTTTGGCAATTCAAATACTGTGAACCACTCTCTGTCAGGGACATGAGGCTCTGATATGGGAAATGGGGACCCATCCTTGGTAACAAAACAAAAGACAGTCTTCCCTTGTTTATACGGTGGTTAGTTTCCTAGAAAATTCAGGATGTGGGTTTTTTTTTAAGTTCAAAAATACTTTTTTATGTTGTAGGCAGAATGAAAGTCCCCCAAAGATGTCCACATCCTAATCCCTGAAACCTGGGGATATGTTACCTTACATATTACATCTTACCATACACATCTGCAGATGTGATTGAGTTAGGGATCTTGAGATGGGGAGTTTTGTCCTGGGCAACATGGTTGGGCCCAATGTAAACAGAGGATCTTATAAAGAAAGTGGGAGGCAAGAGTGTCACAATTGGAGAGAGAGCTGAAAGACTTTTAGTACTCTGTATCAAGCCTTTCCTCATCCGCTGCCCCAGAAACTGTGTCTGAGAACAGAAGTTCCACCAGATAATAGAAACCATTCCAATCCAGAACCTTCAAGTTTCCCACAGAAGCATCTTTAATGAAATCCCCAACCGTATATAAAAATTCACAAGTGGGAAAAATGAATTCAGTTAAAATGGAAAAATGTGTCATTCTCCTTTCAGTTTCCATTGCTATGGATTATGGAGGAAAAAAGGCATCTTCTTTTATATAATGACTCTTCCTCAGCAGCTGTTTGTTGTTATCTGCAAAAGTGATACATACTTAGCAACTGTTTTCAGAAGAGAAGTATTAGAAGATAGTACCTGATAGACCTCTGTGTTACATGGATGCGGTAACATCAATGCTACTCAAGGTTCCATTGGGGGATTCTTAGCATCACATGTTAAGAAAGGACTACAGCATTCAGAGGGGGTAACGTACACAGTGAGAGCCAAGACTCAAGTCTTGGGTTGGTAGTATAGGATGAGAGTGGGTGAGGAGTCAAGAGGATAATTGCTTCGTTCCTGAGTTCCTGAGCCTGGTGCTGTATTTAGCCCTCACCAGAGAGACTAGGCACCAGCATATTGTTTAACACATCAGGCGTCTGTCCTCCCGGGAGGCCGCGTGGCTCCAAAGAATGGAGCAGGTTAAGACAGCTAATTACAGAACTGTTCTTTGCGTAAGAACAGGAGAGTCTAATTTCTGCCTTTCCCTCTACTTAAGAATACAGTTTGATCATTACTAAGTCAGAGGGATGTTCCTTTTGATGAGGGAGAAGTATGATGAATATTCTTTCAAATTAAAAGAGTAGATAATTATTGTATAATTAGACAAGACTTCTCCTTATGATTTGCTCCGTGCTCACCCCTATGTGAAGGTTAGGAAAAAAAAAAATTGTTTTCCTCCAGTTTTGCCTGGCTCATTATGGTGAAGTCAGCTGCTAAATACCTCCATATCGTCCCATTCCTCCTTCATTCTTCATAGTCCTTCTTTTGTTCAACCGGATCAGAAGCCAGCTTCCTAAGTGGAAAGTGACCTTTACTTATTATTCATGATTAGATAATAACCCAAAGGCAGCAGTAAAGCATTTCAGAACAGTAAAATGTAGTAGATAGCAAAAAAGCAAACATAAACAAGTGGGACGACATCATACTAAAAAGCTTTTGCACCAAAAGGAAACCACCAACAAAATGAAAAGGCAACCTAATGGATGGAAGAAAATATATATAAACACAAACCATATGAGCTAATACCCAAAATATATTTTAAAAACTCATGCAGCTCAATAGCAAAAATAAAAATCTGATTTAAAAGTGAACAAAAATCCGAATAGACATTGCTCCAAAGAAGACATACAGATGGTCAACAAGCACGTGAAAAGATGCTCAACATCACTCATCATCAGGGAAATACAAATCAAAATGAACATGAGATATCACCTTACACCTGTCAGAATGGCTAGTATCAGAAAGACAAGAAATAACAAGTATTGGTGAGGATGTGGAAAAAAGAGAACTTTGTGCACTATTGGTGGGAATGTAAATTGGTGCAGCCACTTTGCAAAGCAGTATGGAGGCTCCTCAAGAAATTTAAAAAGAAACTCCATATAATCCAGCAATTCCACTTGCAGGTATTTATCTGAAGGAAATAAAAACTCTAATTTGAAAAGACATAAGCAGCCCCATCTTCATTGTAGAATTATTGCAATAACCAAAATACGGAGACAACCGAAGTGTCCAAGTGTCCATCAACTGATGGATAGATATATTACTTAGTCATAAAAAAGAGGGAAATCTTGCCATTTGCAACAACATGGATGGACCTTAAGGGCTTTAGGCTGAGTGAAATAAGTCCAATAGGGAAAGACAAATACCATATGATGTCTCTTATATGTGGAATCTAAAAACAAAACAGAAAAACCCAAGCTCACGGGTACAGAGAATAGATTTTGGTTGCCAGAAGCCAGGGGTGGGGAGTGGGAAAAATGGGTGACTTGTTCGATTTATTTTTTTAGTTTAAATAAATTATTTGAATTTTTTAAGGTGTGCTGATTGATTACAGACATATTTCATTTGCCAGATTTCTTTTTATCCAAAAATTTCAAGAAAGCAAAAATGAAAGAGAGGCATTATTTTACATAGGCTGTGCATCAAACCTGAAGGTATAGAAGCAGAATTTTTTTTCCACCCAAGCAAAGCTGTTACCAGTTGTGACTGGTTTATTGAATGCTAGTGCTTTAAAAATGAGATTAAATCAGACCCACAGTCTTTATTATGAGGAAGATACATGCCCCTTGTGAAGTCCAGTGGTTTGACAATCTTAAAAACATAATTTTTTAAATTTAATGAAATAATAAAATTTTTTAAATGGAAGCATGGTAGAAGTCAGTGGGACAGACTCCAGAATCACGCATTATCAACACTATCAACAAATATTTGAGAACGCCTGGGTGGCTCAGTTGGTTAAGCATCTACCTTCGGCTCAGGTCATGATCCCAGAGTCCTGGGATCAAGACTTCTTGCTCAGCTGGGAGCCTGCTTCTCCCTCTGCTTCCTGCTCTCTCTCCCTCTCCCTCTCTGATAGATAGATAGATAGATAGATAGATAGATAGATAGATAGATAGATAGATAAAATCTTAAAACAAAAAAACAAAAACAAATCCCCAAATATTTGGTGACTGTCACTTCACAGTTAATCTAGTCATTTAATAAATAACCCCATGACAAAGCCTCTTTAGACTTTATGCTTGCAATGCAGTATTTAGCAAAGTAGACAAAGTTATGGAAATGTGCAAAAGCATCGGATATGAAGGTTAACAAGATAACCATGAAGAAAAGTACAGCACAATGTTATTTTGAGGGAAGAGAAGTGAATCCCATTCTGTTATGTTTCTACAGAAATAAGTTTAAGACTAGGATTTAGATAGGGTTGGGAAGGTACCACTGAAGTAAAGCCATCATAAATTACATTATTACTCTTGATTAAATAATTAGAGTAATATAAGTTAAAGTGCTCCTTAGCACTTGCATTTATTTTTTTTTTCTGATTACAAAGGAGAGCTATTTTAGAAAATCTGGAAAATATATAATCAAGGAAAAGTCTCATAATTACAGCACCCTGAAATATCATGCTACTGTATTTACATTTCATCACTGGAACTTGGCTATCATACTTACAGTTTTGTAATCAACTTTTTACTTTAAATAAATTCTTAACCAATATGATTTTTGACTACTGATCACAAAGTATCCTATTTGTATTAGTTTTCTACTGCTGCAGTAACAAATTACCACAAACTTAATGGCTTGAAACAATACAAAGGTATTCTCTTATAGCTCTGTAGGTTAGAAATCTGATAGATGCTAAAATCAAGGTGTTGGCAGGGCTCTATTCTTTTCTGGCATGCTAGAGAAGAATCTGTTTCCTTGTCTTTTCCAGCTTCTACAAGTCAACTGCATTCCTTGGCTCGTTGCCCCCCTCCATCTTCAGAGTCAGAATCATTGAGTCTCTCTGATTATATGGTTGTCATGCCTCCCCCAGGGACCACAGCTGAGAAAGATTCTTTACTTTCAAGAACCCACGTGATTAAGTTGGGTCCATCTGATAATCCAGGATAATCTCCCCTATTTTAAGCTCCTTAATTTAATCACATCTGCAAAGTCCCTTTACCATGTAAGATCGTGTATTCATTTACAGGCTCCTAGAATTATTACTTGGACATCTTATGGGTAGAGAGTTTTTTTTTGCCTGCCACACTATTTGTGGTAATAATTCATTAAACCAATTCCCTTTCATTGGACATCAGTTTCAAGATTTTCAAAAATAATGAGTAACAAATATTTTTCCACATAAGTCTGAGCAAACTCGAGTGTTTCCATAGGGCAAATTTCTAAAATTGGAATTTCAAGTCAAAGGTTATTTTTCCAAATGCCAAAGCTCTTGACATGTTGTTGAATTTACTTCTTGAAAGGTCTAAACTCATCTCTCCAGTAGTCTTTGAAAATGCCTGATTTTGCACCTTGGCAACTGGGAACCATGCAGCTTGTCATTAATATTTGACAAATTGACGAGTGAAAAATGATATCGCCCTATTGTACCAACTGCATTTCTTTGCCTACTAATAAGCTTAACCTCCCCCCCCCCCAAATTTTTTTTGGCCATTTGTATTTCTTACATTTTGAAACTGGTTTATTTAACTCTTTTGCCCATTTTTATATTGGAGTTTATTTGCTTATTTCTCAAATTATTTTCTAAGGGTTATCTCTACATTAATGATATTAACTCTTTTTAATATAAGATGCAAACATATTTCAACTTTGTTATTCACTTCTTAAATTTTTAAAGATATTTTTTGACATTTGGAAGTTTTACATAGTTAAGCTCTTGAGCATTGTTTATTACTATTTTTATTACTTAAAAACTTACTGTTTTTAAGGTTAGAAAGTTCTCTATTATGCCAAGATTAGGTATGGTCCAAGTCATGGTCCAAGAAAAACTCACTCTAATTTTTATTGGAATTGTACTAAAATATAAAATCATGGACAGTTAATTCATTCCCTCAATGTTGGAAAATGGAAGGAAAGCCTTCCATTTTTAAGTTTTCCATTTTACCTCTGTTAAGTATTCAATGTAGTCATCATACAAATGTCCTACACATTTTAATTAGATTGTTCCTATAGTTTATCTTTTTGTTGCTATTGTGGGAAAATATGTTTTATCATATATATTCACTTATTAATGTGAATGTATATGTTATTAATGTGACTATATGAAAAATCTATCATTTTATATCTATTTTGTAACTAGCTACCTCCTTGCATTAGCTCAGCTATCATTTTATATCTATTTTGTAACTAGCTACCTCCTTGCATTAGCTCAACTCAAGCTACCACAAGCAAAAAGCGTGTTTTATTATAAGAACACTGAGGCACATCTTACATAACCCAAAGGGATGGCTGCAGCTGCATCTTAGAATGAACTAAAACTGAGCTTTCCTATCTCTTGGCTCTGGAACTCTCTGAATGCTTGTTTCATCCTTCATTGTGTCTCCCAGCAAATAGCATACCTCAGATAGCTTGAACCAAATAAGAGGATATAACCTCCAATAACATTCAAATTTTACATTTTGCAACTGCAGCCACCCATATCTAGCTCACTGCCTTGCTGTGTTCTTGTTCCTCAACTCTTGCTCTGTCTCTTGCAAAATGCCTTGGGAAGAGACTATTGGTCAGATCAATTGCATCCTCTACTTCTGGAAGAGTCAGTGTTGGCCCAGAGGCCAAAGGCCAACAGCAGCATATGTTGGAGCAGGGGAGAGGAGGGAAGGGAGAAGAGGGTGCTGATTATTTGGCCAATAGTCAAGTATGTGTTCGTTACAATCCTCTTGAATTTTCAAGTTAAATAATCATGTTGTTATACTGAATTGCTTAAAGCACCTATAATATTAAACCATAGGAGTAATAGTGGACATCTAAACTAAAATAAAAATAGTTTTATAACTTCCTAATTCTATATTTTGTTTGTTGGTTTGTGATGCTTTTTATCATGTAGAGGAAGGATCTTCCCTAGTTTCTTTTTTTTTTTTTTTAAAGATTTTATTTATTTATCTGACAGAGGGAGAGAGATCACAAGTAGGCAAAGAGGCAGAGGCAGACAGAGAAGAGAGGAGGAAGCAGGCTCTGTGCTGAGCAAAGAGCGGGATGTGGAGCTCGATCCCAGTACCCTGGGATCATGACCTGAGCCAAAGGCAGACGCTTAATGACTGAGCCACCCAGGCACCCCTGGATCTTCCCTAGTTTCTAAGATTGCATCAAAAATGGATGTTGAGGAGCACCTGACTGGCTCAGTCAGTAGAGCACATGACTCTTGATCTTGGGGTTGTGAGTTCAAGCCCCACATTGGGTACAGAAACTATTTTAAAAAAATAGATGTTGAATTTTACTGAACCCATTTCTGGTCTTTATTCTGATGGCCACGTGTTTTTCTCCTATAACCTAATGATGTGACATTTTCCTATTAACGAAGGTCCTAATATGAAGTCATTCTTATTTTAATAGAGCCATTTGCTTATGATTACATGTTTTGGATTGGCCAAGAGTCTGTACTTACAGTGTTGGGAAAAGTATTCCTTTAGGGAATGCTCATTTGTATGACTTTTTATTTAAGGGGTAAAGATGAAAGGGATATTTGTGTGCTCCATAAAAGATATTAACTGTTTGAATTGACTCATTAAAGTATGGACTTTTTCTTCTTGTTTAAAAGTCATTCTGAAAGGTATGAGCTTGATGGGAGAGTTTACTGTATAACAGAGGAGAGGGAAGTATAAGCTGGGGAGGAGACCCTCAGAATGTGGGCTATCTTCCTGACTCCAGTGGTGGTCACTTTGATATCAGGAACAGAGGACTAAAGGACAGAGACCTGGAACTAATGGAATGTCAATGCCTGATATTCTGATCCAGAGGATAGAAGGTAGGACACCAGCCTCAAGTGAGCATCATCCCTTGGTTCTCTATCCATAAATAGTTTGTAGTGAGAAGATAGACCATTATGCCCCTTATTCTTCATGATCTTTTAATCAAAAAGGAACAGAAGTGAAAGTTGTGGCCAATTTATGCCGAGGCATTTTCTTAGTGGCTTTCTTTATGGCAATGGGGCATCTGAACCCTAGTCTAACTTCTGACAAGCCCCTTTGGGAAAACAATAAGATAATCCATTCCCACGCAATTCATCCAATGTTTCCGCTAATGCGAGGTGCAGTGCATTCACTCCTCTAATTCAACATAAATACTATAACAGGAAGAGCCATGAAATCCCTCAACAGGATTGGTGCTAGTTCAGTATCAGGTTGTCATACACCCAACCTCATGCCTTGGCTTTATTCTATCCAACAATTAGTTTTGTAAAGTGTTGATGGAGCTTGTAACTAAGCATTTTCAAGAGCTTCTGCAGAGGCCAAGTCCAGGCTTGAGCTGGACCAATGGGAGTGGGTTTGGTGGACCAAGAGCCCAACAGGGAAGAGCTTCTTGCAACTCTAGGAGCCACATTAACTTTAGTCATGGATAATTCTGCTTAGACCATGAAGTGTTATCTGCCATTGTATTTGTGAATTGGTATTGCAGATATTTTATTTAGCTCTTTTGAGTTGAGGGAAGAGGGCAGACTGATGACTCATTAAGATTGTACTTCATGAGGGGCGCCTGGGTGGCTCAGTGTGTTAAAGCCTCTGCCTTCAGCTCAGGTCATGATCTCAGGGTCCTGGGATCAAGCCCCACATTGGGCTCTCTACTCAAGCAGGGAGCCTGCTTCCCCCTCTCTCTCTGCCTGCCTCTCTACCTACTTGTGATCTCTCTCCCTCTCTGTCAAATAAATAAATAAATAAAATCTTTAAAAAAAAATAAAAAAGATTGTACTTCATGAAATGATTTGGAGGCTTTACCTCTTTCTCCTTGTGCTTATATATCATAGGAATCATATAATCTCTTTTTTAAAAAAAAGTTTACTTATTAAACTTCCCAGTCTTTCCACAAGTAATTTCCAAGATTATTGCTCTTTTTAAATCAATTTATGCCTGACCTGACTTTGTTTGTGCATTTGCTTATTTTTTAAGGGTATGTGTTTTTATTGAAAGATTAGGATGACAGCATTTACACCACTTCATGAAGCACTCCAAAGAAATACAAAAACAATCATTTTATACAAAATATAAACTGATTAACCTACACAGAGAAATATAAATGATTCTATTTTAAATTTCACTGAATAGAATAAGTAAGGTCATGAAAAGTAATAGTGCAATAGTGGGATAAGAATTATCTCTCTGTGTGTCTCCTCTCCTTTGCTATTAAGACATCTACATTTTTATACTGAATAGACAATCTTCTTCAAAAGAAACCATAGAATACTTTCAGTGTTGAATATTGTATTTTTAACATACCTGTGCACCAGCTATCTGAGAATATGTCATTAGGCAGTTCAGAATTCAGTGTTCCTATCTCAACTTTTTTTTTTCCTATCTCAACTTTTTTATCCTGGTTATCTGATAAAGATTTTAGTAAAAATATAATAATAATAATAAACCTGGCAGTATTTTCCCTATCACACA
This sequence comes from Procyon lotor, assembly GCA_028646535.1. Classification (NCBI taxonomy): domain Eukaryota; kingdom Metazoa; phylum Chordata; class Mammalia; order Carnivora; family Procyonidae; genus Procyon; species Procyon lotor. The sequence continues at coordinate 76,529,247 of CM053610.1, read as the reverse complement.
ATCAGTGTGAAATTACATTTAATGGAATGCCATGTAAATGAGATAATAAATTGATTATTACTGATTATATAACTGCCTTGAGTTTGTATGTTTTACCTGATATCAGCTGATTCACGTTTTCATTCAAATAAAATATTTATAGATCCCAAGGAACTTGAGCCCAAAGGAAGCACAAAAAAATCTCACATTAGGGGAAATAATCAATAGCAGCTGCAATAGACCAAACCCTGAATTCTCAGTAGTTTAGCACAACAGTTTATTACTTGCTCTCCCAAAGTCTGGTGGTGAGTCTGCAGAGGCTCTCCTCCATCCAGTGACTCAGGAATCAAATCTTTCTCCATCATGTGACACTGTCATTTTAGCACATGACTTCCATGGTTGCCATGGCAGGATAAGATGGAAAGTGGAGTGTTATATTAGCAATCAACCATCTTAAAGTTTATTTTCTTTAAGATTTTATTTATTTATTTATTTGAGAGAGAGAGAAAGAGCACACTTGGTGAGGGGAGGGGGAAAGAGAAGCAGAGGCAGAGGCAAAAGGAGAAGCAGGCTCCCCGCTGAGTCCAATGTGGGTCTCAATCTCAGGACCCTGGGATCGTGACCTGAGCCAAAGGCAGATGCTTAACCAACTGAGCCACCCAGGTGCCCCAGCAATCAACCAATCAACCAATCAACCATCTTAACTTTGAAATAACACACATGGCTTCCATTCACATTTTGTTGGCTAGACTTAGTCACACCATCTTGCCTAGCTTCAACAGGACTGAGAATTATAATCTCTAACAGGACTGGGACAGAGAAAATGACTACATATGGGAGTACCAGCAGTGTCTCCCACAAGTGAAAAATACATAGCACTTCGTATTCAGCATAGCTAATTGTAAATGGAATCCTAGAATGAAATTTTAACAACCTTGAAATATCAACAGAATTTATCTGCCTCATCCATCTTTAAAGGAAATGGTAACATAAAATTAAGGCCCAAAAAGATGTTAAGTAAAAAAAGTCAATACCCTCAGGGTCACCAAGACATAAATAGCTCACACACAAAAATATGCTAAAAATATAATTATATTGACCTTCAATTACAGGAAACTGTCTCCTCGACCAAGAAAGTCATGAACTGTAATTAAATATGTCTGAAATACAACAGAACTCAAACAAACCTACTCCCTTTGACAGATCTTTCACTTCCAGCTGAAGTTCTCCTTTCCACTGGTAGGTTTTATTGTTCTAGTCCCATGATATAAGGGACCAAAATAAGATAAATAAATATTGCAAACTTTCATATAAAGGCACCGGTTTCCTTCTAGTATTATTTAGAAATCCAGGACAATTGGCCATTGACTTGAATTAGTTAAAGTACGCTAAGCTGTGTGCCTCTACCACATTTTTAAAAAAGTTCTGTCAGTTTTTCTGAAAGACATATTTATGGGGGGTCATGAAAACATACAAGATGCCTTTGACCTTCATAAATCTGATTATTTAAACTTTTTATTGCATGTCTGTCTTCTGAATTTGTACGAGTCGCAAAGGAACAGTAGTTTATTTTAAAAGGCACTTTCAGAACATTCTTTGGCTCATGTTCTGCAAATAGATTTCTAATATGCTCCTGAGTGATATTAACGAGAAGGTTTCCAACATTTTCTTTTCTTTTTTTTTTTTTTTTTTTTTTAAGGATAGTCTGTACTTACTAGAGCCTTGGTAGGGCTTCTCTGCTTCAGTTTTGATAAATCCATCAAATATTCATTCTGGATTAGTGATTACGTGCTTCATCCACTTGTTCTTGACCCAACACTGCCCATGTTTTTCCCAACAGCTGATGAGGAGATATGGCTCAAGTCCATAAGCTGAATTTATACACAGTGTCCATCTTTTTATTTGAAACTTTTCCTAGGTAATAGGTTTTTAAGAAGTCTATATAGTTTTTACATGCTGCTGCTCTTTTAGGTTCATTTTCTTTTAGTAAAAATGTTTTATCCATTAACACTTCTTGTGCTAATGAATTTGCCTGATCTGCATCTGCTTCTGTTTTACATGATTTTTTTGTTGTTGTCTCTTTGCTGTTTTACTGGGGATTTTTTTTTTAACTCCCATTCACTATACGGACTATGTTTCCTTTAACTTTGTTTCCTCTAGTAATTTGAAAGTTTTGTGCTCTGTTGTTATTTTTATAGTGGTTAATTTTATATTTTTTAAAAAAAATGCTTGAAACTATTTTTATCAATGCCAATGCCGAGACTAAAACTATTTATTGGCTAAGTCTATGAAGAATTTTAGCATGCCTTTTTTTTTTAAAGATTTTATTTATTTGACAGAGAGAAACACAGCAAGAGAGGGAACACAAGCAGAGGGAATGGTAGCTGGAGAAGCAGGCTTCCTGCCGAGCAGGGAGCCCGATGTGGGGCTCGATCCCAGGACTCTGGGATCATGACCTGAGCTGAAGGCAGACGCTTGACGACTGAGCCCCCAGGTGCCCCTAGCATGCCTTTTTAATGCCCTTTTGTCTTTCTTCCACCCCCTCAGTTTTTGTTATTATTATTATTATCATTATTATTATTATACGGAATTTTTTTCTGGGCTCAAACCGTGTTATTGAGAGGCTCCATGAGCAGGGCGGAAAGGAATCAAAGGACAGAGGGATAATAAGATCTAATGTCCTCAGCCTGGTTGGGATCTCTCCAGCCCCATCACCATAGCCAAAAGCTATATATGGAATTTTAATTCATACTTTTCTATTGTACTTTATGCTGTATATATTGTCCTTCCAGGGCTATTTTTAACATTTGCGTTAAGCCTTTAATAGTATTGCAACTGTTATTAAGCCTTGATTTTCTATTTAAATTGTTATAGTGGTAGCCATAACCCTTTTAGTGAACAGCTTCTCTCTACTTATACTATTCTGAGCTGTTTCTCTCCAACTGAATAATGTCTTTGACTGGTTTTGGGGGATTTGTTGTTGTTGTTATTTTGGGGACGGAATGGGTGGTAGACTTTCTAAGCTTTTATGTTCTTGAGTTTTTTCTGTTGGCTTAACTCATAAATAACAACTCAGGTAAACAATTCTCAGACTATAAGATATCTCCTCCTGTAATTTTATAAATGTGGCTCCTTTATTTTCTAGCATTATAGCAGGAGGGAACTATGAGGCCAGCATGATTTTTTTCCCTATAGGCAAAAAATTTATCTTCTTGATTGACTGGTAAACTTCTTTACTCTTGAAATAAGAAAAAAAATATATCAGGATACCTCTAGGTATGTACCTCTTTCCCACATACATTGATTTTGCTTAGCATAACCGGCCCTAGATCTTTACTCAATTCAGAAATATTTTTCTTCTACTACATCTCAAATATTATTTCTGTTCAAATTATTTAATTCTCCTGTTCAAAATTTCCAATTTCTTCATTCTTTTAATCTTCTTCTCCTTTTCCTTTTCATTCTGGAACAACTTCTAAAGCTGGTTTATTTATTGCTAATTTGCTCTCTCCAATGTATTTATTCTAATGTTGAATTTAATTCCGTAGCTGCCTTTTTAATTTCTTCAAAATTGTTTCTCATGTCAATCAATGTTTTTTTTTCATTCCGTTCTAAGTTTGGTTTTTTCCCCCCAGCTAGATCTTTTCTTATTTCAGCTTTAATTTCTTCAATCTCATCCTATATCTGCTTCATAGAGTTTGTGTTATCTTGACTAGTTTTTAAAGCCCAAAGCAATTGTACTATAAAATTTATTTCTGGAACCTGTAGCAAATTGTTTTTTCAAAATTATGTTCTTCCCGTGACTTTTGAGTGTGATGTTCTCCCCATTTTATAATACACACTCATAATTCATCGGTTCTAAGTTTGATTTTTTTTTTCTATTTATTCATCTTTTAACGTAGAGAGGTTCTCTCAGACTGGGTTTTGCTATAAACTCCATATGTATATATGTTATTGTTTAACTTGCTTCCCCTCACGTCCACATAATTGCTGGTAGAATTCTCATTTCAGATCATAAGATCAAATTTCATTTGATATTCATATTTCCTAGCAAGCTTTTTTGCTGTTTTGAATTATTTTATTTAGTGCAAATGTATTGCCAGAAGGAAACATTGAGTACCACTGCCTGTTTATCTTTTTGTGAACAGCAATGATTCCTGCATAGTCAGATATTCTTTTTAGGTTTTTATTTATCTAAGTAAGTGAATGGTATGTTTGCTTGGCGTGTGGTAAATGCTCAGTAAATAGTTCTTCTAGTATTCAGTAGAACTCCCAAAATGCACCACAACTCTGTCAGACTTCGCTCCTTCCCGTTGCCAACCTGACCCTCTTAGATATACGCACTCCCTCGTCACACAGCTTTGTGAGTAATTATAGTCCCAGAATTCATACAAGAAAACAGTAATTAATGCCAAGGAAAATGCACCGAAAATGGCTCCAATTATTCTAGAAGTCGAATCTAGGTTAGCTTTGCTTTCTCTGGTGGGAAGACTCCATGTTTTAAAAGAAAAGATCTGTGGTAGACATAGCTTTAGAGACTGCCCTACCACCTTTTCCCTTTCTCCTACCTGTAAGGTTCCTCAGAACTTTGACTAACAGATATTCTGTTTCCTGGCATTGAGGCATACTCAGAATTTCTAGTTTTATAGAAACTAGCTTCTTTTTTTTCTGAATTATTTCTCAGTAAGTTGGAGAGAAAAATCACAATGTATTGGATTTTTTAAAATAAAAAGATATAACAACAATTAATAATTCTTTTAATTTGGGCACCTGGGTGGCTCAGTTGGTTAAGCAACTGACTTCAGCCAGGTCATGATCCCGGAGTTCTGAGATCGAGTCCCGCATTGGGCTCCCTGCTCAGCAGGGAGTCTGCTTCTCCCCCTTACCCTCTTCCCTCTTCTGCTCTCTCTCACTTTCTCTCAAATAGATAAATAAAATCTTTTTAAAAAATTCTTTTAATTTAACTGAGTTCAGTACTTATCAGTTGACCTTTTATAACATGCCTTCCCCATTTGAATTCTTTACTTTGCTGTGGGCCTGAGTACTTAATACTTAAAATAATGTGAATGGGGGAGGCATGTTGTTTGGGGTCTTCTTTCTGAACTCTTGCAGATCTCTTGCAGAATTTAGTAAATCACCATCCTGGACTAGAAATCAGGTCTCCTTATTCCTTGGCCTTTTCAACCAAATTAGCTACTTTACGTATCCCCTGGGGCCCGCTCTCCGAATAAAAGTACTAATAAAAAGTTATTTTATCAGCTGGTGGTTGTAAGAATTAAATAAGATAATACATCTAAAGCACTTAGTATACCACTTTTAGAAATTGATGCGATGACTATCTTGGTTTTACAAATGAGGAAGCCGATGCTCAGAAATTGAGATAACTTGTTGGAAGCCCCACAGCTGATCCGAAGCAGAGCCACGGATGGGACACTGGACCCTCAGAGTCAAAGCAGAACCTCAGCTCTCACCAGTAGCCACACAGCCAGGATCTCACTGAACAGTCTCCTCTCTTCAGTTCTGCTTCCTTTGCTATCCTGGGCATGTTAATTTGAGTAATACTCAGCATTCAGGGCCCAGCTGCCAAATTAGATTATGGTCCAAACAGTCAGCTGACTCCCTGTGCTACACCACATACTCTGCAGGCATCCCAACAAAAATTAATTGATGAAAATATATGGCAATCGCGCAAAGCTGACAAAAACAACTTCTAACTCTGCTGTTAAAAACTAACAGATTCCAAGGTTTGGATGTTGCTTGAGGCCTGGGGTAGAGCCCCCTGTTAGAGCCATTTCCATTTTTGCTATTTATCTAAGTGTGTGTCTTATCATGGAAAATAGCTGTCTTGCTGCTGTTTCTCATAGCAGTCCCTTTTATTAAATCAGACCCTGCGAATACACAATATGCATGTTCTGCCTAGGAAGAAAGCAGAGAGCAAGAGAGAGTTAGTAGATCTTAGAAACCTTTTCATGCCCTCTTTGCTTAATAGAAACTATACCGATCAGGTAGTTACTTGGAATAATGCTTTTCCAAGAAATGCCAAGGCTTTTGCCCATCTGAAGCTCTCAGAGACATTAACCTGAAATGAATTAGATCCCAAAGTGGTGAAGAGTATTGGAAAACCAACTTGGGCCATAGTTAGAGCCTCATATTCTCTCCATCCTCAACTATCTCTATGATCTTAAATAATTCCCACTTTGGCTAGGCTCCATTTTCTCAGATATCAAATTAGGTTTAGAGCTTACCTATGAGATTATAATGAGAATTGCACAAATCCATGTGTCTATATGCAAGTTCTTTGAGAAACAAGCTCTGAACTAAAGATCATTTCCATGGGGACTTGGACTCAGAATATTCTTTCCTCCCCGTCTCTAGGTAGAAAGGCTGTAAATTGCTTCACTGCTGTGAATTTTTTTTCTCAATAATGAGAAGATTTTCATTCAGGCTTCTTCCCCCATCTTCCTAATAATGGCCAGTAGCCAGAACTGAAAGAACAGAATGAAATATTTAAATTAATTAAGATCCACCTCTTCCTGAAAAAAAGAAATACATTTATAATTTTTCCCTTTTTTTTTTTTTTTTTTTGAGGTGTGAGGGCAGCACATACCCGTGATACCCTGATACCCGTGCCTGGCCCTGAGGCAGGGTGGGTTTCCCACTGATGCCAGTTGTCATGACCCTGGCCCTGGGCTACCTGGAGGCTGCCTGCCCTTCCTTGACATATTGTATATAAACAGTGGGGAACCAGGTGGATACAATCCTCCTTTTTCCATTCTTTCCAGTGAATCCTCTGATCCCAGTAAGTCAAATGCTTGTCTTTTGGGTCCTTACCTTGCCAATGACAGGTTTATCTATGGGACCTGAGCCTCTGTTTTGGAAGTGTAGGACAAGCAATCTTTCACATTTTCCTTTTCATCTTAAGTTCATAGAAACACAATGTATCCTCTACCTCCTTTGGGAATAAACAAACTTGAATGGGCATAACAAAATGCAATGTAGAAATACAGGTAAGGCACAGAGGTTGGGAAAGTTTCCAGAAAAGGTCAGTGTGTCAGTTTCCTAGGGCTTTTTTGTTGTTGTTGTTGTTTTTTAAACAAGTTAGCACAAACTGGCTGGCTTAAAACAGCAGAACATTATTTTTTCCCAGGCCTAGAGGTCAGAAGTCTAAAACCAAAGTGTTAGCAGGGCTGCATTCCCTGCAAAGACTCTAGAAGAAAACCCTTATCTGCCCTTTCCAGGTTCTGGTGATGCCAGGGGCTCTTCGGCTTGTGGCTGTGTGATGTCAATCTCTGCCTCCTTGAGATATGGCCTTGTCCTCCTCTCTTCTGTATCTTCCTTTGCATCTTCCTCTCTTCTGTATCTTGTAGGAACGCTTGAAATTGGATTTGGTGCCTACCCCAGTAAACCAGGATGAGCTCATCTTTAATATCGTTAATTTCCTCTGCAAAGACTCTTTTTCCAAATAGAGTAGCGTGCACAGGATCCAGATACCAGGGCATGGACCTGCTATTTCGGGGGCCACTGTTCAACCTACTAACAGCCAGAGTAAATATTTTAGGCTTTATGGGCTATCAATGTTGTAACTACTTTATGTCCCAATGTTATCAGAACTAAAGTTGGTCCACTTCTTCATGAATTACAGAGACTGTATGGGTGGAATTGAAAGCACAAAGTTATGTTTATTTGTACAAATAAGGAGGTCATGAGGAATAACATCCAAAGCCCAAAGCTGTGACTCCCTGGAAAGGGGCAAGCCGACTGCTTTTCTTAGGGCTTGGGATGAGTATTCAGAGGGGGATTGCAACATTGTAATGAAGCTGAGGTAGCGGTCAGGCACTTTCTGATTGATTCCTCTGCACAGCCTCTTTCTCCGATGTTTCTTCTCCTCTTCCAGCAATTTTGTTAGCTTCTAAAAGATGAAATTGGCATTTGGGCAGATGCCTCTAGAAATTTCATGAGTTCAGGGGGTCAATCCTGAGTGCAGGGGTCAAGGGGTCTCAGCAGTGACACTGACTACTGGCTCTGCCATTGTAGCTAGCGTGAAAGGAGCCATGGATAATACTTAAATCAATGAGTGTGGCTGTGTGACAGGAAAATCTAGTTTATGGATGCTGAAATTTGCATTTCATAGGCTTTTCACACATTATGAAATGTCCCTCTTTTTATTTTTTTATTAGTCATTTAAAAATATAAAAAGTATTTCTCAGCCATAGGCCATACAGAAAATAGGCCAGATTTGGCCCATGAACTGGGATTTGCCCAGCCTGGGTTCAAGTAATAGAATGTATTTTAAATCTTCTCGATTTCTTTTCAGAGTTCTCTAATAACCTTCTACTAAGGCCAACTACCTTTTCCGTCTTTGTTATTCTAAAGGTTTCTGTGCCTTTTGACACATGTTGTGACCTCTCTCTCTTCCAACTCTCCCTCCGGCCACGTGGATATGATAAAATGTAAATGTGGTTTCATAAGGAATACGATGAGGAAGAGTAATATGGTGACTTCCCATGGCAGGAAGGTAATGGTCTTGACCTTGTCGATGTGTATGTGAGCTCTGTGGCCTTTCAAAACAGGATATGGTAACCTCTATGGAAGGAATAGAGCCTTCTATTCCTATACAGATGAGCAGGGCCAGATGAACTAGAGATGGGGTGAGACAAATGGGATGGTTGATAGGAACTGATGACATTAGTGAGGGGGATAGAGATGGAGGGAGGAGAGAAGGAGAAGGGCGATGTAACCACAGAGCAGGGGACCTGAGAAAAGGAAGGGAGAGGAGAAGAAGAGAGAGACAGAAGGATAGAATGAGGTTGCTTATGGCAAGAGAGGAAATTAAATCCAGAGGATGCTAAGTGAACTGGAGGTTTACTTACTAAGCTGTACCAGGAAAGAGGGTTATTAGACCTGAGAATTCAGATTATGTTAGGGGCTGAAATCTCAAGAATGGAAAGAGCATTCCTCAGGGATGAAGCTGAGATAGGCATGGATGCTGGGACTTGGGGAAAGTTCCTAAGTATTTTTGATTTTGTTTTTATTATTTTTAAAATAGAATTCAGGGTGAAACAACTTTCTAAAATAAATGAATTTATATTTAGCGCGTGCATTGCCTTGGTATGGAGAAGTAGGGTCAGAGACGAATCTGGATTCATCTAGGAGAACCAGATCTGGGAGAACCCAGAGTGCGGAGGAGAAGGCAGGCTTCCCCAGGCTGGCCGCCACAAATGAGGTGGGAAGTGGACTGGATGCAGCCTCTGAAGCTAGAAGCCCACAGTGAGCCAGAAGGAACGGCTGGGACCAGACAGAAGCTGCGCATTGCTCTGGAGAGTGCTTAGGGCACTCCCCTGACAGTAGCCGGAATGCAGGGTGGGCGGACCGGGAGAGACTAGGGCAAGAAGACCAGAGAACACAGGGCAATTAGGAGCCTCTAGTCACGGTCCAGGCAGGTTCCAGGAGTGCCTGCCCTATAGTGGTGATAAAAGGGCAGGGACAGATGGGAAACACTTGTCAGAGAGAGGCACCGTGGCTGGGTGGCTGACAGGCTGCCATTTCTCACTCAGCTGTGCTGGGTTTGGTCTTGAATCCCCAGTGTTTTTTGCTTGGCTGATTATCTCCCTGGGGCCGAACTTCCAATTAGAAGTCTCCTAGAGCGCGCAGCTTCAGTAATGCGGTCTTCCCTTGTGACAGGCTCAGTCTGAAAGAACAACTCCCTGGTGGTCCCCTCAGGGATGTTGTTACTTGGAGGTTTTCAGGAACGCGATGTTCACGCCTCAGCAGCAACAGTGTGACCCTGATCACTGGGATCTTGGGAAGTCAGGAGCCTGGGAGAAAGGCAGCGCGGGGCTCAGCCTTCCGGTGAGGCCAGGCACTGCTCTGGGCACTAGCAGGGGGTGCCTGAGGGAACTCGAGTCCTGCACAGCAAGGCTCCCACCCCTGCCTTTCAAGTAATCCATTAGCCCGTAGGCTCAGGCTTTCTTGAAGTCTTGGAGGGAGGCCAGCCCCTCACGGAGACTGATGATGTCCTTTTACAGCAGGGACCCCCCAGTGGTTTTCTTGGTACAACCTGAATTAAGCTGAATAGTGCTGTCCACAGCCAGCAACTCCAGTAATGAGTTAAATGAGTCTGGTTAGGCTATTTACATGACACTGATGACCTGGAATTAGCGTAAGGAGGAGGAGAGGATGTGTGAGAAGTCAAACTCTTGCACAGGGGAGTTAAAATTGTCTCCTCTGTTTTGTTTCCTGGGTCATCCTACCTGGGTCTCTGCCCTGACAAGTTCAAAGAGTTAGCAGCCACGTGGAAGGAAATGGGGAATGTGTTGGGTGAATTTCAGGAATCTTGCTATTATTGCTTCTTCCCCAATGGTACACAACTACTCTAAGAACTAAGAGATTCATTTAAAAAAATTTTTCCTGATTCAGAAAACGAATCCTAGTTTTTAGATTTGGAAGAGACATCTGAGCACAGCCAGGCAGCGCTGGTATTTGACAAAGGGGGTCAGTGACCTTCAGAGGATGCGTGGTTCATCCTGAATGAGTTGCCCCATTTTGGTGTCAGGACTGTCTTCCAAGCAGCAGTCTTTCATGATGTCCCGCTGAGGTCTGGATGACTTCGGAAGATTCCCATTGACCTCTGCTTCCATCCTGTGCCGTGGTGTCTTGAGAGAGTCAATTAGGGTGATTGTGACCATGATGCCATTCCTGGCCTGTTCTCCTGCTGAGCTTTTGCCTAAAACTACTCTTATAAGAGGTTTTAGCCCGGGGCACCCAGGTGGCTCAGTTGTTAATTGTCTGCCTTTGGCTCAGGTCATGATCTGAAGGGTCCTGGGATTGAGTCCCGCATCAAGCTCCCTGCTCAGTGGGGAGTCTTCTTCTCCCTCTCCCTCTGTCCTTTCCCTGCTTGTGCTCTTTCTCTCATTCTCTCTCTCTCTCAAATAAATAAAATCTTTAAAAAAAAAAAAAGAGGTCTTGGCCCCATCTTTCTTTGGGATTAATGGTCATTGGTCCACCTGCTAAGGATGGCAGAGTGCAGTGTATAGTCCATTCTCTGAGGGAGCACCTTTCACTATCCCCTTAGAAATCAACTACCCTAATGAGAATAGAAGTGAGGTGATTAGGAGAGCTGTGGTCTGTGGGGGTGTTTGGTGGTATTCATCAATCATTTATTGAGCATTAATTGAACACCTGCTATGTACCCACTGCTAAGCTTGCTGTTTTCAGAATTAGAAGGAGTCAGACCTCTGACACTTCAACTCTTGGCCTTTTGTCTGAATCGGCAGGCTGGATGCCCTTTTCAAGGTTCCTATAGCACTTTGGACATGTATTTGTTAAAGTTTTTATTTCATTGTATTATAATGAAGTGCTACCCTGCTTCTCTTTTTCACTAAACAAGGAGCTCTTCAAGGGCAATTCAGTGTCATTCATCTTTGTGAACCTTATCCCTGGCACAGTGCCTGGCATTTCATAGATGCTTAGCAAATGTCCTTTGTAGAGATGGATGAAGAAAGGAAGGAACATGAGTCTAAGCCCATTATGTTATGATCACTTGATAGTTGTCACCAAAATGTTCCACTGAGGGTCTAGAGAAATGTCAGCCCTGCGGCCATTTGAGATCTGAACAATGAGAGGAAGGACAATTGAAATGTCAGCTGGTTTGGGCCATGTGCCAAGCATCTCAGGGTTCTGTTTGGTGGGAGTCCTTTCCAACTAAGTTCTGGGAAGGAACATGGTATTTATTTAAGTGCTGGCATCCACTTAGGCAGACAGGAACACATTCTGCCACCTCACTTCATTGGGACTGAAATTCTGTTCTCTTTTCGATGGCTGAAACAATGCATGGCATTGCAAAACCTTTCAGATCAGTTGGCTTCCCCAAGAGCTTCGTCTGCGTCAGTGCAGAAGCTCACGGTAGATCATGTTTCTGTGTTGACAAGCCTGCAGAACCTGCCTTGGGACAAGAAATTGGGACTACAGAGGAAATGATGGGGCAATTTCTCAGGGCCATTATATCAGTGCCATCACCTGTAACACATTTCATGTGAAAATATTGCCTGGAAGACTGTCAGAACTAAAAATAACACCATCTCTTTGTAGGGTGGTTTATAGTTTGTAAAATATTTTACAGGCATGGTCTCTCTTTTTCTGTAACCACCATTCCACTTTATAGATGAGGAAATTGAGACTTGTTAGGGTTTAGTGACTTCACACATTAACCGGTAGATTCCATGTGGTTATTAGCATCATAAGAAATTCAACAATCCTCACTTCAACTCTGGCACCCCCTAATTCCACTGAAACTGCAGAATTGCCACTGTGACCAGAAATCCCATAGAAGTCAAATATCGCGGATTCTCCATTTTTGTCTTGCATGACCCCTTTGTAACAAATGACCATGTAGACCATTCTCTACTTCCTAAGGCTGACTCCTTTGGTTTCTGTGACGGTCCTCCTTACTGATTTTTCTCCTCTGTCTTAACACCCACCATCTTAGTCTCATTTACTGGCTTCTCTGCCCCTGTGCACCCTATGAATTTTGGTGTTCTCCAAAATTTGATCTTTGGTCCTTTTCTCTTTGTACTCCACGCTTTCTCAGGGAATTCATCCACGTTCATGGCTGCAACCATACCACTCTCAGTGGTAGCTCCCAAATCTCTCTTGCCAACCCAGACGTCCATCTGAATTTAGAACATATGTCCTGTGTTTTCTGCATCTCTCTGCCTGGGCGTGCAAGAAGAACTTGGAATTCCACAAACTAGATTGTTAGAATGTTGCAGGACAGGATCTGTCCATTCAGCAGGGCATGGTTCTTCGCTTACTCAAGTCTCCATTATTTCTTTCAGTAAAGGAATATTTAGTAGTTTTCTTCACGTGGGTCCTATGTATTTCAGTAGGTGTTCATTTCTAAGTATTGTATTTTCATGACCCTTATGATATGATCTTGTTTCCATTATGGTGTATAAGTGGCTATGCTGGCACATAGTTTGAAAGCTGCTGACTTTTACACATTTGCTTTGAAACCGTCTTCTGAAATCTCTAACTTACCTGTTTTTCAGCTGATTTTCTTTGGTTTTATCAATAGGCTATCATCTGCAAATCATGATAATCCTCCGTTATTTTACATTATTTATGCCCCTTATTCCTTTTTCTTAGCTTAATTGTATTGGGTAGCATGCCTGGAACAATGTTACTGCTGGTAATAATGGTCATTTGTGGAGTTTCTGACTTTAATAAGAACACCACTTCTATTTTTCATCATTTAGTTTAAAATCCTATCATCATTAAATATATGCACTTTATATTATTAATGGCATGATATTCTATCTCTATTTTACATTAGCAAATGATGTTAAGTTTTTATTATTAAATGTCTTTTAGTTATCCGAAGAAATGATTATAAGTTTTTTTTCTCCTTCGATCTAGTTATATGATAAGTTATATGATATGATAAGTTATATGATATTAATAGAGTTCTTAATATTGAATTATCTTTGTAGTGTATCTTTTTCTAGAAAGAGTCCATTTAATTTAAGAACTTAAAATTTTATTCAGCTCCGGGGACATTATAAATGTATTAATTCTCCTTCTAAAATTCCTATTACACTATATTTTATCTTAAACCAATACCCTCACCTCTCTTACATTTTTATGTATTATATGCATCTCTGTATTTTCCTTCTGCGGTTTTGGAGAATTTCTTAAACTGAACTTTTGAATCACTGATGTTATTTTCAGTACTATCTAATCTATTATTTGCAGCTACCACTTGTAAATAAAAATTTGAAACTCAAAATCTGAATTTAAAAATCAGACTTTAAAATATAAAAATGTAAATTAAATAAATTTACATTTAAAATTGTTTAAATGTTTAAGAGCAATATTTCTCACTAAGAATGTTAAGTCCATTTTGTTTTGCTTCTGGTTCTCTCACTTTTTGAAGTAAGTTTCCTTCCGAGGAGAACATTTGCTCTGATTCTACAGATTCATTTCCTTCTTTCAAATTGCAGAACTAGCTCACATATCTGCTGATTTTTCTGTTTGCCTAACTTTCTTGAGAAAGTAGTATTTAGGGTTGTGAGTTACAGTGGTTTTATCAGAGATCATGGGGATGTTTACTTAAATCTCAAGTCCATTACTGCTATAATCAATGGGGTGCAGGTGCCCCCTCGGAAAAAGAATAAATAAAATAAGTCTTAAAAAACTCTCAAGTCTGGGGTGCCTGGGTGGCTCAGTGGGTTAAAGCCTCTGTCTTCTGCTCAGGTCATGATCTTAGGGTCCTGGGATCGAGCCCCACATCGGTCTCTCTGTTCAGCGGGGAGCCTGCTTCCCCCTCTCTCTCTGCCTGCCTCTCTGCCTACTTGTGATCTCTCTCTCTGTGTCAAATAAATAAATAAAATCTTAAAAAAAAAGAAAATCAACTCTCTAAGGAGAAGTCTGCAGCTTTAGTTGGCCATGAGGAATGGGAAAAGGCTAAAGCAAGAGACATCTGCACAAGAGAAGCTCATGTGGTGCTGAGGGATTCCTTCCAGTGCATGGTGAAGGCCATGGTTTTCTCAGAACACCACAGGCTATGCCCATACTTTAATAATTATCTAACCTCCTAAGACTTCCATTTCCGTCTATCAGCTCCCACTGTATTTTCTGAACAGTAGGAAAGACCTTGCCTTTTGTCCCAGTAATGGCCCCATGGAGTCCTGGCCCTGCTTCTCAAAGTTAGGAGCATTTGTGTGTGCGAGTTAGAATTCCCCTTAGGCGTGGGAACTAGGAATGTAATGATGTTGGAAGGCAGACCCCTGGTAGGGTGCTTCATTGTTGGGGGGATGGGGAATGCTCCTCTTTTGTTGTTGTCATAGGTTCTGGCTTTATAATACTTCCTCTGCACCTGGCTCATGGCCTTCCCTGTGGGAAGGCCCTCCCAGCTTGGAAATCAGCGGGATCGCACTCTTTACCACATGCATCCACCACTAGATCAGACTCTCCGTCATGTGTGCAGAATTGGGGACATTGGTCCACAAATCAAAGCACACTACTAGCACAGTATTTTTCCAATATAGTAGGCAGTATAATGCCATAAGCCTTTGGTGTTCAGAGCCAGCCTTCTTGGGCTCAAATACCAGCTGTGCCATGAGCTACGGGACTGATGGACTTAGTTACCTTCCCTGTGCCGTGCTTTCTTCATCTGCAATAGAAGAAAATAATAACCCATCAGTGTGGATAATGATAGCACCTCCCTCATGGAGTACTGTGATGTCAAACATTCCAGACAATGCCTCGGTCACCGTTAACTAATACAAAAAGTATCAACACTTGAGATTTCAGGAAGACACCCTTCCCTGATTTTTTTCCTTTTTATATTTATTTGGCTGTTTCATTGAAAATATTAGAAAGAGATGAGTTAGAGATCATGGGGGTTCAAATTTCCATCTTTGTCCAGAAATTCTAAAGTAATTGTTCTGAAATGAAAGCTGATCAATTCACTCCCTGATTTAAATCTTTGAATGGTCATCCATATCAAAAAGGGTAAAAATCAAGTTTGTTGGTGGGATTAACAAGGCTACCTGAGATGGAGCCTTCTGGCCTTTTCTCTAACCCGTTCCTCTCTTGCACCCCAGTGGGGCTCCAGCCCAACCAGACTTCCTGGCTCATTGCAGTAATTCACACCACAGGGCCTCGACTCATAGGGGACTTTCCACCTGAAAGCCCTCCACCTTTCCCATTCTCAACAACCATGTGCACTTTATTTTCTGTATTGCAATTCTGAAGTCTTGCTTCAGAGATCTCCTCTAAGAAGCCTACAATTGTACTAACGGATACTCCCCTTGATGATCCACATTGCTCCCAGTGCAGGCTTCTCTACTATGTGCCTGTGAGACTTTACTCCTAACTGCCATGATTATTGCAATCAACTTGGGAGCTTATTAAAAAATACAAATGATGGTTCTAGAAGATTCTGATTCATTAGCTAGGAGGGTCCAGGAATCTATATATTTATAAAACAACTGAGGTGATTCTGAGGACCAACCAGCTTTGGGTTAAAATTATATCCTCTCTGGTTAACCTGTCCTCCTTTGTGGTTAGTGTGCCTTCCTGTCTGGTTAACTCACTTTCCCCTCTGGTTAGCATGCCCTCCTCTCTCTAATAGGCCAGGAATTCCATTAGATCAGACCCTCCATCCTCGGTCTTGTTCCCCCTGGCACCTTATCCACAGACCTTGTCCTGTGTCTGCAGCTCCAGGCATTTACAAACGTGTTACAAGAATGAATGAATGACTGAGCCGCCAGCCTCCAGCCGCCAGCCTGTGTTACTCTAGGCAAGTCATTAAGCACTCAGAACCTCAGGGTCCTCGTCCCTAAAAGAGGGATAAAAGAGGGACATCACATGTTGTTATGAGAAAAAAATGGAAGAGTATATATGAAAGCACCAAGTAGACTACACCAAATGTTGCAGCAGAATGGGAGAGAGTAACCACAGGCCTGGGCTCGGACTCTTGGTGGGACACAGCAGACCGTGGGGTCTGGAGCTGCAGGAAACTTCAGGGTTCAGTCTAGCGAGCACACCACAGTTCCAGGAGGTATGAAAACCAGACCACTGAGATAAACCAAAGAAGCTACCTTCTAGGATATCCAAGAATCCTCATGGGGACAGTGTAACACATTTCTAGCACCTGGAAGTGCTCTTCAGGGAAAGGCTCATACCTCATTCATCCATAGTCTTAAGGCCTAGTGGAGTGCCTGAGATAGGACCAGTAAGTATCTGTACGCTGAACAGTGGGAGGGCAAAGGCACAGCTTGACAGCCTTCTCTCTTGTTCTTTCCTACTTCCTTGGTCCTCCAGACTGTGTGTGATGGGAATAAGTTGATATTGAATGAGATAGTACGAGACGTGTAGCCCATGCCCCACCCACCACACCTGGATGTGGTTAAGCCATTCCAAACACCGCTCTGTCTCCTGTGCCCTTCCCTGAGGTGTCCAGACTGCACACAGTTACCCACCACCCCACCACCAGCCCCTCACGGAGACTTTGAGCTTCCTGTTCTCAGATAAAGTCATCGGTGTTGCAAAGCACCTCTATTAAGGAGCGATTCTTGTTGGAGAGGCAAGTCCTGTTTAATGTAGCAAGGAAAGGTTATCATGTAAAGCTCTGTTTTCTGAGGAGGATGGGTCCCGTTCGGAGTTAGCTTTGTTCTGCTGAAACCCCGTAGATGTGGATTTGCAAGCTGTGGGAGCTGGGAGGGTTCCGTATTCTAAAAGGAGAATGACTTGAGATTTCTGGGGCCATCCAAGAGGACATGAAAGAAGAAAAGAGGGCCAACAAGACAACCTGAGTTACCCAGGGCCCCTCCTATGATTGCTAAATTCCCAGTTCTTACTAGACTCAGCAAACGGTTGAGAGAGAATTTTGCATCCAGGCGACTGAGGAGGAAAAAGAGACAATGTATCCATTTAAGAATGAGCCACAACAGGGATCCTGAGAAGGGAGACCTTGAGAATCTCCACATTTCGTGGGCAGGGCTGAGATTATAAAACCGAGAGCTCGATCCAGATCGGTGTGGACCCCCGAAGGGCAGAGCAGAGTCTTCTCAAGTGACCCCCACGACCCCAGAATTTGCCATCCTTCTTGCCAACACCACAAAGAAGGCGCAACTAACATGGGACTTGGCCTTGTCCTCCACGAGTTGCCGGTCTCACTGTGCAGACAAGATATAAAGCCACCGGACACCAGGCTTTCAGGCTGCACTTGACTGCCGGTAAAAAACGACAGGGGTGATTAGAGAAAGGCCTCAGGAAGGTGAGGGTCACCCTGAGTTGCAGCTCACAAGGCAGACCCAGGATTGGTTTGGCAGAATACGCAACAGGCTTTTCAAGAGCTCCCTGTCTGAACCTCCTCAAACCAGCCAGGAAGTCCCCAAGCAGACAAAAGCAGCTCTGTCCCCCGCTCGGGGAGAGCACAGGCCTCCCAGGATCTGCCTGTCGACTTCGCAAGCAAATCTTCCTTTTTCCTTATCATGACTTTTGAAATTCATTTCTCCAGACAGACTTTTACCTGCCTCTGCTCTGTTTCCAAAACAAAACAAAAACAAACAACAACAAAACACAGTGGAACCCTTCAGTGCATTTCCTGCACCCCATTGTCATCTACATTTGCCCTTGGCCTTTCAGAATCACCTTGAATAGGAGGAAGGCAGGCCCGGACCACCCCTCCCCCTCAGCCCCTGCTCCTGATCCGCAGACGTCTACACACAATACTGAGGAAAGTAGGCTACTTTAGAAATGCGATGTTGCAGACTTCCAAAGGCTAATGGGTGAAATTCAGTATTTCCCTTTCCACCGTGGCCTGCAAAGGTGGAGATAATCTTACAGAATCCAGAAAATGACTGCTCCAAATCACAGGACTTCAGTTTTCATTTTTAATGGAAATATGTTGATTTACAAGGAACAAAAACAGACTTCTGAATTATAGGTTTTCTCTCCCCGTTAACAACCTAGATGTGCCCCTAGAATTGATGGGCTACATTTTTCTTCTTGTTTGTGAGGGGGGTGTTGACCAGGGCTGTTGTGTTACCTAATGTCCAAAAGAATCTACCTCTTGGCCTCACTGTTTTCCCCTTCCGAATGAGATGTTAGTATCTTGGCTGTGTCTCAAATAAACGTACAATTCAGGTTCTCATTTTTCCCCCAGCGGAGCCTCTCAAATCCCTTATCATCAGCTCAACAGGAAGGAGATTACTTTGTTACCAGAATATTGAACACTGATGATTTACTTGTTTATATACGGGAGGAAGAAAGCTCTGAAATATTCGGTTTCGTGTACAATAGCTCCCGAGGGGCCGGGGTGGGGAGAGGGGGACCCAGTGTGGCCTAAGTGCATTGGAAAATGACACTTTACACAACTTCCCTGAGCTGGGAGCAAAGGACCCAAGCCTGCAGGTCAGACAGAGGTAACCGGACCCATAGTTACGCCTTCACGGCCACAGCGGGGAGGCCCCCAGCACAGACTCTCGTTTGCTGCTCTCATTTTAACAGAAGAACTACAGATGCTGGAGTCAGGCAACCTGGGCTCAAATCCCCCCCCCTCCAGCTAATAGGTAGGGACGCCCCCTGTGCCCCAACTCCTCACTAGCAATGTGACCATGGGCAAATCTTTAATTGCTTTGTACCTCTGTTTCCTAATGAGTAAAATACGGACAATAATACTTGGGTGACAGCGCCATTCAGAGGACATAAAAGCCATGAAGAGTCCAGCATGATGCCTGGACAGCCCATTTTTCAGACATCCCCTACTGCACATTTAAACTAACATTCATTTCACTTCCCTTTCCTTTAGAAGACTGTTTAGTGCAGGGGTGGGCAAATCATAGCTAAAGGGCCAGGTCCGCCCAGCCGTCTGCTTTTGTGTACGGAGTGTCACTGGGCCACATTGCCTGTGGCTGCGTTCACTCTGACAGAGAGCAGAGTGGTTGCAATAAGACCATGTGGCCCACAAAGTCAAGGATATTGACTGTTCGACCCTTGAAGGAAACATTTGCCCTCCCCCTCATCCCCCAGGCCGGTGGAAGGAGACTGGTTTTAGAGAAACAGCGGCTCCAGTGTTTATCAAGTGTGAGGCATTGAGTGGGAAGTAAACGTCCGGAACCAGCATCCCCATCCATCCAGTGAGGGTGGTACTCCCAGCCTCGGGGGGCTGGGGTGAGCAATCAGCAATAGAAAATAGATGAAGTGTCCTAGCACTGTGGCTCCTTCTTCCTGTTTTTCTTTCATTTCATAAATGGAGGGAAAGAAAAAATATTATTTTGGAGCAAGAAAAGGACTTAGAAGTGGTCCGCTTCAGCCTGGGAGCTCTTCAAAATACTGATTTCTGCTCCTCCTCCCAGAAATTCTGATTTGGTGGATGGCATCTAGTTTTTGTTTGCAGTCCCTTGGCTAACTGATGAGTAGTCCAGTGCAAGTCCAAGGCAGAGATCTAGTCCACTGGATCTTCTGGGGGGGGTGAGGGGTGTCACAGTCAGCACACATGGAGCCATGGCAGCCTCCAAGGCCCCTGGTCCCAGGTACAAGGCTGTCACTGTGGCTCAGAGAGAAGGGACAGACTGCCTTCTGCTCATTCCTCCCTTTGGACCAAGGAGGCATGGCGGCTGGACTTCTTACTGCCTTCAGACTCCTAGCAGTCTGTCCTTTCTGCAGTTCTCAGAACCCTGAGAACATAGGATGCAGGGGACTGTGACGTTATCACCAAGCATCATTCTTCTGCCTGTCACTACTGATTATTTGTCCTGGGAGGTTGCAAAGATGGGAGGCAAAAGGTCTAAGATGACCCCAAAACTGTCATGCACCTCTTCAAGGTGCAAACCTGACCACCCTACTCCTCACCTTAAGAACACACAATGGCTTCCCATTCCCATCTGGGTAAAGACACCTCCCCACCCTGCCCACTGGTCTGGAACTAGGCTACCCAGAGATTCACACTGTTTAGGAATGATATGACACTGGATGCATTACTTAATCTCGCTGTGACTCAGTTTCTTCATATGTGAAATGTAGGTCATAACAGGTTCTTCTTTGGGTTGTTATGAAGATTGAATGAGTTCATATATGTAAAGCCCTTAAAAATAGCGACTGATACAGAGTAAGCACACAGTGGTACTAACTATTATCATATCTCACACCATTCTCCCTCTCACTCCCTGTGCTCTAATAACTGGAACATACTAGTCTCTCTCCCACCACAGGACCTTTGCTTATGCTATTCCCTATCCCTCTCTGGAATGACTCTACTCCCATATTACTCTTCACCTACCAGATCCAACTCACCTTGTAGGTCTCAGCTCAGATGTCACTTCCTCAGAGAATTTTTCCTGACCCCCAAGGCTCTCCAGATCCCCCTTATTATATAATTTTATGGCCCTTCTTACTACAGCTACAATTGGGCATTTATTTGTATGTTTAGTTGGTTACCATCTTTTACCCTCATAAGACTAGAGCTCCCTAAGATCAGGGATGGCATTTGTGATCCCACCCTCTGCATCCCCAGCCCCTGCCGTAGTGCCCGGCTTATTCTAGTTTCTGTTTACAAGTGCTAAATTCTGGCGTCAGTTGGGATTCTCATCAGCTACGAGTAACTGAGGCCTGGTTACTATTTTTAAACACACAAAGGTTTATTCTATTACATAAAATAATCCCAGAGGGAGGCAGGTTGACATTGTGAGGATGCCAGAGGCCTGCAAATGCTAGACTTACCTGAAAGGCAGCAGCCGGGGAAGAACAGGTATGACGGCTCTGTGAAAGCATCAGACACCTGGACTCCTCCTCCTTTTGCTCTCCCACGCGTGGCCTCCCTTCTCACATTACCTCGTGGTCCAAAGTGACCACTGAAATTCCAATCATTGCACCCACGTCTTAGGCAACAAAAAAGGCTTGAGAGAAGGGCGAAGGGTACTCTCTTCTAGAACTCTTACACAACCTTCCACTTATATCCGTTTGGCCAGAACTTGCATGACTCAAATTAAGGTTTTGTTACTGAGGAAGAGGGAGAGAACCAAAGTTTGGGTGGGTCCACCAGCTGGCTCTGCTCTAGACAGTGATTAGGTATCATGTCCCGGAGGATAATGAACTGGATATCTGATATAAAAGGCACTGTGCTCAGAGACTCTGAAGGGGGCGCTGCTTTTCCAGAGGAGGAGGGGATGGTGTCTGACCCACTGGATATCCAGAAGTAAACAGTTGTAAATGGATGAGACTTGACAGCAAAGACATGTTGGCACTAGTAGAAATCAAACCATTATTATCCCAGGTGTTTTAATGGATTCCACCATCCCCTTCCGGGATCTTACCCCATCTCTTATCCTCACATTATCACCAGCCCTCCCTTAAAGATGGAGCCCAAGAGAGGAAGGCAAGAGTTGGGGTAGAAGGGAAGGTTTGGGGATGGAGAAGTAATTTTCTGCACTTTATATGATATCAGAACATTTCTGCATGTTGACCTTACCATGTTAAAAAAAGAAAGAAAAGAAAGAAAGAAAGAAAGAAAGAAAGAAAGAAAGAAAGAAAGAAAGAAAGAAAGAAAGAAAGAAAGAAAGAAAGAAAAAAAGAAAGAAAGAAAGAAAAAACCAAATCTGTTGAAACAAAGTGTCCCATTTCATTTCAGTGGGGAACCAGGCTTGGTAACAGGGCTGCAGTGAGATTTCAGGAGTCACTTGGAATATAAACCATTCAGCTCCTTTTAAGACACTAGCTCCTGGAGTGACCCATGGCCATCTTGGTCAGTCAGCAAGTCACCCAGGGGATTGCAACCACTCAGAGTAAATAGACCAAATTTAAAAAAAAAAAAAAAGGAAGGAAGGAAGAAAGCAAACAAGCAAGCAAATGTTGGGAAGAAAGACCTCAGAGCTGGCTGGGTAGTCATGAAACAAAGCCACTGAAGCTGTTCAAACAAATGTCTTTAATCTGTTTGTGACACCTGTTGCCTAGGCACAGAAAAGGTCCCAGAAGGTCAGAGCCCTTCAAGTCCCAGTGGGAGAGTGAGAGAATCCTTTCACACACAACCTCTCCCAGGGCATTGCAAAGCTGGGCACAAATCATTGTCTTTTCTGTTTATAGTTACCATTAACAGGAAAATTCCATTTTAATGAATTTCATCAGCATTCCAAATTGTTTTTGGTGGTAGAGGTTGGTACTAACGAGTTTGTTGCTAGAAATCACTCTCCTGACCTTCTAAATCTGGGCATGACATTGAAGGGCAGGTGTCTCTCTACAATGAGCATCCATCGCCAAGGCTGGACCCCACTGTGCTCCTCACAAGTGCTTCCCTGTGACTGTGGCAAGGGGCAGGGGTGAGCCTCCCTAGTCCAGAGGGTGGGCTCATTGCTGTGGACACAGGAGGACCTGCCTCTTCCTCCATCACCTAAAAATGTTCAGGTGGCCACATCTAGTGGAGAAGAGCAGGAGAGCAGAGTTCTTGGGGGTGGATTCGTGTAGGCACCCAAGAGTGGCTCTAGCTCTCTCTCAGCTGCACTAACTCTTCTCTCCTATTTGCTGATCTAAACAAGTGACACTTTTTCAATTATATCTAAAGTCCCCCTGCATTCTTCCCCCAGCCCTTCCAATACAGAAATTCCAGAGCCACCACTGGCTTGAAGCACAATTTGACCTTAAGCTTGACCTTGATTTTTCATTCCTGGTGTCCTCCTGTGTGTAGTGAAGGGACTGAACTCTAACAACCTCAAATCACCCTCCCCACCCTAATAGTCTACAGGGTCACTGAGGTCCCATGTGCCATCAGCATGCAAGCATATGGACACACTCACCTGATCCATGGCCTGAGTGCCTTCTAGTTGTGAGTTAAGGTTGACCTATCAGTTTCCCCCGAAGGACCATATAAACTGGCAGTTAGGACATCCTTATCTGCTGAGGTTCCTGCCTGAGCCAGTGTGGGCACCACAGGTTCTCTGGAGAGTTAGCCAGGCATTCTGCTCTGCTGTCATCCACCCCCCGACCCCCACCCCCACCCCCCATTGTCCAAGATCTCTCGAAAGCTCTGAAGGTGGCAGAACACACCTGGATGAACTGCCTTTTTGCCTCTCTTTCTGGGGCCTGTCTGGGGAGTCCGCCTAACATTGCCTCTCTAGTAATTATAAGCCCTTAATTTATATTTTCTTATTTGATCCTCACAGTGAGCACATGAGATGGAAAAGTGAAAGCCCTATTATGACTATGACCCTTTTCGATGGGAGTGAGGGAACTTTAAGAGCCGCTGGCTGAGAGGTCCTGTGAGGCAGGATGGGTGAAGGAGGGCCAGCCTTTGGGAGCTCGGAGCAGTGGCACCTCTGGGCCAAGACTCACAACCAAACTTGCACTCAGCCCTCACGGAACATCTGTAGAAACTGCTTGCCAATAAGGACACTAAGTCTCAGAGAGGACAGGGATTTGCCCAGAAGCTCACACCAGTCAGTGCTGAAAAATTTAAAAACTAGGACTCAGTTCTCTGACTCAGTCCAAGGGGATTTGGGTTTTGTTACTGTGCAGCACCAGCAAGGGCCAATGCCAAGGCCTCTGGGCTCTATGGGAAGGAAGTGAGGGCCAAACCCCTTGGAGCTCAGACCCACATGTCCCAAGGGAACAACCACCCCTCAGAAGGCCAGAGAGGAAGGCTGGACAGAGAACTCAGGAAATGTGAGGGGGTGGGCTGTGCCTGGTCGGATGACGTCCCTGGGCCCCTGTCCTGCCAACCCCTGCCCTTGCCACGCGCCTCCTTCTTCCTTGTGAAGGTGCTTTCTCCCCACACTCACAGCCCGTGTGCCCTGTCCTCTGACAACACCCCGCTAGTTCCCGGTATCACAATAGCTCTCTGGTGGGCCTCTAATGATTCTCAGAAATGAGATTTGCAAAAACGGCAGTGAAATGGGACGCTGGGTACAGGGGGAGGGCTGGGGGGGACAGGGAATTGAATCGGACTCCTCTTCCCAGGGAAGCAGGGTCTTGGGGTCTGGTGCAGGGAGGCCATTCATTCCAGCAAACCCTAAGAGGGTCTGCTGTGTATTTGGCCAAAGTTCAGTGCCCCCTCACTGGTCTGTGACATCGCATTTCAGCAATGGCCATGCTTACATGTCTTAGGGGAATTCACACATAGGAACTGTGGGGAATGAACGCTACTGCTCCCGTTTGTATTTTTCCCGTGAAATACTATTTAAGTTGTAAACCAAGCTCTTGCATTTGAGACGACAGCTACTAAGCTGATGCCTTAGCCTCGTCAGCCTTTTGCCATGTGAGTACCTCTGGGCACCTGACCACGGATCCAGGCAGTCGCGCCAACTGCTTAGGCATTGAAGTGCTTGTTGCTCCTGGTTCCCGGGCATAAGCTGGGCGCTGGACCTCTGAGAAGACACTGCATTGCCCCTGGGCATGTGCATTACAAAACTGACACTCTGAGCAATCACTCTGAGAGAGATTAAGGAGCTGAAAAAGCAGGAAGAGCAAGTAGGGGGAGAGGAGAAGAGGTACGTTCTGTGCGGAGAACTCCTTGGGAAGAGGAAAGTCCTAATTCAGGCAGCGGGATCTCCAGCTCTGACAATGCGGACTGAGGAGGCCCAACATCACCAGCAGGACAGACAACTGGGTGGTATGTAAACACAGGCCCGAGGCATGTTTACTTTCTGGAAAGCGTGTTTGTCTCTCCTGGGCTCTGGCTCTGTTTGGCAACCCCGGTGCCAGCGTCTTCCATGTGTTCCCTTGGAGGCTAGCATTCCCTCTGAGCGGGGTCACCAACAGAGACGTCCTTCCTCACTCAGTCCTCTACCCTTATTTTCCCATCAACATCTGCAAGGAGCACACTCAGAGGCCGACATCTGCTCGCTTAATAGAAGGAGACGTTAAGTCAGTGAGTGGGTGGTCCCCACGGTGCTATGTTGGGCCGGGCCGATCAGGGATTCCAAAGAATAGAAGACGCATTGCTTGCTCCTTCCTGAGAAGCATCTCTGAAAAAGTTAGAAGTGATTATAAACAAGCCATTTCTTTTTAGGTCACCAGACCTCTGTATATGCTGTTGCCTCCTCCGAGAAAGTATGTTGCGTGCAGCTCTGTGTGGATGTACACACCAACTTGTCCTTCAGGGTCCCATTTAAATATCACCCCCACTGGGGAACTTCCCTGGCCTCTGTGCCGAGGCCAAAATGGCTCCTGTCCCGCTCCATGCCTCCCGCACGTTGTACTTTCCTGCCGCACACAGCGCGTTGCATCTCACCACAATCCAAGTGTAAGCCTCTCCCTCTAGACAGACTCCCTCACAGCAGGGAGATACTGAGCTCTTACCTGACACATCGAAGGGATCACATACGTTTACTGAATGAATAAATGAATGAAAAAGCAATTAAAAAGGTGTGAATATGCAGGTTTATACGTGTAGAGAAGAGAAGACTGCTCCCATTGTTGGCAGCAGGTGTGAGAGTCCTGGAGAGTGCTGTGATATAAAAACAAAGTGAGGGGCGCCTGGGTGGCTCAGTGGGTTAAAGCCTCTGCCCTCGGCTCAGGCCATGATCTCAGGGTCCTGGGATCGACACCCCCCCCCCCCCCCCCCCCCCCCCCCCCCCCCCCCCCCCGCGTCGGGCCCTCTGCTCGGCGGGGAACCTGCTTCCCTCCCCCCTTTCTGCCTGCCTCTCTGCCTACTTGTGATCTCTTTCTCTCTGTCAAATAAATAAATAAAAGCTTTAAAAAACAAAACAAAACAAACAAAGCGAAAGGGTGAGGGGTGGGAGGGAACAAGACAATTCAGAGACCCTAAAACCAGATTGCCAAGTTTAAACCCAGTCCCATCACTTGGTGAGTGAGTTACTTGGCCTCCCTGAGTCTGTTTCCTCATTTGGAAATTGGGGGGTCTTAACAGTAGCCTTGCCTGAAAGGCAAAATGAGTTCATACACAGAAAGCACATAGGATGGAGCCTGGCACTTCTTAAATGCTCAGTACGTTAGCTAGGTGTTCCTCTAAAGGAACAGAGGTAGGAGAGAGTCTTTCCTTTATCCCCTCCTGTATTCTTTGAATGTTTACACCAAATAATTCAACAATAAAAAAATATAAAAATAAGTTCAGAACTTCTGCTTTCAGCCATATGGCAGACCAGATATCCTGATTGATGATCCTGAAATTAACCAAAAAACTCTGCATACGATACTACACGTGAATGCAAACTTCTTAAGTGGATTCATTTTCTTGCAAGAAAGTCAGGAATACTAAGGTCAAAATTTAAACGAAGGCAAAAATTCTAATTACTGGACAGAGTAGTGAAGCTAGCTTTTGTCTTGAGGGTATTTGATCTCGACTTTGGCTCACAAGGTAAGGTACGGGAACAACACCCAGAGCCTAAGACCTTCCTGTCATGAGTTGTCTGACATGACATTTTCTTAAAGTTGAGAAGCAAAGGACTACCCCCTCAGTATAAAAAGAGACTTGTAAATAAATGCCTACGCTTCCAGGGACCATAAGGAAAATTGCTCATCTCTAACCTTGGTACAGAGTAAACAGAAAAAAAAAAATGTGTTCTGAAAGGAGTCCACACATGGGTATGCAGGCCAAATTCCTATCAGCCGATTGATCTAAAAAAAAATCTCACACAGAAATCTAGTTCACAGTGGTCCCAGCCTGGAATGGAAGTGTTCCCAAGTTCTTGGCAGAAACTACTGCAAATCTCGGAAGGAACCTGCCTTCTACCCAGGCATCAATGAATTCTCACAGATAAAGTTCCAAGGAAAATAAGCAGGATGCAGTCAAAATGAAATAGATAATGAAACAGATCAATGTGAGTGAGAACCTGCAGGAGCAGACCCAGGGAGGCTTCAGCTATTGGAATTAATAGAGACAGAATATAAACTACGTGTGTTATGTATACAGAAATAAAAGAGAAGCTATAAACAAGAAGATTGAAAATATGAGGACCAAGTGAAAAATATAAAGAATGACCAAGCATGTTGAAAAATAAGCAAATCAAAATTATAAAAATGAAAAATATTCAGAGTTGAAATGTAAGTTAATAGGTCTAATAGTAGATTAGATCTCCTGGAGAAAGTCCATGAACTGGAAGACTGATCCAAACTAAGTATCCAGAATGTAGCACAAAGACACAAAAAGATAGATTTAAGAGAAAAAAACTAAGTTGACTAAGTTAGGAAATAAGTGGTCTCTCTGTTTCTTTTTAATGTTTGATACTGCAAAGTTGTGGTCCACCCCAGTTTCATACCAGTCCATTCTGAGAGAGTGTACAAATTATTTACTAAAAAATACAGACCCATCAGAAGATTTTTCCCACAAGTGAAAATATTCTTAAGAGCAATTCAAGAATTCCAAAATTAGATCGTACACACCTTAGAGCTTTCATCGTTTACTTTGTGCAGTTCCTCCTTTATCTTTATAGGGATACATTTTTATGTCTTTTTGTTTACCAGATTTATATTGAAAAATTATAATTTTCTAAAAGCTTCAGAAGATCATATTTTGGGATGCTCCATTAATAGGATTTGCATTAAATGGGCACCTGGGTGGCTCATCAGTTAAGCTTCTGACTTCGACTCAGGTCATGATCTCAGGGTCCTGGGATCAAGCCCCACATAGGGCTCTGCATTCAGCAGGGGATCTGCTTGTCTCTCTGCCCCTCCCCTCACTCATGGTTTCTCTCTCTCAAATAAATAAGTAAAATCTTTTAAAAAGATATTTGCATTAAAGATATTCAACTAATTTTAAACAAAATGCAACCAAGACTTAGAGGACACGGAT
This sequence comes from Procyon lotor, assembly GCA_028646535.1. Lineage (NCBI taxonomy): Eukaryota > Metazoa > Chordata > Mammalia > Carnivora > Procyonidae > Procyon > Procyon lotor. Next base: position 76,501,025 of record CM053610.1, on the reverse strand, counting down.
GCAAAAAGTTTAGTACTATTATGTAGGTTAATTCACAAAACAGTTTGTCAAAGGCTTAAACACTTCCAAAATCCTATTACAGTATACTTTTGTGTTCAACATCAACTTTACTACCAGAAAAGAAAAAAATTAGTTCAGTTACTTTGCACTTACAAAAATTTCTGTAAATTTCAACAACTTCAGCTCCTATTTTATAATTGGTAAAACACCAGAGCTTTTTTGGCAAGTTATAAGTCTCTTAACCTATTCCAAGTATATCTCTGTTCCATAGGTTTCTTAATTTAGCAAGAACATTATTTTTATCCCATTGTATTCATATTAATATCAAAGCAAAACAATTTATCTTCACTGTTGAAATTTGAAATGAATTCATGATAATATTCACAGTATCAGTTTTTTCTACTCCCAAAAACTTTAATTCCATGAATTAGATTACAAAAAAATTGAACCATTATTGAAATTACCTGATCTCCTATTTGAAAAATCTGATGATAGTGATATAAATAGAATTGTTTAGCTATTTGCCAAGTTCCTCTGCTAACCGAGCCAAGATACTAATAGTATCACTTGAACTTTTGTACATGCACAAGAAAAACTGGAACTGAAAATTAGTAAAATTAATTTAGAATGGTCATTTAATCTAAATAAAAAGTCATGCTTCTCAGAGTAACGGGCAAACACACCATTTTCACCATATATGTCACCATCTTTGGACACATTTGGCTTAAAGTAACTACTAATTTTTTGGTGTGGATGCTGCTCCTTCTTCATCCGATTGGTACCCTCTTGTTTTCACATGTTCAGCGGTAGCACTGAGGCTCCATAGAAGGTAAATGTCCACAATCCCTTTGTGCAGGTCACACATTCATCATTAATTTTAATGAAAAGCAGAAATCAAGCCTGTAATTTTTCATTAAATATATACTTTTGTTTATAACTCATTGCTGTCAAAAAAGTTTTTTAACTAAGAAAGTACTATCATCAGCCAATCAGTCAATAAAATAAATAGTTGTGGATTTGCATGTACAATAAAAGGCAAAATCACAGTAGCAGGGGTGTCCAAATTATACAGTAGAATTGCTCAGCCTCCATTCCGCTCATGTTATTGATAATTGTCCTGCCACCTATGCTCTGGGGACCTGGGCATTACAAGGCTGCAGACAGAGGATACAGAATAACTGTTTATCAGGTGGTTGACAGGACCAGCAGCATTGAACAATAGTCCCACCGCTCCCTAAGTCTAAGCACACTTCCTTTCATCAGTGATTGTCCCACCCCATGTACTTGAATGGGCAATTAGGGTGGAACAAGTGAGGCATTCACCTTGGGTGCAAAATTTAAGGTGGCACAAATAATTCAGCAATCAAACTAAAAAAAAAATGTCAATGCATTATTTTAAAATATAAAAAATGAACGCAAAAAATCTACACTAAGCAGAAAATCAAAATTTTCAATAAAGATAGGGTCTAACTTTTCACTTGTACAACCCTAACAGTGACAAGATCCTGCGCTCATCTGGTGAATAAAGGAGGTCTGTGGGAGAAGAGAGGCTGCCCTGGAGGGTGAGGAGGAGGTGGGAATGTGCCATGCTCTGAACTCCCTCTAACCCAACCCTTCCGTCCCTGTTGCCCCTGCTTTAAGTTTTCATGCAAATCCGGCCCCGCCTCTACAGGCAAAAGACTTCAGGATATTGTACTTGGCTTTACGGCTTTTCCCCCCATAGTTCATTTCAGGCCTTAGTCATGTGTGCTTTCCTGGCAGCCCTGCCTGGAGACTCTATCTGAATCGCCTTTGAACCACATGGATCCTTAGGTCACACATGGGACAGGATGACTCGGACATCAGTTAGCCACGTCTCTCCTTCAGTTAACACTAAATTGTCCCAGGCTCTCGGTTCCATCTGTCTTTGCATCTATTTCTTATGGTTTTATCGCCTGTGCCATCAGCTGGTACTTTTTAAAATGAATCCGACAGTGCTGTGAATCTATGTTGGGCTTAGAGTCCAAAAACTCGTGCTTCTTAGAATTTTGCATAACATAGCAGTGAGGACTCAAGGGACTTTGCCATTAAGAAAAATGTTTTGGTAGTGTGTGAGCTTCAGGTCACTTCTTTTGGCTGCTCAAAGGCCTCTTTGGTTATAGTTGGGTGATGCTTGAGCTTAGTTGAGTGGACAAAGTTATTGGTCAAGTGATCTGGCTAAGTGAGGAATTTGATGATCAAAGAAATGTCCTAGAAGAGAACCCCAACTGATACCCCAACCGGTGTTCTCTGAGATGGAATGGGGTGGGGAGTAGGAGGGGAAAGGGTGGAGCAACCTCTTGTTCAGAGGAAGAGCTGGAGGGTGATATCATGTAGCAAGACTGAATTCTCTACATAACGGTCAGTGTGGAAGTCAGTCAACAAATACTTATCGAGAATTTGTGTAAGGGTTTAATATCAAGAGATGGTAAATTCTGAAGATGCAGGTCCAGTGAAATCCTTCCTGCAGGACCTGGATGTCTGTATGACAGAAAACACTGAGCAATAATTATTCCTACATAATAGTCTCACGTATGTTCAGACTGGGAAGAATGATGTAGCTCTCCTACTGCATTTATTTTTATTCAACAACCATTTATAGAGCCCCTGCTATGTACTGAGAAATTTCATATCCATTTATTCAATTAAGGTTTCACTGAGTTTTTACTATGTCCTCGGCACTGAGGGAAGCCAAGGAAACCAGCCTGAGTAAGTCACAGCAACTGCCATTTGCAAAGAATCTGTCCAGGATGAATTAAGACAAGGTAGACAGGCAAATGAATTGAAATGTGGTCCACACGAGGTTAGAGATCTTCATAGCAGGAAAGGCAGGGCACCTAAACCCAGTCACAGGACATGGTAAATTGGCCAAGACATGAAAATAAATAGGAGCCCGCCTGAAGGAGATTAAGGAATAAAATTCGTGACCACTGTCCTCAGATGAGGGGCCAGATTCTGGGGTGACGAATGGCGGCTGGCCGCTTTTCTAACTCCTTGTAGGCTGTAAGATCTGTCCACCCAATGATAGAGTCCTCCATCTGCCAAAGCTGAAGAGTGTTTCTGAAGAGTACACTGTGTTCTCCTACGGTTCTAAAGCCTCCTGCTCTTGCCTTCTTATCAACTAGACCGAGGATCAATGAACTACGGGCCTGGGCCAAGCCCAGTCCCCACCAGTTTCGTAAATTATCTTATTGGCACACGATCATGCACAATAGTTGCCTTGTCTTGCTTTCACACCACAAAGGCAGAGTTGAGTAGTTAGGACAGACACTGTGTGGGCCACAACGCTTAGAATATTTCCCATCTGGCCCTTTCAGAAAAAGTTTACTGACTTTTGAACTAGACTATAGCAGCCATGCTCTCAGCTGTCCCTGTTCCTCATCATCTGAACCCAGGGGATGTGGCCCCTTGACGGAAACCATCCTGGGAGGAAGTGAGTGCAGATGAGGGAAGGCAAGGACAGGAACTGGAGGCAGGGCCTGGGAGGTGAGATCTCGCAGCAAAGGAAAGACATCCTCTCTGCCAGGTGACTTAGAGCTGGTATAAGAGGACGTTATGAGGATACTGGGGCTTATCAGAAGATTGGAATTCTTTTTCACAATAAGATTGTGTCGCTGTGCCTTTAAAAAACTATGTGTACCCTTACATTTTGCAAGATTTCAGAGACTTTATGGAGAGTTCTTTTTATAAAACACGATCCTGCAAGAGGAAGGTGGCGCCTCAGGTGTTTGAGCTGGGAGGCCCCATACCATTCAAATCAGAGTCCCAGCCCTCCGCGGGCCTGTAACAACGTGAAGTGGAGAACATAATCCACATCCCACGCAGCCGCCCAGACCCCTGTCTCTGGCAGCCTGATGATTAATGCGTAAACCAGGAAGACATTTCATTGACTGCCTTCTGGTCTCTTGAGCACAATGCAGTCAATAAATATTTATTGAATGCATTTTCCTAAGGCTTGCAGCACTTGCTCCATGATAAGTCGTAACTGAATAAGCAAGAATTATTCAGGGTGGTTACAAATAAATATATAAATGTATGTTAATGGAACCTAAGCTAGGAATGGTCAGCAGGAAAGAAAATATGCATCCATCTACGGACAAGTTATCCCAGTGGTACTAGAATTTGGGTGAATAAGAAAGAAGCATGAGACGTAAGCTCCAGAAGTGAGGATTGCCAAAGAAAGAAGGGAGAAAGGTAAAAAAGAAGAAAGGCGTAGAGAGAGATTTATATAAACGGCTCTATTTTGAACAAATGAAAATACATACTTTTTTTAAGGCCAATCTTTTGTATTCTCTCTGGCTTTATGTGGGTAACACTTTCATCTGTCACCGAAATGGCTCCTCCGCTCAAGAAACGGCAGAGTTAACTGAAATGGGCTCCCAAATTGTAATTTTTGCAATAAAGATAAAATATGGCTTTCTGCAGCCCGTTTGGAGCTATAGCACCAATATGCCGATGCAGTTCCCCTTAAGCCCCAGTCACATTAGATTCTGAATGGCGTATCGCCAATTTGGGCACGGGCGTGGGTGTTAAGGTACGTTTATTTAAGACTGAATGCTTATCCTGAGTTAAAGGCAAATTAAAATCTTGCGTTTGAGATAATATTAAAAGGGGGCAATGTAATGAGCCCATTCTCCTCTGTACAGTCTCGTCATGCTCCTGTGGAGCCTGGGAATGCACAACTACAGGGAGAGCAGAAGCCTGGATGGTGCTAGAGAGGAAAGGCATCTGCGTGGCTAGG
>CM053610.1:76476372-76495766 GCA_028646535.1 Procyon lotor | reverse complement strand
ATATTTAAACCCCAAAGGCAGCATAAGACCTAATTCCTGCTCCGGCAAAGAATGCATATTTTAAGGGATGGATCCATAAGCTTTGCAAGAAAAAATACACAGAGCAAGATGCCTTTTAAAATGGAGGATGCAGGGGCGCCTGGGTGGTTCAGTGGGTTAAAGCCTCTGCCTTCAGCTCAGGTCATGATCTCAGGGTCCTGGGATCGAGCCCCGCATTGGGCTCTCTGCCCCGTAGGGACCCTGCTTACCCTCTCTCTCTCTGTCTGCCCCTCTGCCTACTTGTGATCTCTCTCTCTGTCAAATAAATAAATAAATAAAATCTTAAAAAAAAAAAAAAAGGAAATGTTAAAAAAATAAATAAATAAAATGGAGGATGCAGAATTGATATGATTATAATTGATAGGAAATGCTGATTGGAATATTTATTATTCCTAAGATCTCTGCTACATTTCAAAGGTGGCACAAATTCAAATGTGTGGACACACTCATTCGGGGCTCCATCCCAGGTAAGAGGACATGGGGAAGTGGCTTCAAGTCCTGAGTCCTCATTCACGTTGCTTCCCCCTTCCTGCCAATGAGGTTTCATCCCCCCTGGACTTTAATATACCCAAGTGCGTCTGTCTCAGCAGGAGGAGACTGTCTTTCATCCCTGTGAGGCATGCACTGTTAGCCACACACTGACTTCTAGATGTTCAAAGAACAGATGAAGATTGTTCATCTGTTTGAACAATCTTCTGTTTTCTGTTAGGCTACTCCTTTCTCATACACACGTTCATCACCCCTCAAATTGTAGAGACTGACATAAGATTGCTAGCCTTTTAAATTGCCACACAAGGACCTTTTTTTTAAGATTTTATTTATTTTATTTGACAGAGAGAGAGAGATCACAAGTAGGCAGGGAGGCAGACAGGGGGGTGGGGGGAAGCAGGCTTCCTGCTGAGCAGAGAGCCCGATGCGGGGCTCGATCCCAGGACCCTGAGATCATGACCTGAGCCGAAGGCAGAGGCTTTTAACCCACTGGGCCACCCAGGCGCCCCGCCACACAAGAACTTTTAAAAAACCACTATTTTTATCAACAATTCCATAGTCCAAAAAGGATAAAGACAGTCTTTATATTGAATAAATTGACAACATTGTTCTTGTCCTTCTAATTCTAACTGTATGCCTCTGATCTCTACTTGGTTATCATGTCCCCAGCATCAGCATTCTAATGATGAAAACATCTCACCCAGAATGTGGCTAGATGGGTTCTAAATACTTGAAAACCTCGTTGTCTTTTCTTATGGATTTTAGAGTTTTATGTCCAAGAGTCATAAAATCTAAGGATAGAATGTGCAAAAGGGATCAGAAAATAGTCATAAAAGTCAGCAGAAGTCAAGGGTTTCCCTGGAATTTTTCGTTGGTAGCCACAATGCTCATGACCAATGCACATTTTGGTGACCAAATCAGAAATTTGTCCATCCTTCTCTGTTCCAGGTACATGGCCATCATCCATCCGCTCCAGCCCCGGCTGTCAGCCACGGCCACCAAGGTGGTCATCTGTGTCATCTGGGTCCTGGCTCTCCTACTGGCCTTCCCCCAGGGTTACTACTCGACCACAGAGACCATGCCCAACAGAGTGGTGTGCATGATTGAATGGCCGGAACATCCCAACAAGATCTACGAGAAAGTGTGAGTAAGGATGGCTCCCCGGTGGTGCCTCCTTTGTCGTTTCTGGTTTCTTCTTGCTCTCTATGTCCTTTTGTTGGTTACAATTTAGGGTCTATGTATAAGCACTTCTCATAACCAGTCTGATGTTAGGTTGATGTGTCCATCATTATCAAGGGACTCTTATGTCCCAAATACTACTGTGGACTTGGAATGACAATTTTAAAAATGTTAAGACCTGGATCCTGTTACAGCCTCCCATCCAAGCGTTCTTCTGTATCCTCCTGCGGGTTACCAGTGGGCGACTCTACCCCGCCAGCGTCTGCATTGCTTTGCCTGGGAGCTCTTTCCTCCCCGGCAGAACGCGTCTCTGCGCTCTTGCTAGGCGTGCCAGCAGGTAGAAGAGTCATCCCCTGCTCCCAGCAGCTCTCGACAATGGATAGCAGCCAGTGTATGAGCACCCCAGCTCCCTCAGCCTGCAGGCGGGATGTCTCTGAGGTTTTGCACTGTGTCCAAGGTTTTGTCTCGGGGTGAAGCTCCAGTGACCCCAGCTGTCACACCCTTCCCCATACCACTGCCCTACTCCCTACTGGTATAGTCACTTGCACTTGAATCTTTATCTCAGGGTGTGCCTCTGGGGAAAACCAAGCCACAGCACCTATCTACCAGGATTTTCTAGGTGGGGAAATAAGATACATATTCAAAATGCATGGGAAGGCAAGGCCAGTACAATGAGACCTTGTGAATTACAAGTTTCCCTGCAAGGTAGGCCTCCTTATCTCCGGAGACCTGACTGATCACATTTAAGGGATTTCAAAGAAATCCCGGTAATTTTCTCCGGGACTTCTAGAGGCGACGTGAAATGGCTTATTCTTTGTTTTGTTCTGCTCAGGTAAGTGGCGATGTGACCTTTCTATCACCGTCAGTTTTCTGGGCTCAGAGAACATTGATAATGTGGGTCCTTTTGAAAGTTCTCTATAATTCTCCAATCTCGGCTTTATTATGTGAATCATAAGAGAACACTGGCGTTAATAATCCAATGATCTATGTTTTAATAACAAGATTGCCATTACTAGTTCTATGACTCTGGGCAAGGATCACAGTCCCCCCCTCATTGTTAAAATTGAAAGTGATAAAGCGCTGCTTCCCATAAACAACTGCTGTGATGTGCAAACGAGATAATGTATCCTCACCGTGTAAGCTATTAAATGCCACACAAAAGGTAAGGTATTGCTATCGAACCAAATTCATCAGATAGCAGTAGAATCATTACGGGCCTTTAAACTCATTAGACGGTAACACGAGACACTACCTGTCGGCTCCCAGGATCTGAGGGTCTGAAAGCCTGCTACAGAGAGTTACACTGCTGCACCTGTTCCTTGGAGCATGGAAATGGGGCTTGCCAGAAAGCAATACATAAAGCCCAGGCTTTGCCTCCCAGACACATGCAGTGGGATTTAATTGATCAAGCAGTGAGGGGATTAATGCTCAACCTAGAAGGAGACACTGAAAATTATTCTTCCAAACGAAACTACAAGCCTGAGTGGGGTCTCAGCGGGAGAAAGAACATAGCTTTCCAAGCTGTGCAGGGCCTGTGAACATGTTCGAGCCAGAAGATTCCCTTTCCTCAAAAGGGAAAAATGAAAGCCCCTGAATTAAAGCCCCTTCTATAAGCTGCTTAGAAACTGCTTTGACTTGGTTCTCATGATTTTTTTTCCAAGTCTGCTTACCTTCCTACAGTTTTGTTTCAAAATATACAGTCCATTTATCTTCCAACAAATTCCAAGTTTAACCTGAAAACAAAGGTATTTCTATGGATCTCTGAAGTCTTGCCCAAGAAATAATAGTTTTTAAAGTTTTACTCTTGAGCATTTTGCTGTCTTAATGCTTGTTAATGACTAAGAAAGCGCTTTGAGACTCGATACAGTGTGCGGATTGTCTTCTTTCCTTGCGATGAGAATTTAGGATGGCTGGGATAATTTAGAATTAGGGTGAGAATTTAGGATGCACAGCACTCGAAGCATGCTTAGGTTTGCCATCACTGTTTATTTCATGATTTTTTAAACTTCTTTCTTTTTATTTGTTTATTTGTAAATTTTTTTTCATTTTTATTAAGTTTTTAATTTTAATTCCAGTATAGTTAACCTACAGTGTTCTATTAGTTTCGGGTGTACAATGGAATGATTCTGCCATTCTGTACATTACTCAGTGCTCACCATGCTAAGTGCTCACCTGTCTCACCCAGCTCCCTACCTCCCTCCCCTCTGGTAACCATCAGTTTGTTCTCTATACTTAAGTGTCTGTTTTTTGGTTTGTCTCCCTCTTTTTCCATTTGCTCATTTGTTTTGTTTCTTAAATCCCACATATGAGTGAAGATGAATGGATAAAGAAGATGTGAGATACACACGTACACACAAACACCCCCCCACACACACACAGAGGAATATTACTTGGCCATAAAAAAGAAGGAAATCTTGCCATTTGCAACAACATGGTTAGAGCTAAAGAGTATAATGCTAAGCAAAATAAGTCAGTCAGAGAAGGACAATACCATGTGTTTATTTCATGACTTTAATCTTAGAAAACGAGTCTGGAGAGCAGCATCTGATTTTATCTACTCAAGATGTGTAAAATGTTTATGGATACAGTAGTAAGTTGTAAGAATCTGTATTTGTCATTCGTATAGGACGTGCTGTGGAGCAAACATAAGTCAAGTGAGTAGTAAGCTTTATGTAAGCCTGTTTCCTTTTTGTCAATATCCTTCATAATGCATTATGATACACTTTTAGAGAATTTAAATTTTACTAGCTCTAACCTAAGTACTTCATTTATTGTCTTCTGCTAGGACTGATTGCCATTTCCACAGCCGACAATAATCCCAAATTTGAAACCAGAAGGAAACTTTGTTTAAGGCAGTATAATAATTAGGTTAAGAACATGGGCTCTGGAGTTAAATGAGGGCTCAACTCCCAGCCACATCACTCTCTAGTTGAGTCATCATGGTCAAGTTATTTAAGCCTCTAAGCTGAATGGAACATTCCACATAGAGGTGTTGAGAGAAGTAAATAAGGCACATGCTTAGCCCAGTGCCAGGCACATGGGAAGAGTCTGGTGAGTGTTAACTCCTGCTGTCAGCATAGTTCATTGACCTGGATGCATGGGTAGATGATTAGCAGCAGACAGTGTGTTGGGCAGACGCTTAGGCCCAATTTGCCTGATGAATAATTTGTGCCAGCTAATTACATAAAAAGGTTTTGTGAAAAATCTTAGATTGCTGCATTTGCCTTCTGGCTGCATGCTGAACCTCCAGCCCTGATCATTCATCATTCAGACTCTTTATTAATACATGGATTAAATTAAACACTATTAAAGAAAGGCAATCCAATAAAAGGACAGGCAAAAGTTTTGAACATGCACTTCGCAAGGAAATGTCCAAACGACCAATTAATATGTGAGGAGGCACACAACTTCATTCATCACCAATGAAATACAAATTAAAACCATAATGACAACTTACTCCACCCATTAGATTAGCAAATGTTAAGAAGCCTGACTCAGGGGCGCCTGGGTGGCTCAGTGGGTTAAGTCTCTGCCTTCAGCTCAGGTCATGGTCTCAGGGTCCTGGGATCCAGCCCCGCATTGGGCTCTCTGCTCTACAGGGAGCCTGCTTCCTCCTCTCTCTCTGCCTGCCTCTCTGCCTACTTGGGATCTCTCTCTATCAAATAAATAAAATCTTAAAAAGAAAGAAAGAAATGAATTAAAAAAGAAGATGAAGAAGCCTGACTCAACTAAGCATTTAAAACTTTTGGTGAAATTAGGAAACAATGAGAACCTTTGTAGATTGCTAGAAGAAGCATACATTGATAAAACCATATTGGAAAACATTTTGTAGTATCCAGAAAAGCAGAAGCTATCCACACACTATAATCCCACAGTTTCACCCAGGGGTAATTGCCCTAGAAAAATACATGTGTGTGTGCACCCAAACACAGCTAGAGTATGGTTCATGTCAGCATTGTTCTTAATGCCCCAAACTGGAGATAGTCCAGATGTCCGTCATCGGTAGGATGGGTGAAAAATTGTGGCACAGGCATGTAACAGAATACTATGTAATTAACACAATGAACAAAATGCAGCTCTGTGCAACATGGGTGGCTCTTACAAAGTCTTAAAACAAACTAAGCGAAATGAATGTACATCCTTAAGAGCACATCAGTAGGTGGTCAAACTATCAATGCAAACGAAGTTGTAGTCACCACGAAAGTGAAGATATGATTCTCTCGCGTGGGAAGGAATGGGGTGTGATCAAGAAGAGACACTTAGAGATGCTTTTGAGGGGCTGACAATATTATATTTCTCGAGCTCTGTGGGAGTAGCATGAGTGCTTGCCTAATAACCATTCATAATACCAGGTGATTTTGTTCATCCACCTTTTTCTGGAATGTATGTTACATATTTTTAAACTGTAAATTAAATGCTATTCACAGGATTTTGCTTTTACAAGCTCTCAAGAAACTGCTCTCATTGGAATAACCCCAAAAGTTCCTTCCTAAGAAATTACCTTCTGAGGCGTGGAGCTTTGCCTAGAATTATATTATTCATAAGTTTTTACCTTTGAATGAGCCAAAGTATGGATGGACCCCGCTTTATTCTCATGCTTACTTGACCTCATGCATTTTGCCTTGCTGACTCCTATGCTTCAGCCCACCTAGAATTTCCCCAACTGGTCTAAGAGCATATGGGACAAATGTTGTCCCTGGGAGGAGTGGCAAACATTGAGCAGAGCATAAGGCCTAGACAGTCTCCACAGCCCCCACCCCTTGCTGCTATATTCATAAGCATGTACCTCTGGGCAATAAAATGCTACTGACAGACTTAGTCAGTTTCCTGGAAAATCATTTAAAACTTTATTTTGCATTTTTAAAAATGAGTAAATTATGGAGTATATTGAAAATTCCTATAATTTCTCTAATCATCTGTATGCCCATCATTCATGAAAGGCTCTAACATTTTGATGAATATTCTTCCAGTCTCTTACTCCCTCTCTAGGGAAATACTGTTCTTAGTTTCTTTTGAAGTGTCTTACATGCATAGGTCAACACAAATATAGATCGTTTCCCTCTCTGTAACACAAAATGTAGCTTTCTATGCACATCACTCTGTATCTTATTTTTAAAATTTAATATATCTTAGAAATATTTCCGTATCACTTCATGAAGAGCTTATCTATTCTTTCTCTCAGCTACACAGTACTCCAGGCTACAAATGTACAATGTTATTTAACCAATCACACTTTGGATGGACTTTGGATTATCTCTAGCCTTTTGCTAATACGGAGTGCAGCCTTGGATAGCCTTCACATATATCATGCAAGGCTACCTATAGCAAAAAAATTCCAAAAATGAAATTGCCGAGTCAAAGATATATAACATTTTAATTTTGATATTTGCCCTCCATATGGAATGGTACTAATTCACATTCTCACCAGGAGTGTATGAGAGTCCCTGTTTCTCTACAGCTTTTCCAACAGCGTATTGTATTGTCAGGCTTTTAGGTTTTTGCCCATTATACTTAAAATTTGCATTTCTCTTTTTACAAGTAGGGTTGAATATCTTTTCATAATAAGAGTAATTTGTATGTACATCTCATTATCTGCTCATTTCATTTGCCATGTCACAAATGATTTCCTATGTCATTAAACATGTTTCTATAACCTGCTATGAGTATGTACATATACACATATGGTTATATGTGTGCATAAATAATAGTTTTGGGGGCACTTGGGTGGCTTGGTCAGTTGAGTATCTGACTCTTGATTTCAGCTTAGGTCACGGTCTCGGGGTCGTGAGATCCAGTTCTGTCTCAGGCTCCACGTTCAGTGGGGAGTCTGCTTGAGATTCTTTCCCTCTCCTTCTGCTCCTGTACTCTCTCTCTCAACTAAATAAATAGATCTTTCAAAAATTAATGATAATTGTGTTAAGGAGTCTGCTCTTTGAAAATTGATCACACCAGTGGGTTCTTTCAGCTAACTTAGGATAAAACACTAAACTTTAAAACAAGCTGTTTCTAGCTATATCCCTAGATCCCTACAGGAACTACTTTATTTTTTTAACTGTTTTTAAGATTATTTATTTATTTATTTATTTATTTATTTATTTATTTGACAGAGAGAGAGAGAGATAGCACAAGTAGTCAGAGAGGCAGGCAGAGAGAGAGGGGGAAGCAGGCTCCCTGCCAAGCAGAGAGCCCGATGTGGGGCTCTATCCCAGGACCCTGAGATCATGACCTGAGCCGAAGGCAGAGGCTTTAACCCACTGGGCCACCCAGGCGCCCCCCCCCCAAGGGACTACTTTAGTGTCCTCTGCCATCTCCTGCTTATGTTTACAGGGCACGGCTATAGAAAATATCCTAATGTTGCAACATTCATGAAAGTGAAGATGTGGGCTCTTCTTCACTTATTGATGAAATAATATCACCATCTGTAACTGAGTGCTGCCACCATGTGCAAGCTCTTGGCTTGGCTTTGGCTGCTCTGGTGAACTGTGACACTGCCCAGGAAGTCCTATGAAGAGGGAGTGGATGGACTGGTTTTATGGGTGACCGAAAGTGACTCCTCCTGGTGGAGAAAAATACAAGTGAAAGGATGAAGAAAGTGTAAAAAAGAAGTACATCGACCTCCCTATTCTACTAAAATGAGGAGGAATGTGCCTTAGCTTTCAAAATTATTCAGAGCCAAGCTTACTCTTGTGGATGCTATACAGGCTATCAGGTTGCCGTGGTCCCAGAAGGTTCCACCAATACCCCTGAGGACAAGTAAGATGAGTGAGCACACATTTCTTCATCAGAGGGCCCACCACTAAGGCCAAGAAAAAGTCTGTAAAGAGGATGAAAAATGAGAAAGACATACAAATGAATGAGATTTAGACAGTGGGGGATTACAGCTTTCTTGAATCATTTATTAATATTGGTCATATATCATCTTCTATTAATTAGACTTCTTTTTTTTTTTTAAAGATTTCATTTATTTATTTGACAGAGAGGAGAGAGATCACAAGTAGGCAGAGAGGCAGGCAGAGAGAGAGGGGGAAGCAGGCTCCCTGCTAAGCAGAGGCGATGCGAGGCTCGATGTGGGGCTTGATGTGGGGCTCGATTCCAGGACCCTGAGATCAGGACCTGAGCCGAAGGCAGAGGCTTTAACCCACTGAGCCACCAGGCACCCCTATTAATTAGACTTGTATGGAACTAACTTCACAGTAGAACTGTAGCAAGAAGTAAGATATGCCTATTCTGAATTCCAAACATTACCAATAGTACCAGGAAATGAGGCAATGCTAGAAAATAGCATCATTTGTGATTTTAATTACCTAGAAATTTTGTGGACGTGAACATGAATGCATGTATATTAACTAATGTAATTCTCTGTAAGTACCAGTTGTAAGAAAAACTATAAAATGTATTATTTTTTGCAGCATTTTGTCTTTTATACATTACAGCCCATTATCAGAAGTTAGCTGAAATTTTTATATTGATACATGTCTTTTCTTTCATTAATAATAATGAAAATTGAAAACCAACTAATTGACAGAGTATGAGGGGAAAAGGGAATATCAGAAAATGTACCTGAAGCATTACTTCTCAAATTTTCCACCTTCTTGATTATTTCACAAATAAACAAAAGAAATGTGGATCCTTTGCCAAGCTGCTCCAGGCCTTGGCCAAAGGGGTGTCAGCATATTTGTGTTTCCAGGACTGATTGTTTATGCTAGCTGTTATGATTAATCTCCTCCCCTGACACCTGCTACATTTTTAGATACAGCCCAGGGCCCCTGGTATTGTCTCGGCTGTTGATGAAAAGCAGTTAAGCCAAGAATGAAAAGTACATTGACACTTCAGGGAAAGATGCTTGCATAAAAACAATACCTTAACCTTGACTCCCAGAAAGAAATTAAGAGTGAGCAAAGAAGGAGGAGGAGGAAACTTAAAAAAAAAAAAAAAAAAGCCTACATGAATACAGAAACTAGGAAGGTTGCCATACAAATGCCAGAAATTTCCCTCTGTTTCTGGTAGATACTGCACAGATAGAACCAAGGAAGAGACAGCCACCACCAAGGACTATCACAGGCAAGACATAAAAGAGCAACCCCTAACTTGGAGGGGAAAGTGTAAGCCTGAGAGAGATAGGACCCCGTAGTTTGAGATTCCTTTGGGCTGCCATGATCAGCTTCCAGAGAGAGCTGCTCTTAGACTGGGCACAAGGCACACCCAGCCTAGACGGTGTAATTGATAGTAAGATAAAAATGGATGATTTCTGGGGCGCCTGGGTGGCTCAGTTGTTAAGCATCTGCTTTCAGCTCAGGTCATGATCTCAGGGTCCTGGGATCGAGCCCCGCATCGGGCTCTCTGCTCAGCCAGAAGCCTGCTTCTCCCTCTCTCTCTGTCTGCCTCTCTGCCTACTTGTAATTTCTCTCTCTGTCAAATAAATAAATAAAATCTTTAAAAAAAAAATGGATGATTTCCTACAAAACTGTAAATGTCAAATTGACACAGCTTGAGGGGAGAGGAATGAAAATACTGCTCAAGAACTATATTTATGAAAGGAACTGGGATCAAAATTTGTGTGGAGAAATTCTTTCAAACACCCTATAAGCTCTTCAAGAGTTCAAAACCATATGGAGTATTTGTAAGTTATATACACACTTGGTACAACATGATTGTAAAAAACTAACAAAGAGAACTCCAAAAACAAACCTTCAGGCCAATTCCATTTATAAACATATATGCGAACATCCTAATTAAAAGTCACTAAAAAAAATCAAAATGATATTAAAATAGCAATGGTTTGTTTTTGAGCATGACTTTTTCCAGCAAATAAGGTTAGTAAGTTATCAGGAAATCTGTTATATTTCATTTAATTGGTCAAAGGAAAACATCATATATTTGTTTCAACAAATGTCAAAGTTATTAAAATATTGTGTCTATTAAAGAAAAAAGTAGTTTATACCAGCAATAATCCTTGAGAAAATAAATGTATAAGAGATCTCCTTTACAGCAGAAACAAAATTAAAACACTTTGAATGGTTAAGAGATTAAAGTTATATGAAGAAAATTGAAACATCATGCTATTTTAGGGGCACCTGGGTGGCTCAGTCGGTTGAGCATCTGCCGTCAGCTCAGGTCATGATCCAGGTTCCTGGGATCGAGCCCCGCATCGGGCTCCCTGCTCAGTGGAGAGCCTGCTTCTCCCTCTCCTGCTCCCCTGCTTGTGTTCCCTATCTAGGTGTCTCTCTATATATATATCAAAAAAAATAAATAAAATTTAAAAAAAGCTATTGGGCTTTACTGAATAGCATTAAGGGAATATTTGAGAAACATTCCACCTCATTCAAATGCTAGGAACTATCTAAGGGCGTATAGGAAACAGTCTCCTTTCTATAGCTCTTTTTTCCTATTTGTACACTGGTATCCATAGCGGCATTATTCACAAGAGTCAAAAGGTGGAAACACCCTTCTATCTTTATATAATGCCATAAAGCTATCAGTTCTCCACAAACTTCCCACTAGTATGTTTAGGTAACCGATAAAGCAAGTCACTTAAAAAGAATAAATGGATAAAAATAGTTCAAGAAAAGATGGAACAAGAAGAATTAATTTTGATATCAGCAAAATAATGAAAAACAATGATAAGAAGTGACTCGCTCTTCTAGATATGAAAATATCATTTCTGGGGATAGAATTGATAAATAAAAACAGAACAGAAATCACACACCCGTACACATACACAGAAACCCAAGACTATAAACTGTTGTATTTAGTATATGCTACAGACGGTATGTCAAATCTGTAAATTTGGAGGGAAACCCGACCAACCAAAATTTTGTAGAATTCTCTAACTCAAATCATTTTACAGACAACTGCATAAGCCACCACCACCTTCAGCTTGGAGAGTAACAATATGTATTAACACACTGAAGCCTCGCAGAGGCTTTCCGTACAAAAATGTTTTATTTATTTTTATAGGAAATATGTTCATGTGGTTTAAAAATACCGTTAGTGTAAAAGGGTAGGAGGAAAAGATTTCTCCCTCTAGCCACTGTTCTTACCTTCTTGTGAGCTTTCTAAAGTTTCCTTATGCTTATCTTAAAAAGTTTGTATATATGATCTTGCTGTTTTCTTTCTTACACAAAATAGATAATAATACACCCTATTCTTGCTTTTTCCTTTAGCAACTTATCTCAAATGCCCTTTCTCACTATATGGAGCAAGCATTCTCATTTTTTTTTTTTTTACAGCTGCATAGTATTCTTCCTTATGGAAGAACATCATTTATTTATCTGGTATGATTTTGATGTGTATTTGAACTGTTCCTACTGTTTAGCTACTTCAAATTATATTGCAATGAATAGGCTCCCCCCACCCCAGATTAAGTACTGCAGTAAAGAAACCTGACAGATTTGCTTAAACCTTATGTTTCCCAAGCTTGTTTGATCACAAAATCCTTCTTTTGATTAATCCCTTTAACATCCCACAGAACTATTGTCCATAAAACATGTTCTGGGGAAACTCCAGGCTAATCATAAAGCTATATTTCTTTCTCACAACTTAAGACCAATGTAAATTCCATGTATAGTTGGAATGGAGAAGAGACTTCCCTAACATGAAAGGCAAGTCCAAAATGAAAAACATTGCTGGTTTGAATACAGATATAAAGATACAGATATATTTCTTAAATTCTGTATATCAAAGGAACTCCATGAAAATACAATGTATGAGACAAAATATCAATATAATTAACATAGAGAAGCCCTAAATAATCAGTAAAAATAAAGGGCTTTTTTTAATCAAAAGACTAACAATGCATAAAAGAATATGAAGGCTGTATTCCACTAAGGGATACAATTTTCTCTTTATTTGATTGGCCCAGGTTAAAGTTAATGAAAATGCTAAGTATTAACAAGGTTATGGGAAGATGGGCACTGTCTTCAGGAAGATAGTTTGACAATATCAATCAAGATTTTTAAATATACATTTGATCGTTTCGTTTCTTAAATTCCACAGAAGAGTGAAATCATATGGTATTTGTCTCTGACTTATTTCACTTAGCATTATACTCTCTAACTCTATCCATGTTGTTGCGAATGGCAAGATTTCATTCTTTTTTATAGCTGATTAACATTCATTGTATATATATTTATATAAATCACATCTTCTTTATCCGTTGATCAGTTGATGGACACTTGGGAGCAAAGGGAAAAAGAGAGAGACCGAGACAAAGAGATTGAGAGAGAAAGAGAGAGATAAACCAAGAAACAGATTCTTAACTATAGAGAACAAACTGATGGTTACCAGAGGGGAAGGGGTGGGAGATGGGTTAAATAGGTGATGGGGATCGAGGAGGACACTTGTCGTGATGAACACAGGATGACGTATGGGACTGTGGAATCACCATACTGTACACCTGAAACTAATATAACACTGTAGGTTAACTAACTAGAATTAAAATTAAAACTTTAAAAAATTAAATACACACTTGATTTAGATCAGCAGTTATACTCTTAGAAAGTCAGGAGGGCAAGAATGTATGTGCAAGATATTGATATCAGCATGATTTATAAGTTTGTAAAATTAGAAACAAATGCCCAATCATAGAGGACTGAATAATAAATTATTAATCATTCACACAAAGAAAAACTATGCAGCCATTGAATATAACATGGTACAAACGTGTTAACATGAAAATATATTCATGATATTCTGATCAGTAAATAAAATAGGTTTCAAAGTAATATGTATAGTATAGTGCCATTTCTGTGATTTTTTAATAAAATGTATACATGCATTTACAGGAAAGATATACAGCAAAGTTTAATGCTCAAATTTTTTACTCTCTTGGAGGCAGAGCTATGGATCATTTAAGTTTTTTTGTTTTTGCTTATCTGAAATTTAAGTTTCTTCAAATTAAATACAAATTATTATCTATACTGCATTTTAAGATTCAGGAATGGGGAATTTTCAAGGCATCCACTTCTAGAATATAAATATTATCACTCAAAAAAAATCACTAGGGTAACTAAAAATGAAAAAAATGGTTCAGCTGATTATATAGTTATTAGACCAGAATCATTTTGAAGAATCAAATTCTTCAGACATTGTTCTGTGGTCTTCTGGCATATAGTTTTGCAAAGAAACTGATGCCATCTGATTTTTTTCCATTTTAGATAATTTGTGTTTTCTGCCTGCATACATTTAAGATTTTTCTTTATTTATACAAAAAAAAACCACCAGAAAAATAGATATATTTAGAGGTTTTATTGTATTTACCTATCATTGTTGAGAGCTTCTTCCATTCTTAAGTCAAAGCTCAAGTTTAGGAATATTTTCTTTATTAAAATTTTTTTAAAAATTTCCTATTCTCTGCTCTACTCTCCTTTTCTATTTCTTCCTGGCTCAGTTTTGGGAGGTTATATGTTTCCAGGAACTTATCCATTTCTTTGAGGTTGTCCGATTTCTTGGCATATAATTTTTCATAACATTCTCTTATAATCCTTCATAATTCTGTAATTTTGGTTGTTATTTCCCCTCTTTCATTTCTGATTTTGTTTACTTGAGCGCTCTCTCTCTCTCTCTCTCTTTCTCTCTTTTTTCTTGATTTAACCTAGCTAAGGGTTTATCGATTTTATTGATCTTTTCAAAGAACTAGCTCCTGGTTTCACTGATCTGGTTTTTTTGGTTTTTTTTTTTTTAGTTTCTATTTCATTTATTTCTGCTATAATATTCATTATTTCCTTCCTTCTATGGTAGTTTTGGGTTTTGTTTGTTCTTTTTCTAGCTCCTTTAGGTATAAAGTTAGGTTGTTTATTTGAGATATATATATACATATATATATATTTTTTTTTTTTTGCTTCTTGAGGTAGGCCTGTTTTGCTATAAAATTCCTTCTGAGAACAGCTTTTGCTGCATCCCAAAGATTTTAGACCATTGTATTTTTATTTGCATTTGTCTCTATGCATTTTTTTATTTCCTCTTTGATTTCTTGGTTGACCTATTCATTGTTTAATAGCATGCTATTTAACCTCCCTATATTTCTAGATTTCCTGGTATTCTTTCTAGATTTTTTCTTGTAGGTAATTTCCAGTTTCATAGTGTTGTGTTTGGAAAAAATGCATGGTATGATTTCATTCTTTTTTAATTTGTTGACACTTGTTTCGTTGCCTAATATATGATATATTGATATATTCTGGAGAATATTCCATGTGCACTTGAAAAGAACATGTATTCTGCTGTTTTCAGGATGGAATGTTCTGAATATATATGTTAGATCTAACTGGTCCAATGTGTCATTTAAAAGCACTGTTTCCTTGATGATTTTCTGTTTGGATGATTTATCCGTTGATGTAACTTGAGTGTTAAAGTCCTCTGCTATTATTGTATTATTATGGATTACTTCCTTTATGTTTGTTATTAGCTGCTTTGTGTATTTGGGTGCTCCCATGGTGTGTGCATAAATATTTACAATTGTTACATCTTCTTGTTGCATTATTCCCTTTATATTGTATTGTGTCCTTCTTTATCTCTTGTTAAAGTCTTTGTTTTAAAGTCTATTTTGTTCAATATAATAATTGGTACCTTGGCTTTCTTTTCATCTCCGTTTGCATGATAAATGTTTTTCCATACCTTCATTTTCAATCTACACGTGTCTTTGGATTTGAAATGAGTCTATTGTAGGCATATAGATGGGCCTTGCATTTTTATCTATTCTGTCACCCTATGTCTTTTGACTGGAATGTTTAGTCCATTTACATTCAAAGTAACTCTCGATAGCTCTGTATTTATTGCCATATTCTTACTTTTTTATGGTTGTTTTTGTAGTTCTCTGTTCCTTCTCTTGCTCTCTTTTACTGTTAGCTGGCTTTCTTTAGTGATATACTTGGCTTCCTTTCTCTTTATTTCTTGCATGTCTATTATGGATTTTTGATTTGTGGTTACCATTAGGTTTGTAAATAACATCTTATGTATATACTTGTCTATATTATGTTGATGGCCACTTAAGTTTGAACCTATTCTTACTCTTCTCCCATATTTTAGGTATATAGTATCATAGTTTATATCCTTTTATTCTGTGAATCCCTTGATTGATTTTATAGATATATTTAATTTTACTGCTTTTGTACTTCCTACTTTTCTTACTCCTACCTATGGTCTTTCCTTTCCACTCAGAGAGTCCCCTTTAACATTTCTTGTAAGTCTGGTTTAGTGGTCATGAATCCCTTTAAGTTTCATTTGGGAAACTCTTTATCTCTCCTTCTATTCTGAAAGATAGCCTTGCTGGATAGGATGTTTTGGGTTGCAGGGTTTTTTTCTTTCAGCACTTTGAGTATATCATGCCACACCCTCTGGCCTATAAAATTTCTGCTGAAAACAGCTGATAGCCTTATGGGGTTCCCCTTGTATGTAACTCTTTTCTTTTATCTTGATACTTTTAAAATTCTGTGTCTTTACTTTTTGTCACTTTAATTACTATGTGTCTTGATGTGGACCTCCTTGGGTTGATTTTGTTGGGGGATCTCTGCGCCTCCTGGATCTGGATTTCTGTTTCCTTCCTCAGATTTGGGAAGTTTTCAACTATTATTTCTTCAAATAAATTTTCTGCCCCCTTTTCTCTTCCTTCTCCTGTGGGATCCCTATAATGCTAATGTTATCATGCTTCATGGTATTGCTGAGTTCCTTAAGTCTGTTTTCATTTTTTATTATTATTTTTTCTTCTGTTCAGCTTGATTGTTTTCCATGACTCTGTCTTCCAGGTCGCTGATCTGTTCTGCTTCCTCTAGTCTTTTATTTATCCCATCTAGTGTATTTTTAATTTCAGTTACTGAGTTCATCATCTCTGATTGGTTCTTTTATATGTTTTCTATCTCTTTTGAGGGCCTCACTGAGGTCCTCCACTCTTTTCAAGTCCAGTGAGTATCTTTATAAGCATTACTTTAAATTCTCTATCAGACATATTAGTTATCTCCATTTCACTTTGGTTTCTTGCTGTGATTTTTTTTCCCTGTTCTTTCTTTCATTTGGTTATATTCCTCTGTCTCCTCATTTTGTCTAACTCTCTGTGTCACTTTTTTTTTTTTAAGATTTTATTTATTTATTTACTTGGCACAGAGAAAGAGAGAATGCACAAGCAGGGGAAGCAGCAGATAGAGGGAGAGGGAGAAGCAGGCTCTCCAGTAAGCAAAGAGCCCAATGTGGAGCTTGATCCTAGGACCCTGGGATCATAACCTGGGCCCAAGGCAGATGCTTAACTGAGACACCAGGTGCCCCTCTGTGTCTGTTTCTGTGTGTTAGGATAGTCAGCCCTATCTTCTGCTCTTGAAATTAGTGACCTTATGAAGAAGAGGACCTGTAGTGCCATGCAGCGCAATGGCCCCAGTTCATCTACACCTGGCACTTCACATGTGTCTTCTATTTGTGTTGCATGTGCCATACTATTGTGGCTGAGCTGCTTTGGCCTTCAGTCCAGTCATCTGCAATGGCTCTCTGTGTCTGTTGTGGGCAGGGTTTGGTCCCTGTGTTGTCTGTGGGCCAGTCTGAGGTTGCCTTGGGCTGTGAGTCAGACCAGCATTTGCCAGAGATGCAGTAGCACTGAACTGCAGTGTGCTTTCCCTGTGTTGTGCCCCGAGAAGCTTTTGTTGGTGTATGGGACCTGCAGTCAGACCAGATGTCTGCCCCCAGCCCACTGCTAAAGCAGGAGGTAGAATGGTATGCATGGTTATCTTCCCCTCTCCCTAAGGCAGGAGTCACTTTGGAGTTTGCTGGCCCCTGTCAGGACTTCTTACACACTACCAAGCTTGTGGCACCATTTTGGTTGGGCTCTGGCAAAGGGCATATTGGAGGGGGCAGGGCACACTATTAGCAAGCCGGGTGGAGAGTGTTGGCACTATGCTGGTTCCTGCAGGTGTCTGTGTATCTAGCTGGGGAAGGGGAAAGGGGAGGGAGATGGTGCCCACTAGCTCTTTTATTCTTGGAGAAGTGTCCCAATGCACACACTAAGATTAATAAACAAATCTCCTTCCCATATACCCCAGGTGTTTTTCAAACTGCTGCTTCTATGCTTGTATCTCCACGGGGCTGTTTGTTGTGCTGTCTCTAAGGGTAGGGATTCAGTTTCCTATCACCCTCCTGGATCCCAGACAAGCCCAGTGATTTTTAAAATTCCAGGTGTTAAGCCTTGCTGATTATAAGAATTCACAAAATCATGCCCCTCTGCTCTCAATACCAAATGCTATGGGGTTTGTCTTCCCAATGTGGATCCCCCGTGCCTGGGGTGCCTGAAGTGGGCATCTGCTCCTCTCCCCATTCATGTCTACAGTCTCCCTCCCTCCTGCAGACAGTCTTGCAGGTCCGTTTGGCTCCTGACCACATTTCTGCTCTTCCCACCCTCTTTGATGTGGCCTGTTCTTCAGTTAGCTGTGGAGGGTATGTTCTGCCAGTCTTCTGGGTCATTTTCTGGGTTATTTACCCTGATGTGGGTGGTATCTAGTTGTATCAATGGAGCGAGGTGAGCCTAGGATCTCCTTGTCCAGCCATCTTCCCCAAATTTTGCAGTTTTGATTCTGTAATCATGTTTTCCTTCGAAAGAAGTATTTTCTGCCCTTTTCACAGATGCAACAGCCTCTGAAATCTTGTTTTAAAAATAAGGGATTGCAGGCTTCCCCTGCTATCCAAAAGTAGAGCATTTCTATGAAATCCTTTGTAAACTGAAATGGCATAAAGCAAAGAAATAATTACCATTAATTTGCTTGGAAAAAATTTTTGAGCATACCCAGATCCAAAAATGACCTCCCGTAGACTTCTCTGATACCTTAGGACACATCTTGCTAACTGATGCACAAAATAGATTGAGCCAAAGCACACGTGCTCACAGACAAATTTCTAAGCTAAGGAGACTTGAGGCTGAGACACTGAGTGTAGTTTCTAAGGAAGGAGCTTGGTGCGTCTGCTCTTGCTGCTCAGAGTGGGTACTGCTGTCTATCAGCTCACTGCAAAACAAACACTGGAAACTATTTTTGCTTTTTGCCTTTTTTCATAACAGTGAACGTCCTCTTCACATTTTTTTCAGTTACTGAAAACAGGTACTGATGTCGGTCTTCTACAAAAGCAGGAGATACCTGTACCTCAAGGTTCCATCTGTTCTTGAAGCAAGATCTTTCACAAAGAGATATTTTCTTCTCTACTAGATTGGTTCCCTTTGTTGGCTCTATCAAATATCAAATCATTTTCTTTTTTTGCTCATCCTTAGCGTAGCCCAATGAGGGGAGTTAAGATGGCTTTGGAGTTGTATGGATCCCTTCTCCATCTTTCAGTGACAGATGAGAGGAGTAGGAAGTATGGGTTTTTCTCTGATTTTTCTCTTCCCTGCTCCTTCTCTACTGTAGGGAACAGCCCAGAGATACTCAGAGCTGGGCTCCCCATTATCTAGTCAACAGCACCTGCCCCAGCTGTTCAAATCATTGAGAAGCTGGGCACTGGCCCCTGAGCTCGAGGTTTCTTACCCTGGGACCTACTGTGCATTCTAGAACTGAAAGCAGGTTCAATGTCTAGCCTTACCCATTCCCTCAAGCCCTCCCTCGGCATCACCCTGCAGTCTTCTGCACTGGGGCAGCTCCCTGACACTTGTTTTCCCAAGTGGGTCACTCTTCCTCCATCTGGCTGCACCCTCCCTCTGTCAGGTCTCAGGTGTTCAGCAACTTGAAAGC
>CM053610.1:76406620-76475872 GCA_028646535.1 Procyon lotor | reverse complement strand
ACAGATCCACTTTGTCTCCATTCCATTAGCACTGATATATAATACTGTCATATTCTCTATTTTTTTTTATTTTAAAAGATTTTATTTATTTGACAGAGAGAAACACAGCGAGAGAGGGAACACAAGCAGAGTAAATGGTAGCAGGAGAAGCAGGCTTCCCACTGAGCAGGGAGCCCGATGTGGGGCTCGATCCAGGGATCCTGGGATCATGACCTGAGCCGAAGGCAGACGCTTAACGACTGAGCCACCCAGGTGCCCCCATATTCTCTATTTTTTAAGTAATCTACCATTATATCTTTTCTCCTTCACCCAGTAGGTATTTAGAAAAGTTTTACTTTTTAAAGTCCAAGATACATGGAGCTCTTCCCCCCTCTCTCTTTCTCTGTCTCCCTCTCTTTCTTTCTTGTAAAAAAACCAGACAATGACATATAACAAAGTTACATTTTGGATGTTATTAAATGCTTGTTATGGCCTGAAATATAGACACTTGAGAGGATGGTACATTCTCTATATGCAAGATTCAAATTTTGATTGCTAATTGTTCTGTTCAAATCATTCTTAATGTGTCTTTGATAAGTTATCTTATAATAGAGTTACGATGATACCTTAAAATCTTCCATTGTAATTGTATTTCTGCTCAGTTCTCCTTACGTTTTGTTTTGTTTTTTAAGATTTTATTTATTTATTTGACAGAGAGAGAGATATCACAAGTAGGCAGGCGGGGGGAGGGGGAGCAGGCTTCCCACAGAGCAGAGAGCCCAATGTGGGGGCTCGATCCCAGGACCCTGAGATCATGACCTGAGCCGAAGGCAGAGGCTTTAACCCACTGAGACACCCATGCGCCCCTCCTTATGTTTTTAAAAGCCTTCTGCCTTGCATGTGTGGAAGCTACTGGATTTGTAGTTACTGTATTTTGAGTAATAGAAAATATCCTTCTTGTGTGTGTTTGGGGATTGGTAAAGATGATCTCTTCAGTTGGAAGGTATTTGAATTATTGTTTTGTTTTCTATACTTTACATGCAATTTAAATATTCATTTATATGTATTCAAATTTTAACAAAAATGCTAAAGAGAAAGTCAAACAAAAGAGCCCATAATAACACATTTATGTAAAAATTTAAAAAAGAAAAAAATTATCCTTATCCTTCTTTCTCTGTTTAGGGCTCTTGGCCATCAACACTACTTTCTGTAGTATTTACAGTGCAATTCCTGTTTTGCTTGCTTAATGTAAGCACTCCCAGCATTTTTAGTTTCGGTTTTTCCTGCATAATTTAGTTTTTCTCTATCATTTGGTTGTAAGAATGCCCCTTATACACAGCATACTTTTTTTTTTGAGAGAGAGCGAGTGAGCGAGCATGAGTCGGTAAAGGGACAGATGGAGAGAGAGAAGCGGGGCTGATCTCACGACCCTGAGAATATGACCCGAGCTGAAATCAAGAGTTGGAAGCTTAACCAACTGTGCCACCCAGGTACCCCAATACTCAACATACCTTTGATACTGGCTTACAGCTTCTCGTAAGGGTCTTCTTGTTTTTAACAGACAGATTTAACATCTGTAAACTCATTATCATTCATCCATACATGTTATATTTGATATTATTTCATCACTTGCTTTCACACTTAAGTTTTTTTATCATTTCCTCCTCATTGTGTTTTGCTTTATAGATGGTTTTCTTGGCTGTTATCTTTGGTAGTTTATAAGGTAAAGATCTTTTATTTCATTCTATAAATAACAATCTTAAAAATTTTAAAAGCCATTCCTTACCATTTTTAGCTATTGACATTTATCATGTCAATTGACATTATATTGACATTTATTGCCAAAATGTCAATAACAGAATTCATTTTTGCTTCCATCTATAGGAAGAAGAACCTTACCATATTCTATCTTCATCTTCCCTTGATATCTTTTCTGTTAATAATCTTGGGTTTGTAATGTGCATTTTTAATAATATAACCATGCTCAAAGTGTGACCGAGGGACTCCTGGAGATCCTCAAGACACTTTCAAGGGGTCCATGAGGTCAAAATTATTTATATAGAAATATGAAGACATTATTTGCCTTTACTCTCATCCTCTCGTGAGTGGATGTTTTCCAGAGATTCCATAACATGCAAATTGAATGCAGAGGCAGCTATGAGACTCCAACCGTCTATTATTAACCCAGGCATTAGAGGGGTTTATAAAAATACAAAACAATGCCACTCTCTTGACTATTTTTTGAAATTAATATAGATAGTTTTAATAAATATTTCATTTATGTTGACTTATAATGAATTTGTTATTGCTATTTTTAATAAATATTTAATTAGAACATTTTTAGCTTTACAGAAAAGTTGCTTGGATAATAACAGTTCCAATCCAATATCCCAACAGTATTGGGATAATAAACAGTTCCCAAATACCCCACCTTGAACATGAACTCAGTGTTGATATACTATTATTCAAGTCCATAGATTAGGGTTCTCTTCGTTGTGACGATTTCTCAGACTTCCTCTGTTTTTGATGACCTCGTCAGTTTAGAGGTGCACTGGCCAAGTATTTCACAGAGTGTTCCTCAATTGGGATTTGTCTTGAGTTTTTCTCATGATTAGACCAGGATTGTTTGGTTAGGGGAGGAAGACCACAGAGGTAAAGTGCCATTCTCATCACATCAAACGTATATGCCGTCAACATGATTAATGTTAATCTTGATCAGTTGGCTTGAGGTAGTGTTTGTCAGGTTCCTTTACTCTAAACCTCTTTTCCCCCTGTCCCATGCTGTACTCTTTGGAAGGAACTTACAATGTGCATCCCACACTTAAGGAGTGGGGAGCACGGATCTCCTAGAGGGGAGAGGATTTACATAAGTTGTTTGGAATTCTTCTGCACTAGAGATTTGTCTCTTCTCCCCCTTTTATTTATTTATTTAATCATTTATTAATATCAGTGTGGACTCATATTTATTTCGTACTTGGGTTTATAACGCCTTGGGGTTGCTTTATTTAGTTCATTGCTCACGTTCCAGCTTTGGCCATCGGGAGCTCTTTTAGTTGGTTCTCGCATCCCTTTGACATGTCTCATTGTGACACATGCCATACATTATTGTGACTTGGGGTTTTATTCATTGTGTTTTATTTTTAATTTTTGTTATTGTTGTGTTGGGTTTTGAGCACATTCATACTTTGTGGCCCTACAAGATGCTCCAGGCTCATCCCGTATACTTCCTGCTTCAGTCCTATAGTCAGCCATTGGAGAATGTTATTAGAAACCAAGATCTGGGATCTAGATGTGTTACTGTTATTTTTAAGTGACTAAACAAACACTAGAATTTTCTCAGCTTTTGTTTCTCGTATTGTAACTATTGATACTATTATCTATTAGTAACTATTGAGTTCACATGAACAAAAGCTCTTTGGGATGCTCAGTAATTTTTATGAGTGTAAAAAGTTCCAAAGACCAAAAGGGTTGAGAACTGATAAAGACCTGCCTTCTTAAATGTGTTTTCTATTCTCTTTTATAATTATGGTTTATAATCAGATTTATGGTCACCTCTATATACTTGTATTTTATTAATAATCACCGGTTTATTAGCTCTAGGGCTTCCTGATTTTGAATTCTCATCATTTTGATTAATTGTCCTGGGGCATGTCTTTTGATAGTTTCTTTGCAGAAAAGAATACTTTCCTGCATATTTGAAAATACTTTTCTCTTGTATATACATACAAATAGCAGCTGGTTGGATATATATTGGTGGAATATCCTGTGTCTTTTTAGGTTTTACAAAGGTTGCTCTTTTGTTGTTTGAAGTCAGAATGGTTTCTTCTTTTGGGACTAGCCTGAAATGTATTCCAAGACACTTACAGATTATATATTAATCCAGAAAATCCAAACAGATTGGAATAGTACGTTTGCCCATAATAGAATTGTCACTGTCAAGTTTCTGGCCAAGATATATTTTAGATATAAAAAAAAATTTTAACTTTATTATAACGAGTACTCTTTTGGCTACAAATAACAGAAACTGACTTTGCATATTGTACCAATTAGCACCTGCTGAGTAACAAAGTTCCAAAACTTAGTGATTTAAAGTAACAACTATTCCCGCAGGTCACAATTCTGTGAATCAGTTGTCCGATGTGGTTTGTGTCAACTCAGCTGAACTCTGGGACTTTCTCATATATCTTCAGTCAGCTGTGGGTCATCTGCCTGCTGGATGACCTAGGAACCCTTACTCACATATCTGGCACTTTGAAGATTGCCAGCCAAGGCAACAGGGGTGACTGAACCCTGAGTTTCTCATCATCCAGCAGGAACACTCAGGCTTCTTCACATGGTGGCTGGGTTCCAAACGCAGCAAGAGAGGACAAGTCCCATCACATTTGTGCTTTTCAAGTCTCCGCTTGCCCTGCCTTCGCTAGCATGCTGTTGCCCAAACCATATGGCAGAAAATATGTTCATGTCTTTACTTTCAGGTGCTGAAGAGAGCCTGCATTTACTTCTTAGGTAAAGTTCTGGAATTAAGACGATGATTGACCCAACATGGGTCAAGAACTCCCACCCAAAGTAATCCACAATAGGAACAACCATTCACCAGCTATGTGACTTTGGGAAAGTTGCTTACCCAGCCTTCAAAAAACTGGGGATAATAATAATGCCTATATCATGAGTTACTGGAGGATTAGATGACATAGTCATGCATGTAAAGCCTTTAGCACCACGTCTGGTACATAGTAATCATCCAATAAACGCAGGTGGCCCCTAATTCTTAAGTTGTCTTCTTTAATTATTATTACAAATATGATCAGTCTTACAGAACCATTGCTGGGAATACTTGTTAAAAAAAAAAAAGATACAGCATCTTTATTTATTTCTTCATCTCTATCATTCTGATCTTTTTCATTCTGAAAATATTTTTTTTATTAAGTAACTAGGAACTCTTATAGTCTCACTTCTATTCCTATTATATATCACACCTTTATTTTCACCTTGTTTTCCTTTTCTAAGTTAATCTCAGAGAATTATCAAGTTGTCCTCTGCCCAACTCAGTTTTCTGTCTTGTCCAATATGTTTTTTATTGTCCTTTTTTTTTTTAATTCAGCAACATGATTTTCATCACGGTTGGCTGGATTTAGATGTTGGAACTCATTAATGGAAGTTTCCTTTTGTTTCTTAAAGACAGCATCTTATTATTTCTGAGTACATAAATTAGCTATTTCACCAGTGTTCTTTTTTTTTTCTTGTAGTTGTCTATTTCAAGGCACACTTATCCATATTGCTAAGGATTTTTAGTGAACTGGGGGTTGCATCTCTGAATCACAAAATTACTTCATAGTTCCCATAAACATTCTTTTTTTGATTTATTCTTCTTGAAAGGGGAGAACTATGGTTACTTAATGTGGTTTATCATTTCATTCATTCACTTAGCAAATATTTATGAACACTTACTTTATGGCAGGTACTATGCTGGAAATACAACAATGGCCAAGATTCATTCCTGACCCTCCATCCTCTTAGAGCCTACTGGGCAGTCAGAGAGGTAAAGGATATACCTCCTATAAAGATAATGGTGGGTGATAGGTGTTACAGGATAAAAAGTGTATAGTGCCAGAAGACCACAAAGAAGGGGTCTTTAATCTGGGATCATGAAATGTTCAACAGACCAAGTAGGTAATTGACTGAGTCCTGGAAGTTGAGTCGGAGTTAGACAGACAACATGTAGTGGGGATGGGTTGGGGGTGGGGGTATGCAGGGTTCAGTGGAAGAATTTCAGGTCGAGGCAATAGCATATTATAAAAAAGAGATCATACATTTTGTCTAAGAAACTGAATTTTAAAAATAATTGCTAATATCCATTAAGCACCTACAGTGTTCTGGGCTCTCTGCCAAGAACTTTACATGCCTTATCTCATTTCATCCTCACAGCAGCTCAAAAAGGTAGGTAAAATACCCAAGATTTGCCAGCTAGCCAGTGGCTTAACCAGAATTTGAACCAAGGAATTCTAGATGTGGGGATCACTCATTAGCTATTATATGTCATCTTGCCTCTCTGAAGAAATTCAGAGTATTTGAGTGAAATGTGTTGGGGGGGTGGGCGGGGCAGGATGGGGAGTAAGTGAAGAAAAAGCAGACTAGAGATCCCATAAACCCATTGAGGAGTTTAGAATTTACCCTGACAACAGTGGATAGTAGATGCTGGAACAGGAGAGCCCGCAGCAGGAAGTGGTTATGAGGCACCTTGTGACATGCATCCCAGTAGATGTATAAGTCCAGCTCATGAGTGATGTCTAGGGTAGAGACACAAAAATGTGAGCCATGAGCTCATAGATGGATCTACAACCTTTGGGACAGATGAGTCACTGTGGAAAGCTAACCAGAGAAGAAGGTCTGGACAAAGGTCCAAGAAAGTCAGCAGAATAAGAGGACTCAGCCAAGGGGACTATGCATCAGTGGCCAGCAGGAAGGGAAAGTAGTGGGAGTGTAGAGTCATGGGATCATGAAATCAAAGGGCCGGGAATTGAAAATCAAGTCAGTGTGGCTCAGCTAACCTCTCCCAGTGTTAGCATCTGGAGCAGCGGCAGACTAGAATATGAGTGCTGGGGTTCTTCTAGGGATGAGGTACTATCTCATATAACACAGGGTGGAAAGGGTAAGGGAATTGGCAGCGGGTGCAAAGGAGTGATTATGTTGATGGACCAGGAAGGAAATAAAACCTGAAGAGGCTGAGGGATAGGAAGAAAGTGGCAGGCTCTGTTGATCTGAGTTCCCATTGAGACAGAACCGTTGACAGTGGAGGTGCTCTGGGGGGTGAGCTGGGAGGATGACACAGTAGGCATGGAGGAGATGTTTGAAATCCACACCTCGGAAGTGGTGCACAGTCCACATGTGACCAGGGAGCAGGTAACTGAGATTGAGGAGACAGAGGAGGAGTCTGAGAGCTGAGATACCAGAGTGCTGAGCAGTCTTCCCCAGGAAAAAGATGTCCGCCTGATAAGAGGCCGGATGGAGGAGGAAGCTTCCAGCCAGAGCCAAAGTCCTCAGTGATGAGGAAAGGGTGACCTGGAGGCTGGAGGGTGACAGCAATGAGAGAGAGAGGTTTGTGGCTAGAGGACAGAGGGGGAAGTGGTCTGGAAGTGGTGACGAGGAGCTTTAGGACCCTCACCCCTCTTGGTTCTGAGGAGAATAAATGTGAGAATGAGAAGAAAAACAGAGAGCCGAAGTACGGAGAACATGTGTTCTCAGTGGCCAGCCGGGCTTCTGGTAAGGCTGGAAATGAAGGAACATCCCTAAATCTTCAAGGATAGATGGGAGTTTTCTTGCCACAAAGGAGAAGTTCAAAGGCAGAGCAGAGCATTCAAGCAGAAAGTGAGAGAGACAAGATTAGCTAATGGGATGAACCCAGAAGTAGGGAGATGAGATAAAGTCAACAACCCATAGAGTGTCCTCAATGGCTGGGAGCAAGGTTGATGGGGATGTGGGTTCAGGGACAATGCCTAGAAGTCTCTGAGCAGACGAGGCACTCAGTTCAGACTCTGTGATCCTCAAGTTCGGCCAGTATGAAGGCAGCTGTTCCCAGAGGTTTCCCTTCGTCTTACTCGTAGGATGGCTCCCTTGGCTTCCTCAAAAGTATCTCTGGAAGATTTGAGGGTGTTTATTATGATTAACAAAATCATTTTTTTTATCACAAATCAGAAACAACCTTCAAGTTCCGTGATATGTACTGGCTTGCTCATGTATTGGAATATTAAGCAGCCACTTAAATGTTTGGGACAAATTTGGAAGAACATGGGGAAATGCTTATGTTGGGGTAGATATAAAAAAGGAAACCAAACTGCAGGGTGATGATGACAGCTACACAAAACTAAACATTGGATGCAATCTATGCATACTTTTCCTTCTCTTTTGAAAATGGAATATGTCAAGTTATATTTTTTTGGAAAATAAAGCTCCTGGCACTTTTTTCTCTCTGCGATCTGCCCAGCATTTCAATGATTTTCCAATTTTCTATGGTATGTTTACTACTTAGTTAACAGAATGTGTGACGTATTCAGTGGCCTGCTGGAGCCAGCTTCCAACTGCGCGTATCTCTTCCCGATTTCTTGTTCCGTGACATCATGGTGTGGCTTGAAATTGGCCACAGCTAATGTATTTACACCACAGAATGTGACCAATTAGGTCGCACCGCAGAATGTGACCAATTTTTTCTTTACAGAGAGCTAAGTGTTACCGACATACCAGTAGCTGTCACCACCACCAGGGACCCCTGAGCAGGCAAAGATCTGAGAGACTGAATGCTCCGTGTCTCTACCCGATGCAGATCCCTAGAGAGGAGAGCAACAGCTTGTTCCTGTCTTAGCAATAGGAAAAGACAAATTCTGTCTCAGAGTTAGTGGGTAAATAATGGCCATTTCGGGGGTCCCCCAGGGCACACACAGTGGCTGCCGGCTCATACCAAACTGGGTAAGGGTACCTGAGACTGGCTTGGCCCCACACAGTCTCAACTCTTGCCCCTGTGTAATGATCTGTCACTGCTTTTCCCATGTTGAGTTCCATGGTTTTGTCATTTATTTTAAAAGATCCAGCCTAGCTCTTACCCTGAATGTGCTATTTCTTAGGCAAGGGGATGTTTGTTTCAAGTCTCCAAATACTCACATACTCACACACTTCAAAGAACAGTTTCATCACCTACAATTAAAAAACAAACAAACAACAAACAAACAAACAAACAAAAACCACAATGCTGCAGTGGCATTGCTGAAAACCCAAAATGCAAGAGGATCAAAGACAAGTTGCTGAGTTATTTCATCTAGTTCTCTGATTATGAAACATTTTTTTGTTGTTGATACTGTGTATCTACTCAGAAAAACAGATTCTGAAGAACAACCTCCCTTTCTTTACTTGCCCACATTCATCGCACCCATGAAAAGTCAGCTGCCTCTTTAATTATGATCAGAAAGTATCCACTTCCATTCTTCCCACTCCGAGTGAGCGTGGAAATGGAAGTAGAGAATTTGGGCAGTTCTTTCAGAAGTATATGTGGCAAAGAAAAGGAGAGAAGATAAGACTTAGTCTTCTGGGGCGCCTGGGTGGCTCAGTCGTTAAGGTCTGCCTTCGGCCCCGCATCGGGCTCCCTGCTCAGCGGGAAGCCTGCTTCTCCCGCTACCATTCCCTCTGCTTGTGTTCCCTCTCTCACTGTGTTTCTCTCTGTCAAATAAATAAAATCTTTAAAAAAAAAAAAAAAACAAAAAAAAAAACTTAGTCTTCTGAGGCAATATGGTAAGGGAATTTTTTTTAGGATACAAGACCTGAACACATTATGTGACCGAGAGGACAGAAGTATTGTAAGGTAGAAGACAGATGTTGATGGATGGAGCAGTTTTGAAGGAGAGTGCTCGAATGGGACTGTGCGCCCCAGTGGGGGTTTTGGCCGTGGAGCAGAGAGGAACACCATCTTCCCCCGAAACAAGAGAGAAGAATGAGAGGATGTAGAAGAGTATAGGGAGAAGCTGAGGTACCATGTTGGGAGTTCCTGATACTCTCCATGAAGTGGGAGGCAACATCCTCTACAGAGAGAAGTGGAAAGCTTCTGGAATATACAACATAAGCAATGTGACGGGGAGCAATGAGGCCCCAGCTGAAACAGCTTTGCAGCCATGCGTGCACAATAATGAACAAACCACACCTATTCGTGGAGTCCTCTGTAGGTCGCAAAATGTCATTCAAACCTTTTCTCTCATATGCACGGCAGCCTGTAAGTAGGAGGCGCCATTATCGTATCCAGCTTCACATGGAGAATGCAGCCCAGAGAGATTAAGAAATTTAACCTTGTTGACGTGGTTAGTAACTGGTGGGGCCAGGAGTCAAATCCAGATCTTCTAAATCCAATTCCTGTGCACTTTCATGCTGTCGAGGTATTTGCAAGCTGGATTCTGAGATGTGTCAGGAGTTCTGAAGAGCCTCCGTTGGCCCGCTGATGTTTGGAGAGAACTAAAGGGTCTTGCTTCCTAATGCTCCTTTTCAACTAGAGTATCACGCTTCCTTTCAACCATCTCACTCTCCATGTCAATCCTCCTGCTCTAAGGTGTTCAAAGAACAGCACATGGAAGGGGATGGTCCCTAGTGAAAAGGAGAGGCATTTGTAGATTTTATAACCAACTGCTCTCCCCAGAGCCCAGAAGAGTACTCTTCCATCCGATTGCCCATGAGAGAAATCTTCACAGATAAAGAGACTCTAACCTTATATGTATCCTTCCACCCTCCCCCAACTCCCAACTCTGCTCGAACCCAAGCCTTAGAAGCTGTCAGGATAACTACCCCCCAAAATTAACCCCAAACCTGAGGCCTTTATCACAACAAAATCTTATTTCTCATGCACAGCCTCTGTGCTGGGTCCTCCTCCTCACAGTCCTGGGTCCTGAGTAGTGAAGGTCCTGCCATATTGTAACCGCACCACCTAGAGCATTTCCAAAGGCACCAAAGAAGAGGGGACAGGCAAGGTGCCCTGAGTGGAAGTGATGTATCACTTCTGCTCATATTTCTGTTTGGCGGAGCTCACTCGCAGGGCCCCCGGTGACTACAAGGGAGGTCAACATGAAGGGAAACACAGATTTTGGATGAGCACAGATTGTCCTGACTCCGAAGCCCTGCCCTTAGAGGGAGCCCAACTTTTTTACTCGAGCACTCAAGGCTTTGTGTGACCAGAGTGAGTCTATCCAACAGACCTCATGGACCTCCACTGCTGCAAAACCAATCCACTCATTCCAATGCCTAAACCTCAGCCGCTGCTTTCTTCCCCATGAAACACCCTCCCTCTGTGTATTCAAACGCTATCCTCTCTCGAAACTCAGATCAAATATCACCTCTTCCATGAGGTTTTCCCAGACTCCCCACTTTTCAGTAAGTTCATTCCTCAAGCAGCCTGTGTGGTATGTTGCTGAGGTGTTAGAAATCAAATAGAAAGTGGCAACCGTAACTGCACAAAGAATTTCCACCCTGCCAAAGGTGAGGCAAGGCAGATTCTGCAGGGGCTACAGATGGGCAGACTGAATGCTGCAAGACTCCTGTCTATTCCTTCCAGACACCGAGGACTTTCATCTCCAATGCCTGCCCCGTAGCCCTTTGTCAGTGCCTTTAACCAGCTCAGTCTTGAGTTTGTTGAGTTCCACAGGGGGATTAAGAGTGGATCAGATCCATCCCACTCCATGTTTAATGATGGAGAAAATCTAGCTAAGAGAGCAAAGCTTACCGCTGTCACTGACGAACCTTCTGGTCCCTTCCACTGCCTAATCTTTAACTCCTAAGATCTCTGAGATCTATGCTGCCTAGGTACTGTGCAAAGATGAAAAATGAAAATCTTCAATATTCAGGTAAATCCATTTTCTGCTCTGTGGACAGTCATGCAGAAGGAAATGGAGGATTAATTTGTGAGGAAGAAAAAAGTCAGAATTAAACATCCCTAGACTGTTGTAAACTGTAAATATGAACCTGCAATGCATTCACCCTTTCTCCTGTCCTCTCCTCCTTTGCACTTGTAAAGGACCCCATGCCCAGATACACAGTCGGCTTTCTGTAGCATGCCACCCATTGGTGGTGGGATTTATTGCTCACTAAGGTATTAGAAACAAATTTAGCTTCATCCACAAAAACTTAACTTGGCCGATAGATGACAAGGACTAGTTGAAGACTCTTGATCAGGAATTTTCTTATTTTGATAGCTTTAACTCCATTTCTCCATTCCTCAGCACCTCCAGATAGCTTTCATGTTACCCCTTCCAGACAAATTTTATTTCCACTTAATTCTTGGACAGAACCCTCCAGACAGAGGTAATCACACTGACATGGTAGATTCTGGCAGACAGTCCATGATACAGAGTGTGGATCTGTGAGATTGGTGTCATGAACCGGGTAATGGAGGACCCTCCCCTCCATGTCAGCCCAGGGAGAAGGGCTCCCGTCCTCCGGGTCAGAGGTTCTGAGTGGTCTTTGGAGACCTCCTCACCCCCACCCAGGAGCAGTCACAGGTGGAGCAGCTGTGGGAATTGGGTGGGCCTATGGTCTCCAGGCTGTACTCAACCAGTGTGGAGTGATAGATGAGCTTCAGTTGCTGGATGTAGTTGGTTCCATTTTCCTGTACTTAGAAGGCTGAGTCCCAAGACCACTTTATCCATCATTGAATATCTATAACTCTTTTGGGTTGATTGAATTGATTAACCTGTCCATTTTCTACACCTTTCTCTGAGTCATTCTTCCAAGTTACCAACAAAAGTTTTTGATGAAGATGATGATGGTAATGTAAAAGGAAAATAATCTTTTTTATTTATTACCCCAGTTACTGTCCACAGAGAGTGTATCCTGTTAACTGGCAAGGACTTTGTTTTCTAAGCACCATATGAGTTGGAAACAGGAGTTTGGCGATTAAAGCTGGTGGTATTGCATTCTGCGTAACCAAAGGTGGGGAGAGGTATTTGTAGTTAGGGGAGGGATGGAAGACAGGAACCCATGAGGCTTGGGGAAAGGTAAGGCAGAATGTAGACATTGAGTTGTTTGCTATCGTGTGTGTGATTTAAACGCTTTTCTTTCACTTCGTAAGATCATCAGGGAGGTCTTTGCCTCTGTGTGTGTGTGTGTGTGTGTGTGTGTTCTTTTGAGAGAACTGGAAAATCTGCTAAGTACTGCATCTAGTTTGCGTTGGAACAAAACAAACACCCTACACAGAGTTTCAGTTTTGCAAGATGAGAAGAGTTCTGAAGATTCGTGGTGGTGATGGTTGCATAACAAAATGAATGTATTTGTTACCACTGAACTGTGGGCTTAAAAATGGCTAAGATGATAAATATTATGCTGTGTGTATTTTCCTACAATTTAAAAAAAAATTTAAAAATGCCACATGCTGGTGCTACCCTCATCTCCTTATTTAAATTTCTCCTAATAATCCTTGGAGGTAGATGCCATTGTCCTTATCTAATGGGTGAGAATAATTTGTAAATTGAGGCTTATAGAACTTATGTAACCTGTCCACAGTCATACACATTAGTGAGTGGAAGGATGACTTCTTCCCCGTGTGGCTGCCTTCCGCCCAACTGCCAGCATCAAGGAGCCCCTGGAGGGTCCAGCCCAGCCCACGCAGCAGTCAGGTGTCAGAGACAAGCAAGAATATGCAAATAGATTCCTCTCCTCGAGTTTGGGAATACAACAGAGTTCACCTCAGACCATTTATTATGCCCAGGTCTTTCATTCATGTAATGAAGTAATAAAGAAGAGATATAAGACAAAAGGCCATGTAGAGATAGGAAATGGACATAGGCTTAGAAGCTAGACAGACTCAAGAAAGACTCCCAGCCCTGTGTCAGTAGTAACTTAAACACGTTTCATTGTTTTACATGTTCGGAGTATGACTTTCCTCATCCGTAAAGTGGGTAGATTAGTACCTCCTTTATAGGATCATTGAGAGGATTGGAAATGATGTAGAATGAAGGATCCAGCAGATATTTGTGGCTGGGAACTGTTACGAGTATTGTTATTCACGGACCCTCCTATCAAATTACTTACGATCTCTTAAAGGTGAAATCTGGGGAGGACTGGAATATCGTGTCACTCAGCTTCTTCGTATAAAATGGAAAGACTGAGGTTCAGAGTGGTTGGATAATTTCCCATGGTCACCATTGAGGTTATGGCCGAGTTAGGAGTAGAAGCCCAGTGGGAAATTATTTTTCCACCTCCAAACATGGAAGAAATGGAAGATTACAATTAAGTTATTCTAACCAAACACTGTGATGTATGAGAAATCAGGAGGAGGCAGAGTCAATGCAAACCAGAGCCAGGAAAGAAGCTTGGGGCCAGGATTGGAACTTGAAGGGAGAATGAGACACTGACAGACAGAGGGGATGCCCATGATGAGCTTACATTCCATCAGAGGCGAACAAAAAAAAACAATAAATCAATAATTATAAAACATGTTAGAAGGTAAAAAGTGCTATGGGAAAAAGAAAGCAGAGTTGGGTGGTTGGAATGGGAGCTCAGGGAAAGGAAAAGGAAGATCCCACTCATCAATAGGATGGCCGGACCATTGAAAAGGAAACCTTGAGCGGAACGGAAGGAGGTGGAGAGTACGTTTGTTTTAGCAGATGCATGGATGAGTCCTCACACTGTCCTTATGGACAAAATGATGCAATAGAGACAGTTATCTCAACGGTAATGAAGATTTGATGGAGATGAGGGTGGTGATGAGCTGCCATATTTGGTGTATTTATCTGAAGCCAGGCGGTCTGCTGTGCTTTTCAGCAACCTAACCTAAGCACTAGAGTTGTGGGGGACGGCGGGATGTGGAGTGGTGTTGACAAAGTCTAGACCCAATCTCCCCACTGCTTCCAAGTCCTATGTTAAGAATTTGACCTCTTGGGGCACCTTTGTGGCTCAGTCAATTGAGTGTCTGCCTTCAGC
Source organism: Procyon lotor (assembly GCA_028646535.1). NCBI lineage: Eukaryota > Metazoa > Chordata > Mammalia > Carnivora > Procyonidae > Procyon > Procyon lotor. The sequence continues at coordinate 76,461,454 of CM053610.1, read as the reverse complement.
TCAGGTCACAATCTCAGGGTCCTAGGATGGAGCCCCACATCTGTCTCTCTGCTCAGCAGGGAGTATGCTTCTCCCTCCACGATCTCTCTCACTCTCTCTGAAATAAATAAAATCTAAAAAAAAAAAAAGAAAAGAAAAAAGAAAAGAGTTTCACCTCTTTTGGCCTCACTTTCTTAATCTATCAGCTAAGACAATCACAGCCTCTGCTCTCAGCAACGTGTTCATGTGGTCATATAATTCATTTCTCTAAAAATTGCCAAAATAAGATCTTCTGCATATGATTTCATTTGATGAAAAGATTTCATTTATTTTTTTTAGTTTGAAACCCTTGCCCTAGTGTCTATCATCCCGTATAAATCCCAGATGCCCTCAAGCAGGAGCACTGATTTTCTTAAGGGGGGCCTCTGAACTGGCCAGTGTTTCACCGTAATCTTAGAGGTGTGCCTGTCTGTTTTCAGAGAGGTCAGATGAGGGGAGACGATTAAAAGATTAGGGCAAAGACACAAGGTCCACATATTGGTCAGATCACATTTGAGCAAAGTCCTGGAGGAGGTGAGGCTAAGCTGTGGGCACACTGGAGAGCCAGCATTCCAGGCAGAGAACACAGCACATGCATAAGGCCGAGGCAGGACCATGTTTGGCACAGTCCAGGAACCAGAAGGAAGTCAGTGTTGCTGGAGTAGAATGAGTAAGAGGCAAGGCTGGAGGGAGCAATCGCATGGACTTCCCCTTCCCTCTGAGTGAATAAACCATTGAAGGATCTGTTTTTCTTCCAATTTTATTGAGATATAATTAACACGTAACATTATATTAGTTTAAGATGTACACCATCAAGTGGTTTGACGTATGTTGATATTGCCAAATAATCACCACCACAGTAAGTTTAGTTAACACAACACGCAGTTACAAATTTTTCTTCTTGTGAGAACATTTAAGATCTACTCTCTTAGCAACCTTCAAATACACAAAACAGTACTGTCAACAATAGTCACCATGCTGTACGTGACATCCCTGGGACTAATTTATTCTGTAACAGAAAGCTTGTACCTTTTGACCACTTTCATTGGTTTCCCCCACTCCCGGCCACCCACCTTGGCAACCGCTGATCTATAGCCTGTTTCTATGAGTTCGGTTTGTTGAGATTCCACAGATAAGTGAGATCATACAGTGTTTGTCTTTTTCTGTCTGATTTATTTCACTTGGCATGAGGCCCTCGTGGTCCATCCACGTTGTTTCAAACGGCAGTATTTCCTTCTGTCAGAGGATTGTAGCAGAGAAATGGCACGGTTGAATTATATTTCAACAAGATCGTGCAGAACACAGTGCTGAACTAGGGACTCAAAAGGCAGAAGCAAGGAGATCGTGGCAGTCATTCTGGACGGAGATGGCAGTGGCTTGGGCCAAGGTGCTCCCGTTGGAGGTGGTGGGAAGTGATCTGATTCCTGATATATCTTTAAAGACAGTACTAGCATACGAAAAAATCTTGCATCTATGCAAAAGGCGAGCCATGATGTACCTGCTGGTCAAGTGGTGGCAGATGCGATCTCCGGGACATGAAGAGCTCTAACCAGTGGCTTGTCTGAAACTCTGTACCAGACCCTCAGCCCTGTGTGCTAGGCCAAAGAGGGGACCATGTGATGAGCCTCCAAGATAGCTCCCTGAGCCCATGCAGTCTTTTGTGGCTGTGCTAAAACTAGAAACCGCTATAATCAGATGGAAAATTGCCTCCATGTGCCCAGAGAGCTTGATGCTCTCTGCGGGAAACTGCCAGACTAGCAGGGAGATGGGGCAGCACATGGAAAGGGAAGGAAAAGCTGAAAGCAGCTGGAGCAGAACAGCTACAGGGAAAAAGGGAGATTTGAAATGCAAAGAGAAGGAAATCCCAGGGACTGAAGAAAAGGAGCTCAGACCAAGGGATTGAAAGGAGGAGGCAGTGATTGGAAGTTAAGTGAGTGGAAGATAAGTCATCTTTTCCATGGGCCTGCTTGGAACCGGCCCAGCTACCCCACCGTTTCCCTACACATGGCAACTGAAACCTAGAACACAGGCCCTTCCACCCGATGGAAGGAGGAAGGGACAGGTGTCCCTCCACCCCCCACCCCCAGCTCGTGGTCAGTACTCCCACCAGCGCTGTTCCAGGCAGCCTGCGGGAGGAGCAGGACAAACTTGTTTATAAATTCACTCAGCAAGTGCGCATTAAGTCTCTACCCTGGGGATGTAACAGTGAACAAAACAAAGATTATCCCCTTCCTCCAGGTTCTTAAAATCCCATGGCAAAGACATCAAACAATCACACGGCCACATAAACCGTAGATCAACTGGGATGAGCACCTTGAAAGACAAGCCCAGGCCTCTGTGAGAGCAAATAAAAAGGTTGGAGGTTTCCAGAAAAATGCCCAGAGGGGCTGTTTTGGGTGGCAATTGGTGCCTGCAGAGGGAGGGAGGAGGGCCTCGCTGCAGGCCGGGAGCGCTGTAGGGAAAGGCGGTGAGGCCGGAGTGGCAGGATGGGGACAAGAACCAGCGCCCGTGAGGGCGACTGGAGTCGGGGCAGGAGACAGTGGCCCGGAATGTGGCTGCAGAAAGGAGCACGTCAGACAAAACCTTGCTGGCCACGTTGCGGGTGTGGCTTTCACCCATCCACCTGTCACCAAAGGGGTAGCTTGGAGCCACGCACCGCAGGACCGACCCACAAGGCGGAGGTCAGCTAGAGAAGCGAGGACCCAGGGGAGGCAGGACTGCAGATGAGAGAAATTCATTCCACCACAGAAGACAGTTTCCCTTGGAAGGATTCCAAAAACAACCCTCGAATGCTGCCCCTGGGGGTCAAGTTCCTTATAGGTCTCCAAGCTCCATGTACCGCTTTTACTACATGAAAATACCACAAATAACAATTAGGTCATTCGAATCCTGAGCCCGCTAGAAGTGTGACAGGGTTTAAGTAACATCCTCCAGGGGGACACGACTAGTTAGTGTAAAGAACCAGGTCTCAGCAGGGGAGATGGGATAAGGAATGGCAAAGACATGAGCAGAAGTCCAATTATTTACTGTTTGAAATGGCGAGGGGTGGGGGAATCCATGACAACCTGGAGATACAGCTGGGGAAGTGTTGACTAACACAAAAGGGAGTTTAATCACACATCTCTGCTTGAAGTTGTTTGGGACTGATAGGGTTTCTTTAGGCAAGGGTTTTAATTAGTTTTGATTCAAATGTACACTTCTACAGCTCTTCTCAACAGTAAACCCTATCAAATGCGTGTGGTGAAGGAAGATCATTCCCTGCAACCCTCTATTAACAGTCTCTTCCAAAAACACCAGAAAGATAAACGTTATTTTGCAGAGAGAGGTTTGCAAAGACTTGTCCTTGGTAGTCCTTAGGGAAGAACTACTAGGACCTCTTTCCCTGGATCTGTGACCAAATTGTCTTGCTTCTTCCATCTAGACCAGCACTACGCAATAGAAATATAATGTGAACTCTGAATGCAAGACACATAGGTCCTTTTAAATTTTCTAGTAGCCATATTTTTTTAATGTAAAGGAAATGGGTGAAATTAATTTTAATAGTATTTGTTATCGAACTGAATATATCCATAGTATTACCATTTCAGCGTGAAATCAATATAAAATTCTTAATAGGCTATTTTATATCCTTTGACTGTGGTGTGTGTGTGTGTGTGTGTGTGTGTGTGTGTGTGTCTCTGTGTGTGAGTGTGTGTGTGTGTGTGTGTGTGTGTGTAGTGTATACTCTCCTCAAAATCCAGCGTGAATTTAATACAGATAAGACAGCTCAATTCCAAGTCCATGGGGCCAGCGGCTACCATATTGGACCAGATGGGTCTAGGCAGTGATGGTTTCTCCTATCAGATTGAAGATTTTCATGTTTTACATGTTACAATTGACAATACCCCCCCTCTAGCATGTTGTATGTTGAACTGACAATTTCTTCTGCCTGCAAAAGATGACCCAAGAGTGCCTGAATCTGCCGTGGCCATCACAAACTCAAGTGACAAAGTTGAATGAAACATTCCTTTCCTCATGAAACTTCCCCATTTCTGATTATCTTCCTTTCATTTGACTGCCATTTGCAGTCACTGTGTTAGTCCTGCTTAGTTTTCCTTTGAAGCATCTCTCATCTCTGTCCTTCACTATACCTCCAACACTCTGGCTGGGCCTTTTCCCGCTCACATGGACAATTGAAATAGTGATGTAATCTCCAGCTGCGCCAACCTGGCATGCTTCCTCCTGGGAGTATAGTGACATGCACAGGGGACGTGAGTCTGCCCAGTGTGGTTTGCTCATCTGTTCATTCAGCAAATATTTACTGAATGTCCACCGTGTGCCAAGGACCGTGCTTGATCTGAGAATAATTCACACTTTATGAAACTGGCATGATCAATCTTCCAAAAGTCAGTTTTACTCCATGATAAATAATTTAAAACTCTGATTTAACAGGTACAAAAACGTATCGTGGAGTAGAATATAAAATCCACCTGAAATTCTGAGATAAAACAAGAGGCTTCACAGAAATGTCTAGGCTTAACATGCATGGCTTTGGGCTAAGCTCTCAGCTTCCCTAGATGGTACACGTTCCCAGTTCCTGTGCCTCAAGAAGCGACTTTGATCAAAAAGTCTAAAGCCAATAATTGTTCCTCCTTCTCCATTTGCCCTCTCCTCAACCCACACAACTGTCGGGATGAGCTTGCCACAGACCCATTCTGTAATCACTCTGTTTCACCGAAAGGCTCTTGATCTCCAGAAGTTTGAGTTTTAAGAAGACAAAACTAACTCTTCTGAAACTCTTAAGTTGCAATTAAATTCTCAACTGGGTAGTGCCCACGTACACAGTATGTTCTCTCAAAAGAATGTTGTGCGTGTGGCTGGTGTAGATAAAGTATTCCAGGGGATCGGAAAGAGAGGTGATTTGATGGAATGAAAAAATCCGAGAAGGCTTCATGGAGGGGGTGGGGGCTACAGTACGATATAAAAGAAGAGGTCAGGAATTTAGCCACGTCGGGGAATAACGAGACTGGTAGAGGCTAGAAGGAATCAGCAAGGGCTGACTCCAGCCAGGTCACCTCATAACCACCAACACTTGCCTCAATCATGCACATGGCTTGGAGTTCTTTCCCAACCTTGATGGATACTTCAAGGGAAAATTCAAATCCCACCTCCTAGAGGAACATCCTCCCAGATGCTTGCAGTTAATTCTAGTGAGAAATAGCTTGCTCCCAATCTTAGTATCCTGAAGTGTAAGTAAAAGGCATGTTACAACCTTTTTTGCAAGATGGGAGAGTAATGACTTCCTCCGGTGCTGTGATCCGCAGGCATCGGCTTAATTACTTCAACCCCAGCTTCCAGCAATCTTCTCTGCCCCTTGTGATGCGGCAGCCTGCCCGAGGTAATGCAGCTGCTGAGGAAACGCTGGTCGCTGCCTTCTCAAAACTGCTGTAGCACTCAGATCTGCCACGAACGTTTGCAGGCTAGAAACAAGAGTGCAGCCTGCGTATCCTAAAAAGTTACAAATCAAGCTAATAAAACATTAATTAAAGTCTCTGTCCTCTTAGCTTCAAAAATTATACCTTAATATTGACCTGGAGGCCAGGTTCGAACCTTTTGCTCTTTGGAGTTCTTTGTGGGAACATGACCTTGCAGGACCACCCAGTCTCTAGCTCTTGGCCTGGCCCCCTCCCCTTCATACCCCTACCCGTGGGACCCCCGATCTCTGCATCCAAGTTCTGTCCACATGAGGCCCCATGAGCAGCTGTTCCTTGGCCACCCCACAAGCAACACAAGCAGCATTGTCCACCCTTGGGGAGACTGTCCCAATGAGAGAGGCCCACACAGGCCCCTAAAGTAGGGTCTCGCTCTAGGGAATTCCAGGGTCCTAAATACAAAAGCATGACAAGGATAGAGGGGTCACCTGGAGGCATGTCTTCCTGACCCCAAGAAAGGGATAGACTCCTCAATCTGTGGGGGTGCGCCTGGTCACACAAGGGCCCGAGTGTGGCCCTTTATGCACAGGACACAGGATAGTGACCCCCTCTTGCCTAGGTCTAATGTGCTTTCCCTTTACACAACGTCACGTCATTTATTATACAGTCTTATTCTGTTCCCTGAGTGTACATCACGTTTCTCCAATCACTTGTAACTTCCCCCAGGGCAGGCGTGGTGCTTCTTCGGTATTCCCCCCAGCTCTGGGATGTGACGGACTGAGGGACTGATCGCTGATTGACATGCCATTGTTCTCTCAGGCAGTCCGCCGGTGACCCGGAATCAGGGCACTTTCCCATTTGGCTTGGTGAAGACAATTCCTCCCTGACTCCTCCTGACTGGTCCGGCCATGCTCCTGGTCCATCCCATTTTCTCATCCAGCCCCTGCCCGTGGCTTCTCTCCTCCAACCTTCCCCCTTCAGGCATCACACTTCAGGAAGTATTTCTTCGGCGTGCGCTAATCCGTCAGCCATTTGGGTTAAGTAATAATTACACCAACAACAATAATACCCGGGTGCCTCATTCTTTTTAACTTCCCTAAGTACTTCACTTGCTTCTTTCTACGTCTCCTCCCCAAAGCCCTCGAAGGTAGCGCTGCTCCTATTAACCCTGTCTGGAGGTACGAAAGGATAAAACACTTCCTCGAGCTCGCAGGCTTGATGAGAAGAGCCAGAGTCAAAGTTCTGGTCTTCCGTCCTCTAGAATAGAGTATTCTTCTCCCTAAATCAACTGATGGCTCAAGACACCACATCAGCTTCCTGAGCCATCTAATAATGCTCTCGTGTGGTGGGTAATGCAATGTATCCCCGAAGTTCTAAGGTAGAAAGACTATCAAATAACTGGCCCAATGTTAAACTGCGAATATTCAAAGTCCCGATGAGTAGCTATTTCCGAGCACGCCCATGGTGACAGGTGCTCAAGGGAAGAGATGAGGGGGTGCGTGTGGCAGGGTGTTTTCGTGCACATGCTCTGTGCAGGTTCAGCCTTCGAGGGACCCACCCTTTTCCCTAGGATGGATGACTGAGCCCTACATGTTTCTCTCTCAGAACATTCAAAGAGACAGTCGGTGTTCCAGCCATTTGAAATGTGCATTATACTCTTATAAATATTTATAACAACTTAATTAGGAAGTTCTAATTGCATTTCGATTTCTAATTTCAGTAAGAATTATCTCTGTCCCAATCTTCATATCCCGAAGTGTAAGTAATAGACACGCAGCAATCTTTTGCAAGATTGGAGAGTAACTACTTCCTTCTGTGCTGTGAACTGTCAGCAGCCAGCTTAATTACTTCAAGCCCAGCTTCTGGCAGCCTCCTCTGCACCTTGTGATGGCAGCCGCCTGCCTGGGATGACACAGCTGCTTAGGAAATGTAGCCGCTTCTCCACTTTCAGTCTCCTTCCCTCCAGATAACCCCAAAGACCACCGTGGGATCAATCTTCCAGAAGGTCGCTACAACTAGGACATCTCCCTGAAGAATAATCTCTCAGGAGATGGATGGAAATGATTTACTCTATACTGACACCAAAATGTATTAGGTCTAGAAGCACAGTCTGGACTTCTCCTCAAATATAAATAAATCTCATTTGAGCATAGAGGGTGAGGCAGGGGGAACATTCCAGAGAAAGAGTGAGTACGGAAAAGCGAAAACAAGGAGGTGGAAAAATCACAAGGCATTCTTGGCAATGAGTTGCCTGCAGTGGCTAGAGACACTACTGGTACCCGTGGTGGAAAGGTTCCGTGAGAAGCAAGGGATGAAAGGCAGGGTGGACAGCCGGGGACCAGCAGGGGAGGCCAGGAAGGACAGGGGAGCTGGTAGCAGAGGCTCAGGGGCCAAATTTAACATCTGAACTATAACCAGGAGAAAGTAATCCAGTTTGGGGGACAGAAATGTTGGCAAGGAAGGGGAAGAAAGTTCGGAGGGAAGAGACTAGACACAGACAAGTGACATGAAGGCATGCCATGTGCTTTCCGCGGAAAGACAAGGTCAGGAATAATTACTACTAAGAAGTCATGGTCCAGGCTGCCTGGTGAAAATGGTGAGCTGTCTGTCACTGGAGGGGCCTCAAGTGCAGCTGGGGTTTCGATGCTTTGATAGGAGCTCGGGGATACCTAGTTCAACATCTGTGTTCACATAAACTTTAGAATTAGTTTGTCACCCTTTTTTCCCTATAATTCTGAGAAGCTTCAGAATTTATGGTGAAACAGATAAAAAGATGGTGGGAAGGGGAAGGAGAACGAGGGATAAAGAGCCCTCATTTGCCCAGAAACTACAAGAGACAGCTCATGGTGCTAAGCACACAGCATGATTATCGCGAAAAGGAGCGAATGAGTAAAATTTGCTTTTTTGATGCCCAAAGATCTATAGTTCCCCTGAATACATCCCTACCCAGGGCCCTCCCGGTCCACATCTCTATGCTACTCCATGATGCTGCGAGTGGTGTGGATGGTGTGAGTGAAGCAGGTTGAGGTGGAACACGGGAAAGCAAACTAAGATGCCATTGGCTATTTTGCCTACAAGAAGAGGATCTTCATAGAAAGGAGAGGGGCACCTGGGTGGCTCAGTTGGTTAAGCATCTATCTTCAGCTCAGGTCATGATCCCAGAGTCTTGGGATTGAGCCCACATGAAGCCCTGTATCAGGCTCCCTGCTCAGTGGGGAGTCTGCTTCTCCCTCTCCCTCTGCTCCTCCCCCCTGCTCATTCTCTCTCGAGCGTGCTCACATTCTTTCTCAAATAAATAAATAAATATGTTTTTTAAAAAAATAGAAAGGAGAAACAATAAAATAGAGGCAAGGGGGAACGAATAGAAATTAAATTCTTACTATTACGCTAAGTAAAGTAAGTCAAGCAGAGAAATTCAGTTATCGTATGGTTTCACTTACTTGTGGAACACAAGGAATAGCATGGAGGACATTAGGAGAAGGAAGGGAAAAATGAAGGGGGGGAAATCGGAGTGGGAGAAGAACCATGAGAGACTATGGACTCCAGGAAACAAACTGAGGGTTTTAGAAGGGAGAAGGGTGGGGTGATGGGTGAGCCCAGTGATGAGTATTAAGGAGGGCACGGATTGCATGGGGCACTGGGTATTGTACGAAAACAATGAATCATGAACATTACATCAAAAACTAATGATGTACTATGTGGTGACTAACATAATATAATACAATAAATAAATAAATAAAAGTAAAATAAATAAAATAATAAAATAAAATAGAATAAAATAAATAAAATAAAATAAAATAAAATAAAATAAAATAAAAAATACTAGATTTTTGTCAAGCCCTTATATGAGCCAGATACTATGCTAGGCCCTTTAAACGAGCAATCTCGTTTGCCTCTCAGAAACTCCTGTGAGGAGAACTATAATAAAATCTCCACTTTATGGATACATAAACTGAGATTCAGCAAGTTTAGAGAATCACTCAAGGTCATACAACTTGCAAATTCATGCAAACTCCGTTACTCCCATCTCAAATGAGACAGTAACTAAGAATCCAAATGGAATCTGACAGGGACACTGCATTCAGCCCTGGGCTCCTAATTTAATTCTTAAGTCTGGTTCTCATGATCATCACAACGCGAGAGCCCTGAACCATTCTTCTCCCCTTCATGGCTCCTCTGAATTCTCAGTGGACTCGGGCTGCTAAAAATTTAACAGGAGAATGGAGAGACCAGGGACTGGGTCTGGGTTGCTCATCGTTGTGCCCCCAGAATCCGAGACCTGTCCCGAAGTAAATACACAGAAAGAGGTTAATGGGTGAAGGAATGAATGCTCGTGCTCCCCTGTCGACTACAGTACAGGGCTCTGCCTGGGCGCGACCCCCTCAGACCCCTCACCAGGATGTTTGTGGATTTGTGCTGTCTCCCTGCCAGTCATCAGATATTTGTGGATTTTTGTGGTGCCCTGTCAGCCACTTACCAACAATCTCTTCTCCCGTCTAGCCCCTTCTGGAAGTCTTCCATCTGACAGGAAGAAAAATTCATAACAGAACCGTCTGACCTCTTAAGGGAGATGTCCCAGCCACTGTAGGTCGGTTGTCGGAAAGAGCACAGTCGCTGGTCTCAGAAGACCCGAGTCTGAATCCTGTCAGCACCACTGCCCAAAGCCTCCCCTCCCGGAGTCTCAGTCCATCAGGAAAATGAAAGTAGTAACAGGCGTGTGGTGGGAACCTTGTGAAATTGCTTGTAAGCAGCATCTGGAACCCAGGAGTCCCCTCCTGTCTTCCTACCTATCACCAAAAGAGTTACCTCTCCAAGACTTCGAGTTTCCCGTGTCTGTGAGGGCTGGGGAGGCCGCAGAGGGGAGAACCGGCCCCCGCCTCACTGTAGAGATGAGGGAGGCGTACAGAGACAAGCTGCAGGGAGCCCGGTGTTGCGCCGATGGCCGTCCAGACCCGCAAAGCCAGCCCCTGTGCCCACACAAGCCACGCCCCGTTAGTCCCTTCACGCTGCCCTTGGAATTGCTACTTAGCGAGGCTGGGCTGCCAGCTTTCACGGATGGCCTCTTCCACGTTTGGAGGGGCATTTGCTCTGTATTAATGCCAGCCTTCCAGCAGAGCCGGCTTGGTCGGCCTTCCTCACTCTATCACCTCCTAATTGACTTCAAGAGGCAAACCAGACGTGGAGCTCCCAGAAGCTGGATCGACGGGGCTGTGCTTCTGCTCCATCAGCCCTTCAGCTGACAAAGAGCTTTACAAACTTCTGTATGTGTAGAGCTGCCTGGGATGGGGGTGGGGGAAATGGGGGAGGGGAAAACATCAGGGGAAAAAACAGCAGGTGATAGATTCTCCCGAGACATATTGAGTAAAGGGCACCAGCTGCCCCTGGGCTCAGAAGTATCCATCGTGTGAGAAGGTCTTTTCCTGGATACCACCTGGCAGCGGAGTATGGGTATTTCATGGAATCCTGCCCATACCGTCCGGTCCCTTCTTTTCAGATACTAGAAACTGAGGTCTAGCAAGAGAAAGAGACTTGTTCAAGGTCACTTGGAAGTTAGGGGAGCACAAATCTACATCTGCCACTCACTTGCTGTGTTCAAATCCCTTGCCCAGCATGGTTGTGCATTTATCCATCTCTCCTAGTAATTATGTCGGTTTTGCTATATATACCCACAGTATAACGTAGTGAAGCTATGTTGAACAGATTCAAATAAGTTATAACTGGTGGTTTTATAGAGACTCTCTTGATTGCTAATGTTGGACATAGGATATTAAATAATCCTAATTGTTGCCTTAATGTCTACTTGTCTGATGTTCACATAGCGCCTCTTGCTTGGAATGTTTTCTTCTGTCCTTTTACTTTCAGTCTTTCTGTGTCCTTATGTTTTATGTGTACTTTTTTATAAAGAACGTTTAGCTGGATCCATTGTTGTTATTGGTGTTTTTAAAATGTGATCTTACCATCCCAGCTTTTTAATCAGTGAATTTAGACTCTTTACATTTATCATGATCATTGACATATTTTGACTTATTTCTATCTTTTTATTTTCCTGGAACATTTATTTTCTACATTTTTTCCCTAGCATATTTATTTTGTGTGTGTGTGTGTGTGTGTGTGTAGTTTTTACAAATGAATGTATATAACCCATATGTAAGTAACAGGACATGTTAATAATCAAACATGAGAATCTAGCACATATCTTGTGCACTAGAGCATTAGTAAGCCACAGAAACCCTCTCATTCCTAAACAACAGACTGCTAAGTGTTGCTTGATTTTCACCTTTATAGAAATGGTGTCCTACTTCATGTTGTTTTCATGATTAGTTTAAAATCTTTGTTTACCATTTCGTCTCTGAGATTCATCTGTTATTGTTCATAGCTGTGGTTCAGTAGTTTTCACTGCTGCACACTATTCCATGTGTCTGTACTCCATAATTTATTTATCCATTCTCTTGTCATCACATGGGGGGTTACTCCTGTTTTGTGGCTGTGAACATTTTAACGTATGATTCCCGAGTTCCACGTAGAAGGGTTTCTCTAGGGCACATATCCTAAAGCGAAATTAACTTGGGTTTGTACATGTCCAACTTTGTAAGATAATGTCTACAAGATCATTGTTTTCCAAAGTGAGTGTACCAACGTCTACACCCACCCGGAGTGAATAAGAGTTCCTATAGTTCCATGTTCTTGCTAACACTTGCTGTTGTCAGACTTCTTTATTTTTGCCTCTCTAGTAAATGTGAAATGCTCTCTTGTTGTGGTCTTAATTTGCATTTCCCTGAGGAAGGAGAGAGTTGTTTCAAGAAGAGGGAGTGATCAGCTGCAGAGAATGCTATTTCCAGCTGTAATGGTTTAATGGGTCACCCTTCTCCAGGGTGCCTGCTGCTTGATATGAGACAATGTCTGCACTCAAAGGAATGGATCTTGAGTAGTGTCTAATCAGGCCAGTGAGAGAGGGGACAGCTAGGAAAAGGAGCAGGTTCACAGCACCCCCACCTGTAGGATAACCAACCATTCCGATTTGCCTGGAACTGATGGGTCTCCTTGGATTCAGGACTTTGTTTTATTTTTTAATTTAATTTAATTTAATTTTATTTTATTTTATTTTATTTTATTATTTTATTTTATTTTATTATTTTATTTTATTTTATTTTATTTTTTAGGACTTCCTGTTTTAAAACCAGAAAAATCCCAGGCAAACCAAGACGAGCTCCTCACCTACCCACACTACACATACTGATGTCCTCCAACCTTAATAGTCCTAAAACATTTTATTCCATGCATGGAGCCTAATTCTCATGCATACACACACCTAAAGCAGGCCTGGCCTCTCCATGGCAGATGCTGGCAGATAGCCTGCAATCTAAAGCCGCCCTCTCACCTAAAAACAGCGCTCGCCCTCCCCAGCACTCCCCCCCGCAAGGGGCCATCTCTGTTCTTGGTGAAGAAGGTAAATGAAAGAATTTTATTTCTCACTTTAAAAGAAAAATCTGGACCACATTGAATTTTATGCTGTTTTTCAAAAAAATCCCTGTTTCCCCAGGCCAGGGAAATGTGATGTCTCAAAAAGACACGTCAAAAGTGGTACAGGCCCCCGGGGCTAGTCTGCTGGGAGAATCAGCCACATTCGATAGAGCCACGTTGCGTGGATAAGCCGTCCACAAGGCCTGGGTATGCCCAGGAGCTCCTGGTGGACACCTGCCTCTGAAAGCGGACTGCCTCGGGCTCTTGCTGGAGGAGGCGTTTCTGGGAACGAAGACCACAGGGCCCCTCCACTGTCTGTCTCCCTCGCAACAAGTTCTGACAGCACTCGTCCACACTTGTCCCAACGGTTTCTCTCCTGGCTGACAGACGTGGTGCCTCCCGTGAGCTGGGCTGCCACTGAGCGAGAGCCCATGGGCGCAGTTACTGTGATTCTTCCCACCATTTGGTAAAGACCGTGACATGATAAATGGTTGAAAAAAAATAATAACTAATTAGTAATATAAATTCTAACAGGTGTGGCCATTAGAATAGACAAACACTGTCTCAGACACTGTGTGCCATGTAATTCCAAGTCACTTTTTGTTCGGGCAGAGCCCACAACCGGGCGAGGCCACAGCAGGTGTCCTTTATTTACTTCAGGCACAGTGAAGCTGCCTTCAGCTTCGAAGCCCTTGGGTGGGAAAGGGCTTCCCCGCTGGGCTGAGGAGACCCTGTTCTGTCATTGGCCCAGCTGGCTGGCAGAAACGGTCCCGCAAGTGGGTCTGGGAGCCTCGCTTTACCGGGCCTGTGTCTCTCAGTCCTACATGAGCCTGTGGAAAAGGAATCCGCCCAGAATCCCATTAAATGACCAGATGAGTGAGTGTCTCCGAAGGTGGCAGGGGGGTTCCCTTCTCCGTCCTCCTATTTCCCCCGAGTGGGCTCCAGACACAGGAGCCTGTGTCAGCCCGCCCTCCCCACAGACTGACGGCTCCCTCCTCCCACACCCGTTCCGGGGGCATCCACCTGACTCTGGGCGAGGAGGGCCCCGGGGAGCACCCTCACCTGTGAGCAACTGCCACGCCCTCATCCTTCAGTCCCTCTTGTTTCTCGCTCCCTCTTTGGCCTTCGTCCCATTTAGTAACTGGGCCCCCACCAGCTGCCGCCTCTCTGGCCAGCGGCAACACCACGTGCGGCCCCTGGCCCCACACACCCCCTTGGGGTGGTCAGATAGAACATGCAGCCACCAAGCCTGGTGACCCACCTCAGCCAGTCCCCACCCTCCTCAGCCCTCCTTCTCCTCCCCTCAGAAATAAAGTCACCCTCTGAGACTCACCCCGGGAGCTGGCTCGCCCTGAGGATGCGGAGCCATCTGCCAGCTGGGGACCCCCCGCAACACCCAGTCGGGGGCACCCGGGAGCAGGACGGCCCTGCAGCTGGGAGCCAGCAGGTGGAAATGGTCCGGACGGGCGGCAGCTCGTCTGGATGGCGACTGGAGACAAGGACACGCAGAGATAGCCTGGAACAATGGCCAGATTCTCAGTGGTTTCCAGACACCCCATTCGCATGCCAGCAGCTAGTGAAGTTGTCTCTGTTGATGTAGTGAGGTTTTTTTCATTCAAAGGCCTGCCTTCTATGCTGAAACGATGCCCTTACGTCTTTCTGTTGTTAAAATATAATTTACCGAACACAGTAATGAGGACAGTTGTCACTAGCTTAGCTTAGTCTCCTTTGCTTTAGCTTAGGTTAGTTTCCCTTTGGTTAGTATTTGTAATGTTCTCACTTGATACAGTAAGAGACTGGAAAAAAAAAAACCTACATCAGTCCCCAGGTTTTGTTTACCCCCAGGTTTTCCGTGAAGTGGAGAAGTCTGTGAGCCACAGAGCTTGAGGACCTGGGCAAAAGTGTCCTGAAGTTGACGTCACCTTGCGAGCCGTCTTCAGGGCACCAGCCACGCTCCAAGCACTTGACACAGCCTCACTGTGAGGGGGGTGCACCTGCCTTTCGGCCTCTCAGGGTCTGCTGCCAGGAGGCCCTGCTCAGCAAGCAGCCCCCCCCCCGCCCCCCGCCCATGCCCCATCTGATGGTGTGACCTGCAGCCTGTTAATCTGGCAGCACTAGCATCCAGCCTGCGTTGCATCGTCTTTCTCCCGGAAAACGGCTTGCAAACCAGCAATGGCTAGCCTGCCCCAGCCTCCAAGGCTGTGCCTGCTGACAGAAGGGCCTGGGCCCCACGGGGCCAGCCCCTGCCCTGGAGAAAGCTCCCCAAGCCGAATGGCCTTTGGGGGTCCCTGGCAGCCGGCCGGCCAGCTGTCCCCGGAAACACCTATGTGTGCCACAGACACCCATTTTCTCTCAAACGGCGGCCAAGGTCCCTGGCAAATCTGTCTCTGGGGGGGAATTTGGACGACTGCCCCACTCGAGACTTAAATCCGGATTGACACGGTTTTAAGCCGGTGACTTTGGGTTCCCTCTCGGAGCGCTGTTTTCCTCACATGCCGGTGGGGCCACCTGCCTCAGGGGCCTGAGGCCCTTGTTCAAATTCATGTCCCAGGCCCTCCCTCTGAATCTCTGGGGGAGGGCCCAGGAATCATTTCTTAAAAACATGCCCATGGTGATTTTTTTCTCTTTACACAGTCTGAGAATAACAACCATAGAGATGGAAGACAGCAAATGGGTTTTCACATGGTGGGAAAAACCTCTCGTCTTTCTCCTTCTAGACCCAGGAAGGCACCTTCTTTCTTTTCTTTAAAAACGATTTTTGTTGTTATTGTCCGATTGGCACCAAGACAGGTTTTCACCCAAGGACTGTACTCAGAGAGAGTCTGGAATAAACCTGGGGTGTCCTAGTCAGTGCGGGCTTCTGCAACAGGATGCCTCACATTGCGGGGCTGCCACAAGGAACATTTCTTTCTCACAGTTCTAAAGCCTGGGAAGCCCAAGATCAAGGTGTCGGCCAATTCAGCTGCTGGTGAGAACCTCCCTGATTCACGGAGGGCCGCCTTCTTGCTGTATCCACTCATGATGGACACAGAGATCATCTCTCTTTTGTATCTCTTCTTGTAAAGTCACTAATCCTGTCGTGCGGGCTCCGCCCTCAACATCTAATTACCTCCCAAAGGCCCCACCTCCTCACTCCCATTGGGGGTGAGGGTTTTAACATGTGAACTGAGGGCACATGAACATTCGGTCCATAGCAGGGGTCTTGCTGGAGAGTCATAGTGAAAAGCAAAGGGGTTTTGAGGTTGGACCCTCGCGGGTCCCCTTCCCACTCCTGATTTCCTAGGACTAGAGAAAGAGGAAAGCAAGGAGACGCCTCTTCCACCCCCCTGCCCATGGTTCCCCCAGGCGGACAGTGGTTCCCTCAAGGTTCTGCTTTTCACCGACACATTCAGCAGAACACAGGCACCCCCTGTGGAACTGGGCCCGCCAGGAGGGGTTAGGCGAGTGGTGTCACAGTGAGGAAGGACATGAGATGGGACAGAAATGAGGGTGCTAATGAGTCTCTTACCCCTTCACGGCTTTACTCTCAGTAAGTGTCCCCTGCGGCCTCTCGGGACCCCATTTCCACAGTGTGAAGGCACAACAGTAGAGTGGAAAAAAAGAAAAAGATCGATTAAAATCCCAGCTCACACCCCATGCTCGTACTCTGACATCAGTCAGCGTCAAATTCAATTGCAAACCTGACGTGATCAAACCCCACCTGAACAGAATCGGTGTGGGATTACACAGGGTCACGCGTGATGACTTGCTGGCTTGCAGCTGGGGCTAGATCAAGGGTGGCTCAAAAGATGTGTTCACCAAGCCCTTGCTCTCAACGCCTTCCGGTCTCCATGGCCTCCCCATCCCGAGCCTCAGCATTCCCACCTCACAGTCTTAGATTTTCTCCCCTCCCACACCTGGCATCTCCCAGGAATGCCAGTGAAAGTCAGGGAACCAGGGCAAGTATGGCCCATCTTCCTTCCTGTGTGGCCGTATTCGTTCATGCTACCAGCGACCTTCCAGCACTTCCTTATTGAAGTCATGAGCTGCCTTCCTGTGGCTGGTTTTTTGTTTTATTTTGTTTTGTTTAAGATTTTATTTATTTATTTATTTATTTATTTATTTATTTATTTATTTGACAGAGAGATCACAAGTAGATAGAGCAGCAGGCAGAGGGAGGGAGGGAGAAGCAGGCTTCTCGCTGAGCAGGGAGCCTGATACGGGTCTCGATCCCAGGACCCTTGGGATCATGACCTAAGTCGAAGGCAGCCGCTTCACTGACTGAGCCACCCAGGTGCCTCCTTCCCTGCCTCTTTGACTCAGCAGATGACTCATGTCAAAACCTCATCAAGAAAACAGAACTGGACCCTTCCTTCCACCCCTCCCTCTGTCCCCCTCTCCACTTGAGCCCTCTTCCTGCTGCTAAGGAGTTCGTGCCTAACCTGGTCGGTGTCGGAAGCCCAAAAGAGGAGGCCATTCGTCTCAATGACCAGAGCTGGGTTTGGGCATACTTAATCTGTGGTTGATAATTTAGGGACTGCTGAAGAAAGATGCTGTTCCTGCTTTCAGGGAAGTTACGGATAACACGGAAGATAAAGCTCAGGTGCATGAAAGAACTCTATGAGGCATCGAGTAATCAAAAATGAGGTCATTGCTAAGCGGTGTGGGAGATCGGAGGAAGGGGAGGGGTGACAGAGACCAGAGGAGCTCCCGCAGCAGGAGCGGGGCCCTGAGGAAGGGTGGGACTGGAGGGGGGGTCTGCCACCAGGGACATAATCCCAGCAGCATAAATAAGACCACAGCGCTGGCCTGCACTGCTTGCCCTGGCGATGGTGGGAACTCAGCCCCTTCGCAGCAAGATGGTGAAGGGGTCGGCAGATTTTACAAGGTCAGGCTTTGCAGGACCTACAGTCTCTGCTGCAGCTCTTCCCTTCGGCCGCTGCCGCACAAAAGTCGTCGCCGACATACTTAAATGAATGGGCATGGCTGTGTTCCGAGAAAATGTTATGTATGGTCCCTGAAATTTGAATTTCATGTCACTTTTATATGACATGAAATAACCTTTTGGTTTTTTAGCCATTCATAAAAGTCAAAATGATTCTTAGCTCACGAACCCTACGCACACAGGTGGGGACCTGACTTGACCTGTGGGCAATAGCTGGTGCTCCTGCCGTGAAGGGCTGAAGTGTGGGCCCCGTGGCGTCAGGGGACCCAGGTCCACGTCCGACCATTCCTCCCTGCGGCCACTACTTAGCAGATCCCCAGCTATGTAGGAGCTCCCTCTCTGTGTGTCAGCTTCCCAGCCTGCAGAGCAGCAAGAAAGCTAGGGGCCTGTGTCTCTCCTGGCCACTGGGGGGATTAAGTGAGCAGAAAGTCTGGAACCCATGAAACTGCCCCAAGGCACAGAGGAGCGCCAGAGTGCAGAGCACAGGTGTGGTGGGAAAAAACTTTGAGACTCAGGGTCGTGAGATTTAGGGTCTAGTTTGAGATCTGCTGCGTGATCTTTGGAGGGAAGTTCCTTAGTTTTATTGTAAAGTTGGAATGATTTTACTCCCTCTTGGGGGGGGGCATTGGTTGAGAGAGAGAGAGGATAGGAGGTGCGGGGAGAAAATAACAAAATAAATACGGCTGCACTTGGAGAAGGTAATGAGGTTTTGTATCACCCAGACCCAGATCTTGATTTCTAATTATGTTCTCCAACAAAAGGAACCGACACACACACACAATGTAGAACAGGGAGCAATCAGAAGAGCTCCCAATGGCTAAAGCTGGGGAAATTAGAACAAAAAGATAGAGTACTGGATTACAACTCAAAGTACAGAATACATATACGTGGGTCCATATCGACATAAAGGATTGAACAAATAATTTGTAAATGAGGAAGAACAGACAAATGTTCTACTTGTCCCATATTATCCCATGCAGAAAAATTCCAAATAACTTATGTAGCTACTCCACTGTCGAGGAGGGGAAGGATAACTCCCCGCCCCTTAAGTGTGGGCTGTGCCTGCGGACTTTCCCCCTCCCCGAAGAGCACAGTGCAGTAAGGGGCGGGGAGGAGCTGCAGGCCGGGGAAACCCGACAAATGCCGCCTCAGGTGCCCCAAGTCAACACCAACAACCGTAAGCTGTGTCGAGGGCGTGTACCCTTGACCTTATGTGAGGAGAATGGCACCATCCTTTCTCCCAGGGCGATGCTGATCTCTACAACACAGAACTCCTGGGCCGCTTACTTAAACGCGGTCAGGGTGAACCACCTTGCACAACTCCAGAGGGTGCCGTTCACACACCTGTCTCTGCAGACGGTGCCCCGGGGATGTTCCGGTGCCACGGCACATACATGCTTCTCAGTCTTTGTGCCCGAGGGTCATCATCTGTAAAACAAAGATTGCTGTAGGGACTCGTGAATGGGGCTCTAGATACATATGGATAGATAACTATATATAAAGCATTGAGAACAGTGCCCAGCATACAGCAAACACTGTCTCCGTGTGTGGGGTTAGGGTTGGGGTTGCTGCTGTTGCCGTCATTATTATTATTATCTGGGGACCCGTCTGTATTAGTATCCATCTGGCCCCTGTCAGTACTGAAAGGGGCTCTTTGGTTCCACGTACACTCCTTATGCCGTGTTCGACCTGGGCCCCCTTGGAACCAGGACTGTCCCATTTTAACAAAGATGCCATCTCTCCTGAGCCCCTTTCCTTCCCAGATGCAGGGAACATGTGGGGCTGTGGGACCGGGCCGGAGGCTGGGCCCGGGGACAGCCCTCGCCACAGCCCCTTCGGTCCTGGGACCCCAGCCCCTCCGTCCAAGCTCTGCCTCCTGACGGCTGACTGTGTGTCCGCCGGCCGGGCCGCTGGTCAAACACTAGCTGAGACGCTGCTGTGAAGGTATTTTGAAGATGTGACTAACATGTGCGACGAGGGGACTTGAAGCAAAGCAGATCATCCCCCATGATGTGGGTGAGCCTCAGCAGTCAGGTGAGCGAGAGCCGAGGGTTTCTGGAAAGGGATCCATTCTGCCTCAAGCCTGGGGCATCTACCCTTTCGTTTCCAGCCCGCAGGACTTCGTGTGCGGGCCTGGGCCCTGCCCCTGTCTCCCCGCCTTCTCTTGGCTCGGCCAGCGTGCCCAGCTCATTCGGACTCGGGGGCTGGGACCTGCTCTTGTTTCCGCACGGCCCCCCAACCCGCACCCTTCAGTGGCTGCCTCGCCCTTCAGGGCAGCTCGTCAGAGAGTCCTTGGAGTGTGAGGGCCTCGTGCTCTCCATCGCCACCCCCACTAGTTCCTGTATGCACCTAACGCATTCGTGGTTTTTTATTTGTTTGCTCGTATATTTGTTCATCATCTGAATTCCCCACTCGGAGCTTCTCGAGGGCAGGCATCACGCCGGCTCCTTCTCTCACACGTTCCTCACCCATAACTGAAGGTGCTACCCCAACACAGGGCTGGCCTCCAACCCAAATGGCTCCAACCTTAATGACTTCATTAATATACACGCAACCCTTACAAACCCAAAGTTGGCGTGACCCAGCGCCTAAGCAGAGTCAAGTTCAGAAAGCCTCATTAAATAGGTAAAAGTAATAAAAACAGGAGCTCTATTAAAATGTAGCCAAAACCCCTGTCCACAGCAATAACCACAAACAATTCTTTGTCTTTTCTGAACTCCCCCCCACTTTCATACCCCATCTCTGCCCCCCTCGGGCCCTCCCCACTCAGAGCCTCCTTCCCTCATCCAGTCCATACAGACTTTCTGTCT
The DNA here is from genome assembly GCA_028646535.1 of Procyon lotor. Taxonomy (NCBI): domain Eukaryota; kingdom Metazoa; phylum Chordata; class Mammalia; order Carnivora; family Procyonidae; genus Procyon; species Procyon lotor. The sequence continues at coordinate 76,440,830 of CM053610.1, read as the reverse complement.
CTATTGCACAGATCAGCTCAGCTTTTATTCCAGTAAAAAAAGACCCCGCTTTTTAGTCGTAAGAGGAAAAGACTACATAAAAGATGGTGCAGAAATTACTAGATTCTCTTTGGCCAGCTTGGAAAGACATGAGAATCTGTCAATACTCCCACGTTATAAATGTTTGTCCTCTCACATACGACTCACAGCCAACTTCAAATTGATTAATGTAGTCTCCTTGACTATTTCTTGTGAGACACATAAATTGCATTGCTCAATTTGTTAATGGAAACTCTAAGCTGGCGGCCTGCGTGGCTCACGGTGTAGTGGTCTATTGTCTATGCTAGGAAACTTTTGGCTGAGGAACAGAAAGTAGGGTGTTTGTCTTTCCCACATATTTCAGCCAACCGGGAGCCTCTTTGGGCTCAGGGTTCAAGGCAGGAAAAGGCAGTGCAAATGCAAGAATGAATTCAGATTGTACCCTGGAAGCTAAGACTTGGCCACATTCCAAGTCACCCGTGTAGACAAAACTGAATACTGGGGCTGTTGTTTTAAGCTACGCTAGTTTTCAATAAATTACCTGCCATTATGAAACGCTATGGATAATTTTTGTGTTTGATGTATATGTTGTTCATTCTTAGAAAACTGTGGTTTCCCCACTCTGAGTGACATTTATCCATTCTTTTTCTGAGCTCATCTGAGCAGAAAGAGAGGAAAAAAAAAAAAAACACAAAGAATTGAAATGGGAGGACAGATCTGTTTTCCATTCCCATTTCAACCCTGAGTGACTTGAACAGGGCAATTACCTTCCCTGTGCTTTAATTTTTCCATTTAAAATGGGTGAGCAATCTCGATCTCTTAGCCCAAGTCCCAGAGGCAATGACACAAAGTCAAATCCACTTTGCAGAAACACCTTTACGATGAAACACCTGCACCCAGGAAACGTGAGACTTCTGCCTCTTTTACAAGCCAGTGGCTGCTTACATGGTTCCACGTGTGATGCAAGATTTCATCAGAAGATTTCAACCAAAGGAAAGAAAAATGGCCACTAACTGGCCATCTGTTGGAGGCGTTGTTGCTAAGATTTGCCTTGTGAAGAGGAACTACGCTGCAGGCACAGCAAGAGAAGTGGCACTCAGCACGAGGGCCAAGAGTCTGGGAACTTAGTCTAGACAGGGTGGACGAGCTCTGTGACTAGGACTGTTTTGATTGTTGTAAGCGTTCTTCGGATCCCACGGACTACAGGGAGGGTAACCACCAACCAACACCCACATTTCTGGTGCAACTTACTTCTATCAGGAAATGTTTACTGATACCAGTTGGCACCAATGGAAGCAGTTTTTAAACAATGCCCCGCCAAAAAAAAAAAAAAAAAAAAAATCACTGTATTTTCAATGCTCGACAGAATGATCAAGAACTAGCATCAGGACTTGCTGAGTGAACTTGAGACCTTCCCACTTTCCCACTCAGCTCTTCCCAGATCCATCCCTGGTGACTCACCCAGCAAGGAGGGTTCTGCTGCAGTGACAGTCAGCCAACCTCAAGCAGAGCAGTGCACAGTAGAGTTAACTATCTGGAGGGGTTGCGAGTGGGTGAGTTATATCAACAAAACATTTATCAGTGCTCACTGATCCTCAGAAAAAAACATGCCACAGACAAATGCAGTCTTGTTCTCACTGGGCTTGTAATAAACCAAGGAGGCTTGCAAAGCTACATTGGTAAACACTGGACCAAAGTGCATACTGGAAAATGGCCTCATGAGGGATTGGGGGTGAGATGTGCGGGGTGCAATGAGTGCAAGCGCATAAAACATGTGGGGCTTTAACTCGGTGTTATAGGAAATACCTCTAACCCAAGTGAACTGTTGATTGGTCCTTGTGCTGGTTGCAGTTTGGCGCCACCTGGTGGTGGTTGACGTCTCAGCCCAGAAGTCAGTATCTGGGCTGCGTAGTTCTGGGCTTTCCAGAAGAACTATGGTGGGGATTCCAGGAATAGCTACATGATTTGATGGCATCCGCCAGACTGAGAAGATTGAGCAGGAAACAGAGTATAGACTCAAGGGCTCCGTGTCTGTCTCTCTGCCTCCTGAGACAGTCTCCCTCTCCACCACATTCTCTACCCTACAGAACCAAGAACCTTCCCCCACCATGAGAATCTGTGGCCACCGGGATCTCTGACCAACTCCCTTGGCCCCACTCTGGAAATCAGTCCTCCTCCTTCATTTCCTCAAAGCCCCACTGACACGAAGCTGTCGGGTGGGCATATTTTACAGAACATTAGAGGAGTGATTATAGAAATCAGAGATTACAGCACAGGACAGGATTGGACTTCCTTGAATTTAGTCACAGCTACCCTATTCTTTGCAATCTAGTAAGCAGTCCTCCCCACGGGCAAATTCTAGCAGGTGGTACCCTTTCTCAAGTCCCTGCTTCTGGTCCTGGGGCTCAGGAACTCTCTCTCTTTCTCTCTCTCTCTCTCTCTCTCTCTCTCTCGTCTTTCTCTTGTTTGTTCCTTGTACTTTTGATATCCTCCTCCCTCCTCCCACCAGAGACAGGTTTAGCATTTTTCTCCCTACCTCAAATTAAGCTTCTGGCCTATCCTCTCTTGTCCCCAAACACAATAAAGCCCTCAGCCAAACCAAGGGCCATCTGATTTAGTCTCTTCTCTCAGCATTGGGAAGTGTGCAGAGGCTTTGGAATTCAAGGCTTATTTTTTCTTTAACATAGAAAACAGTGGAAATTTTAGGAAGCAGTATTATCTTCCACTCTCTACCCCATCCCCATTCTGCCCCTGAGCAAATTGGAAGGAGGAGGGGTGTGGGTAAGGGAGCTTAATTTCTTTCTGCTGGAGTCCATTGTTTACATATCTCTTGTTTGAGCATTTCCAAACTCTGGAGCCTGGAGCCGTTTCTGGCAACACATCCTCTTTTGTTCCCTTCATCTGGGAGAGCTGATCAGGAAAAAATCTGAAACAAAGACATCAGGAGAGCCAGTGCAGGGACGGGGCCAGTGATTTGCCACATGACATCTTCTGGAAAGCTGAAAGTCTGGATATAAATAGCTGAAACTATCCCCCGACCCTCTTCTTAAGAAATGTGAAGGTCTGGAGATATTTTATTTTGGAGAACTGAGTAAAAAAGTACGAGAGATTTACTGTCATGGAGAAAAGATACACTACAAAGCCACAAAAAAATGAGAGAGTGTGGAGAGGGCACCAGAAAGAATAAAGGTAGATCAAGGAAACCGAGCGAAAGCCCCAAACAGAGCCAAGGAATCATTGAAGAAAACAATGCTGAGTATTTTTGTCATAATACTCAGCAAAAGAAATCTCTGATGGACTGAACAGTTACAGTGCAGGTAATCAAATAAATGAATTGGAAGACAGTATGAGCGAATACTTCCATGATTTCAGTATTGGAAAGGCAATCTAAGTATAATATGATAGAAGCTATAAAGAGTTCTCGCAAATTAGTAAGGACCGTATGAATACCCCACCGTAAAATCAAGCAAATTTATACAACAGTCAATTTGGAAAAGAAGAAATGACAATGACAAAAGGCAATTTCAATGTATAATGAACCAGGAATATTAAAAGTAAACTATCATGTTGTTAAATACTAGAAGACTAACTAATGCCCAGTGTTGATGTGCAGGGAAAAGGGAAGGCCCAGAGGCCATGGGGCGTGTAAATGGGCAGATATTTTCTGAAGAGTGACAATATATAGCAAACCTTTAAGAACACCATAACTTAATTCTAGCAAATTAATCCTTAGGAAATAAGAATGAGCGCAAAGACATGTATTGAAGATGGTAATTACACTATCAGTTAAATATTAAATAACACAAGTATTCCAATAGAAGAAAGGCTGAATAAACATGTACCTCCATAAAATGGGGCATCATCACACCCATGAGAAACGCTGTTATAGAAATGTATTTACTGACATAAGAGGATTGTGACATAATGTTATTTTTAAAGTAATATAAAATACACTTATGTGTGCATAAATCTGAGTGTGCCTGTGCATACAGGAATAAGAAAATGTTAGTCAATTTTATTTAAATTTATTTCAAGGTCATGGATTATAGGAACTTCTCAAGTTTTTCTTTTTCTTAGGATTTTTTTAATTTTTCGATGGAGAGAGCGCGTGTGCAAGTGAATGGGGGTGGGGCAGAGGGAGAGAATCCCCAAGCAGACTCCCTGCTGAGCACAGACACCACCCCCATGAGATCCTAACCTGAGCTGAAACCAAGAGTTGGATGCTTAACCTTAACCGACTGAGCCACCCAAGCACCCCCTAAAGGTTTTCTTTTAACCCTTGCCTGTATCTTCAAATCCGCAATGACTATATAGTGCTTGCAGCAAGAAAACTATTGATTAAAAAATGAAGATGTAGGAAATGCTCAGGCCTCCAGGCTCGGTGCCGGCAGGACACGCATTCAGGCGGATGCTAGACACACTCCTGAAGAGGGTGCCCTCAGGAGGACTTCTTGCTGGTGTGCAGATGGAGCAAGTGAGGATTCTAACATCCTTCCAAGCCTGAGATGCTCTCTTTCTATGAAACATTTCCTTGGTGCCACTTCCGCAAGGGTGATTAAAGAGGAACACCGCTGGGCTCTGTCTCCAAGGACCATAGCATCTAATGAAGCAGATAAAATATAAAAAGTTGCCTGGAGAAGAACACATCAAAATTCTGACATGTATGGTTTGGACAGTGGCTGCAGAAGAGATGTGCTTGATTTCCTTCTCTTGATCACTGGCGACTACCTCCAGGAGGCAGGCCCGTTCCTGGGTAGGAATTCTGTGAACCCAGTGAATTCACTTGAGCACCTGCCTTGATTGGTCAAAGCACATCCTAAAAGAGGTTGACTTGGCGGCCTTTCTGCCCCAAGCTGATGGCTGGACGCAGTCGATGGAGGTTTGATCCTAGCCCCTGTCTGAAGGTCAGGCAGAAGGACATATACTCACTGGTCATATAGACTGGTCACAAGTGGGGGCGGGGTGGGCATACTTGGGGCTTCAGGATCCCCTGCCTTGTCCAACAACACATAGACGGCTTCTGTTGGCCCCTGCCCTCCCCTCCTTTTCATGACCCAACATTTTAGGAATGGATTCTCCACCTACTGCCCCCACTTCCTCACTCCCCATCAGCTGGCCCACCTGCTCTAGCCTTCGCTGACCATCCTGAAAATATTGACTCTGCTCTTGACCTCCTACTTCCAAAACCACAGAGCAAGTTCCAGTCCTCACCCCGCCCTTGCGTCCCAACGCCCCTCTCCCAGACAGGCTCCACCAGCTCCTGGCCTCTCCCCTCCCTCTCTGTCCTTCCTCCCTCCTGCCCTGGGCTCACTCCTACTCTCCTCTCTCCCCGGTATCCCCCATCTTCTCAGGGTTTAGGGACACCCAAGGGCTCCAAATCTAATCTCCATCCAGGTGCTTCATCCTAGCTCCAGCCAGAGCCAGACGTCCAACTGTCTACATGTCCAAATGTCCACTTGCTGACCTCCCCCAGCAAGCCCCCTCCTTCTCCACGGGCCCCATCCCAGCAACGCTTGGTCTCACTCTCCCCCATTCACCCAGGCCAGAAATCGGCTAAATTGTCCCATTGGCAGCCAAGCCCACCAGCCACAGCACCCTTGGGGCCCTCCCCCCCGCTCCCCAGGCTGCCATGGCTCTAGCTCAGGCCATTGTCACCCTCCAGCCTGGATCCCTGCCCAGCATCCTAAAGGCGGTGCCTCTAGCCAGGCCTGCCTCCAACAGAGCACTAGCATCTCATCATGTCACTCACTCCCTGTTTAAAACCATTTCATGGTTTCCCATCAACTTCAGAATACATTATAAACTCTCCAGCCTGTTCTAAAAGGTGCTTCATGATTTAGCCTCGGTCTACCTTTCTGGACAAGTCTCCTGATATGCCTTCCCAGAGCCACGTTCCATTCGGCCCAAATCACAGCACCCCGTGCCAAGATCCTCTATTGATGCCTTTGCCCTTGCTGCTGTTCTCCCTCCCTGTGTAGCCCACCTCCTGCTGATATATCAGGGTGTGGCCCAGCACACCTCCTCCAGGAAGCTTCCGTGATTGGCTTGGTTGAGAGTCTCACCTCTGCCTTCCCATTCCTCTCCGTGCCCTTAGTAACAAAAAGCCTGCAGTATTCAGGGTGATAATTTAAATTGTTTACATATGTATCTGTTTTTTATATTTCGTATATATAAAGGCCTCTGACACCTCTTTCAGTGTCTCCACTCAAGAGGTAACCACGGTCCATCACTTACTGTGTCACATTCCTGGTGCTTCTCTGTGTCCCCCGCAAACAGCTCCCAGTGATGAGGCCCAAGGCTTGGACCCTTCACACAGGCCCAGGCATATCGTAGGTGCGGAATAAACACTTGCAAAACTTATAAATTAGTAGATTGCCATCTCCATCTGCCTCCAAGAGGACTGCGAAGGGCTTTGGGATTTGGTCTAATATCTAGAAGTGAAAGTGAACCAAGACATATATGGAGTTTTCTCCATATATGTCTCTCTTTTCTTTTCTTCCTACTACAAAGAAACCACACTTATCTGCAAAGAAGACAATTTTTCGGAAGGAAGAAGCCAAGCAGGCATCTAGCCCTGTGCTCTAAGAAGCGACAGTCTCAGGCTGCTGGAGGAAGGGTGGAAGGGGGCTACTCAGCTCGTGTCCAATGAGGGGTGGCCTCACAAGTCCAGGATGCCAAGAGGGCTCCAGGGACAGGCCTCACCTCAAGTTTGCAGGACCATCCCAGGAGGTGGACTCAGCGTGTTGCCCATGACCTAGAATGGAGTAGTGAAAACTACAGGCTCCAGGTTCCCAGTGGGAGGAACTGCATGGGTCCCGGCTGCCAGCAGCAGGAGGCTCAGTGACAATGATTCTCAGCCCCAGCTTCGAGGAGAACCCCGTGGGAGCCTCTGAAACTCCTGAAGCCCAGGCAGCCTTCGGGCCAGGTTCAGTCAGAAGCTGAGGGTGGGATCCACACCCTGGGATTTTCAGCACTCTCTGGGTGATTCCAACGTGCAGCCAAGATGGAGAGCCGTGTGCTTCAGACTTGAACTTGCGCATGAACCACCAGGGAGTCTTGTTAAAATACACATTCTGATTTGGCCCATCTGGGGTGGGGCGTGGAAGGCTCTATCTCTCACAAGCCCCAGGTATCGATGATGGAGCTGGCTTTATGGCCAGTGAGCGGCACGTCACAGGGGGTATTCAAGAAGTCAGTGGCTGATTACATGCTATGGAAAGTCGGGAGAGGGTTAACGTGTTGGATAGGGGTTAGGATTACAGCAGTGCTCATCAGCCTTTCTGTTACAGCTGACGTCTCCCACCGCCACCTCCAAACAGCATCATCCACAGAAAGTCACGCATAAACCCCGCAAAGCAGAATTGTTTGTTAGAGTGAAAGCGTGAACCCCAGAGCCCTTCCTCCCCCACCTCAGGCACCTAGGGCCTCCATGAAGTGCGTTAGAAGATGCTCTGGGTACTATTTAATATACCTGCATCTCTGATTTTGAATGTTGGGGATTATTTCAGAGACCGGAACTGTTGTTGCTCAAATAATGAGGTCACTCCAGACAGGGAGACATTAGTAGACCTGGATTAGTGAGCAGTAACGCATTAAGGACGGGCACATCTGCAGGATTTGGGGTGACACGGTCTGTATTCAGCGAGTCTATCCTGTAAAATGTGCCGCTTAGAGGAGTGACCGGGAGGGAACGAAGACGTGATGTTTGCGTGCCTTCTGTGTACCGATGAGGCCACCGACAGAAGGTAACGACCAGGGTCCGTGCACATATCTCATCTAGCGGGAAGGCAGCCAAGCCATCCTTGTGCCACAGCCTCTTGTTGTCACTCCCAGTCCTCTCTCTCACTCGCCTCTGATGCATCCCTGACCGCTCTTCTCTTCTCTCCCAAAGCAGATATTAATTCTGAGAGCTGATAAAACCCTGCCTGGCAGGAACCTCGGGAATATCAGAGTTGAGAGCCAAACAATAGCGTGGAGCCACACATGATAAGATTACACCAGGTTCCATTGGCCAGCTCTCTAAAATAATGATTTTGGCAAAAAAATTACAAAATGGGATTATCTCCAATTAACTACAAGGATATGATGAAATTTCTCCAAGAAAGGGTCAAGATGGGAGAAATGTATTTATTTTCATCTCTTCTATGGATGGAGTTTCATTCATTTGACTAAGAGCCATTCAGAAGTTTTTGATAACTGAGACATTGTTTAAATTAAGTATTTGCAATTTCTATGTAAAAGCAAGATTTAGGGGCATGCATTTAACCTCTGATCCCATCCCAGAATCAAACCTACAGTTGGTTTGGGTTTTTTATGATTTTGGAGAGGGAGGTTGCTGAGGGCTTCCTGGAGGGAGCGGAAGACTGTGCATCTGGAGACCTGAGATCGCAGCTCCACTCGAATGTTCTTAATGGGGTTTTTCAATTAAATTTATTGTGATAAAATATGTATAATATAAAAATTACCATTATACATTCACAGTGTTGTGAATCCTACAATCCTACAATCCATTTCCAGAACTTTCCCATTATCCCAGATTCCGTACCTATTATCCCATCCCCTCCTCTCAGGCCCTGGCAACCTCTATTCCACCTTCTGCCTTTATGAATGTACCTCTTCTAGATATTTCATATGAGTGGAATCACACACTATTTGTCCTCTTGCGTCTGGCTTACTCAACATAATGTTTGCAAGGTTCACCCACGTTGCAGCAGGTGTCAGAACTTCATTCCTTTTTATGGCTGAATAATATTCCATCATTAAGTATATACTGCATTTGGTTTATCCACTAACTTTTGAGGGCCATTTGGGTTATTTCCACCTTTGGGCTATGGTGAATAGTGCTGCTAGGACCATTGGTGCACAAGTATCTATGTGAGTTCCTGCTCCCAAATCTTGTGGGTATACAACTAGGAGTGGGATCGCTGGGTCATATTTCTATGCTATTCTTCATTATCCCTGTTCTAGAATGGACACGTTAATGCCCTACCTGATTATAACTTTTTTTAGCTGAAATTAAGTCTAGACTTTTTGTTGACAAATAGGAAAATTACTTTTCCTTCCAAGAAAGAAAGAAAGGGAAGAAGGAAGGAAGGAAAGGAAAAAAGGAGGAAGGAAAAGAGGCTGGGGGCTCCCGTGTGGCTCAGTCAGTTATGGGTCCAATTCTTGATCTCAGCTCAGGTCTTGATCTCAGGGTTGTGAGTTCAAGCCCTGCATTGGGCTCCATGCTGGGCATGGAGACTACTTGGGAAAAAAAAAGAGGCTGATAAGTTATGTTTACTAATTCAGCTTAGTATTTTCCTAATGGTCTGATCTGAGCTTTGATTTTCCAAAGGGCACTTTGTTTTAAAGTGTAAGTTTTCTTTTCTATTCAGGTATGGCGAGGCCAAAAGATGAGGACACGATTGCCATTGAAAAGATAATTTATTACTCATAGTTCCCAGGACGAAGGGGCAGGCGTTCCATGCAGGGCCACAGGCAGGGAGAGAGCTTGGGGGGACTTCAGGAAAGACTTTATTGTGTGTTCCAGAGAAGGAATGGGTGAGGCAGGGTAAACAGGCTTAGAACTGGCTAGTTTGAATCATTTCCGTGGGTTCGGCGCCCCTGACTGCCCAAGGTGGCCCTGGGGTGACCATGGCAGCCGGAGAGCATCCCACAACGTAAGAGCCCCTGAGAAAACAGGTGAGGAAGTTACGGGAGCTGGGTTGGTTAGAGTATAGAGGAAAGTCACACCAGCCTGAGTTATCTCTGGGAATCAGCTAGCACAAGGAGGGATGGTCCTTTCCAGGTCAGCAAGGCCCAGACTGCAAAGCACCAGCTACAGAAACTAAGAAATATGGTTAACACATACTTTAGTGACGTCATAAATCTCCAACAATGGGGTTCCAACAGGCTTGCAGACCTTGGACCTGTGACCATGTGCCAGAATCACTTGGAGAATTTTCTCAACTGTGGTTTCCTGCTTCTATACTCGAGGCCAATTAAATGTGCATTTCTGAGCACTGATCATTTTAAAAGCTCCCCTGGGGATACTCATGATTCCGGGCTTGAGAACCGTCAGTTTAGGGCAGTGTTTCTCAACGTCTGAACCTGGATCAGCAGCAGCAGCCTGGCCTGGGAATTTGTTATAAATGCAGATTCTCAGGGGGGCTCAGTTGGTTAAGCATCTGACTTCGGTTAAGCATCTGACTTCGGCTCAGGTCGTGTTCTCAGGGTCCTGGGATGGAGCCCAGTGGCAGGCTCCCTGCTCAGCAGGAATTCTGCTTGTCCCTCTCTCTCTCTCTGTTCCTCCCCCCGCTCATGCACTCTCTCTCTCTTAAAATAAATAAAATCTCTAAAAATTAATAAAAAATAAAATAAGCACGGATTCTCAGGTGCACCCCAGACCTGCTAAGTGGGAAAGTCTAGGCGTGGTCGAACCCTTTGTGTTCAAACAAGCCACCCAGGTGATTCTGAACTTGGCTGGAGTTTAAGAACCACTGGTCCACATGTACCCTGGGGCAAATAATACATTATATGTTAATAAAAATTAATTAAAAAAAATAAAAATAAAAATAAAATAATAAAATAATGTGAAACAAAAAAAAAAAAAAAAAAAGAACCACTGGTCCCGGGTAAGAAGCACAGGTGACGGGGTCCTCCTGTCATGTCCCTGACCCAGTGCTCTGAGGCGCTGGCCCCACAAAGCTCAGCTAATGTGTTTTGCTCGCCCACCAAGTATCAGTCTGCAGGAAGGACTAGTCTTCCGGGCAGGAGAAGCGGGGGCCGCCTGGAGGTTCCCAGGGTCTCCTCGCCCCCAATCTCCCAGTGGCCACTACAGCGAGCGAGAGGAGGGGCTGGGATCAGGTAGGAAACTCAGAGTGCGCTCTCAGCTCTGGGGGCTGGAGAACCCAGAGGCTCCCTCTGTAACCTCCCAGACGAGGTTACAGTTGAGCCCCCACCACTCCCTCCCCCCCCACCCCCGCTCCCCCCCCAACAGCCTGATGAGATTAGAGCAGTCGGCACACAACCGACTCGCTCAGCACCCTGCGTAGCTGAATCTATGCTGCATTACTTAAGAGCCCTTCAAGGGTCCTCAAGTTGCAAATGCTAATGTTCAGAGGAGGCTGAATAAGTTGCAAAACTGTGGGGCAAAAAGGTGATTGAAAACATATAGTACCTATCGATAAAGCAGAGAAATGAAGTAAATTAGGTAGGTTTTCCTCTCTGGGAAAAAAAAAATTCATTTCAGAGAATAAGCATAAACAGAGTGGAAGAAAATACCATCAGGTGATTTTCTCCAGTGACGAGAAGATGGTTCTGGGGTCACAGTCTTGCCTCCTTATCCCAGCTCCTCTTTTTAGCAGCTGGGGATTTAGGGAAGTTAATTCATTTCTAAACTTCAGTTTCTGCATCTACAAAATGGGATTATGATAGTAGCTACCTAATCATTTGTTTTCAGGATCAAGTAGGAATAATGGTGGTTAAGTGCTTGGCATTGTGCTCCTCACTAAATAAAATCTAACTACCCTTTCTGCTACAAATACCATACATTATTATTAGCACAGTGATCTAGAGGGAACACCTCAAAACATTGGCTGTTCCCACTGATTATTACTATCAGGAGACTGAGCCTCTGCCTCAGGCTCACGTCAGGAGAAAGGGGCTATGACCAGCCAGACATGTCAAGGACCCCTTGAGAAAAATATCCTTTCTCAGAATTAAAAAAATATATATATTTGAGTGTCTTACTTTGAAAGACGCTGCCTTACACAGAATAGGATAAGTTATGCTGTTGTAACGAACTTCAAAATCTCAGTGGTTTAACACGGCAAAGGTTTCTTTCCTGCCCACGTTTCAGTCAAACTCAACCCAGCTGCTGTCTGGCCTGAGAGCTGTCACTCAGGGACCCGGGAAGCTTCCATCTGGAGACAGGTTTTTAACGGCCAGGCTTAGAAGTGGCTTATACTTTGTGGCTTTCACCCACTGATCCTAGTTGTAAGATAAATTTAATCTCTCCCCTCCAAGCTAATCATTCTTATACCTGGGAATCCACTGGTCATGCCAATCAGATGAGAGCTCACCAACCCTCTAGTGTTTCTCATCTGGATGTACAAGCCAGTCCACACTCCTGTGCCAAAACTGGCCTGAATGTAATCTGACTGGTATAAACCGAGTGGTACAAACACCTCCTGCATTCTAGAGACTATACTTCTATTAATGCAGCCTCAGGCTGCATTTTTTGGGAGGGAGAGTGTAAGGAATATTGAACTTACTATCAACTAAAACTGTCATAAGTATACAACGGATTCAGTTCCCTTTCATCAGTGTTTATTCTTCTCTTCAATCTCAACAGGAATCTCTGTTATGGAAAGAAATTTTCCCTAGTTTAGCCATTTCTGTCACCCGACCATTCAATGCAGGCAGCCAGCCTCGCGGGTGTGCCTTACCATCTGAGTGCTGAGAAAGGCAGCTGTCAAGCCTTGACCGCCCTGTTGTCTCTCAGACATGCTGCTTGTTGCAGGTACCACATCTGTGTGACCGTGCTGATCTACTTCCTCCCCTTGCTGGTGATCGGCTACGCGTACACCGTGGTGGGCATCACGCTGTGGGCCAGCGAGATCCCTGGGGACTCCTCGGACCGCTACCACGAGCAGGTCTCTGCCAAGCGCAAGGTAGGCGAGGAGTAATCAGCCCCGACCCCCCGCCCCCAGCAGGGGCGCTGGGCTGACCCTCACTGAGCCCCAGAGCCTCCACAGGCCCAAATCCCTGGGTCTGTGGAACAGTGGAGGGGAGGGTGGGGAGGTGGGGAGGCAGAGGGAAGAGGTCTTTCTTCACTGTATTTGTGACCTGGGCCCACCTGCCAGGTGACAGCCACTTCCTTCTTGCCTCAAGAGTAATTGGTGGGACGCCTAGGTGGCTCAGTCGGTTAAATATCTGCCCAAATTTGGCTCAGGTCATGATCCCAGGGTTGTGGGATCGAGCCCCGCATTGGGGTCCTTGCTCAGCAAAGAGCCTGCTTCTCTTTCTGCCGCCATTCCCCCTGCCTGTGCACTTGCTCCCTCTCTCTCTGGCAAATAAATAAAAATAATTTTTTAAAAAAAGAGTAACTGGCACCCTGTCAAGCTACTAACCTACACACACACACACACACACACACACACTGCAGTAACCACTGTTATTTGTTACTAATCCATCCAGATATTACAATGTATTTATAAGCCAAATAAATATATATTCTTTTCTTTTTTACACAATAAATACACACTTCTTCCCCTCACTTTTTTCACTTAACAGTATCCACAAGGTCTTCAAAAACCAGTATATCAAGAGCTTCCCCATTTTTTTTCTCTTTTTGTACTTCTTTACATAGTATTTCATTGTGCGGATGCTAGTTAGCTTTTCTCTGAAGATTTCATGGGGCTAAAAAGGAACAGGTTACATCCCCTACTATTCATAAAAACCTCTGAAATCCCCTTTAGCCATCTGGTGCTCCCTAGCTGCAGCTGTCTAGATGCCTCCCTTCCCTCCCTTGTCCAGATACCCCCCTGGCCCTTGGTTCCACCTCCACCACCCCTGCTACCTCCCTCACTTCCTGGATCTCCCTCCCCCGCTGCCCCCACAACATCCATTCCCCTGGGTCTGCCTTCCCTCGGCTTCTCCGAGGATGACAGAACACAGAGGTTCTCAAAGGTGAGTGCATCTGAGAATCATCCCAAGGGCTTTCAGACACAGAAATCTGGTTTTCACCCCCGGGTTTCTGAGTCTGTGGGTGCAGGATGGGGTCCCAGAATTCCCATTTCCGACAAGTTCCCAAAGCGGGTCCCGAAGCCACACTCTGAGAACTACTGACATAACCCAAGTCCCTTGGTCCTGCGTATAAATGGTCTTTCCTCCTCCTCGAAAGCGGTTATGACCAACACTTCCCAGCCCGTGGGGCACCAGGTGCGGTGAGAGGGCAGGAGGAGAGAGCAAGGAACCATGAGGAGAGGTGGACTCTGCGGGTCTCACCCTCTCGCTCTCTCGCCAGGTGGTCAAGATGATGATCGTCGTGGTGTGCACCTTCGCCATCTGCTGGCTGCCCTTCCACGTCTTCTTCCTCCTGCCCTACATCAACCCCGACCTCTACCTGGAGAAGTTCATTCAGCAGGTCTACCTGGCCGTCATGTGGCTGGCCATGAGCTCCACCATGTACAACCCCATCATCTACTGCTGCCTCAATGACAGGTGAGGGCCTCGCCCTGCACTCACTCGGGGGCTGCAAGACCATCTGTGTGTGTAGTGCCCGAGCGCCCAACCTAACTGAGCAGAACGTCTGCGGGGCAAGAGGGAGTAGGAGGGACTGCGGCAAAAAAATGACCACACTGCTCAATCCCTACCAGTTATTGCCATGCAGGATTACCAACCCAGAGTGGACTTTTTTTTTTTTTCCAAGAACCAGAAATCCATATTTTTGTGTGCGGTCTTCTGACTTTTGAACACTGGCAACTAAGGTAGTGGGGGTGAGGGTGCACATTAAAAAAAAAACAAACCTCTGTGATTGATGCATATAAAGAGGTCTGCAGGCCAGATCCGGTTCACAGCCTGGGAGTTTGGTCAGTCCGCCCTACGGACCCACGCCCAGGGGCTGTGTGTGCAGAGAGGGCGAGAGAGGGAGGTAGAGAGCGTCACACACACACAGAGATGTTGATGGCACCAGACACCATTCTCCACAGGGCATCTTTTCCCTTCACTGGTCTCTCACTTCCCTCTTCCCACCCACCCCATCACACAATCCGGGCGGCTTTCCCCAGCTTCTTCCAGCAGTTTCGGCAGGACAGGGTAAGCAAAAGGCCCTGATTCGGGACTTGGCCGCACCGGTCAGGAGAGCTGCCCCAGCAGAAGAAGCCAACCTTGGACGAGGAAGAGAAGGGGGAGCCCATTGGGAACGGCGGTCAGCAATAGGGAATTCGGGCTGGAGAGCAAAGTCCCCAGGAGGCAGCTCAGTCCCTCAGCTGGGTGAGGGGAAGGG
This sequence comes from Procyon lotor, assembly GCA_028646535.1. Lineage (NCBI taxonomy): Eukaryota > Metazoa > Chordata > Mammalia > Carnivora > Procyonidae > Procyon > Procyon lotor. The sequence goes on along the minus strand of CM053610.1, from coordinate 76,425,823 downwards.
CCAGGAGGAGAAATAAAATGCTTGTCGCAATCTTTCTAGCTTTCGGTCATCAGCCGACAAAGCGCCTTCTGTGAGTAAGACCCTCTGGTGCCATGAATTGGGTGGCAGCTGTTCTTCTGAACGTGTCCAGATGCTCTGTTAGGTTAACACACGGATTCATCCTCCTTCAACGAGCCTCATGACCTGCCTAAGTGCTCTCGGGTTAAATATCCCAGTACGTCTTTAAGTAAAGGCTGATTCTCCCAGTTTATCAAACAGGGAAACTGAGGCACTTGGAAGGGACGTGATTAAAGTGAATCTCAGTCAGCAGGCTCCTCGAGAGAAAAGAGTCCTGACGTGTGGGTTCCTGCCCGGTGATAGACACAGCACCGAGCAGAGAGCAAACACCCGGCGAACACTTTTCTTAGTGTTGAATCGATCCAGCGTGGGCCGAGCTATGGGGGGTGGCAGCAGAGTTCAAGGGTCGCCCTCAGTTGACACAGGCGTTTCCCACGAGCCTGGGGTCTGGCCCTGGATTGTGCCTTCATGACTGGCCTTCGAATCACTTTGGCCTCAGTGTCTCCGACTGTCGATATAAAAACCAGTAAGACAGAGTCATGCTTGGGTGTGTGCACGTGTGCGAGAGCTGACACAGTGATGGGAACGTCCTCTGGGAGCAGGCTGTCCCCGAGGGTCACCTCTCCATCTGCTCTCTCGCCAGGTTCCGCCTGGGCTTCAAGCATGCCTTCCGGTGCTGCCCCTTCATCAGTGCTGGCGACTACGAGGGGCTCGAAATGAAATCCACCCGCTACCTCCAAACCCAGGGCAGTGTGTATAAGGTCAGCCGCCTGGAGACCACCGTCTCCACCGTGGTGGGGACCCACGAGGAGGAGCTGGAGGATGGTCCCAAGACCATACCCTCGTCCCTGGACCTGGCCTCCAATGGCTCCTCTCGAAGCGACTCCAAGACCGTGACCGAGAGCTTCAGCTTCTACTCCAACATGCTCTCCTAGACCACAGGTCTTCAGCGGGGCCGGCCACCGCCATCTGTGTCTTGCTTCAGCTCCATGCATGGATAATGCCTTGATCTAGAAACCATCAGAAACACCCTCACATTGGGGCTTGTAAAAAAAAAAAAAAAAAAAAGTCAGAAAATGTTTTAGGGAAAACATCCCATCCTGAGTTAAAAAACAAAAAACAAAAACCTAGGTTCTTCTATGACTGTCATCTCCCATGCTGTGTGACCCAAGGCAAATCATTGAACTTCTCTGAGCTTCTAAAATGGCAAGGTTGGACTTGATTTTCCCTGCAATCTATGCCATAATTCTAAAATTAACTTTGGTTGTATGTGGGGCTCATTCCAGGAGGAATCCTGGAGTCCCTGTCTCGCCTCAGTGAAGCTGTCCTCAGTCATGTGCAGATTACCTTCCTTTCGCTGGTCTTCACACCAACCTCACATCAACCTTCACTTGACAGGGTGAACAAAAGAAGGAGCTACATAAAATCCAAAGGAAAGATCTAACTTTGTCTTCTAAGCATCTGTGAAAAGGACTCATGGTTGTGTTCCTTTAGGCACCTCAATCTTTCAGTGCTTTGAGACATCCCGAGACTGGGAACCTCGAGTTCATCTGCATTATGTCCCTAGGGGCTGCTGAGTGACCAGTAGGGCAGAATCTGTCCGCTGATGCCTGCTAATGTCTGCTACAGACCAAGAGTCGGGAGGCCTGGGCCACACTTTATCTGAGCCTCTTTCACTATTTGTGAAACCATGGGGCTAAACAAGATAACCTAAGTATCCCTTTTAACCTTCAATGGTTCAAGAATTGTATGAGTTTTTTGTTTGTTTCACCAAAAATTGGTGGTCTCAAAAAGAATAGGATCAGCAAGGCCAGTGACTTAATACGCAGTTCCTGGAGAGGAGCAACTGCTAAAATGTGTCAATATCCATATCAAATATTCTCCAATTTATCCTAAAACCACGAGTATTTTCTCCTGGAACATCTTGGTCTTTGACAGAGCAGAGGACTTCATGTCAAAGCCTGCTTCTCTCCATCAAAGGGTAACAGGCCAAGTCCCCCAGCTGGAGATACCTCCAGGGAAGACAAACACAGGGACTCCCCGTGCTGGCCTTTTGGGGTATCTTAGGGCAGGGGCGCTAATACGGTCTGAGCTTTCTACCGGCATAAGCTATGTGCTCAGATGTCCAATGCACAAGGAGGATGCCCTGCAGCCCCACTTGTGGGAAGAGCCCACCTTGTATTTTCCCTTCCGATGCTCTGAATCTTCCCTTCCTGCCCCCATGGCTCTACTGGCTGCCTGTCTGTAAGGGGTGGGCTCACCCACCCACCCACAGGACAGTCTACCAAGAGCCATGAACTTAATCCTGCCTGTCCCCCTAGAGCTCTGAGGTGTCCAGCAGGTGAGCGCACAGCTTCTTTCTGCCCCCCAGATTTGTGTTCTGTCACAATGTGGCTGAAAGCAGAAGTCTCATATACCATCCGTGAACATCCTCTTTGTGGTTTGAAAAACAGGTGCACCTGTGCTGCATTTGCGGTGTTGAGGGAGAGCCTTTCCCAGCCTTGCAGACCAGAACCCTCCCAGGGCATGGCAGGCCTGGGGAAGTTGTATAGCAGCAGAATAAGTCGGAACAACCCTAGAGCTGTAGTCTGCAAAGCAGCATGGAGAGGATTAAATAAACTAAATAAAACCAGCTCAGATAGAAGAATGGAAGACATAATTTAAGGGAAAAAAAAAAATCAATGCCCAAAGCATTAGTCATACTTCCAGTAAAGAATTGTACTGTGTGCAGATTATTCATTCCAGAGGAGTATGTAAGGAACCAGCATGATTATGAGACATACCTAAAAAGAAAGTGCCAAGGAATTGAAAACATCTTCTCTATTGAAGAGGCGAGGGTTGAAATCAACAAGGATTTGTGGAGTACTGCTCTGCGCTTAGCTCTAAGCTGGGGACACAAAACTCCTCCCACTCTTAAGGAACCTACCAGACTGGCTGTGGCTAAGTCACCTCTCCTATTGGGTCCAGCCTGCCCATCAGGTGTGGAGGCAGTTGAGAAGGACATTCTCCCCAGGATTCTGAAGACCCGCACTCAATGCCAGTAATCAAGCCAAAGGCTGGGACCTTCAGAGAGCCTTTTGCAATGAGTTCACTGAGATGGTTGCCAAGGTAGCCACCAGTCAGTCCAGGGTAACTGAAGGGAGGTGGTTGGGCAGTATCATCCCTGCACACAATAAGGGAGACTATTGGACGGTCATGGCTGGTTCAAATATGGCAGAACATCCCTGCTGAGGGCCCAGCAAGCCTCCTTCTTACCCACTGTCCAGCACCAACTGAACTTATAAAAATGTTGTCGGTTCCCGTGCGTGAGAAACACCATGATTTGCACCGTGCATGGGTCTCATTCCTACAGCAATGTGTCACCGTGTTTATCTCCTGAGCTTTTTCCTTGGTGTACTGTTCAGTAGTAATAGAATATAAGACATCATGGGGCCGTCTTTGTTATGTTACTTCCAAAATGTGGGATCCAGTTGCTGTCAATGTGTTATTTGTATTGTACTGATGTCTCCTCTTCATTCTGTCACAGAGGAGCTGATTCATATCATGGACTCACAGTCAGACTATAGTGATTGGGGGGTGGGGGGGGGCGGAAGACATTTCTGGGAGGGACTGAGGGCAGGAATCCTTGTCCTCCTGACCCCCACCAGAATTCAAAGACACACTGGAATGTCCTTTCTTTTGGAAGGACCAAGAGGACTCCTGGGAAAAGGGGACTCAGGAACTGACCTCACAGACCTGGTTTTCGAGAAGAGTCCTGTAAGTAAGTGGACAGGTTTCATTCCTGAGGTTTCTGTTATCCAGCCCAGGATCCTAGAAAGAACATTCATTCATAAATAAAGTATGTGTTTGGCTCTCTCATGACTCTGTATCATCTCCAGGGAATCTCAGGACCTTACAGGATGCTGAAGGGGTGGTATCATGAACCCTACTAACTTGCATAGCCAGAAGGATGGAACCCAACACCAAACAAACTTAACTCTGTGACAAACTGGGTTGGCAAGTGGTGGGGGCTGTTTGCAGGTGGGGATCTGGGAAGGGAAGATGGGGGTTGTGGGAAGTGACCCACAATGTCACCCGTGAACACAGCTGTGTCCATGCAGGTCCTCCCAGGGCAGACACCAAGACAGAGTTAGAAGAGCAAGAGATTTATTGGGGGACACCTGGGAAAGATGGGGGGAGAGGATGCAGAAGCAGGCACAGATCCTACCCCTGTGATGAAAGGGGGTGGGGAGGATGGGCAGGAAGAGCCTCAGACTTCAGTGCAGCTCTGAAAAGTCTCCACTGGCCCAACAACATCAAAGTTTGCTCAGTGGGTAGCCCCACAGTGGCAGAAATGGCCCAGCCTGGACCCCACAGGTGATCACTGTGGGGTGGGCTGTGGATGAGCCCTGCAGTGAGTCTGAGGCACTGCAGCTAGGGGCTATCAGCTGAACCCCCCCTAGTTCTCATTTGATGGGACATCAGGGGTGGGACCCCCATGACTACCACCAGAGCCCCATGTGTTTAAAAACACACGTCAAGGGGCACCTGGGTGGCTCAGTGGGTTAAAGCCTCTGCCTTCAGCTCAGGTCATGATCTCAGGGTCCTGGGATCGAGCCCCGCATCTGGCTCTCTGTTCAGCGGGGAGCCTGCTTCCCCCTCTCTCTCTCTCTGCCTACTTGTGATCTCTCTCTCTAATACATAAAAATAAAATCTTTAAAAACACATCCAGGAAACCAGTGGCAGAATTTGAAACCTTAATGGTAAAGTCTGTGGACCTTGGCAACCTGCCTCCTACTTCCCGGGGCCACCCTGTACCCCTCACCTGTCAGGCACCCACCTCGAAAGAGCAGTGGGCAGCCATCAGTGGACGTGCAATGACAAAGGTTGGAAAGGCATTTGACAAAGGGAGTTTTGAGGAGAATATGGACAGGTACCCAACATATTGAGTATCAGACACAAATAATAAAAATGTTTCCATGTAAATTAAAGCATCTTAAACTGATATTCTTGTATAAGCATCAAGGGATCCACAGACCCCTTAGAGATTTCCACAAGTGACATGTAAGACATTGCATATGTGCATGTGCGTGTGTCCATGGGTGTGAACAAGAGGTGCAAAACCTTTCCCCAAAGAAACCATCCACCTCTGTTCTCCTGAGAAGGAGATAAGTGAAACTGCTTGTAGGGCAGGGGCGAGCAGCCTTGTGACCCTCAGACACAGTGACCAGTATAGGCAGCCTTGGAGAACCCAGAGCGGCTGCTGGGAAACGGGAAACCGCCTGGGGACCCCAGGCACCCGGGTGAGTTAAAGCTGTAGAACGTCGTTAAAGATGTCTGTGGCAGTAAAAATACCAAATTCACGACTAAGGGGTGTGCTCACCCTTCTCCGTGAAACGATGGATATTCGTTCGCTGAGGAAGGACTAACCCGAGTGGTGGGCGAACAAGTCGTGTCAGCTACACGGTACGAATTCTCCTGTGGAAGGACAAAGACCTCTCACGTGCGGGCGCGCGTGGCCTCCAGACACCCCGCAGACACGCGGGAGCCCCGGCTGCTCGGTGACGCGCCCTCCGGCTGCCCCGCAGAGCGCCCGCGGCCGGGAGTCCCTGAGGGACCAGGTCTCCTCAGCTCTGGAACCTGAGGGGCCCAGTCAGAACCCCAAGTGGAGGGGCATGGGGGGGACACACCAAGCATGTTCCTCGCATCCGCCTTCAAAGGTGAGGGGGCATCTGGCTGTAGAAACAGCTTTCCTGACCCCACACGCAGCGTTCTGAGGCGCCCTCATTTATCTGTGCCCAGCTGAGGAAAACAGGGAGGAGGGAGACAGAGGCCGTGGAAGGGCCCATCTCACAAGCACCGAATCCCACAGAAAACAGTGACGACTTTTGCTCCCGGCCTCCCTCTCAAGCAGCGTAGCCCGCAAGGAGAAGGGGCTGCGGAGGAGAAGCCAGCGGCGACGGGCACCAGCGCTGCCGTGACCAGATGCGCGGCTGCCGGGCCGGTCTCTCTCCCACGGCGCGCCGGCCACGCACGTGCCCCCAGCCGCAGAGATTTCCACGCGGACAGATCTAAACCCCGGGCCTCTGCACTGTGTGCACGCGTGTCCTCCCTCTCTTTCTGCCCTTTTCATTTCCACTTTCCTTCTGTTCTCCACTCCTTAGTCGGTCCCTGAAGCCCTCTCCTCCTGAGACGGCCCCTGCTGAACTCTCTAGATTTTAATGCCGCAACCCCAGACGCCTACTCGGTGCCCTCACTGATAGACGATTTGGGGCGACCGTGAGAACGCCCATCCCTGCCTAACAAACCCCCTTCCCCGTCTCCCCAAATCTGCCCCACATACCCTCCCTCCCAAACTTTCCCTTCACCCCCTAGCCCCACCTCCCCCTCACCCACTATCCCAGGTTGAGCTGCTTTCAGCACGGGACTCCTGAGAATGTCCCTACACTTAAAAGCAGCAGCTGCCCTCGCAGACCCGGCCCCAGGCCGGGAGCGGAGAGCAGCGAATTCCAGAGGGCTGCCGGATTCCAGCGCCATCGGCTCCCAGCCAAGCCAACGTACGGATTTGGAGAACAACACTAATGCGTGAGGAGACCACCCCGGCCAGAGCCGAGGGAGAAGGGGAAGGCAGAGCGTGTTCTCTGGGGATTGGGCTGCTCCTCGGAGACCCATGCTCATTGCCCTCTTGTTCCCTCACCACCACCTGGAGCAGTACTTGTTCCGGCAGAGGAGTCCTACGGGGTAATTTTTGCTCCAAGATGCCGGCCCCCTGAATTGGTCCCGAAGGTCAAAAAGAGATGCTGTGACAGCTGATGATGATCGTGGTTGTTTTGACCTCAGAAATCTGAGGACAACCCAAACACTTTCTCAAAAACGGAAGCAGGTCTTTTCAGCTTACTTTATACCTATGAAGATTTGGCAGCTGATAGTTCAACTTCGTCCACTAAACATTTATTTGCCTGACAACCAGGATGTTGCAGGTGCCCCACTGGGGGTTTGGAAATAGAAATTTCCATAGCACTTGGTCCCAGCTCTCAAGTCCAGGGACATAGACAGCTGTTCACCATAGCCCAGTGGGAAGAATGCCAAAGCAAGGATGCTAGAAAGCACACTTGATGCCACACCTCCCCAGATGTCACTAAAAGATCACGAAGTCTTCAGCCCAGTGTTTTCGTCAGTGGCAATACGCAGACATCACTCACCGGAAACGTTTGCCTGTTGCAATGGCTCATTTCCAGAACCTCTCAAGTTTTCCTGTATGGACACACTTATTTTCAGAGTCGTGAAGTTCCCCAATCTGATGCATCCCCCTTTCTACTGTTGATTTCAAATCCTCCCAAGTCAAAAGCCAGTCCATCCGCAGTCCCAGGGGAATGTGACCGCCACCGCCTCTAGCGCCACCTCTCGCCAAGTTCCACATCGGTGACCCAGGACTGCTCTCTGCTGCCCTCTGGAGGGCTCTATAAAAATGCTCTATTAAAAAAAAAAAGCGCGGGGCACCTGGGTGGCTCAGTCGTTAAGCGGCTGCCTTCGGCTCAGGTCATGATCCCGGAGTCCTGGGATCGAGCCCCGCATCGGGCCCCCTGCTCTGCGGGAAGCCTGTTTCTCCCACTACCATTCCCTCTGCTTGTGTTCCCTCTCTCGCTGTGTTTCTCTCTGTCAAATAAATAAAATCTTAAAAAAAAAAAAGCGCTCTGCCAGCTGGTAGGATGCCTGCTTTGAAGTGGCCTAGGAGTCAGTGCCATGAGCATGATTTTCCTGTGCCTGGGCATTATTTGGGTTATAGATTTGAAGAAAGGAAGACACATATTAGAATTCCCCGGGGCCTGGAAATAGGGACTTTTCATTATGGACATACAGTCATCTGAGCTTCTGTTCCCACCAGAAAAACTCCCAATCGGATGACGGGAGCCAATCATAGGGCTCCACAATGGACCTCTTATGCCCTTTCCCTTCTCCCGTCTCTGATCCAAAGATCCCACATTCCTAATCATGGTGTGCATTCTGCCAACTCCCAGACGCCCCCTGATGGTCCTAACGCTCCAGTGGGAGTTGTCGCACTGGTAGGATGCAGAGCAGTGGACGGCATGCCCACCACCCAGGGAGAAGCAGAGCGCAGGGCCCAGGCTCCCAACAGCCCACCTACAGATGCCATGCAAGGTCCTCTCTTTAAGAAACGATAAGGTTCTCTGCTTCTTCTTCTTCTGCTGCTGCTGCTGCTGATGCCAAGTCAGGGCTGGGCAGGCTCAGCTGCCCATTTAGGGCCATACCTGTGGGACCAGAAGCATTCCTTTTGCATCAGATACTTTAGGCTTATCAGGGCCACTCTTGGCTTCAATCTACACTGGCCTTGGATTTGGAACTGGACACCTTGGCTCAGAAGCATTGAGCCCCAGCAGCTTCTTACCCCTACCAGATGATTATCATGGATCTTTTTGTAGATTTCCAGGGCAGAATTCAGTCCCCGTATCTCCTAAGGGATGGTGCATACATCCTTGTGACTGGACTAGGCAGAAAAGGATAACCCGTGTTCCGGGTGTGCATTCCAGGAGACCCCTCTTACCACACTGGCTGCAGGGTCCTATGGCCTGAAGAAGACATGACTCTGTCAGCTAATTTCTCAGAAAGAAGATGGCATTGAGGTTCTACACCTGCATGAACCCACTCCCCAGCTATCGTCAAGGCAGGATGAGTGAGCAGCCCTTGCCCTTTCCTACACATCCTCTAATTCTGGAAACCCTTTGGCCCTTGGTATTTATGCTCCCGAGGTCGCATCTAGTTGCAAAATGTTGTGGGAGAAGGGCCACAGAGTAAGATATCCCCAGGTCCTTGTTTGATAGAGGAAAAGAGCACAAGAGGTCTAGGAAAGTCTGACGAAACTTTGCTCTAGGAAACACGTGCTCTAGGAAAGTCTGACGATTTGAAAAGTAGAAGAACAGAAGAATTGCTTCCTTCCCTCTCCCACCTCAAATGTCATAATAAAGATGATGACAACGTGATAACGAGTAGTCTGCTCTGGATCTCCTGTGCCCAATAGTTCAGGCGCTTTATCAGGTTTCACCTTTGCAGGCCATGAAATCAATATTATCATTGTCCTTAATTTAATAGGAAAACAATGGTGGCATGTGGAGTAGCTTGTTGGAGACCAGAAGCGACTCTCAGAGCAGCCCAATCACAAAGCCCCAGGTCTGCTGACTCTTTCATTCCCACATCGCCAGGCCTCTCTCCTCTCACAGGTGCCACAGCCGGGCCGGAGGCGCTGCCCCCAAACACACTGCCAAAATGCTAATTCAAGACACAGTGCCTCCAGGAGCAGCCAACTTCCACCGCCCCATCAAATCAGCAGAAAAACATTTCAAGGGGTGAATGGTCCTCCTATTCTCTGTAGTCATCCTCACAATTAGGCAGGATATGTGGCCAGCTTCTAACTCTGATTTGAAGACTGCTTATCAAGGATTTCCAGCTGTAATTAATCTTGGCACATTTAGCCTTGGATGCACAGAATTCCCTAGACATGCATTTCCCTGGAGGATACACCCTTCTTTTAGAAAGATGAATGTCACTGGGAAGGATAATATCTTTTTGGGGGCGGGGGGAGGTTAATATCTTATGTTTACAACCAACGACTTAAAAATCTGCGTCCCGTCTATAAGGCCAGACTCAGCTACGTATTGGAGGTAAGGGTGGGGACCGCTGGACCGGCCATGGAAATGGTGCACAAAGGGAGGTGTCCTGGGGCCTGGTTGAACCAGATCATTGCCACAGATCACCGAATCATGACGGAAAGGTGAGTCCAATCCCCAAGAAAAGGAAGTAGGAAGCTGAAAACTAGAGGGACCAAGTTAATTGTTTTAAACACTAATGGGCATTAAAAAAAATCACCTAGGGGGTTTATCAAGAGCTAGATTCCTAGCCTCATTCCCAGAGATCCTGACTTAGTAGGTCTTCATTTTAACAAGCATGTCAGTGAGTATGACTCAGGTGGCCCATGGGCCACTGGGCAGGACAAAAACAAACAGAAAACAGATGGGAAAGTTGATGAGGAGGGGTTTTCACAAAAAAGAATGAATTATAAGTAGGTGAATGGAGGCAGTTCCTAACACACAGTCTTGCTTCACTTAGACAAGATAGACTCTCAAAGAACTGGGCTTAAGCAGGTAGTTAGGGACAAGGCCCCAGGGTCAATGCCACAAAGGGGAGGGGGACAATAGGAGCAGATGTAAATGGGGGTTACAGCTCAATCCACTTTTCACCTTTGCCCTGTCTGAGCCCCCATTCCTGGTATTTCCTTTCAGTATTCCAAAACGGTCTCTCCAACACGAAGTAACTTACCATCCTCTATCCACTGCCTGCCCCTGTTTTGGTCTTCTTTCATGCAGGTTTGCAAAATCAGAATTAAGAGTGCAAAATTTTACTTCCCAGATGTCTAGGGATGTGCCATTGTTTCCAGTTTCTGGAAGGCCCCAGGGTTGAACTGTGTCCAGCTCAGTATGGAACTGTTTTCCTTGAATTCTAAACCAATTCCCAGAGCATTTTATGGGAAAGCACTTTATTTTTATATACCCAACACACATTCCAATTTTATGACTTTTTCAATTATTTACAACTTTCCCCTTATGTTCAACTCAGATTCATATCCGAGCAAAGGAAGAAGTCTATATGTCAGAGCAATGTTGTTTGTGTGCCCAGTGGGGCGGTGAGGGGGGAGTTGATCTATAAAAGACAAAAGCAGCAGAAGTTGGATGTATTTTCTTTTTACAAGAAAAGAGACTATAAACCATAGCTATCTCCAATCTGATCCCTTTTCAGGTGACAGACAGTGTGATGTGCCACTAGACATTGCAAAGGTAGAGGCAGCACCCGGAGTGGGCTTGAGAGCTGGGGTAAAGGATGCCCCTTCTTGCCCTCATAAAGCAGGGCTAACTGTGAGCTTCCCTGAAATACCTTTCAGCCAACATTTATCAAATTCCTAGAAATGTTCCCTCATAGATGATGAGTCATTTCGAAAGAAGCAACATTGGTGTCTTGGTGCTCAAGAAATATTCTCTTGCTGGTCCTTGTGACAAGCACTATGAAGCTTCCCTCTGGTCTGGGCATACCTAGTTCTTCATCCATGCCTTCTTGGAGGGCCCGCAATGCACCAGGCCCTGTGCTGGGCATCAGAGAGGCAACAAGAGGGAAAACAGGCCTGGCTCCCACTGGCAAGCAGCTTTCAGGCCAATGGAAAGACACAATATGCTGATCAAATAATCCCACAAAGGAGGGCATAATTAAAAACTGAGAAAAGGACTATTAGAGAAAGAAAGGTTCGGTTAAAAAGGAGCTGGATCCAGCATGTGAGGGCAGGGAAGTGTTCTCCAAGAAAGTGAGGCCCTGAGGAGTGAGAGTAACCGAGACAAAGAGGAAGGAAAGAGCGTTCCAAGCATGGGAATGGCATGGAGAAAGGGAAGATGGCATATTTGAGGGACTGGTAGCACAAGACCAATGTGCCTGGCTGGAAGACGGAGGAGACATGGTGGAAAGTGAGTCTGGAAGAGAAGAGAAGGCCCTTATGGGCCTCCATAAGCATTACATCTTCGGTCTTCAGTCTCAGAGCAAAACAAGTCAGCAAAAGATTTAGGTTCAATGTGCTTTTGGGAAAGACTGCTCCAGCTGCAGGAAGACCAGTTAGGAAGTGATTGCTATGATCCAAGTAAGAGGAGATGAGCACAAGGGGATAGATTTGAGAAGCCGATAGCCTATCTGAGAAATATCTATTTGTTGACAGCCTTCACTGGTTATGGAGAAAGGGGAGGATTCAAGGGTAAATTTGACGTTTCTTACTCACGTGATTAGTTGAATGATAGTGCCATTTACTGAAACAGGGAACACTGGGATATCAGCTTGGGGAGAGAGGAGAGGCAGAAATATTCCGAATTGAATGTGAGCTAACATCTCTACGTTATCCAGTAAGCAGCTGAACGTGCATATTTGGAGCTCCGGGAGCAGACTGGGCTGAGGACATCCAAGTCAATTACAGATGACAGTTGATGCTGTGGGCATGAAGAAGCTTGCCAAGTGTGACAGCATTGGGTAATCAAATGCAGCATTTCATAGCTGGGTAGAAGAGGAGTTGGATTGTGCTAAGAGAGAGAGAAAAAACAACCAACAACCAGGGAATACGATGTCTCGGAAGCCAAGAATGAAAGAGAATTCTTCAAGGGAATGATTCTATGATGTTGAATGCTGCAAACAAATTGAGGAAGAGAGGACGTGGAAAATGCCCAGCGGCTTCAGTGATGAAAAGATCAGTGGTGGCCTTAGCAAGAGCTGTTGGAGTGGGGTTCTTCACAGCGAGCTGAGGAAGAAATGGCTGATGAAGAAAGAGAGACCCAAACCCACAGATCTCCTCCCAAAAGCCTAGTTTAGAAGGAGAGGAAGAGAAGCTTCTTCTGGTAGCTAGAGGGAATGTGGGACCAAGGAAGGTATTTTTAATTAGTATTTGTTGTTTCATAGAAGAGGCTTGGATGTAATTCAGTGCCTACCAGAATGATCTTTTGAGCAGGAGCACTAGAGTCTATAGGAGAGAGAAGAGCATACTGGTAGCAAACAATTTCTGGGAAAGCAGGAGGCTGGTCTGCAGAGACCCAGGCTGGAAGATGAGAGACAAAGGGTGAGGGTCAGTTAGGAGATCTGAAAGCAGGATATCAGAAAAATTCCTCTAGCTGATTGTTTCAATTTTCTCTAAGAGCAGAAAGCAGGGTCAGCACTGGTGATGGGGCAGGAAGCTGGGGAACAGGACTATAAGCTAGTGGTTGGGGGGACCATATGAGAGATTGCAAAGAGTCATTGCAGACGGTCCAGAAACTCCAATTCGGCGGTTCTGGAGTGGGCCTCCTGATCTACATTTGTGATAGACAACACAGCTGATTCTGAAACACACGGTTCAGGGATCAGGCTTTGAGAAACCCAGCCAATACTTGGGGATATGTACCCTTTTTCATCCCATCAAGAATGGAAGAAATAAATGTTTCCAAGAAGAGTGTGCTGGTGTACACGACAATCTGTATAACTCTCTGTCCCCAGAAGGCTCCACTCTCCCAGGAGGGCTATTTGGCCAAGGCAGCTCTGAAGCTATTCTTGACCTTATGTGAAATTGAATAAATCTTAATTCAGTTCTGAGGCAACTCAACATTAACTCAAACTTAGTCTTTTATTCTGACCTTAGGCCCTAGTTCTAATAACTAGGGATATATTTTGTCCCTAAACCAGGCCCCACTCAACTTAACTCTTCTGTTCCCAGAATTATTATAAGTTACAGTATTAGTCATTATCTGGTTTATGAGGATTCCAAGGTATGACCTTCATCAAAACGTAACAATACACAAGTATGCACACAATCTGAAATCTGAATATAATACCTAACTATAAATTTCAAGCAAGATGGATCAGAGCAAGCTTTAACCAGTTTAATTTTGGAAGAAGAATAATGGTACAAATTTTGAAAAAGCGTGATGACTATACGAAGATCATCTTGCCACATAAATCATTTCTGTCCATGAATTCAAAGACTGAGGAGGGATAAGTGAATTCTACAAAGGATTTTTTTTGGTTTTTCAGTTATTTTCTTACTGAACTTTTCTTCACTCTTTGGTTGGCCAACACCCCTTTACCTTCAAATCTCTGATTAAATGCTACTTCTTTGGAAATGTTCCTCCACATCTCAACATTAATAGGCACCCCCGAACAGATCCCCATCATTATTTTCTCTCATCCCACCCTGTTCTTTTAAAGTTTGGATCCCTGTTAGACTGTAAGTCCTATGAGGAGCCCAAGTTAGTTTTATGATCCAAGATACACCCATTTCCTAGTACACTATCGGCACAAAGGGCTGATTTTAGATTAATTAGATTAGCTCAATAAATACCTATTGCATAAATAACTGAATATACAACAGGGAGTCAATCTTCCCCCATCTTTGCTGGTTTTCAGAGCAACATGCCATGAGTGAGAGCCCAGCTGATACTGCGACATCCAGGCCAGAGAATCTAAGGCAGTGGCTCTCAAACCTTTGTGATTGTCACTTAGGCAGAGAAAGATGCTCCAGTGGACAAAGAACCATAAGGATAACACAAGCACATTTTGAGGGAATCATACAGACATTAACTTTAGCAATACTTCGATGCAAATGTAAATCATAATATATTCTAGGATATCATAATATATATGTATTATATATATTATATATATAATCGTAATATATTATGATATATAATATCATAATATATTAACCAAACAATCCTCAGAAAAAAAATTAATACCTTAAAAATCAAGAAGAGTTGCCATTCAGTTACTGTCCCAATAAACCTGGGATGCTGCTGATGATAAACAGATAACAAGCCATTGCACTCTTTGGTCTTGGCAGCATTATCGGACACTGTGGCTTATTGGTAGACTGCTGAATTAGAATCCTCAAGAAATTCTAGTAGAGTATTAATATGAGTTTTCTGAATACCAAATTTTAATAACCCTCAGTAATACACATAGTAGTTATTAGTAAGCAACTTACTAAAAGTCTGTGGAATTGTCCGCCTTGCCTGTAAGAACTTGGGTTTTTTGATTCATCCCCTGCTCATCTCAAGGACCCTCATGGGTTACCAGATGACTCAGAATCATATCTGAGTATTACTGGTCCAGGAGATATGCAATCCAGCCATTTCTCCAGCTTCCTTCTGTTCTGTCCTTTGATTCAGTAAGGACACCAGACAGCCCCACACTTGGACCACATTAGCTATGGCTCCTGCCATGAGTTCTATTAATGTCATATTCTTGGCTAGAGCTGTTTCAAGAAACAACTAAATGAAATCCACTTCTGCATTTGCTAAAAGTCACTGTGAATATTACTGGTTTTTTTATTATGTAATCCATATATAACTTTTACATAATCATGATGAGGACAAGAGTTAGTGTTTGAGTTCACTATATGCCACTCAATTCTAAGGGTTTACACGTTTTATTTCATTGAGTCTTTGCATCTCTCTAAGGAGGAAGGTACTAGCATTAATCCATTTATCCGCAATGTCACACCATACTCCTTAATCTCTGCCTGAGGATTTCTTTTGGAATTTACTGCCAGAAAAATGTTGACTCTATTGGGAAACTGGTGTACTCCCTCCTTCCTGATCATAAGTAGTGTAATATTTATTGCTCGCCTCTCATCCCTGGATTCCAGGAAATGTGCACGAGTTTGGGTTTTATACACCAGCTGGTACCATCTTATCATTAGTACATCATTTCCACTTATTTTTCTGTGTACTGACTTTCTATTTCCATTTTATTTATCTTTGTTCTCCTTGCTACTAATTACTCTCAGAACTTTTTGGAAACAAGAAAAGCAGAAATCAACTTAATTAAACAAACAAAAAATATATACTTTAAGCTTACCCTGAGAGCACTGTGTCTGAGAAATCAGTGAATAGAGATTGAGAACACAACCCCACAACTTGGGGATGAGTCTGAAACCATTCTGGAAACCAAATGTCTTTTCCTGAATCTTCCAGCATAGAGTGACTGTTCATATATTTTAAGAAAAGTAGAGTTATTAAATACCATCCAGGGAAAGCCTGAGTAAAAAAAAAAACCTTCTCTCCAGGACATCAGAGGCCTTTAAAGAGAATGGGAACATCCTGCTATTACAGAAACCAGGCTGGAAGCAGGTATCTTTGTCACTAAGCGTCTGTTATGCTCCTCTTCCTGTAATATGAATACAGTATTAGAAGAACATATTTTATTTATAGAATGACTTGACTTTAAACATGCATGTGTTTTCTCTGGGAAATGAGCACAGCTGTCCAGAAGAGTCACCATATGAGAAATTTAAAAAATAATAATGATAACACATGCGGAACAAACAGGGCATACCACAACCCGTTCTTTTTACCTAAAAAGGGTTTGGTAGTGCAGTTTGTCTCAAGCAATGGGTCTAGAAATGCCAGCAGCTATTTTGACAGCTAAATGCCAGATAAATTTCAGCAGCTATGACAATCATAGAAATATGTCCTTCTCCCCCTTAAGACTTTTAAAATTCCTTGGGAGAAGATGGTTTCAAGTTTGATAATCAATGTAGTTACTGTCCACATTTCATCAGGAAAAAAAATCTGAACACAAAATAATCGAGAGAGAAAGACATCAAAACTTTTTGTGTCTCCAGTTAGATTTTCTCAGCCTGTTTATGCCGCAGTTCAGGGCAAACCTTCTAGAATTCTGGACATCAACTCCACGATCACTTCAATGGCTCTAACTGTTCTAAGAAATAGTGCTTGCCACCTGAGTGTTGAATGCTCAGAATCTCTAGCCTGGTCGGTGTTCCAAAAGAGTTCTGATTCTTCCCTTTGAAAGTTTATGCCTCAGATGATCGGTCTGATTTATCATGAATTTGTAATCGTTTTTTAAAACTTGATGTGTTCAGTTTACTTCCTCTTAAACCTCTGTGCTCAGAATGCTTGATTAAGGTCTGGGAGTATGCATCTGATTTAAAGAATTTCTTATCTAATGAGATACTCTATCCCCCCTTCACCCAGCCTCTGAAAGCAAAAACCACACTTACAGCTTTTGAAGAGATGTAATCAATGTCTGCATCCAGGAAGAATGGCCAAGGCTCTGTTCATTGCCCCTCTTCCCTTTAGACCCGCACTTCTCAACTATAATATGCACATGAACATGTACATTGTGCATATGCATATGTAAATTATGCATGCGAATATGTAATGTGCCCGAAGCAGGCTGAAATCTGCCCTCCTAACAAGCTCCCAGGTGATGCTGGTGGTGCAGTAGCCAGGAGCACAGGGTCTGGAGGAGTGGGCCACAGATGTCACTGTAAATGTTCTAGTAGCCACATTAAAAAATTAAAAAGGAACAAGTAGAAGTAATTTAATAACATACCTTACTTAACCCAACATAGCCAAAAATGATCAGTTCAACAGGTAATCAGTATAAAATTTACTGAGATTTTTGCATTCTTTTTTTCATACTAAGTCTTCCAAATAAGGTATGCATTTTATAGGTAGGGCACATCTCCAGTTATACTCACCACATTTCCAGTGTTCAGTGGCCACACAAGACTGGTGGCCGCTCCATGGAACAGCACAGGTCCAAAAAGCCTCCCTGTCTTCCCAGGAGGAATTCAAGTCAGTAGTTCTTGAGTATTAAGACTGGTGGGTGTCAGGTTGGGAGATTGCTCCTGATGACATCCTCCGGGCTGAGAACAGCAGTTCTAATTTGGAAGATGAATTCATTCAAAACCAGTACAGCGTCCCTGGGTGGTAAGAGCCTCTTACGGTTAGGGCACAGATAACCCTCGGCATTGTCTCCTGGGTCTTGGCACTTCCTGGTGGCAAGTTTAAAGAGGCCTAGAGTGAAAGATGGGGCACATTAAGTTGTATGAGATGGAAACCATTAAGCCATGTGTGATCAGCGCCAGGTACCACAGGACCTACAGTCCTCACTTAGGAGACTGGAGTTTCATCCTAAGAGCACTGGGGAACCATTGAGAGATTTTAAACAGAGAAACGTGGTATGATCAGGCTTTTGTTTTAGAAAGATCTTTTAGCAATAATAGAAAAGTTTTCTGGAGGAAGATAAGACTGATGGCAAGGAAGGTAGTCAGGAAAGTTTTTCAGAAATCCAGGCAAAAGATGATAATGATCTGAGGAAACTAGTTCTGTGATTGGAGGGGGAAAAGAGTAAGAGGGATTTTACTGATAGGTCTTGGTGGTAGACAGTAGATGTAAAATAAACAAACAAACAAAGGATGAGAGAGAAGAATCCAGGATGGTGGGTGTGTCAGGAAGGGCTCTAGGAGGAAAAGGCACCCTCGAATCAGGAGAACTGGGGGAGGACGAATGAGGGCCTTGTTTACAGAAGTGCAGGGGGTGGGGGCACCCCTGGGTCTGAAGACTCAACAGAAGGGAGCAGTGACTGGACCCAGAAGGAGAGGCTGGCGGACAAGGGCTACAAGAGAGGAGAGGTGACCGCAGGTGGAACCACACAGCCAGGCAGAGACGAGCCAGGCTAGACTGGAAGTTAGGTGTACTTTACACTTCTGGAGAAACTGCCAAGCTGCTGTTTCATCGGTTCCCGAGAGATTGCTCTATATACGCCTCACCAAGAGTAGAGAAGAATTTCTAAGTTTTTTACATCTTACAAACAACATATATTATCCATATTTTTAAAAAATTTTGCCCGTTGTAATGGTTAATTTTGTGTGTTAACTTGGCTAGGCCACGGTACTCAAACACTGGGGCAAACACCAGTCTGGATGTTGCTCTGAATATATTTTTTAGATGAATTTGACATTGAAATCAGTAGAGTTTGAGAAAAGCAGATTACCTTCAATAATATGAGGACCAATCAGTTGGAGACATTAGGAGAAAAAGACTGAGATCTCCCAAGGAAGAGGGAATTGTGCCCCCAGACCACCTTCAGACCTGAGCTGTGACATTAGCTCTCTGGGTCTCAAGCCTGCCTGTGGGCCTTGCAGATTCCCAACTGGCCGGCCTCCACATATCACAGGAGCCAGTCCCTGAAAGCAAATCTATCACACACACACACACACACACACACACACACACACACACACACCATTGGTTCTGGTTTTTTTGGAGAACCCTAATACACCAGTTTAGCTAGAAATTATATCTCAGCTTAGTTTCAGTTTGCAATTTTCTGATTATTAGCAAGGTTCACATTGTTTATAGTTTGTGGGGGTTTTTTTTTTTACCATTTTCATTCCTTTTTCTGTACTTTTCTACTGAGCATTTCGATGGTTTCTTGTAGAAGCTCTTTATATATTCAGATGTTGATTTGTATCTTTCTTTGGTAAGTTGTAATATTTCTCACCATCTGCCTTCTGTCACTGACATGATGAAGTCTGTTGCCTCTAAGCTTGGAAGTGCTTCCGAGTCTACGGGGAAGAATCATTCTTACCTCTCTATCCATCCATGCCCAAGACCATTCAGAGTTGCAGTTTTCTCTAGGTTGGTTTTTCCATCATTTAATTATATCTACCTTCTATTTTTAAAAATACTCAAAGTTTACAACTTATAGTGCTTTTGTGGGATGCATTTCTTGCACTTTTTCTGACATTTCAATAGGATTTGGGGAGGGGAGGGAGACAAAAGTTGAGTGCCC
>CM053610.1:76379293-76406120 GCA_028646535.1 Procyon lotor | reverse complement strand
ATCAGTGGGTGCCAGGGCTTGGATTGGGGGAGGTAGGGAGGGACGAATACGTGGAGCACAGAGGATTTCCAGGGCAGTGAAAATCCTCCATAGGATAGTATAAGGATGGCTACCTGTTGTTATATGTACATTTACAGGTTATACAGAATGTATGACACTCAGAGTGAACCCTCATGCACCCAGTGGAGTGGGTGATTACGATGTATCAGTGTAGGTTCATCAACTGTAACAAACACACCACTCTGGTGGGGGATGCTGATCATGGGGCTGGCTATGCGTGTGTGGGGTCAGGGGGTCTATGAGAAACCCCTGTGCCTTCTTTTTCAATTTTGCTGTGAACATAAAAGTGCTCTAAACAAATTAAAGTCTTACTGAAATGAAAATGCAGGGTCCCTTAGCCAACGATTATTAAGAATTTCCAGATGGCCAGAGCAGAGCGTTAAGTCAAGCAAGTGCTCTTCAAAGCATGGTTGCATGCCCATGAAGCCAGCCTCTTTGTCTCATTGGATTCCTGGGAGGAGAGTCACTCGGGAGAAACTGGGAAGCTGAGTCACGCCCGCGGCAGACCTCCGTGGGGACACCCATTCTTTGCTGCAAGCAGACCACAGGGACTGCCCTGGTTTCTGCCCTTTGCTTTCCAAGACTTCGTTGTTCAGTTCTCCAGCTTTGCCCATAATGCTGTGAACTCCCACTTCCTTCCCATAAATCTTTTGCTTTCGTTTGGCTTTGTCTTTCCTTGTAAGTTTCTGTGGCTTGCATTCAGAGAGCCTGACTGACCAGAAAGTTAACAAGTCATGCTCATGTATTTTTCTTTTTTCTTGTTTTACAAAGCTCAATTCTAAGCACAGGAAATAAAGCGATGAACAATCAGTTAGATTCTTGCTCTCACAGAGCCTCCTTAGCATAACATAAACAATAAGTAAATAAATAATTTCGAACGGTAGCAGGTGCTATGGAGAAGATAACCGGGGCCAGGTGACAGAGGGCACATTAGAGAGGAGGCACACTCCTGCTCAGCTTCCCGCTTGCTGGCCCCTCTGCCTGCAACGCTGCTTCCCAGAAGTTCCTGTGCTTTTGTCTCACTTTGTCCATTTTCGAGTGTCCACCTTCTCATGGAGGCCTCCCCCACTTACCCGACCCAAGATGCTGCTTCCTCCTTCCCTGTGCTCATTTCCTCTCTCCTTGCCCTGTTTTAATTCCCTTCCCAGTATCCGTCAGCACCTGCTGCCTGCTACACGTACATGCTTGCTTCCTAAGTATTCTACTCCCCCCTGCTAGATCGAAGCTCCCTGGAGAGTAGGGCTTCCGTCCGTCTGTCCATGGCTGTATCACTGCACAGAGAACAGGGTCTGGCAATGAGTGGGTCTCAATAATAATCGCTGAATGAATGAGAGAGAGAAGGAATGACTCAAAGTGGTGAGAGGGGGCCTCTCTGAGGAAGCAAACTTAAGGCTGAAACCTAAACGAGGAGAAGGAAACAGTATGTGAAGAATGTTCCAAACAAAGGTAGCAGCAAGTGCAGAGAGCTGAGATGCAAACAAGCTTCTTGTGTTTAAAGAACAAAAAGAAAAGAGTCTTGGCACTCACCCCTCCCCGAGCTGAGGTGAAAGCGGCTTAAGGATTACTGTGGCAGACCAGACGGTCTGGGCTTGGACTACCAGGAGCGATGTCCCCTCAAGTCCTCTGGGCTCCCCAGGCAGAGGGAGGCCACGTGCCACTCTCCGGTGGCATTTTTCAGGGCCTCCCGGTGCCCAGGCTGAGACGGCAGCTGGATGCAAGGCTCGGGGTCTGGCTGGGGCTGCCAGTGTGGCAGCTGGGGGTTGGCCGGATGCAAGGAGGATGGAATGACGAGAGCCTGCTTAGTTGGAGCTGCTGGCAGAACTCGCCAGCACTTCCAGTCTAGAGGATGCTGTTTGAGGGGGGCGAGGAGGGGCTTAGAAAGTGATGGACTGTCAAAGAGATCAGAGACACAGAGACCCATGGAATGTCTATGGCTCATGATGGGGCTTCTGAAATCTCAAATTAGTTCTATGTTGGCATAAGTCAGGGCCCTGCTTTGTGAGACAGAAAGTGGCTAGAACCTGACTGTACCATCATAGGACTGGCTAGTACTAGGCACCAGTGCTGCCAATTCTCTGTCCCTCAATCATGACTTAAGTGTCTTGGCCATAGCGCTCCGCTGCTGCTGAGCCCAGAGAGTGACCCCAAACCCTCTCTAAGCACTGCCCTAGGCAGCCACCACTAACTGAATGGAGTCGGCACGTGGCATGGCTTTGCCGATTCAGACCTGCAGCCTGATGCCCAGAAGTCACCAAGACATGGTTTAAAATCCCTGGGCAGTAATTTTTAAAAGTGGAGTCTTTAGGGGCACCTGGCTGGCTCAGTCGGTGGAGCATGCGACTCTTGATCTCCAGGTTGTGAGTTCTGGCCCTACACTGGGTGTAGAGATCACTTAAAAATAAAATCTTTTAGGGGCACCTGGGTGGCTCAGTGGGTTAAAGCCTCTGCCTTCAGCTCAGATCATGGTCTCAGGGTCCTGGGATCGAGCCCCACATCGGGCTCTCTGCTCAGCAGAGATGAGAGCTCTGGGGCTGGGTGTCTCTCTCTGGGTGCCCCCTCTCTCTCTGGCTGCCTCTCTGCCTACTTATGATCTCTCTCTCTGTCAAATAAATAAATGAAATCTTTTTTTTAAATCTTTTAAAAAGAAAAAAGTGGAGTCTTTCAACCTATAGATCTGAAAGCTGATGATTTTAAACTTCTTTCTTGAAGTATAAAAAACAAAGAAAAGTTGCCCAGATTGTAAGGTCACAGCTAGATGATTTGTCACTAAGTGAATATACCCAGGCAACAACTACACAGGTCAAGAAATATAGTATTGCCAGCACCTAAGAACTCCCCTACATGTGCCCCCCCAAACCCTGCCAGCTCAATCACTTCACCATCCCCTCCCAATCCTGAATTCAGGTCCCGCAGGTAAGTCCTGCCTGTTTCCAACTTTATATAAATAAAAGCATACAGTATGTATGCTCTTGTGTTAAACTTCTTTCAGTCATTATTGTTGTGAAATTCATCATTGTGACTTTGGGAGG
The DNA here is from genome assembly GCA_028646535.1 of Procyon lotor. Lineage (NCBI taxonomy): Eukaryota > Metazoa > Chordata > Mammalia > Carnivora > Procyonidae > Procyon > Procyon lotor. The sequence continues at coordinate 76,403,031 of CM053610.1, read as the reverse complement.
GCAGGGGGTGTTAGTGCTAGACCACGTGGGGCCCTAGAGGCCACCCTAAGAACTTGAGCTTTCCTTCAAAGCACGATGGAAAGCCAGGATGTTTGTTTTGAGCAGAGATGGGACACAGGGACTTACTTAGGTTTCCAAAAGATCATTCCGGCTACACTGTTAAGAATAGCCAGTAGGGGCTTGATGGTGAACACGAGGAGACCAGTGGGGAGGTCTCAGAGCGATAACCCTGAGAGTGAACAGCGGGGTAGCAGTGGCCGTGGAGGAAAGAAGTGATCTGCTCCCGTTATATTTGGAAGGTAAAGCCACGTCAGTTTGCTGGTGAACTGGAGGTCGGTAAAAGAGTGAGGAGACAGTAATAATAACTGCAAACTTCTTGACCTGAGTTACTGGAGAGAAGAGCAAAGTCCTCTGAGGTGGGGAAGGCTGCAGAAGGGGCATATTCGGGGCAGAGAATCAAAAGTTCTGTTTGAGGCATATCAAATTTGAGATGCCTAAGAGTCATCCAGGTGGAAACATCATACAGGCAGTTAGATGTATGAATATGAGGTTCAAGAGAGAAGTCAGAGCGAAGTTACCAACTTCAAAAGCATCAGCGTAAGAGATGGTGTTTAAAGCCACAGAACACTGACATCACCAGGCAAGTGAGAAAAGAAATAGTGAGGCTGGCATTTGAGCTGAGTCCAAAGGCCGAGTGTGACCTCATCAGGAGAAAAGAAAGAAAAGATACATTAAATATTAATACTCGAGTAGCCAATGTTTTAAAACTAAGTGCTTTACAAGATTACCTCACTGTAGTGTCGGTGCCACACCTATGAACTTTGACCTCTAATGTCCCAAGTCACCTGCATTATAACTTAGCAGTGGAGTTGGCCCAGGCTGTCCTACTAGAGGAACCCAAGGAGCTCTGGCTACTCTATGTATGTTTGAAGGAAAATGAGCAGACCCTTCTTCCAGCCCACCCCTCCACTCTTACTAGAAGCTACCATCCTGTGTTTTGAATAAGCCGAGTCCCTGTCCCCCCTGCGCCCTTCCCCACCCCTCCTTACCTGCTCGGGAAGGCAATATCTGTACCCAGGAGAAGACCCATACCATGATGGACAGTCATATGTGTCAACTTGACAAGGCCGTGGCACCCAGATATTCAAACACTACGTGCTGCTGGGTGTTGCTGTGAAGGTATTTTGAAGTTGTGCCTAAATCTATAATCAGTTGACTTATGGAGATCATTCTTGATTATGTGGGTGGGTCTCATTCAGTTGAAGGGCCTTAGGAGCAAAACTGGGGTTTCCCGGAAGAACAGTCTTCTGCCCAAAGACAGCTGCATCAGTTCCTGCCCAAGAGTTTCCAGCCCACGGGCCAGCCCCCCAGTTAGACTTGGCAGCCCCCACAATAACATAAGCCAATTCCTGGAAATACATCTCTTTACATATGTGTACACACACACACACACACACACACACACACACACACACACCCGCTGGTGGCTCTGTTTCTCTGGAGAACCCTGACCGATACATGTGCCCGGCTAGCTCCTGAGTTTGTTGAGAAGAATTAGCTTGCGCTCCTAACCTGTCCTCAGGCTGAGCAGTGGCAGTAACCGCCAGCTGCTGGACTAGCTGTTTCAAGTACTGCCGGTTAGCAGACAGATGCTTTGCTAATAGGGTGGCTGGATGCAGAGATGCTGGGCTGGGTGCAACTCCTTCCATCACTGCCTGTGAAGTTTCTCCTGCAGCTGCTTGAAATCCTTCCACAATGAGGTCTTAGTGATCCCATGGGACAGCCTGGAGACAGCCCATCATGGTTGGCCCAATTTTAAGGTTCCAAATGGTTTAAGAAGGAAAACTAGCCTCATTTCCTATTACATGACCCGGGGCTCTATCTCTATTGTGTAGCTATTAGAACTCCAAGCATTGAAATTGGTAGTTTAGGTTCAAGATGTACTTTAGGAATTTTCCAGAAGGTCGCAGAGCCTAATGCTTAGCCATCTCCCTCCTAAGAAGACACCGCATCTCCCACAAGTGTGTCAACACCCTCCAGCCAAAGACCCCCAGGAACACGCCCATGGCTGAACACATTGGGTTTTATCACGCTGCACAAGGGAGGATACGTGCCGCAGACGACCATGGGGCATCTCAGTAAGAGGGTGTTAAAAATAACATTAGACTTGGAGCGTTGGTTTGGTGATTTGGGGGAGGGTTTAAAGAAGCAGAGATTCACTCAGTGTCAGAGAACTGTCAAAAAGTGCAAGCAATTTTGAGACCGGGTATCTCAATATATCTCCTCAACAGGGAGCACAGGCCGGAGCAGGGCCAAAGCTATGGTTGGGGAGGAAGCAGCCAACATTCATTAGCCGGGATAAAGAGGTGTTCCATCTTATTTAGGTGGCCCAGTGGCCTTCTTTTTGCCTAAGCTCACAGAAAATTATGAAGTGGCCTTGGCGTGTTTCATGTCTTCTGTTCATGGAGAGGCCCTGTCCGATGTCGGGGTTTCTGTCCGATAGACAAACATCCCCCAGCCCTGGGTGCCTGGTCACCTCCCAGCAACAAAGGCTAACTGGGGCAGGCCAGTCTCCAGATGTCAGGGGTGCTTTTTTTCCTCAGGTAAGATGAGCACCTAAAAAATACTGGGATTCCGTAACTGCAGAGTCTCTGGTCTTTGGGAGCCCAAAATAGCAAACGTTTGAGAGAAAGGAAGATGCCTTTGTACAATGTGAAGAGAAGTAGGGGAGTGACCGCCACTGTCCCCACGATAAACACATAGCACGTGAGCACACTGCTGACGTGTCAGGGGCAGCCTGCCTGGGGTAGAGACAAGCAAATGGTCGCCCTCCAAAAAACGATTTTCTTCTCTTTTTTCCAAATACTGTCATGTCGTCATTGTTGCCTGAGACCATTTCCCCTGATAATAAAGTTCTACAGAATAAATGTCCGATATCACCATCCAGGGCCACATTAGTACAGAGGTGCGCGTTTCTGTGAAGATGCCCCTGAGTGTTTGTACTTTTGATGAATGTATTTTTTCACAGACAGCTCGCCGAGGAAGAAGAGTGGCTACCGTGTACTTGCAAGCCTACAACACGTGACGCCTCAGTATGGGAAGATGAAGAGACACAGTGGGTAAGAAGAGAGCCAACAGTTCTGCCATAATGTTTTGCAGAAATATGATACTAAAATTAACAATCACAGCAGCAGCAGATGAATGGACCAATTACACCAAAACCTATAATCATTATTCAGCCAATACTTATAAAGAGTCTATTATGAGCTAGTCATTACTCTATATGCTGGAAATACACTAGTGAACAAGACAGAAAACATTTCTCTTCTTGGGAAGCTTCCATGTGTGATATATGTCATGGAGTAAGTGCTTTGAAGGAAAATAAGTTAGGCCAAAGGCATAGAGCTGGGCTCTGGTAGCCCCCAAGGCTAAATCTTGCCAGCCACCTATTTTTGCAAATAAAGTTTTATTGGAACACAGCCATGGCCATTTATTTTCTATTATCTAGGACTTCTTTCACTCTACAGAGGCAGAGCTGAGTGGTTGCAACAGGCAAGATGCGTCCCACAAAGCCCCCTGTGTTGGCAGCACACAGTCTCTTAGGGCAGGTGAAATCCAAAGTCTCCTGGGGCTGCAGGATTGATTACTGTAGGCTAACTCCCATAACAAGTTAACCCCCAAAGGTATGGTGGCTCAGACACGATAGAAATTCATTTCTTGATTACATAATAGTAGTGGGCATGTGAATAGATTGTCAGCTCTTTCAGGGGCCCAGAAGTGATAAGGCTTTGCTTCCCTCAACACGTGGCTTCCAAGGTCACTCTGGGGGTTATCTCCATTCCTGCCAGCCAGGAGGATCGAAACGCATGGTGTATTTCTTCATGGGAGGTTTTAATGGGCCAGGCCCAGAAAAGGCTTGTATCATTTCCACTAACACTTCATTGGCCAGCACCAAGCCAAGCATTCAGTGGCCTGGGTTACTGGGACATGTAGTCCCTGTCTATTCTGCATTATGTAGGAGGAAGGGCACAGATTTGGAATGATGGAGGTGACAACAGGCTATCTCTGCCTCAGACCGGATACAGTTTCCAACTTCCAGCAAGAGTTAGCAATTCATTATTGTTTTATCGTGCATTTAGTTAACACTGAAGTTGATATGTATTTTTATTATATGCTTCTTACCACTTATAATTTCTCCTCTATGAATTTCCTATCTTTGTGTTCTTTGTTCATTGTTCTGTTGAGGGTCTTAGAATTTTTAAATCACTTTTATGAGTACTTAAATGATTAAAAAATCATAATCCCCATTTGTTGTTTTTCCTTTCATTTTTACATAGTTTTTGAAAGGTGGAAGATTTTTAAATTTTATGTAACCAAATCTGTTTTCCTTTTGTTTTCTGTTTTCTACTTGGAAATCTCTTATTTACCCAGAGATTAAATACATAGTCACCTGTTTTCTTCAAGCTTTAGAAGGCTTTATATGAACTTTTTTTCAAATGTTACTGAGATATGACTGTCATACAACACTGTATAAGTTTAAGGTGTATACATATATTTTTTAAGTCAGGTTCTAAGTTTACCACTTTTGAAAATAACCAACTTTCTCAACACCAGCAATTAAGTAGTTCATCTTTTTCTTATTATAATGCTCTATTTACTACATTTTAAACTATTTTGTGTTCTAGAGTGTGGATGTCTGTTCATGTCTTAAATAAGTAACATGACATTTTAATTGCTTTATTTTTATAGTCTTTTTATATATTACATTCATATCTAGTAAGGTAAGTCCTTGTCATATAACTTCTTTTCCAAGTATTTCTTAGCTGTATTTACTCATTTATTTTTTATAGCTGTCTTTTTTCTCATTATAAAAATAATAAATATGGATTTATGTGAAATATGTGAAAATAGAAAATCTTCAGGTAACTTTTATAATTATTGTATTAAATTCCTTATAAACCCCTGTAAATATTCTAATTATATTTATATCATACCCATAGGTTAATTCGAGAACCTAACATCTTCAAAACCTTGAAAACACTCCTCATTTGTTCTTTTCTGTTCTTCGGGAATACTTTTTAGTTTTCATCATATCGATCTACTACATTTCTTACAATTTCAGTCCTAGGTATTTTAAATGTTTAATACTATTTAAATATTATATTTTTCCCATCTTATTTTATTTTTTTTTAAAGATTTTTTATTATTTGACAGAGAGAAACATAGCAAGAGAGGGAACACAAGCAGAGGGAATGGTAGCGGAAGAAGCAGGCTTCCCGCAGAGCAGAGAGCCCGATGCCTGACCTGCGCTGAAGGCAGACGCTTAACGACTGAGCCATCCAGGTGTGCCTCCCATTTTATTTTTAACTGGTTTTGTTGATAATATTGTAAAACTATTAATGTTGTAACTGGTCATATAGTTTTTCAATTGATTTTCTTAAGGTTTATAGAGAAACAATCACATCAGCTCAAAATAATGATTTATTTTTGTAAATAAACTTACAGCTCTTCTTTTTCTATCTTCCTTTTCAGTTTTTGCCTCACTGCATCCCTAGAACAGTGTTGTTGCCCAGTCCATGGTCCCTAGAACCCTAGCGTCCCAGGAATTTGGAAAGTGCTGGTACTTTATCTTCCTCTCATAGGTTCACGACCTACACTTGAGTCATATAGTAAAGAAATCTGATTAAACTTACTTAACCCTGCATAACTAGCATACCTAATACCCTAGAAAACATCCATTAATCTACCTCAGGACAATAGTAATCAAAGTCTCAAATATCCCCATCCTGCCAGCATATGTCCACTCAGCTTTTCCTACCTAGAAATTATACAATCGCCTCTGCTCGTAAAACCTGTTTTCATGGATTGAAGTTAGAATAATTCTGGATAACAACTTCCAAACAATGTTGAAAAATGGCTGTGATAAAAAAGGCATCTTTTACTCTATTAATGTGATGTATTGCAATAGTTAACTCTATTGGTTTATGTTTTCTTTTTTTCTTAAATAGACTTGCTAGAGGTTTATGTAATTGATTGTTCTTTTAAAAGAGTCTGCTCTTTGATTTATCAATTCTATGATTCTTGTGGATTTTAATTTATTAATTTCTGCTTTTATCTTTACTGTGTTTTCCTCTTGCTTTCCTTGAATTTTTTTTTTGCCATCATTTTTTCTAATTTGAGGAGTTAAGTCCTTAGTTCATCTATGTCCATATTTTCAACTATATATCAAAGTGTATGGGACTTAGCTAAATGCCAAAATGCTTCTACTGCTAGAGAAAAGGGAGAAAAGGATACACTCATTAAATTTCTGGCTCATTGCTTCTCTCAGAGAATGCAATGCATTGAACTTTACATCAAAAAAAAAAAAAAAAAGCTAATATAGATAAGAGTAGAGAACAACTGGCTTTGGGAAGTACCTAAAAATGTTACGAGGTATGGCGAGCCCAAATGCCTCCATTCCCTTCAGCTCTGGGCAAACCGAAGTCCTGGGACAGACAGAGAAGCACTCGGCTGACATGAATATGCATTGCAAGGGCTCTTCTGGAGACAAAGATGGGCCTTTTATTCAGCTCAGATTTGTCTTATGATTTTAAAACTGCTGGTTCCTAATTTGGGTTCCTCAAGAAGCCAATCCTGAGGCCAGAATTCCCAAGTGGTTTATTGGCAAAGCAATCCCAGGAAACACTGCTGGAGAGGAGTGGGCAAGTGAGCCAAGGCAGGAAGGAAGCAAGCACGAGGAGCATTGCCAAGCAAGTTCCATCTCCAGGCCACTGGAGCTCGATTCTGCGTGGAACTCTGGGGGCCAGTGTACAGCAAGTGCCTCAGAGCTGTCCCAGCCCGGGGTGGTGGAGCAGGGGTATTTATACATACATCAGCTCCCATCAGTTGGTGAAGGGGTGCTGAGGGTAGGCGCCACTTGTACAGAAAGCCCACAGGTAAGGAAATAACACATGCTGGCAGTCAGAAGTCAGATGGTGGGGGTGAAGTGATAAGGGTGAGGGGAGATGATGGGGGCAGGGGGAGAGTGAGGGGACGGGAGTGTCCTGACCGCTACCATAGCGGCATAGGATTTCCTGCCCCTCAGTCTGCAATAAATGTCTCACCAGGCTTGATAACAGCGCCGCAGTCACTGATGGACTAATTTGCTTTCCAGGAGACATAAGACTTTAAAAGGGATTCGTTCCTAGTCTAGATGAGAGCATGACCTGCTGTCAGCTCATCAGCAGAGAAGCAGCTTCTGAAATGCAACTGAGAAGGAGCATAATTGAGCCCATGGATGCTGTCCAGGAGGGGCAAAGCTGCACGGGAGCAGGGGATGAAGAAAGTCCCTCTTCAGAGTTAGGAGACATCAGAGATCTCTGGAGTTGCTAAAGGGATGCCCACTTGAGGGTGTGGAAGGGACAGGGAAGCAGAAAAGGCAGAGACCGACTACACCTGCATTGTCTTAATAACTGCTTCACTCTTCCAGAGACAGCAAGATCCTAAACCACAGCTAAGGGAAACCATCATCTCTCCTATTTCTAGATCAATATAGATGGCCTTCAGTCAATTTCTGCACCTCTGAATAGGGATGGAAATAAAAACTGCTACCCCCAGGGAGTAGTTGTAACAACGGATTAAAATGTAGGGAAAGCTTTTTGATTAATAAACGCTTGCTAATAAAAGCAAGTAGTTCTCACAAGACTTTGTTCGGCTTAATTAGTGTGGCACTCCAGTCTCCAAAGCACAATGCAAATGCGATGCAAATAAAACGGACTTGACCCTACTTTTCATCGCGGATTTAGAGAAGAATAAAATCTAGGTTCCAGCCAGCTCTGTGACACTGATGAATTTACCCTCCAAAGTGGTATTGTTTTTTTCCAAGGTGGTATTTTGAACATTGAAATGTGTTCCTATCATCATGCCCTTTTAGTAAATACAGTTCTTTCCCGTTCATTAGTTGAGTTTTACAAACTACATACTACAGCCACAGTAGAATCGTCAGTGATAGCCCTGGTCTTTATTTTGCCCCACGGAACTCTGAATAGTTACCATCAAAATGCTTTTCCTCCACATAAAGTATTTGACCTGGGCCATCAGCCCCTCTGCTTTTTGATGAATGGCTACCTCAACCAATCACGCACCAATTTGCAATTCTGTTTTTGTCCTCATTCCTGACAACAAACAAAGATGTTCTCATAGGGGCGCCTGGGTGGCCTTCAGCCTTTGGCCCAGGTCATGATCCCAGGGTCCTGGGATGGAGCCCCACATCGGGCTCTCTGCTCAGCAGGGGGCCTGCTTCTCCTGCTACCATTCCCTCGGCTTGTGTTCCCTCTCTCACTGTGTTTCTCTCTGTCAAATAAATAAAATCTTAAAAAAAAAAAAAAGATGTTCTCATAGAATTCCTTTCCTGACTTCAGCTGAAATTAAGAGGCCACAGGAACACTGTACGGGCCTTGGTTTTCCCTCCCCGCCCCCCACCCCCATGGACTATTTGCAGACTCTGAAAATGTTCTGTGAAACCAAGCAATTAGCTGTGCTTGTTAGGACTCTGTGATCAGCCAAGTAACACCCCTGTTTCCTTTTCTCTCTCTTTCAAATTGCATTTTTTAAAAAACCCTTAACATAAAATTTATCATTTTAGGCTAATTTTAAGTGTACACTACGGTAGCATTAACTATATACACATTGTTGTGCAACAGAACGCTAGAATTTTTCATTTGCAAAACTGAACCTCTCTACCCCTTGAACAGCTCCCCTTTTCCCTCTCCCCAGTCGCCCACCCCCTGGCCACCACCATCCTCGTTTCTGTTTCTCAGAACGACTAGTTTTAATCCCTCATCTCAGTGGAACCATGAAGTACTTGTCCTTTTGCAACAGGCTTATTTCCCCTAGAATAATGTCCTCAAGGTCCATCCATCCATCCATGTTTCTAGCATGAGACAGGATTTCCTTCTTTTTTAAGGCTGAATAATATTCCAATGTGTGTATATATATCACAGCTTCTATATTTGTTCATCTACAGATGAGCATGAGGTTGTTTCCACTTCTTGGATATCGTGACTCATGCTGCAGCAAACATGGGTGTGCAAATATTCCTATGAGATGGTGTCTTCTATCCTGGGGGCTGGGGGGCAGGATCTCCAAAGCTCCCTCCCCAGCCTCACCCACTGTTGACATGAAGCTTCTGCCATGTCACTCTCAGATGGGCATAACTGCAAGGTGGTGTGAATATTAACCCAGTGCCCCATTGGTTCCACATCATTTCTCTTCTGTCCTCATACAAAACCCCGCATTCCTCGAAGCTCGCATCAAAAGTTTTTATCCCTCTCTGGAGGAGAGGCAATGAGGCCATCTTCTTACATCTGTCATCCCCTGGTCACCCAGGTTTGCCCAGTTCCTCTGGCTGACAACTCTGGAGAATCTTTCTTCCTTCACTTCTCTGTGCACATCTCTTCTTTGGCTCCTGTCTCATAGTATTTCCTTATACCCTAACACAGAACAGTGGCTAAGGGCGTGAGCTCTACAGCCCAAATGTGCAGGTCAAGCACCACCTCTATCTCTTTGATGTTAGATATGCTCCTTCACCTCTCTGTGCCTCAGTGCCTTTTCACATATGATACGGATGAAATAGTGTCTGTGTCATGAGACTGGTAGTGGATTAAATGTGTTATGTGCTTAAAAGATTGTGCTTAAAAGATTTCTGGGTCCATGAGTGCCTAATAAGTTCAGCTAACATTATGATTCATTTTTATGATCATCTTTATGAGAATATTTTTCATCCCAATAGATGAGTCCTACACATTAGCCTTACGGTTTGACCATCCTAGCTACATAGATCTCCCACCCCACTCTCATTTAGGCACTGCATCGGTCTGTGCAGGCTGCCATTACAAAATGTCACAGACTGGGTGGCTTAAACAAGAGGTACTTGTTTCCTCACAGATCTGGAGGCCAGAAGTCTGTGATCAAGGTGCCAGCAAATTCAGTTTCTAGTGAAAGCTCTCTTCCTGGCTTTAGACAACCACCTTCTTACTGTGTCCTCATGCGGCTTTTCTTCTGTGTGTAGGTGGAGGGAGAAAGAGCTCTTCGGTGTCTCCTCCTCTTCTTGTAAGGACTCCAGTCCTATTAGATTAGGACCTTATGACCTTAGCTAAACTTAATTATCTCTTTTAAAGGCCCTATTTCCAAATAGGGGGTTAGAGTTTGAATATAGGAATTTGGGGGAACACAATTCAGTCCCTAACAGGGTCACAACCTAAAAATGTCATCATCTGGAAAGGTTAAAATCAGCCATAATTTCCTGGCCTGCCAGCTCTTCGATGTCCTCACTCTTACCACATCCACTCTCTGACTTTCCCAGATTCCTCCAACCCTCTCTATCATTACCTCCTCAGCTCCCTACTCATGTGCTTCTTTTTCCAAAACTCTTCTCTTGGACCCCATAACTGATGCCCCATAAGTCTCTGGCCCAGGCATTTCAACATATTTACTGCATCACCATTTCTAAGCCCTCTCCAAGAAATGTGTGTTTAAGAATTCACAGGTGTACCTCAGAGCCACATTCTGTCTCTCCAAGTGTTAAAGTAATGCCCAGCAAGATGTCACCCATTCTGGAAGGAGGTCCTCTAGGACACTCAGAGAGGTGCAATAATCCAGGAGTCCATTTGGGTATGGCCAATATTTCATCCCTCAGTTCTCTGCCAGGACAGGAGCACAAGCCAATGGGCCAAGGACAGAATTAGCCCTCATCACCTCACGTAGCCAGGGAAGAGAATGGACTGATTCCTGATGTCCCTTAATTGTCTTGCTGCCGGGGAAAATCACAATCATGCTGTTTATCTGCCCTCCTCGCCCACTTCTATTCATCCTCAATCAGCTTCTGTCAGCTTCAGTTTCCCCTTAGGTAAAAATGTAAAGACAGATATCTCTTAGGAGACAAAAGAAAGTAGGGGCAGATAATACATGTAAAATACTGGCCCAGTAGCTGAAACATGATGGCCCTTCAATAAATGCTAGTTCTTGTCCCATATCTTAACCATTCTTAGAGCATTTGCATCTTATGTATTTATATTTATAAAGGGCACATAAGAACATGACATCAGATAGGAATACAAAAGGAAAAAATCACTAACAATTCCAAGTTTTATTTATTTATTTATTTATTTATTTATATGATATGCCAGACTATATCCCATTTTATATATTTCCTTCCACTCTTTGATTACATGATTGTATATTTTTAGGGCAGTGCCATTAAGAGTACGCATAAAATTTCACATCATTATGTTTTTATGTTTATTGTCTCCAAATTAAAATTTTCATGACTGCATAATATTTCATCATAGGAATATGATTTAATTAGCCATCCTATCATTGGAGAGTTAAGTTGGTTCCGATGTTTCCTTATTATAATGAGGAAGTGCAACACTTCTATGCCTATTCTTTTCCTTATTTGAGATTATTTCCTTCTAACATACTTCTGGAAGTATAATTTCTACGTCAAACAATGTAAATATTTTTAGAGCTCCTGATGCATTCTGCCAAGTTGCCTCCCAAAGCATTTCTGCAGTCTCTACTGCCACCAGTAGTGCCTAAGCTGGAGTAGAGACACTTTTTATTCCCCAGTTTCAAGTTCTTAGTTATCTTAAGAATTTAGACCAGAGGGGTGCCTGGGTGGTTCAGTGGATTAAGCCTCTGCCTTTGGCTCAGGTCATGATCTCAGGGCCCTGGGACCAAGCCCCACATTGGGCTCTCTGCTCAGCAGGGAGCCTGCTTCCCCGTCTCTGCCTGCCTCTCTGCCTACTTGTGATCTCTCTCTCTCTCTCTCTCTCTCTCTCTGTCAAATAAATAAATCTTAAAAAAAAAAAAAAAAGAATTTAGACCATAAATGGCCAAATCCCTCAGCCTACTTGACCTGAAGGAAAAGGCAGTGTATGTATAGCTTCACTATCTTTTGGATTTTCCCTAAAATTCCTACCCTCCAGAGATATCCCATCTTCTTGCCTCTTTCTAATACGAGAGTCACCTTTTCTGCACCAATCCTGAATTCTTGTCATCTCCAGACACAGGCTCTCTTGTTGATCATGTAAACAGCAGAGCTTTGAACACTCAATTTTATGGCTGCTCTGGTTACTCATTAAAAAGGTTCAGTTTTGCTGGGCTAAAGCCCAGAGGAGAGAGATAGTGGAATGGGCAAGTGGACAAGGCCTTCCCACCCAATGACACTTTTATGGGGTCCCCAGAATCCAGGAATAAGTCTTTAACTCTATAAGACCGAAAACTCAATTTGGCCTGCTCTCCTGCCTTAGGGGAAGGCCAGAAATAAATAAATAAATAAATAAATTCACTCAAACCAAATACAATCAAGGGGTGACTTTTGTTAATGATTAGTGCGTGCCAATAATGTACAAATTTGAGATGTTGTGCTCCTGAAAGTATCTGAGAGGGGAAATAACTGGGTCTCTCAGTCTGAAGGGATAGAGACGAAGTAGGTGTCAGCCATTTGGTAACTTGCTAAGATGGAGAAACCAGGGGCTAAGGATTGGGGAGTAGAAACATGGAATCTTTCCAGAACTAGGTCACATGGCTACCTGTAGACAAATCACGGGCAAAGGAAGAGCATAGGATCACTTCACTGGTTTAGACAGTCATTTGTTTCTTAGGGATATGCCCAGTACCCTGAGAATAAAATTGAAATTCAATCATTAAGGAAGAAGTAGAACAGTTCATACACACTGGTGATGAACACAATAGACAAAGTCTCTGCCCTCATGGAACTTACAGTTTAATGATGGCAACAGGCAGGAAACAACCCCTAACTATATTATCTCACATCGGACTAATTGCTATAAGTGGAAAGTTGGGTTTTGAGACCAAAAAACCTCATTAAGATTAGAAGGTAAGATAACCTCCATCATTCATTACTTCCGTCTTTCACTGCATGGCAGCAGGGTGGTGTCCCAAGCCACCTGTTTCAGACAACGGCCCCTGGACTGAGTCCAATGAGGTAGGCAGAATAATATCCCCCCAAATCCACGCCCCAGTCCCTAGAACCCATGAAATGCTATCTTACTTTACAAGAGGAATTTTGCAGATGCGATGAAGCTAGGGATCTTGGAATGGAAAGGTTATCCTGGATTACGCATGCAGGCCCAACGTAATTACAGAAGTTCTTATAAGAGGAAGGCAGAGAAAAGAGACGCGTTGACAGAAGCAGAGTGATGTAACTACAAGCCAAGATATGTGGGTGACCTCTACAAGCTGGGAAGGGCCAAGAGCAGATTCTCCTCGGGGGCCTCTGAGAGGAATGCAGTTCTGCTGACACCTTGATTTTAATCCCATAAGACCCCCTTCAGACTTCTGACCTCCCAAACTGGAAGATGATAAGCAGTGTTTTTGCTTTAAGCCACGAACTTTGTGGTGATTGTTATTTTCCCTAGCTAACCAGCCAGGGAAACTAACACACTGAATTAGTCCCGGTTCAAACTCTTCACTTCTGTGTCCACCTCTAACTCCCTGCAGATGAAAGCCAGAGAAAGCACGTCACCCAGGAACTTGGAGGAAGGGGTTCATGTCAATCATTTGGAGCAGCTTTAATCTAAGGGTAGGTGACATAAAAAGAACTGCTGTAACATTTGCCGGAATCCTTCCTCTTCCTCCCTCTAAAGAGATGTAAAGAGAGCTTGGTACTTTACGAGTATTCTCTGAAATACAGTCTGAAGAGACAGTTACACTTCTCCACCTGAGCTGAACTTCCCAAGTGCTCATCCTCCAGTATACATAATAGGGAACATGAGTTAAGGTCAAAATTTTCCTCTCAGGGAAACATAACAACAGCTAGCGGTATTTTTCTAGCAATTCTCCAGAGCTGACGCCTGTGCTGGATATAATCCATCTCCAGAGGAGGACTCTGACCTGCAGCTCTCCTGTGAACTAATCCTGAGCTTTCCCTTGTGAACTGAACGAAGATCAAGAGGTGGATGCTGAGAAGGTCCTTGTAGTACTCAGGGTAAAAACCCAGTGAAAAAAAGGCAACCAACCATCATTTGGGGACAGAAACTATTATTAGGGCACTTGAGTGGCTCAGTCTGTTAAGCGTCCATCTGCCTTCAGCTCAGGTCAAAATGCCGGGGCCCTGGGATCGAACTTCACATCTGGCTCCCTGCTCAGCGGGAGTTCTGCTTCTCCCTGTCCTTCTGACCCCCTTTCCCACTCTCTCAAATTCTCTCTAACAAATAAATTTTAAAAATTTATTAAAAGAAAACACAAGTCTAAAAGGCAATAAAATAAGTGGAAATGGGACATTTAAATAAAAATTTTAAAACTGCTAATAAGAAGTACAAAGTCCCAATGAGCAAACTCTCCTATTAAGAGCCTAAAATGTCATTTTATGGAATTTAAATAACAAGCAAAAGCCTTTTTCTCCTCTCCACCCTTCCTGCCCAGCCCTGTGCCACTGTCTTGGCATGGGCTCTTGACATCTCTTGCCGTAACGACGAAATAGCTTTATAACTTATCTTTCCGTCCCATCACTTTCCAGTCCACTTCCCACACTGCTGCCAGAGTGGATTTTAAAAGCACAGATCTTATCAAATCACTTCCTGCTAAAAACGATTTGCTAACTCCCCACACCAAGCGCTCCTGGTGGGAAATGGCACATATCTCCCTGTCTGAGCTGGCCTCGCTCTCATTCACACTGTTCGTTACCTTCAGCCCACAGGCCAACCACATGGAGCTGTCTGAGTCTGCCATATTGTTTCAAACCTCAGACAGTCACACACGTTCTGCCACCTTGGGGAATGCCCTTTCTCCCACTCCACCCTAAATCCACCTAGCAAATTCCAGTTCAGTTTTTCAGAACAAACACAAACATCTCTCGGTGGCCTTCTTGGCTCATTCAGACTTGATTATTCTGACCACTGAGGCTTACTTCTATGTTACCTATTATCAGGGTGTACTGCTATTGTTTTTCATAGATCTTTCTTCTGAACCTAACCACGAGCTTCCTGAAGAAAAGACTCTAGCTTAGTCACTATTTTGTCCATGACAGTCAACACAGGGTCAGGTACTCAGTAAATGCTTACTGGAACGAAATTGGTGAAGAGTGGTTTGGCCACACGTAACAGAGACACCAACAAATATTTGTGGGAATTATTTTTTTCTCACATACTTAAGAATGTGAGGGGGTTGGAGCATTAGCCAGCAGAGCAAAACTTCCCAAATATATCCGCAGCAGACTTTACATCTCATTGGCCAGAACCATGTCATGTGGCCACCATTAGCTGCAAGGACAACTGGGAAATGTTTGTTCACGGGCACATTGCCACTTTATTTTTATTTTATTTATTTATTTTTTTTACATTGCCACTTGAAACAAAATCTGTCTTTTCTTTGAAAGAAATAGTGAACGACTTTTGGATACACAATAAGCAGAGAAAGCATGTGTGAGAGACTGTGGGAGAAGTTGTATCTTAATAAGTACTGGAGACAAGTAATTCCTCTGCAAAAGGTATGCTCCAAGCTTCTGAAGGTCATGGTGCCCAATCCAGGAATCAAGCACGTTAAACACTTACTCTAATGGCTCCCCCCCAGTTGCAGAACTCTTTTAAAATGCAGATGCCTGGGGTGCCTGGGTGGCTCAATGGGTTGAGGCCTCTGCCTTCGGCTCAGGTCATGATCCCAGGGTCCTGGGATTGAGCCCTGTGTTGGGCTCTCTGCTCAGTGGGGAGCCTGCTTCCCCCTCTCTCTCTGCCTGCTTCTCTGCCTACTTATGATCTCTCTCTGTCAAATAAATAAACAAATAAGATCTTTTTTAAATAAATAAATAAATAAATAAATAAATAAATACATACATACATACATACATACATACATACATACATTTTAAAAATGCAGATGTCCTTGCTGAATCCCTGTGCCACCAAATCAGAATCTTAGAGGTCGGGGATCTAAAATGTCAGTCCAGCATATGCAGCTGTGTACAGCTGATGCAATCAGATGGCATGGCCCTGAAGACACGTGTGGCTTGCGAAAACTCCAAAAGCATGTCTATGACATGGCTAGTGTTCAGCCTCTGCTTTAGACTCTTGCTCTTTGGTTTATGCCACAAAGTCAAACCTCAGATGGGAAGATGAGAGTACAAGGCAATGACTAAGTGCATATGGGCTCTGGAGCCCTTCTGTCCTAGCTCCTCCCATACTAGCTGAGTAGTCTTAACTAAATTAGTTAATACCTCTGTGAGTTTTCTCATCCTCAAAGAGCATAGGGTCACTCAGAGGATCAAATAAGATGACATCTTTATAGAACCTGGATTAGGGCTGATACATAGTAAGTATTCAGTAGGTATTAGTTACTGACATTATCACTCAAGATCCGTAAGCAAAGAGTGAATAACTTTCTTGCAATTGTTTTTTTTAAGATATCTTTTATCAGGTTAAAGAAGTTCCCTTGTATTGAAAATTAAGAGTTTTTACTCACAAATGAGTGTTGATTTTTGCCAAATGTTTTTCTACATTTCTACTGAAATGGTCCTTTGATGCTTCTCTTTCATTCTGTTAATGTGATTATTGCATTGACTTTTTTGGATGTTAAGTCAAACTTGCATTCTCAGAATTAAATCCTATTTGGTCATGATATATTATCCTTTTTTATGTTGTTGGGTTTGATTTGCTAATTATCAGGAATTTTTGTGGCAATATTCAGAGGGTTATTGACCTGCAGTTTTTTCTTGTAATGTGTGTCTGGTTTGGGTATCAGAGTAATGCTGGCCTCATAAAATGGGTTGGAAAATATTCTCTCCTAAATTCTGAGAGAGATACACAACTGATATTATTTCTTCCTTAAATATTTGCTAGAAATCACCATTTAGGTATGGAGTTTTCTTTGTAGAATTATTTGTAATTATATATTCAATTTATTGAGACATATAGGACTAGTGATTTTATTCCACTAGAAATAAAAATCTCTGGGGCGCCTGGGTGGCTTAGTCAGTTAGGTGTCAGACTCTTGATTTCAGGTCGTGATCTTGGGGTCCTGAGATTGAGTCCCACATTGAGGGCTCTGGACTCAGCGGGGAGCCTGCTCGTCCCTCTTTCCCTGCTCTTCCACCCCCCCACCCCCGGCCAACTCATGCACTCTTTCTCTCTCTCAAATAAATAAGCAAATAAAACCTTAGAAACAAGCGAAATAAAAATCTCAGCATCTGTGAAGCTACACCACAGTCCTACCTTCACTTTTCCTTGTCAGGGACATTCACAGTTCCCGGAACCACTTGTCCAAGACTTGCTCCGTGGAAACACACTGCCGCTGCAACACTGCTCACTGGAATCCAGCTCCTCTGCTTAGAGTCCAGATAAGGAGAAACCTCAATCAGGTATGGGCTTGAATGCAGCTTTCCTACCAGCGTGGCTCGTATGGGGAAAAGAAGAACCAGGAGGCTGAAAGTAAGTCCACGTGGGCCCTGGCTGGAGCCATAGGTGCTACTGAGACACTAGATATTGCACAACTCTAGGGGGCCCCACTTGCCTTAGAAATATAATTTGCATGTTCTCTACAATGGTTTCCCAGTGGATGGCAGGGAAGGATCTCCTCTGACCACTGAGGCCTATGGTAGCCTTGAAGAGGCTTCTGTGGCTGAGACCGCACACAAGGTCAACCAACACATTCCATCACAGTCATTCAACGAATACTTATCATGTGCCTCCTAAGTGTCAGACACTGTTCGAGGAGGCGGTGTTTTCCTGGTGCATGTGTTAGGAAAATAATTCCATCTCAGAATAAACCCAGATATATTACTGAGTCAATAGCATAAGCCAAAAACTTTTAAGATAAAACAGAAGCCTTCAAAAATGGTTATGCTCCCCCTCCCCAACCTTGGGCCTCCAGACCCCTTGTTTGAAGGGGTCTGTAAAGGAAAATTTCCCTAAGGGAATAATCATCTACAACAACAACATCAAAAGTTTATGGAAGTCAGCCACCAACTGTAGTGTGAACATTTTATCCAGTACACATGCAACATTTGCCAAAATTGAAAATTTACTATGCCATAAAATAAGTCCCAATCAATTTCAAATGTCTGAAATCATAAAGAATATATCCGCTAGTCTCAGGAAAATAAAATAAAAAGAATCGATTAAAAGCTAATGAGAAAAAAACCCACAAATTAAGCAGTATATTTCTAAAAAAAACAAAAATACTAAGTCAAGAAAGAAATCACAGTGGAAATTAGAAATTATTCTGGAGGAAATGATAATTACAATATAACATCAAAATTTTTAGGATGCGTCTAAACTAGTACTTAAACGAAAATAGCTTTAAATACTTGCATTTTAAAAAGGCTGATTAACGGGGCGCCTGGGTGGCTCAGTCGTTAAGCATCTGCCTTCGGCCCAGGTCAGATCCCAGGGGCCTGGGATCGAGCCCCGCATCGGGCTCTCTGCTCTGCGGGAAGCCTGCTCCTCCCGCTACCATTCCCTCTGCTTGTGTTCCCTCTCTCGCTGTGTTTCTCTCTGTCAAATAAATAAAATCTTTAAAAAAAAAAAAAAAAAGGCTGATTAACTAAGTATATATTAACCAATTAACTAAGTATATATTTCAAAAGTTAAAAAAATTAGTAAGTTAAAACATAGTCAAAGCAGGATTTGCCTGGTACATAGTAAGTACTATCCATGTGTTAGCTGTTATTATTATTATCTAGCTTAGGACAGAAAAATGGGTGTGACATATGTTACATGGTTTACCAAAATTTACCAGATGCTCTGCATTGGCATTTGGGTTGAAAGCTCTATATAGCAATAAAAGAGCAAGGGGAAAAAAAAGAGAGAGAGAGAGAGCAAATGTATTTTTTTTTTAATTCAGTGAAGCAAGGAGCAATGGTTAAGATGTACAACTAAACAGGGGCACCTGGGTGGCTCAGTCATTAAGCGTCTGCCTTGGGCCCAGGTCATGATCCCAGTGTCCTGGGATCGAGCCCCACATCGAGCCCCGCATCGAGCCCCGCATCGGGCTCTCTGCTCCGCGGGAAGCCTGCTTTTCTCCCTCTACCATGCCCTCTGCTTGTGTTCCCTCTCTCACTGGGTTTCTCTCTGTCAAATAAATAACATCTTTAAAAAAAAAAGATGTACAACGAAACTGCCTGGGTTGGACTCCAGGATCTATGGCTGACAAATTACATGACCCTTTCAATTACCAATCGCTGCAAAACCAACTATCCCAACACTCAGCGGCTTAAAACAACACCATTTTATTTGCTCACGTTTTGCAAGCTGGGCATTCAGGCAGCGCTCCACAAGCAAGGCTCTGCTCTGTGTGGTGTCACCACGGCTCCGACAAGATGGCCTTCCCCACAGGACCCAGCTTAGGTAGGGCTGTCGGCTGGCACACTGTGGGTCTCCTTGTGGCCTCTCTCTCCAAATGGCCCCTGTTACTGTATGGCCTCTCTCCCCAGCAGGAGAGCCTGGACTTCTTGACACGGGAATCAGGGTACTAGGAGAATGAAAACGTACACTGCAAGGCATCCTAAGGTCTCCATCGAAGGTGCGCCATATGCTTTCACTGCATTCTGTTGTTCAAGGCAAGTCACCAGCCAGTTCAATTCAAGAAGGAAAACAGACTCTACTTCTTGCTGGAAGTGTGGTCAATGTCTTTGAAAATAATACACCCCGGGGACCTCGAGCAATTTACTCATACTTTCTGTCCCTCTGTTCCCCATCTGTGTGAGGAGATAACACTAGCTGTTAGGTTAAGGGTTGTTACAAAAATTAAGTGAGAAAAAATATGAAGCACTTACATGGGTCTAGTACAGTGACACTCAAAACTTGGTGTGTACAAGAATCACTGAATGGGGAGGGGCGCTTATTAAAAAGAGATTCCTGGACCCCATATTCTAGAATTTCTGATTGAGGAGGTCTGGGGTAGGACCCTCAAATTTGCATTTTTACCAAATTTGCAGGTGATGCTGTTACTGCTGGTGGTCGAGCACACATTAAATAGCACTGGGGTATAGTATACAAGAGGCACTCAATAACAGCTATTTTTATTTTTTTTAAGATTTTATTTATTTATTTGACAGAGCACAGGAAGGGAACAGCAGGCAAAGGGAGAAGGAGAAGCAGGCTCTCTCCATCAAGTGGGGAGCCCAACATGGGGCTCCATCCCAGGACCCCCGGGACCATGACCTGATCCAAGGCAGACATTCAACGGAATGAGCCAGCTATTTTTACTTTAGAAGAAAGAGGGGAAAAAAGATTAGAGACAGCTTTGCTATTTAGGCCCTGAAGGCACTTTCTCCAGGCTGAAGGGGATAATTTCTGTGTTATAAACAAAACACCGAGAGGCAAGACAAAAGGCATGGGGGCGTGCCTTGCAGGGCTGGGTTTGGGGCCAATCCCTAAGGAAAGTCACCTTCAAAAAGCAGGCTGAGAGCCCTGCAGTGAAGGAGGGTTGAAAGCAAACAAAGTGGAGGGACTTTAGAAAGGGAACACGCAACTAGGTGTTCATCAATCACAGTCATTGTGCAAGCTGTTTAGTTTAATGGATTATTATTTTTTTAATCAGGCAGTGTGGCAGAACTACGCGGGAATACAAGAATATTCATTCTGACCCAATATCCAGGCCTCCATAGCCCCATCTCTCTCATCTAGAATCAGGATGCCAAGCTTTGTCAGCTCTCGGTATCATCACCAGCCTTGGCCCCTCCGGGTTGCCATGGTAACAGAATACCCTCATCCCTCTGTTTTTTACTCACAAAGTATTCAAAAAAATGAAATCCCATGACATCAGGATGTCTCCCATTTCTCGGCTGAATTTCTTTAAAGCCTGCACGTTCTCAAGAGCAGATTCACAAGTTATCCGGGCTTGGCCCCCTTTGGCGGGTAACCCTTATCAGAAACCCACCATTGTATTCTGAAGTAATGTTTGACATTGTATTTCAGCTCTGGGAGGCCTTGACTTTTGCAGACGGAGTTGCATGTTTCCTGTGGCTTTGAATGTATCTCGGCTTCCTCAATGAGAAAGAAGTGTATGCAGTTTTACTACCAAATTTATTCCAGCCCTATGCCGTAACACCCTGCTCAGTAAAAAATCCCCAAACCATGAAAAGGAAAACACAATTTGCCTTAATTTCTGAAACTGTAAGGATTGGTTTTTGTTGTGTGTGGTTTTTTTTTTAAGCCGTCCTCACGTTTCATTCTATTTTAAGAGAATCCTCAAATTTGTGTTATTTAGATCCCCTATGCCAGGGGCCCTCACATTTGAACCTGCAGCAGAATCACCTGGAAATCTGGTTAAAACACCGACTGCTGGGATTGGTGAGGAAGATTTACAGTTCTAACAGGTTTCTAAGGGACGTGGATGCTGCTGGGATGGGGACCACACTTCGAGAACCATCAACGGTCGCTGAGGCTGGTTAGGAAGGCTATGAGTGACCAAGGATGGGCTAATTCCTGGACTGTGCCTCTGGAAAAGCACAGGCGGGCAGGTAAAGGGCTCTCACAGTACGTGCAGGTAGAAGACACTGGCTGCACATCTACACTCCCTCCTCCCCGACTGCATAACAGGTCACCTGAGGCAAGTCATGAAAGCTCTCTAAGCCTCAATTTGACCCTAAAAAAATAATAGTAATATCCCCTTACTTAACCTTGCAAAGTTATTGTTCCAATTAAGTAAGATAAAGTGCGTGAGGCTGCTCAGTCAGCGGGAACTGCCATAGAAATAAAAATCGTTAAGAGCTTTGCTGCCAAGACTAATTATTTTTTTAACTGTGAAAGTGAAATTCTAGTCATCCTTCAAGGCTGCCTCAGAGGTTACCTTCTAGGGGCAGGGTCCCTAATCCCTGCAGAGAAAACTGACATCCTTTCCTCACCAAAACGCTCATGTTACCTGATTTATATACCTCTCTTTGGACGATTTTTGTCAGGTGTAAAATGTGATGCTACATGCCTGTCTCTCCCATAAATTCCGAGCTCCCTGAAGACAGGGCACTTGGTCTTTTTTACCTTTCTGGGCCCCCCGCACCCCAACTTCCTTCTTAGTACAGTGTTGTGCACTTTTAAGTATTTAATAAATACTTGTTTGAACTAATAAATGAATGAAAAGTTTAAGATTACATATCCCTGATTTGAGATGAGATTGTAACAGTGTCTACCTGCCTTCAGCCACACAAACTCACCATCCAAATACATATATAAAATATATGTGCGATATATGATAGTGTGTGTGTGTGTGTGTGTGTGTGTGTACACATATACACAAATACCAGAGTGAGCTCAAGAAATGAAAAATTGTGGCCACCATGGCTGGCCCACCTGGGTTTCCAGATCCAGCGCGGCTCTCCCAGTTGCCACAGTTCAGGCACCCTCGAAGTAGACTCTTTGGAAGATGGAAGCAAGCTTGATAATGAGCAATTCCCATGCCCAAACTAGATGACTGACCTCAACCAGGCCAGCTCTGGGCACTGGCCTTGCTATGCTGTGGGCATTGGTCTTGACCATGCAAGCCTAACTGGGGTCAGAGAAACTAGATTTAGTGAGAACTGTAGTTTTTGGCTGCCTTAGCCACTAGAATTCTGCAAATGCAGAACCCTACCTCACCCTTTCCTTAAGGATCTTGGTTATAAGAGAAGACTTGGGTGGAAAGTGAAGAGCAAAACATTGTTAATTAATATGAAGTCCATCTGGGAGTTACCAGATGCCTCTGATTAACCAAGAAGCTCCCACACCTTGTCGCCATTTTGGTTGGTAGAGAAGGAAAGCCTGATGAGGCCTACCATGAGCAAGTGCAGAGGACTTGCCAATAACCTTGGCCTCAAGCTCAGTAAAGAGCACCAGCTCAATTACACAGTCCTGAACATAACAGGGGTTGCTTCTTTCTCTCCATTCCTGGAAACATCTTTCCCTAGGCAGCATGTTTTTCTGGAATGTTTGGCCTGAGGTTCAGAGGTTAGAGTCTGATGAAAAGCTAGGCAATGCTGGCTACCAGAAGTTTGAGAAATAGAAGAGATAGGTCCTTTAAATGGCCCAGTCAGGAACCTCAGCCAAAGGAAGCCATGGGTGGACCAAGAGGCGTAGACCAAGGGCCATAACGGTAAGCAACAGAAGCACCTACTTCTCATCCTTGCCCACAGCCTTATGCAGGGGTGACCTCCAAGGTCCTCCCTCCTACAGGGCTATGAAGTATCCATATGCATAAGTCTTCTGTGGATTTGTTTTTTATGAGACTGACTTTTCAGCACACAAAGACCTCGCCATGGACAGCAGGGCCTGACACCTCTGGGACCTTGACCTGAGCACCTACATGACCTTCCTCCCTCTCACCCCCACTGCCATCCTCTTTAATGCCAACAATGAACAGAAACTATTTAAACAAAATTTTTAAATCTGATTTACATTTTTTAATATTTTAATTAACCCCATTTCTTATCACCTAAAGTTGAGTGCTGCTTTGTTTCTATCGTATAAACATTCCCAGAAATACATTTCCACATTTAAAAGACCTCAGAAAATTGAATACCTAGGAGGGTTGTCATTTGTAACTGTCACTCGACCCTTCTAAATCCAGCAAGATAAATGAGTTATGGAGAATTTTCTTTATGTGCTGTACTTTCAGTGTCTGCTCACCTAAAATAATTTTTGCTCTGTGCTGTAAAATATGAGGAAAGAAAATATTCTGGTTTTTTTTTTTAATTTAAATTTTGTTAGTTACCATAGAGTATGTTCTGGTTATTTTTTAAGTGCATTTCTGATGATATTTAGTATCAAAAT
>CM053610.1:76349071-76370968 GCA_028646535.1 Procyon lotor | reverse complement strand
GGGGTGGGAGACCGGGCATAGCACCCAGGCAGGGACAAAGACCCGGGGCATGATGGCAGGGGAGGAGAAGGGAGGAGGGCAATGGGAAATTGCCCGAAGAAATTATATTTGTGTGGAGATCTGAAAAATGAGTAAGAATTAAACGCACGAAGAGAGGAGGAGAGTATTTTAAGAAGAGGAAGCAGAATGTGAAGGCCCTGCAGAAAAGAGACTGTCAATGCCTGCAGCCTGGATAAAATCAACAGCTTCCCCTTCTGTGGAGAATGAAGCTCAGGAACCTTACACACCTGCGGAGACTGACCAGACCCTGGAAGACAGGAAGATGCCTGCCAAGGGGACAGAATCTGAGAAGCAAGCTCCTTCCTAACTACAGAGAATACTAATGATGACTGTGTAGTTACTCTGAGGGTCTTGAGGTGGCCAATTTGAAGAGATCTTCTTCACCCTTTAGGGACTGCTAGCTGGTGGGAAAGGAGACAGGAGATGCTTGGATGTAATTATATATTTTACATCCACAAAGGTATGCATCTAATAGCAGATTATTATCTTTGCTTCGAACTGTCAATTGTCTTTTAAAAGTTTAAGAGATGATTGAAAAGTAGATTAAAAATATTTCCCTACTTATTAACCATTTTTTATGCTCTTTGTGTAACTTTCTGTAGATTGAAATTTTCATATGGTATCACATCCCTTCAGCCTGAAAGGCTTCCTTTAATGTTCCTCATATGTAGATTTACTGATGATAAATGCAGTTTTCATTTACCCAAAATATCCTTGTTTCACTTTCAATTTTAATGAGCATTTTCACTGGATACATATTTCTAGTTTAACAGGGTTTTTCTTGGGGCGCCTGGGTGGCTCAGTGGGTTAAGCCTCTGCCTTCAGCGCAGGTCATGATCTCAGGGTCCTGGGATGGAGCCCCACATCGGGCTCTCTGCTTGGTGGAGAGCCTACTCTCCCCCCTACCCCCCCCCCCGCCTCTCTGCCTGCTTGTGATCTCTCTCTGTCAAATAAATAAATAAATAAATAAAATCTTAAAAAAAAAATAACAGGGTTTTTCTTTTTAACATGTATGGGTCTCACCCTATTGTCTTCTGCTCTCTATTGTCTATGGTGAGAAATTAGTTGTCATTCTTATTACTGGTCCTCTGTATGTAATGGTTCGCCCCCTTTTGTGGCTTTTAAGATTTTCTAAATTTAAATGATAATGTGGTTTTCTTTGTATTTGTCCTACTCAAATGTTGCTGAACTTCTTAGGTCTATAAATTGAATAATATTTGGAAACAATTTTGGTCCATATTTCTTTAAAGAACATTCTCTCTGTTCAATTTTTTGGGATTCCAGTCTCTGTGTTAGACTTCTTACTACTTCACAGACCATTAAGGTTATTTTCATTTCTTTCAATGTTTTTTCTCTTTGTGATTCAGTTTGGATAATGTTATTGATCTATTATTAAATTCACCCATCTTTTCTTCTACATTGTCTAATCTACTCTTAATCTTATTCAATACATTTTTAAAAGATTGCAAATATTAGAATTTTTAGTTTTATAATCCCCACTTGGTTATTTTTTAGGATTTTTATAGCTCTCCTGAAACTTCCTATCCTTTTATCCATTGTATCACTCCAGAAATGCTTTAACATATTTTTCATAGTTATTTAAAATTTTTGTCTGCTAATTACAACATATGGATCTAATACGACTGTTTCTACTGACTGTTTTCTCATTTTCTCTTGATTATGGGCTATAATTTCCTGCTTTTTCATAAGCCTAATAGTTTTTTAATTGTACATTCATTGCTGTGGATGTTACATTGTGGAGACTCTGGGTTTAGTTATTTTACTCCAAGGAGGTTGGGTCTTATTCTAGATGGCAGTTAAATTGTTAATGAATCACTTTGTTCCTATGGAGACTTCTCCCTGGTGGTCTAGTGGTTAGGATTCAGCGCTCTCTCCTATGGAGATTTCATTCAGGCTTTGTTATAGCTATAGTTTAAAGGTCTAATCCCCTCCAGTCGGTCCAAAACTGATCTCCAGTGTCTTCAAATAGTTGTTTTAATCTTTTTGTCTAGGGCCTTTAATTATCAAGAGGAAGATTAATTCAATATCCCAACATATCACTGGGATAGGGATTGATGGAAGGCGACTTCATTCTTAGCATCTGACTTAAAAAGTTGTGAATCCAAAGAAGAAATGATCAGAATGACTTGAATGTCTTATTTGGATCTAAGGGGAGTTTAAGAGCCAAATATGGCCTTTTCATAGAGCCCAGAGTCAGCACTTGGAATTATGCCAATGGAGACCTGAGATTTTTATGTAGGCATGCATTGAAGACTCATTTTACAGGGGTGGCAATGGAAACAAGAGTGGAGTTGGAAGATTTAGCTGGGCCAGTGTACAGACTTGGGTTCTGATTGAATAAGGAGGACAAAGGAGTGGGAAGAGGCAGAGACAAACCTTCAGTGTTGAACTTAGAAGATAAAAGAATGGCACTGCTCTTAAGAAAGGCAAGGAAATTGGGATGGATTGTTACAGATGACAATACCTGTGAATAGTTCACCAGCAAAAGACATTGTTGGAGTTAATTAGGGTGGAGTGGTGGTTCTTTGAGCGAGAACTTGTAGAGAGAGACAAATGGAGATCCAGAGACTGGTCTTTGACAAACACTGGCGTTTAGAGGATAGGAAGAGAGAGTGGAATCTTCAAGAGATCCAGGGGAAGGATCAGAGAAGTGGAAGGAGATGAGAACCAGTTAAGAAGGGAAGTTTAAGACTAAGGGAGCTTAAAAAAAAAAAAAAAAAGAATAAGGGGGCTTAGAAAGTGGTAACAGCTCAGGAGCCCAAGTTGGAGTGAGACAAGAAAGAGCAACTTGGTAAGGGTAGTTTCTTCCCTAATGAGAAGACATCATGGGAGGTTAAGGAGAAGTGAACTTAATTCCTCAACAATGAAAAAGTTCTCTGCCTTTAATACAATTTTATTCCTCATCCTCCACTCTTCCAATCCCAGGTCAGGCCCTTAGTTGCCTTTGGTCTTTGCAGTTGTTCCCGACTGGCTTTTAGTGGGCAGTTTCAGTCTTTTGGGGATTGAGCATTCAGAACAGGACTTGAGTCTGAGGAGAGAGGGATGAGCATACAAGGTGAGCAGCCTACCTTTCTCCTGTTTGGAAGATAAATGCATCCAACCCATCCCAGAATTTTAATTTGGGCTTTCCAAACATTTAGCTAAGATGTTGGATAACACCTAATTGTACACCTGTCTTCCTCAAAGCGTTTGAATACGTTTCTCCTAGGATCCAGATTGGCTGGAGATAAGGCAGAAGGGAGCCTTTGTTCCTTAAGCACCATTTTCCCTTTTACAATCTTGGCACCAGCTTTTGGACTTGGTCTCAAGGGTGGTTGGCCTAGAGCTGGATGTGGACACAGCAGGCTTTGGGCACTGATTGGTGAACACCTCTCAAAAACAGTTCTGAACTGTTTGTTTACAGAGTCCTGTGAGATATCCAGGGGCTGTCCAATGGTCAGCAAACCCTGTAAGTCTAGAGTTCAGAAGAGAGCTCAAGGGTGGGGGTAAAGAGTGCTTGGTGGATTTGCTCTAGTCTTTCCAGAGTTCTTCCCACGGATTAAGGAATGCCCTAAAGAGACCTAGGTGGAGAACTGCTCAGAGCAAAGCTTCCCAGCAGAGAATCAAGATACCTGACTTCCAGTTCCAGTTCATCTGTAACTCACTGGGTGAGGCAAAGAGCTTGTTGTTTCTGGGACAGAGTTTTCTCAGTATGAACTGAGGAGATTAGCTCTTGCCCTCCTCCTCTGGCCCCTGTGTTTGCATGTAAGACCACTGTCTTACCGTGGTCCTGCAGATGAGGGAGGATAGGAGGAATGGGGACACCTTGACAGGATACGGTCAGGCCTCAGAGTTCTGGAAGGAAACTTGGATAGCTTCCTTGAGGTCCGTGCGAGGGAATAATCATTTTTACCAATTCACCAGGCACAGAGGAAAACACTCTGCTTCTCTCAGGTTGCTTGATCCTCACAGCACCCCATTTTCAAATGAGATGCTGCAGCCTTGAGAGGTGAGACACTTCCCTGAGCTCTTACGGCTTACAGAGTGAAGGAATCAGGATTCAAATTCGGGGCTCCCTAATTCCGTATCGATGCCCACCAACAACAGGTAAGAGTGAATGCAAGGCTAAGAGGGGTATCGGAAGCAAAGGGGGAATTTGAGATAAAAACTTTCACTCTGAGTTCTGTAAACATGTTTTGATGTTGTGCAGGTAACTAGTAATAACAGAAACAAGTTTTTTCAAAAGTCACCTCAAAGAAGTTCTCAGCAAATACTTAAAAATCTTTCTTAAAAAAATTCCAGTCTTTTTGCACTTAAAGGAAAGGATCCCTTTACTTAATTCCAGTGTAATGACAGCTTCCAACTTCTAGGACCAACAAGGGTCCTGCCCCAATCCTTCTCCTCCCTCCAAGACAAGCTCAAGACAGCACAGAAGTTAGGTGGGTCTGAGCTGGTCCTGGGCAGGAAGGTGGTTAAATGCCCCAGTGGTGGACTGTGGAGGGCTGGCTAAAGCATGACAGGGTGGGGTGATTGGTGTTACTGCTTGGGAAACCAGGCAGGTCCTTGCAGAAACAAATGCAAGATTCGGCACATAGTACACACTTAATAAATGGTAGTTATTATTACTATTTGCACATTATTACTTTTCAGAGTATTCTGCAAGCTGGAAATCCCAGACAGTGCAAATGCCAATGGATATGAGAATGCAGATGGGTCTGGGATAGCAGGGACCCCATCCATGGTGGCAGGGTGGGGGAGGGGAGGGTTCCATCACCGCCATATCCACAGGGCCTGGCAAACTACCTAGCACATAGGAAGTCCTCAGTAGATATTCATCGACTGAATCAATATATAAGTAAAATCAAGCCAAAATCCACTTCTCTCTGCAAAGATACAATATAACACACTGTTTAAACACACAGTCTCCAGAGCCAGACTGCTGGGATTCCAATCCTGGCCCTAAATGGCTGGGAGAGCTTGGGCAAGCTGCTTGACTATTCTGTGCCTTAGTTTCTTTATCTGAAAAAGAAGGGATTATAAAACTAGCTCCTTCAGATAGTTGTGATGAGGCTTAGGTGAGTTAGTCTCTGGAATGTGTCTAGAACATTCTCTGGCACAAAGGGAGAACTAGATGGTGGTTTGCTATTATCTCTTTGAGAAGTACTTGTCTTTTTAAAAAAGATTTTATTTATTTATTTGAGAGAGAGAGAGGGTACCAGGAGAGTGAGTGGCCGAGGGAGAGGGAGATGCAGGCTCCCCGCTGAGCAGGGAACCCACAGCAGGGCTCGATCCCAGGACCCTGGGATCCTGATCTGAGCCAAAGGCAGATGGTTAACGACTGAGCCACCCAGGCACCTGAGAAGCATTTGTATTTTTAAAAGACTCCAAAAGCAGATGTATTTATGATTGCCTATAGCCCCAAAGAATGAATCATTAATAACTGAATTCCAACATCTTTCAAAATCTACACGAAAGGCAATGTTATTCAAGATCCCATTCAGGTTCTCTTTTGCTGGGACTGAGAGGAGATTTAGGAATATTGCATCAGCAGGGTGGTTTTTGATCTGAAGCAGCTATCGAAATCACTCATTTCTGTCTCCTGAGAGGAGAACCTTGGAGGTTGGCCACACCACCTCTCTGGGGAGGAAGGAAGGAGGTGGTGGCTCAAAGTGGCCCAGAGCCCACCCACCCCTAACACAGCCTGCACCTTCCTGTTGGCCCAAGGCTTGAGAACTTGTCATGGTACCAGGAGCTCACGTGATTAGAGATGCTTCTTCCTCAGGTCGGAATCTAGAAATGAGGACGATTTCGCTTAATAAGAATATCACAGACAGCCAATATCAGAAGTTAAGAGGCCCGATCGAGAAGTGTTCTTTACTATTAACCCTACTTGCAGTGAAATGTGTTCCATCATTTGTACTGGTCTGAGCTCAGTCGGGGAAGTTGAACCCGAGGAACACTGTGGAGCAAGGAGCTTGGAGGAAGTAGACCGGTTCATGGTTTCAGAAGAGACTGGGAGAGCACAGGCCTGAGAAGGAGATTTGAAGGCTCACAGAACAGTCACTAACCAGCCCTAGTGCCGGTAGATGAGCCGAGACTTGCAGGGAAATCTGGAGGCCGGGCACACCCTGCCGCTGGAGTTACCTCGCTGCGGGGGCTGCTGTGGAAGTCTCTGGAAGGTGGAGGGTTCGGCATGGCATTGCTGAGCCGGTTTGAAGTAAGGTTTCTGTCTGGCGGTGGGAGCTGACATCACTGCTGGTCCGTGGGGCTGGCGATAGGGGCAGAGAGCTGGACGAGAAGCTAGCCGAGGAGTGGGAAGACTGCCTGTGCCTCTGTGGGCAGCTGTCCCCTCTTCTAAGAAAGGAGGCGATGGCTGCTGAGACCCAGGACCAGAGAGATAGTCAAGGGATTTTGTGAGACAGAGCTCCCAGCACAGCCGAGGCGATGACAGAACATTCGAGCACATGTGTCACCAAATATAACTCTTTACAGTTCCTTTTTCTCTCAGGCATTCCAGTGTAAGAATTCCAATTCTTAGCCTGTGGGCTATAGCTGTAGGAAAGCAGGCAGCAGGCTGGAACCGGCCCACGTGCTGTGGTCTGCTGCCTCCTGCTTCCAATGATGCTCCATAAAGAGTAATTTTGATCACCGATGAAGAAGGCGCCAAGTGAAGGGTTTGAGGTGCGTTCGGAGACCCCCGGCTGTAACTGCTGTCTTACTCCTCTCGTTGTGGTGACAGACATACCTCGACGTCTCGGAGGCTTCCCATAAGGGTAGTTCTGCTACCTCACAGTCCACGCAGGTGTTTCCGGGGAGT
This sequence comes from Procyon lotor, assembly GCA_028646535.1. NCBI lineage: Eukaryota > Metazoa > Chordata > Mammalia > Carnivora > Procyonidae > Procyon > Procyon lotor. The sequence continues at coordinate 76,364,091 of CM053610.1, read as the reverse complement.
GGGTGGCTCTCCTCCAAAGGCTGACCCAGGGACCTGAGCTCTAGCCTCCTGGCAGCTCGGCGCCCCGTCAGCAGATGGGGAAGACGAGGTGACGGTGCGCTTGCTTCTCAACCACATCAGCCCAGAAGTGGCACACACAGCGGGACCACATCTAGGCATCAAAGGGGGTGTGGGCGGCACTGATAGAGACAGTGGGTGCCCTGCTGTGGAAGAGAGAGCAAGTGCGTTGGATTCTCAACAGCCCCTGCCACATGGATGTTCTTGGGGAAGAACTTGGGTGTGGATAGGAATGTTGATTAAAGGTGACTCTGTGAACCCAGTTGAGGACAGAGAGGACATTCTTCTATGAAAGTTAAAGCTACTAACCAGGCCATAAGCCCGGCATACAGGGAGGGCCAAGATTTCCCTCCAAAAAATGCCCTGCGGATGCCAGGTAGAAGCTCCGTGTGTAGGTGGTGAAGGCCTCAGTGTTCTTCACACAAAGGCATGACTATAACATATTTTATCTGGAAGAGCTTCAAAGAATTTTGACCAATTGCCCGCCCAATATAGCATTTAAAAACCATTAATGAAGAACTCAGGGAACTATAATATTAAGTAATGTAACCTCCTGTTGAACCTTCCAAAACACAATCATCTTAAAATATATTTCCAGGTAACTCAAGGATTTTCAACTCTGGCACTCTTTACATTTGGGGCCAGATAATTCTCCATTGTGGGGGCTGTCTGGGCATTGTGGATGTGAGTAGCTCTCCTGGTCTCTCCATACTAGGTGCCAGTGGCGTCCTCTGCCCCTCTCCCCAGTTGTGACGATGAAAAATGTCTCTGGACATTGCCAAGTGGGACAAAACTGCCCTGGGATGAGAATCACTCAGTAACTGAAAGAACTTACTGAGTACGACTATTGACAATGAGCCAGCTAAGTGTAGGAATGAACATGAAGGACAATGTCGATCCTAGAACGGTCGGTCTTGGGTCATGGCTTTCTGACAACAATTAGGAATTGGGCTGATCTGTGAAGACCTCTCGGTAAAAGATGACAGTTGCTCAGCAGCATAGAGTAGCTGCCTTTCAGTATGTTCCCTTCAATTCCCAGGAGCAGGGGTGCAATCAGCTACACATTCCAAAGTGGTTTCAGGTCAATAATTTAAAGTAAATATAGGGTATGGGATTGGGGCTGAAATACGCCAGAATTAACTTGCTTGAAACTATTTTCCAATCCATCGATTTGTTCTGACCAACTCCGAGCCTGGAGGTGGCCTGAAGTCACAGGTTCCAAATACACGAATACAGCCCAGAGCCTCCGACCTTTACTGTTCTCTGGCTGCAACCTCGAACGCCAAGATATGATGACTAAAGGCGGACAGCTGAATCCATTTCTGAGTGCATGCTCTACAGAAGGATGGAGAATGCACTCAGCTTCACAGCTGAAACAGACAAAAATGGCTGGCTGGTTATCTTTGTCATTATTATTACTGTCATTATTGTGATAACGGGCAGTTGCAGAGCGGCTTTGTGGAAAGCTGTGGAAGCTGGACGTGTAGAATATCTCCCTCATCTTGTCCCGCTCTTACCCTGGCTCGCGGAACTCCACCCCCTGGGCTTTTAAAAGTTCCCTCATCTCTGTTGATTTGGTTTCAGGAGGTCCGAGGTGGGTCCAGGAACAGGTACTTTTTAGATCCCCCCACCCCCCGCCACCAATTAATTGGTTCTGACAGAGCCAATAGATTTGCAAGTCGTTACCGTGAGTTGTGCTTGGCTCACACCTCACCTGGCTCCAAAGCCCGGCAGTTGCTGAGAGAGGCAAAAAGCAGATGCTCTTTGAAGCCAGGACTTCCTGTCCACAGATGGGAAGGCTGGCATTTAGTAGCAATGTGGGCTAAGATGGGACTTGCCTAGTGAAGACGGGGCAGAAGGGACAAGCCCGGGAAAGGCAGAGCCTATCGGGCAAAGTGGAAAATGCAGTTTCCGCTCAGGTCATCCTGCTCCTAATTGTGAGCTCAAGGCACCAGTTCAGAACTAGACACCTCGAGGGAGGAGTAGAGCCTTTTCGCGGGGAGTGGTGGTGTCAGCACTTAAGGTAAACTTCCCTGTCGTCAGAACACCTTGGTAGGGTTGTTGCAGGGATTAAAGAGAGTTAATAAATGTGAGGCTCTTAGAACTGTGCCTGACACACGGTCAGCTCTTCATGTGTATCTTTTGGATTAAAATCCTTTGCCCCATTGGACCCCCTCATTCCTTCCATAACCTCCTGGCGTCACTGGTCCCCATCACAAACTCTCTTCCAGTTCTCTTTGTGGGTTGCTTCCATCTATCCCCTGCTTCTCCTACTCCAGAACCTTCAGGCTTCGCTTGCACTGGGTACGGGGAAGGTGCTGTCCCAATAGGCTCCCTCCAGTCTCCTGCTGCTTTAGTGCAGATGGGGCGGAACCCGCTGCTGCTCTGAGACCAGTGGACCTTGCACTTGCTTCTGGACTTGAGCTAGCCATGGACCTGGAGAGCCTGATAGGCAAACCCATGGTAGTGATGAAAGCAGGTCTTCAATGACCGAAAAGCCACGGGGAGGGGAGGGAAGGAAGGAAAGCAGAAGGGATGAATTAGGAGGGTCGCTGAGGCTGTGGAAGAGGCTGGTGACAGCGGCAGAGGGTCTGAGAGCCAGCTTGGCCAGAGCTAAAGCAGGTCTTTGCCACCCCATGGCCTCTGGGGCCTTCTTGGGCATGTCAAGGAAAGCTCAGGTGGGAGTCTAAGGTAGGGTGGGGGGAAACCCGTTCTGCAGAGACAATGATGGAAGGTGCCCTGAGCTGGAAATACACCAGACTCCTAGTCACTGCTGCAAGGTGGGACTCGGTCCTGGCTTGCTCCAGATCTGGACCCTTGTACCACCATGTGGTCTTGGGATTGGCACCTGGGAGGCTGTCAGCAGAGCCCAAGCTCAGGCCCTGCTCAGACCTGTGGAATCAGAAACTCTGGGGTGGGGCTCAGGAACCTGTTGGAACACACCCTCCAGTGATTCTGATGCTGCCCATATGTGAGTGCTTCTTAAGCCGCAATGAGCTGTAGAGAGATGTGGGACCGTCCCTCCACCTCCTGATTCTTAACTGATGCTTGCTGATAGCAAAATACAGAAAGCCCAGTTAGGGAAATGCATGAGCTGCCGAACAAAAATTGCTGTATTATTTATTCCTTTATTTAACAGATGGTTATTGGGTTGGGCATTGTTTTAGCGCCGTGGAAATAACTGTGAACAAAAGAGATAAGAATTCTTGCCCTGATAGAGCTTCCATTCTTGGCGGGGGGTGGGGGGGCATTAGTAATTAAGATGAGATATAAATTCTGTAGTATTTAAAAGGTGAACCGTGCTAAGGAGAAATCGAGAGCAGGGGAGGGAAACGGGTTCTGTGTGGGCGGGCGGGGCAGGCAGCGAGAGCATTTGTAGGTTCAGACCAAGTGGCCAGAGAAGGCCAAAGCACAAGGAGCTGTGGAATAAAGTCGTGCAGGAAGTGAGCGAGGAGGCTTGTGCACACCTGGCGGAGGATCGTCCCCGGCAGCGGGTACTGCGCTTGTGCACAAGAGCTGCTTGCTGTGTGATGGTCTGCAGGGAGGAGGCTATGGGAAACGGGCAGGGATATCTTACAAGTAGAACGGGGAGAAGAACTGATGAGGTTGTGATCGCCCTCAGGTCACCTGGGCCCAAATGGCCTTGGGAGCGCTCAGATAATCATTTATCTCTGGCTCTGAACACCTTTGCCACCATCCTCCCCCGCTCCCGCCGTGATTCCTAAGCCTCTCCCCTGTCCCAAGCTCATCCTTTCTCCTTGGGCTGTGAAAGTATTAATGAGAGTTGCTTAAACCTATTGCACACTTCCTCAATTGCACACTTCCTCAGCGCCACACCCTTACTATCATCCACATTTTACAGATAAAGAAACAGGTTTCTTGTCCCAGATCACCCACTGAGTGGGGGGATGGCTTCCGGGCCTCCAGCTCCAGGGTCCCCCCCCAGGGCTGAACGGTGTCCATACTTCCCCACTACCCCTCGCCATCTGGTCGTCTAATTGTGACCACCTATCAGGGTGAGGAGGAAAATGGTAGGAAGGAGAGGGGGGACTGGCAACAGGGCACAGAGGTGACAAGGAGAGAATATCTTGAAGGTGAGGATTTTGGGCTCCCTGCAGTTTCTGTCCCAGGGTATTTGGCAGGCATCAGTGAGGACAGAGTAGGGGAGGGTACATCTCTACTAGAGAAAAAGCTGCCAGAAATGGCAGAGAATGTGACTGTTATTGTCAAGTGACCACCTCAGGAAATGGTCAACCATGCTGTGGTTACAACTGTGAGGCTATGTCACCATGTGGGAAAAGCAGATTCTGGAGCCAGAAGATCAGAATTTTAATTTTAACTTGTGTTTATTAAACCTTGAGCAAGAGATGCCTGGGTAGCTCAGTTGGTTAAGTGTCTGCCTTCAGCTCAGGTCATGATCCTAGGATCCTGGGATCGAGCCCTGCGTCAGTCTCCTTGCTCAGCGGGGAGTCTGCTTCTCCCTCTCCCTCTGCCTGCTGCTCCCCCTGCTTATTTGCATGTGTGTGTACCCTCGCTCTCTCTCTCTCTGACAATTAAATAAAATCTTTTAAAAAATGCAAATTCTCAGGCCCCATCCCAGAAATATTGCATCAAACTCTAGGGATAGAGCCCAACTCTGTTTTAATAAGGCACCAGGTGATTTTGGTGCATGTTGAAGCCTGAAAACCCTGGTGTAAAGTATTCCCAAGTTGGGACAAGGCTCTCTGCCCCTGGTAAGCTAGCAAAAAGGAGCCAGTTACCTCCAATATCTATTAGCCTTGTGTGCGGGTCCCTTGGGTTGGTTCTCCCAGCTGTAAAGATGTCCTTTTCCTTCACCTAACAGCAGTGAGGTGAGGACATGCCCCTGAATGACTAGTTGGGGTTTTACTTACTGGCAGAGAAGTGTCTGGAAGGCCCAGACTTCCCAGTGCTTTCTCAAATGAGTTGCTTCTCTCTTTGAGTTAAAAAGATCTAGAAGTAACCCAAAAGAGGTCCTCAGAAGGCACTGAGTCCTGTAGTCCCGAGGTATTACAGTGTGTTCCCTGATGGTTCGTTAGACCCTATGGCTGTTCCCTGCTTGTTCCCATTATCCGAGGCCAGAGCCTCCCACAGAACAAGGAGGTCAGGGGGCACTGAATTGCCGTGACTCCCTCGGGGACAGCCCCAAACTGCCGACTCTCAGATGGCTCACCTAGAAGCCATCCCTGCGCCATCTCTACCTACTCTGCTTCCAAACCACCTGGTATTCTAACCATCTCTGTATGTCTTGTCTGCCTTAGAGTTTAAAGTGCTTGGCAAATAGCAAAGAACTCACTAAATAATAGTTACTATTATTGTTGTTGTTATTATTTTGTATTAAACAAAATAGAGGGAAAAGGCACCCTACCTGGCACCCCAGGTAGAGAGCACTGTGGGCTCAGGGACTTAATTTTCATGTCCTGGAGCAAAGTGACAATGTGAGATGTAGCTAGGGAGCTGGGAAATCAGTCTCCCCTTCCTGTCGACCCACTGCCCCAACCCATATGTGATGGTGACCCCCAAGAGATTGCAGTCTCTACACAGGGACGTGTTTGGATTCTGGTTCAAGGGTGAGGGAGAGGCCCCACTGAGTCACCTGCCAAAACCCATCACCAGGGCATGGCCAGCCCAGGGAGCAGGGATGGCTGTGACCATGGCCTGCAGGGCTTATGGCCAAACCTGACCCTCCCCACTCAGGCACCTGGGCCCCAGCTCGGGCTGGAGGGCAATGGAGGACTGGCTCAGTTGTCACTCAGGCAGAGGGCAGCAGCCGTCATGGAGTGGGAAGGGGGATAGTGGTGCTTGCTTCGGCAGCACATATACTAAAATTGGGAAGGGGGATAGTGGACTCCAGGGGCAGGGAGCAGGTGGCCAAGAGGTGGGACCACATATGAGCAGAGGCTCTAAGCGCCTGGCATACGTTTCAATGCCCGATTTGACTTCACTTAGAAATTAAATGAGACAATTAAGAATTTCAAGACCGTGCTTACAGAGAGCATTATACTCCAAGCACGGGGCCCTCTAAATGTGGAAACTTGTGTGACCGCACTGGCCATGTGCTTGTGAAAACAATCCTGTGGGCTAGAATATGTAAAGACATGCATGTTAGGGGAACTGCAAAGTGACACATTATAACTAAAAAGAAGTTTCTTCCTCAAAATTTTATTTAAATTCTAGTTAGTTAACGTATAGTGTAATATTGGTTTCAGGAGTAGAATTTATATATACACAACACCCAGCGCTGATCACAAGTGTCCTCCTTAATGCCCACCACCCATTTAGCCCCCCGCCCCCGCCACCTCCCTCCGTCAGCCCTCAGTTTGTTCTCTATCGTTAAGAGTCTCTTCTGGTTTGCTTCTCTCTTTCTAAGAAAAGAAAAGTTCATGCTGAGGTGAGGCAGAGTAGAAGGTAAGGCTAGAAAGGCAGATAAGAACATAATATTTAATAGGTAGGCAAAAGGAGAGCCGTAAAACTTTCATTTTCAAGTTAAAATATATAGTAATATTGAATTGATACAGAAAAATTTGAAACATAGGACTATATGTTTCCCAGGGCTGCTGTTAAAAATTACCACAAACTGGGTAGCCTAAAGCAATAGAAATTTATTCTCCACAGTTCAGGAAAGCCAGAAGTCCAAAATCAAGGTGTTGGCAGGTTTGGTTTTTTCTGGAGTCTCTGAAGAAGAAATCGACTGATGTCTCTCTCCTATGTGCCAGTACGTAGAGTTGCTGAAAGGAATTTTTAAGCAAGGAAGGTGACCTGCTCAGGGACAGTGGCGTATTGCCGCGGATCTTCCTGGTTCCCAGGAAAAGACTATGCCCGCCTCATCTCAGTTTCCTGTTCAGTAACCTCATGTCAGTAGCCTGCAATCAGCCATGGTGGGAGTACTTATACCACAGTACATCAGCGAAGACTACAAATCTGGGCTTCTTTGTTTATTTTTAGGAGAGCCAATTTACTAGCACATCAGTGGATTCTTACCTGGCAGAGGACAGAGAGAAGAACATTCTAGGCAGAAATTATAAGAGACAAAGCAGGTAGGTATGGAGGCACTGGCATGTTTGGGAGTGCCCACCGGAAGGGGCTGACTGACCCGGAGGGAGTTGACTGGGCAGTGGTAGGCACCGAGGCTGGATGGAGGACGGGCGGCTGCATTGGGATGGGCCTTGTGAGCCATGCAAAGTACTGGGGATTGTCTTTTAGGAAGACGATAACTGGTAGCAAAGTAGTTGGTGGATGAGCATGCAGTGGGATGGGTGGTGGGGAGACTGGTCAGGAGGCACCTATAAGAGGAGAGGGGACAACCATGAGGGTCAACAGAGCATCACTAAGTCTCCGCTTGTGCAAGTCAAGGCAAGTCCAACAGCAAGATTTCCTTCTGGACTCAAGCCTAGCTAGTTCAACCAAGCTTCAAATGTCTCTTATGCTCAGCATTCAAGTCCCATTCCAACTTGTCTCTGGAACCCTTGGTTATGTATGGTAAACAAACCTCCTTATAGGCTGAATCTCTTTAAAAACAAACAAAACCTGGGGCACCTGGGTGGCTCAGTCGTTGGGTGTCTGCCTTCGGCTCGTGTCATGATCCCATGGTCCTGGGTTCGAGTCCCACATCCGGCTCCCTGCTCGGTGGGAAGCCTGCTTCACCGTCTCCCACTCCCCTTGTTTGTGTTCCCTCTCTCACTATTTCTCTCTCTGCCAAATAAATCCTTAAAAAAACAAACAAACGAAACCAAACAAAACCTTCCCTTGCTTCCCTGATGTCTGATTCTTTCTGGAGAGCCTTGGGCTGTTCACTGACTAACTCCCATTGAGGGGGTGGAGGCAGGTTACCAGTATTCTCCTAGCGTTTTGTTGCTCCTCCACAAATATTTTCCTCTACCTTTCTAAAACTCCCTGAGCTTTGACGCAGTACCAGTCTATTTGGTCAGTGCACTTTGTGGATCTTCTTCCTAGTCCTTGAGGTCCTACAGACCCAGGTCACAGTGCTTTTACCCAGCTCGAGTTCTGTGTCATCCTGGAAAACTTTAACCCTGCAGTTGATCCCCCCATATCTGGACTCTAAGTTCCCTGATCTTATTAATGATTTAATTGATCTATGTGAAATTTTCTGTCTTAAAGACAATATACTGTATTTTCTGGCATTCCTGGGATATTTACCAGGAAGCAGAAGTTATCGGTGTTCTCCAAACTCTTTCCTAACATATCACTCCTCTAGTTTCCTTTGTTTATCAGAAACCAACTAATTATTTATTTATTTATTTATTTATTTATTTATTTATTTATTTTTAAAAGAATGTTCTTAATGAATCTCTACACCTAATGTGGGGCTTAAACTCATGACCCCAAGATCAAAAGTCACATTCGCTCCTGACTGAGCCAGCCAGGTGCTCCTCTTTTGAGGACCATGCCATCTGACTCTGCCACTTCATCTCATCATGGACATGGGTGGTCCCAGGGTCCCACACTTGATTTAATGCTCCCCTGTTGCCATCTTGAAGGGTTTTGTTGTTGTTGTTGTTGTTAAGTAGGTTCTACACCCAGTATGGGGCTTGAATTCACTGACTAAGCTAGCAAGGTGCCCCATCTTGGAGTTCTTAATAACTTTGTCTTTGAACTTGTGTTTAGCAAGTGAAATCCAATAGGACAATGGAGCAGGCTTGTGAACAGAGGAGATCCGTGCAGCATGTGGGTCTGCCATTCCTCGCTGCCCCATGTGTATTGCATTCACGATGCCCATAAGAAAGGAATTCTGGTGGACACATGATGTATGGGAGTTCAAGGAGACTTAAAATGAATACTAGATAAGTGTGTTATGTCTATGACTGAATAAGTGGGATTTTTATAGCCCCAGAGGCCACATTTCCTGTTTCAACTAGAACTTGCTTCAAATGCAGGAGGAAGGCACTTTAAGAAACAAAACCAATCAAGGAACCCTATCATACCCTTATTATATCATAAGCTAGCCACTTACTCTGCAAACAATGACGCAGAGGAAAAGGGAAAGACTGGGAAACCCACAGTTCCTTCCTTACTCATCAGTGAGCCTAAGGTAGAGAGTGTTGGTAGATTGGTATGGACATCAAGGAGTAACATAAAGACAGGTGAGTTAATTTTATTCTGGTAAGAATAAAACACGCGTGCACATTCCAGCTATAAAATACAAAGTCTGTAATTGCAGTGATTCTGCATATGAGTCAGGTGTTCTTGCATTTGCATTTAAAATTGGCATTGCACGATGTAAAGATGAACAGTAACATTCATGCTAATAATTTAAAATTTTAAATTTTCTCTATTGAGAACAACATTAAACAGCAAGTGAAAAACACGATGACAAGAGAAAGAATGTGGATGAAAAAAAAGTCTTACCAACTCACGTTCATGGCGACAGGCTTCCTCTCCACCCTAAAACCTGGCATTATGCTCTGCAATTTCCACATTCACTTGGTTGATCTGCAGTCCAGAAATACATGTTTTGGAAAACGCACTGTATGGTCTTAAGATACAAGTTTGTATATACATGGAATACTTCCAAAAATCGATGCTACTTTAGACAAAGACAAAGATGTTTATTCCAATACTTCTTACAACAGTAAAATTTGAAACAGTACATGTGGAATAGAATGGAATGCAATATCAACTCTTCCCCAGGCCTCCAGCCTGCTGGCTCGCCCTGCAGATTGTGGACTTGGCAGCCCCTACAATTGTGTGAGCCAATTTCTTAAAATAAACCCCTCTCTCTATACATACATGTCCTATTGGTTCTACTTTTCTGGAGTCTCATACAAGGTCCTTCCTATACTTTTCTTCCCTTGTCCATTTCTTTAACCATATCTGGACTGTGTCACGATCAGTGTCATTTCACCTCTGAAATCTTACCCTCACTAGGAGCCTCAGAGGCCACTCTCTGACTCTTCTACCTGTGTCTAAATCTGTTTCTGCAGTCTTCATTTGCTCCTGTCACCCTTCCACTTCCTCACCATCCACCAACCCCCTTATGGATGACTCCTCTGTTCTGACCCAGCTTAAGCTTCCACATCCCATTATCTCAGTCACTCTCCTGCCCAGACCTTCTACTCCCTTCTCTGGGTCCTTCTGCTCCAGCTGTCCTGCCAGTTTCCAACTCTGAATCAGGCTTGCCAACTGCTGCCTTCATTTCTAGACTCACATGACTGACATATTTATTAGTGAGGGTTCTTCAGGGAGGCAGAATTCCTTCTTCTTTTGGGGGATGTCATTATTTTTTCTCTTAAGGACTTCAATTAATTGAATGATTATGGAACATAATCTGCTTTACTCAAAAGTTTACTCTGCATTATGGAGAGTCATTTGATGTACTAAAAGTCTACTGATTTCAGCGTAATTATGTCTAAAGAAGAATCTGACCAAACATCTGGAGATCATAGCCTAATCCAGTTGACACTTAAAATGGACTAACACAGCTGAGGAGCTGGAAGAACTCACATTTTCATTTAGTGGATATTTATTGAGCACATAGAATATGCTATGGTTGAGAACATAAAGATAGATAAGACCCAGTCTTTTTCCCCTCAAGGAGCTCATCATCTCTTGGAGTGAGGTGGACACAGAAGCAGATATTTATAATACAAGGTGATGAGTACCAGGAGGGAAGGGGTATTATAGGTGAGCAGTGGGTTACCTGCTTGTAGGCTACAAAGTTTGACCTGTTTCTACTAAATAAATCATAAGCTCAAGGAACTTTGAATCCATCGACTAAATCAAACTCGTGGTTGAAGTTGTACAGGTTGACACAAGACTTGGGTTGGACAAAGACGTGACAACGAAACTGTATCTTAAAGAATACGTAGGAATTGAGTAGGTGAGGAAGGAAGAAAAGAACAGGGTGTTTCAGGTGGGATTGCGGGGTGATAGCATGACAGACAGCACAAGTCCAGAGTCAGAGGTGATGTCATACATCAGGAATTTGTGTCATTCGAGTGGAAAGATGGAGAAAGCAGGAGGAAAGATTCTTGAGTTCAACGAAGCAACATGTATTTACTGGGAGTCGGTTTTTGCCAGGTACTAAGCATGTATATAAGTGTTGGAGGGGGGAGGGGATACTGGTGTGGAGGGAGGTGTTCCAGATATCAGAGTTAACAGGTTGGGGTTCTCCATGGACTGGAATGCTCAGAGATGACTTTGTCCATTGTAGTTCTATGTGTCTTGTGTTTGCAGTGCTGGAGGATGGGGAACCCAGGGTGGAGGAGAAGACAGTAGAAAGAAAAGGTGCCTCATAATATAAACAGATGTTCAAAGAAGGCTCAGAGGAACCCGGTTTCCATTGTACTAGGAAGAGACCAAACTCACTGGTGGGGAGAATTTGTGTCAGAAAGGACACACAGCAGAACAGGGAGAGCAATGAATACAAACTTAAAGTAGTTTGGACCTGATCTTGTGGGCAGTGCGGCTTGATCAAAACGGTGGTATGGTAAAAACAAAACCAAGCGAAACAAAAAACAAAACTATAGGTGATATGAGTTTGGGAACAGTGGCTCATATGAGGACTTCTGAGGTTGGGGAGAGGACTGGGATGGGGCACTATCAGGAAAGGCTTTGAGTGATACGCTAAAGGTTTCAAGTGGCATCTTTCAGGCTAGCATTTTTTTTCCCCAAAAAGTTCTAAAGCAGGGGCACCTGGGTGGCTCAGTGGGTTAAAGCCTCTGCCTTCAGCTCAGGTCATGATCTCGGGGTCCTGGGATCGAGCCCCGCATGGGGCTCTCTGCTCAGCAGGGAGCCTGCTTCCCCCCTCACTCTGTCTGCCTCTCTGCCTACTTGTGATCTCTCTCTCTCTGTCAAATAAATAAATACAATCTTTAAAAAAAAAAGTTGTAAAGCAGTGGAAACCTTTTTACAAAATAATCTTAGCAGAAGTCCAATATATCAAGCAGACATGAACAACCACCAGGTTTGCCTGGCTTGAAAACCCCTGTGGAAGGTGATGGGGATCTAGGGAAGTTGAAACTCGGATGGCTGCGTGGAATCCAGACTAGAGTGGGAGAAGGTGGAACCTGGGGTCAGGGTGAGAAAGAGATGATGAGAGTGTGGCTTATGGAGGAAGCAGCAGAGATGAAGGGAACAAGGTGACCTTGAAGAACTTAGTGGGGAGAAGCAACAGGCAGGAGAGGGAAGAACCCAGCCTCAGGCAGGAGGGAGGAAGGAGAGAGCTTTTGGTGTGGTTGTGGGTGAGGCTCTTGGCTGCCACCAGGGAGGAAAACTTAGAAAACATCTGATCCACCTGTGTGGCCACTGTCACAGATGGTCATTCTTGCCTGCCCACCTTTGTTCAGTGCTGGGACTTTTTTGAAGAACTTCTGGAATAAGCTTTCAGATTTAGAGTTTTATGGAAATTGTAATACTATGCACTCATTCACGCAGTCTGACAATCTGCAGAAGTAAAAGGATCCCTCCCCCTGGGCTGTCAAGGGAGTTTTGTTTAGAAGATTCAACGCTGGCCTTGAGCCCCTCCTGGGCTAGGATTACATAGACAGGTGCTTGACTGTCAAGAATTGTGAGGGGTTTGAGATTTTACCTGCAAGCTAATAAGTCTGCTCATGGATGCTGGCAGAAGACACAAGATTCCTGGGTCAGAGATAAAGCACAGCTTATTACTTACAGCAATAGCAGTAACTCAAGTAACATTGGTGTTTGTTCCTCAAACCCCAATTTCCACAGGATAATACATGAAAGGGCCAGGTAATCCTTACACAAGTAGGGGGCTACATTAGAAGAGAGGAACTCTAAAATTGAGCGAACTTGAATCTTTTATAATGGACAGTAAGCCTACTTGAACTTTGCCCTGAAGGGAGACACTATCTTTATTACACCAAACACTAAATAAACTTGCCAGTGCTCGGGAGGGAGACATAATCTCTGTCTTCCAAGGCTGTTTGCTGGATCAACATCCTTGAGAAGAAAGTCACAAAATCAGGTCTCAGGTCGTCCTGAGAGCCCAGGATATTCAGAAATGCGAGGAAACTGTGAGAGCTGTGTCCTAAAATGACAAGTCTTTGCTAATGATGTCCTGGAGGGTTGACAAAACCACTTCGGTCCCTATCTCATTCCTCCACTGGATCCACAACACATAGGTGACTTTTCTGGTTGACCTCAGAGGTGGAAATTTCTATTACACAGGCTTTCTTTAAAATGTCTCAAAGATCTGACCACTATGTAACTGAAGTTTGACCCTAAAGGGAAGTTCGATTTGTCTGTACGTGGTTAGTTTAACGACCCTTCACCAGTCAGGTTTTCAAGCTACTTTGATTGTTTTACCTCAAAGCTCTCCGGTTCCTGACTAGCTTGAAATTTTGCGAAACTGGATCAGTCTTACTTACTTGGACCCAAAGGCAGAGCCCATAATTAAGAGGTGTTTGAGGAATGTTCAGAAACTGTCCCTCAGAGTTTTCTCCAGTTTGAAAGAAGTAAAATGCATATAGAATGTGGCAGATAGGAGTTGTAGAATAGAGCAACCACATACCTCAGGGAAAGAGTCTATGGGGCTGCTGAAGGTCTTTCTAAACCACCAGTCTTGACGTCACAGGATTTTTTTTCTCTGTTGGTGCCTCAGGTTCTGGGTCTGTCACTTGGAAGAATGAAGAGATAGACCAGACGGAGTGGTGGGCAGCAGTACAATGTTTATTGAAGGATGGCAAAGTGATAGTACAAAGCTCTGGGGGAGGGAGGGGACCTGAAGGGTTGCCCCAGGAGTTTCTGTGGCTGGAGGGCTTTAATTGGCTTGTAATCTGATTAACCCTCATTCGACCAGATTTTTGCTACAAGTCTATCATAGGTATGGGAAAGGGTGGAGGACTCCTTTCAGGGCGGGTTAAAATCCCTTTTTTTTTTTTTTTTTTAAAGATTTTATTATTTATTTGACAGAGAGAAACACAGCGAGAGAGGGAACACAAGCAGAGGGGATGGAAGCGGGAGAAGCAGGCCCCCCGCAGAGCAGGGAACCCGATGCGGGGCTCCATCCCAGGCCCCTAGGATCATGACCTGAGTTAAAATCCTTTTAAGAGTGGTTTTCTTCTTGAGGAGCAGGGTGGGGCTTGTCCCTGCCTGCCTGGCTTCCAATGATCCTTCCTCACTGTTGCTTTATAACCTCACCAGACTGAAGGTTCACATTTTGGCACCTTCAGATGAGGGAGAATTGTAGCAACAGCCCCGAAGATGAGACCAGGAACCATAGTTACTTTAAGCCAGTGCTCTAAAAGGGTCTATATCCTCAGCCCCTTCAGAGGCCAGCGGGCTCAAATAGAGGCTGTATTTGTTGCACGGGTCCAAGCCTGCACCGTGAGTGCGACTACCCTCATTTCTATCACTGTGACCAACTGGAATGGGGATTATCACCCATACTAAAGGCAACCAGTATAGGCTGGACATCATGGAGCTCAACCCATGGGAGGCGGCCAGGAGAAAAACTTAACTCAGTGCAGGGGACCCATGTTGGGCGGGACAAATAAGCCCAAACAAATATCTGTTGAAGAGTATGAACATCAGGGACGCCTGGGTGGCTCAGTGGGTTAAAGCCTCTGCCTTCAGCTCAGGTCATGATCTTGGGGTCCTGGGATCGAGCCCCACATTGGGTTCTCTGCTCAACGGGGAGTCTGCTTCCCCCTCTCTCTCTGCCTGTCTCTCTGCCTACTTGTGATTGAAAGAGCAGAGTGAGGCTAACTCCATTTTGTGCTAATCCCTACGTGACCTGCTCCTGAGAAAGGTCACAGAATGTCAGAACATTGCCTAGCTGGCCCTTGAGCTAGTTTGAGGTAGCCCATAGGAATGTGAAACCCCTAACTGCCACAGGATGTAAACCCCGCCTCTTGCGCGCCAATTCTGACCAGAGTGATAGGCTAGTTCAAACAGCTGCTATAGGGCAAATTGTAATTCAATTGGCCACCTGCGTGTGGCCTAACATGACTATGCAACTTTCT
>CM053610.1:76292728-76348571 GCA_028646535.1 Procyon lotor | reverse complement strand
GAGCTAAAAGATGCTTAGCCGACTGATCCACGGAGCCAACAGGTCTTATGGTGCTGGACTTCCAGGTATTTCCAGGTAGCAGGCATCCTTCTCTTTATAGCCCACTCCTAGCCCAGGGCGTCAATTCTATCTCAGACTTTAAAACCTCTAAACCTATAGCCTGACACCTTGTCTGACCCCCACCTTGGTTCAGGCCTTGGTCCTACCTTACAGCTTAGGCCTCTTTCTGCCTCTGGTCTCTAATCCCCCCACCCCCACCCCTGGAGGGCAGCTATTGACCTAAAAACATAAATCTGATCACCTCCCTTCTCTAAGAAGCTCTGTTGGATATCTAAACCTATATATCTATGATGTTTATCTGAAGAGGGAAGCCCAGTTATGAGGCTGTTTCAGTCCTGTGAGAGATGCTGGGTGTGTGAACTAGGAAAGATCTAGAGGTGGAAAAGATTAGAGAAATAATATATGAAACTGTGAACTCTTCCTGTATTTGTGTGTATCATTATACAAAACATGAACAATAGTTATTTCTTTTTTTTTTTTTTTTAATTTTATTTATTTGTCAGAGAGACAGAGCACAAGAAGGGGAAGCAGCAGGTAGAGGGAGAAGCAGACTCCCCGCTGAGCAAGGAGACCGATTCGGGACTCGATCCCAGGACCCTGGGATCATGACCTGAGCCAAAGGCAGACGCTTAACCAACTGAGTCACCCAGGCATCCCAAACCATAGTTATTTCTAAAATTTCTTCTACTCATTTAGATATTCAATAAATATTTATTGTGTGCCCACCGTTTGCCGGGCACCATTTTAAGTACTGCAGATACGAGGGAACAAACCAGATACAGATCCTGCCTTCTTACAGCTCCCAGTCTAGCTAGGAGAGAAAGAACATTAGGAAAATCAGTAGGAATCAATCAGGGTCACATGAGAATGACTAGGGGACCCACTTCAGATAAACTGATCAGAAGAAAGTCCTCTGAGAGCTTAATAAATATTTGCTGATCTCTTGGGGCTGTGAGTGTAAGTGACACTGAGGAAGAGGTGATATTTAAGCTGAACCTCAACGAGGAGCAAGAGTCAGCTAGACACAGATCTGGAGAAAGATATTCTAGACAGAAGAAAAACAAAGGGTAAAGGCCCTTGGATGGGAAACAGTTTGGCATTTTTGAGGACAACATGCCCGTGTGAATGCGAAGCAGCGTACTGGGGAAAGTAGTTGGGATGGGGTGAAAGTGAGCAAGGGCTATGGCATATCACTGTCAGGATTTTGAATTTTATTCGAGGATTAGAAACCATTAGATAGGTGGCTTGGAGTGAGGGAGGGAGAGAAGGCGTGAATGGAAGCAGGGACAAGGTAGGCTGATGTGGTATTGGCTCTGGCCCAGTTGTTGGCGGCTTGTGTCCAAGGTGTCCAAGGACGTGGAGAGAAGTGGTCAATTACAGGATTTATTTTATGGGTCAAATAGACTGCTTGCTGATGGACGGATTGGTAATGAGGGTGAGTGGCAGGAAGGAATTAAGGATGACTTAGGGTGGATGGTGATGTCATTTGCTGAGACAACTGAGAAAGGAATAGATTAGGGAAGAAAAGTTGCGTTTGGCTTTAGACATGTTGAGTGTGAGACGCTAGTCATTCAGTGGAGATGACAAATGGTTGCTGGAGAGTTAAGTCTGGAGCGCCTAGAGAGGTCCCTGCTGTAGATTTCCATCTGTGAGTTACCAGCACGTAGACGAGGCTGGGAGGGATCACCCAGGCAGAGAGCATAACCAGATCAGAGGGTGGAGGACAGCCCTGGAGTACTCCCGCATTGGCAGGTCGAGAAAATGGGTCTGAGGAGCCTGAGGGACATCAGAAGGGTGGAGCTTCCCCAGATCCCACAGAGGAAGGTGTGTCCAGAGGCAGGATATGGTCAACTGTGCTGGGGTATCACCAAAGTGGGGTAAGACAAGGGTGGAAAGGGGATAAGAACACAGAATTTGGCCACAGGTAAGTCATTATGGTGAGTGTGACAAAAGCAGTTAGGGACCCAGGCCTGCCTGCCTGGAGTATGGGGAAGGAGAGGTAGGAACATATAGTTGGCAAGTTTTCAAGACATACATAGCTTTCAAGAAGTTTTGCTGAGAGGCTGGATCATGGATTTTTTTTTATTTCTGCCTGTATATTCCGGCCATGAACGTTTATTACTTACCTAATACTATAATAATGTATACATTGCAGATAGCACTGTTGATGAGAGGAGAAACTTCTCAGTAGAACACAGCAGCCCTTCATCTTCCCTCCCCTGCGACCTCTCCAACCGCAGGCTCGCTCTTCTCCACAAGCACCAGTCCCCTGCCTGCATCAGTCTGTATTTCAGTCTCCCCGGCTGCCACCCCATATACCAACTCAGAGTCTGGTGCCGGGCATTAGCTGTGGCCGGGTCTCCCACTCCTCTCAGCATCCGTAAGCCACCCCAGCCCACACACGTCTACGATCATTTGGGTACACACATATCACCCACCTGGTCTCACCCACGCGTCCGCCCCACAGCTGCAGATAAAGCTCCTTTCCTGCGGTTTACTTCCCGGGGCTCTTAGAGTGGTAGGGTAGGAAAATAGGGAAAAGAATTGGGTCTCAAAGTCAGAGGGGCGTGGGTTCCTTCCTCCATCGGCCACATAGCTGTGGGACTCTGGGCAAGTCTCTTAACGGCCCCTGCCTCAGGTTCCTCATCTGCAAAACGAGGTTAGTAAAACGCACACCCTATCCGTTTTGTGATGCCTGGTATGGAGCATGCAACAGCTACGGCGGCGCCTCATTTTGCTTCAGCGTTGCGCCCTGTTCAGCCACAACAGGTGAGGACCAAGAGGTTTCAGAAATGTGACCTAGCCGTGGGGGCCCCTCACGTGACCCCGAGATACCAGACAGTGTCCCTCTCCCCGCACAAGGTACGCGTCGGTCGGGTGACCCGTCTTTCCAGTCGTCCCACACGCCGGGTCTGTGATCACGCGCCCCCCACCCATAGCTGAGCCTGACGCGGCGGTGGCTCATGCGCCTTTCCGCCCCAGCCTCTAGCCACGGACCACACGTCCCATCCCTGCCGCCCGGCCCCGCCCCCTGCCCCGGGCGCGCCCCTCCAGTTTCCCGGCTCGAGTGTCGGAGGGGCCGCGCCCGCGGGCCGTGCGCACGGATTGGCTGCGCCGCGGCAGCGGGCGGCCCGTGGGCGCACACACCCTCCCCATGCAGCCAATGGGCGTGCGCGCGTCACTGACCGGGAGGCCCGCGAGCCGGCAGCCCCTCAATAAGCCACATTGTTGCACGAAACTCCGGAGCAGGAGTCCTGGGCTGGCGCTAGCGCCGCCGTGTCATCAAGCGGAGAAGCTCTGTGGGCAAGAGCAGCGCGCGTGTGAGCCGTAGAGGTCCGCTCGCCCAAGTGAGACGGACCGAGATTCTTCCCAAGTTGAGCCTTTACTGATCCTGTGGTGAAGTTAGCGCCTTGGCGGTGGGGTAACCCGACACGTCGCCAGCAGTGATTTTTGGGCGCCTTCTAGAAATCGGGACTCCCCAAACCTGTTTCCAGAGACCCTAGACTCTCTAGCTGACTGTGCCAGCGCCTTCTTTTTGTGCCGTCCGGATTCATTGCACCCGGCCGGGCCGCCAAGCCCGGATACAAAGCGGTCGGACCGTGCTGTCCTCCTCCCCCGCACGCACTCCAACCTCGTTTTCCCAACTCGGCGCCGTCGGGCCGCGGCAGGATGATCGCCTCGCATCTGCTGGCCTACTTCTTCACGGAGCTCAACCATGACCAGGTGCAGAAGGTAAGTAAGCGCGTGCAGGGGCGGCTGGCTCGCCTTTGATAAAGTTGTGTGGTCCCCGGCCCTCACTCTGGGGTCCCGGCCGGCCCGGACTCTCCTCCTTGACCCTGCGGGGAACAACTTCCTCCCGATTCGGGGTCGAGGACGCGGAAAAAGTCGGCTGCCGGGAAACTCCTGGGCGCGAGGAGCCACGTCCGCTAGGCACGGGCAGGCGTGTGCGCGCTTGCGAGGCGCTTGGGCTCGCGCATCGCGCGGCTCTCTGCCTTCCTGCCACCCTGCGCGCGCTCGCGCTTTTTTTTTTTTTCTCCACTGGAGGGGCGGGTCTCCAGGCACGTAGTCTGAGACTGCGGGGCCCACGTGGGAGGAGCCCCCCTCTTGCTGCCGGAGTTCCGGCGAGAGCACGTGGGGGGAGAATCTTGGCTGGTGGGGGGGAGGCTCTGCTGCCACGTGGGACTGCCCGGGGGCTCCTGTGCCAAAGGATCGCGTTCTGGGGCCAAAGGATCACGTTCTGGGGTCGTGCGGTTCCCCTCGGCGTTCCTCAAGGCCTCGCGGAGGTGCGCTTGGGGAGAGGCCGATCCGAGAAGGAGCTGGGACAGCGGCGAAGAAAGTCCGCTCGCCGCGCCCCCTTCCCGGAACTGAGGCGCCCGGAACTGAGGCCCCGCGAGGGGCGTACATTCCCCCGCAGATGTGCGTCGGGACGGCCGGGCCTTGAGTCCCCAGCGCCCGCCTCCAAGTAGGGGCTGACTTCGGTTAATACTTGTGGTGCTACTAAAAGTTACACGAAGGGGCCCCCAGCCCTCCCTCCCCGCTTTGCTGTCTTCTTTGAAAAGTTTTCTTTAGGTAAACGAGCTTTTTCCTGCCCGAGACTTCGACAGGTCTGCCCATCTCGCCGTCGGCAGCGCCCCCCCCACCCCCCGTCTCCCCACCTCCGCCCCAGCCAAAGCTCTTTGGCTAGGTCATTTACATAAGAAAGAGCTGGCCCCGCCGCGAGCCAAGCTCTAGGTGCCTCCGGGTATGGGCTGGGGGTGGGGCTGGGCCCGAGGCACTATCACTCTGGGGAGCATTGGGTTTCCAAAATACTCGGGATTTCAGGGCTGGCACCTGACCCTCAACCTCAGCTAGGACTTGAGAAGACGGGAGGGGCTGAAGCGGGGTGGGGGTGTCCAGAGCCGTGAGGCAGTGACAGCGTTGCCTAATTACATACTTGAAATTTCTGTGTCTTAGAGGGAACACATTTGAGATAGTGTCTTGACATAATGTTGGGTGCAGCGACCTGCTCTTATTCCCGTTTTGGGGATTCTGAGAGCAAAGGAGAGGATGGTGGGATACCTTCATGGTGTTTTTAGAGCCGTAGCAGATGAACCCCCAGATAAAACATGGCAACACTTAGCTTCAGACTGGAGGAGGGAGGAGAGGGCAGCTGGTTGATTTACTCTGTTTATAAAGGACTGTTGCTCTCCCTTTCCTGGGATGTGGCTCAGCTCCGCACTTGAATTCAGTTTGTTTAAGAATGTGTCTGTGAGCCGGCAGGATCTTGGCAACTTCTTTGGGCTTCTCTTCCCCAAGAGTTAACCCTTGGGGAAGATTCATCCCTTAGCAAATCCTGAAGTAGGCAGCTGAGGATTATTAATCCAGGGGAGGTCTTGGTTGTGTGAGTATCACTCCAGGACATTTTAATTCCCTTACCAATTTACTCTCCCGTAATCCAGAGAAAGGAGGCTAAGACTCAGACTGTCTTGGTATGGATTGGGAGTAATCTCTTTGGTCCCAAAGTGGAGAGAGAATAAGCCGGGGTACATGGAAATGAGTTCTAATCTCTGGTTTGTGATTTATTAACCGCAGGACCCTGAGCAAGTCACTTTGCCTTTTTCTACTGTTGGTTTATTTTTGTAACACAGGAGTGATAGCAGCAGCCTTGTCCGCTTTAGGGAGTTGTGATGATTAAACACAGTCATGTAGACATGTCTTTTTTGTAGGCAACTCTTTATCTACACTCAGAGCTTCCTTTAGCCCGTGAAGTGTCTGGGTGGACCCTGGGTGTATGTCCTCTAAATCACCAAGGGGGGGGAGAATAGAGTCAGGCGTTTAAATTATCTGGTGTCAGAATCTGGGACTTGGCCTCCAGGCTTAAGTGAGCAAAGCTGTTTGATTCCAGCTGCCATTTGATAGGAAGTAGGAAGAGAATCAGAGAATGTTTGGAAGCATCTTTTCTTTTTTTTTTTAAGTAGACTCCAATGCACACCCAGGGTGGAGCCCGATGTGGGATTTGAACTCATGACCTTGAGATGACACTTAACTGAGTGAGCCACCCAGGAGTCCCTGGAAGCCTCTCTTCCAGTTGCTGCTACAAGGATGAATTTTGAAGGATGAAATTTGAGTTTAATTTCAGAGAATCTTTTGAAAGGGTCTTGATTTGGACTCTGATGAAATCCCTATTATCTTACATATTCTGGGGTGTAGTCTGAGGCATGGAAAACTTTGATTCACATAGCCAGAACTAGGCCCCCCCTCCACTTGTCTCCTGATGGACAAGTCCAGTGTTTTGTACCACTATTAGGAGGAGAGTAAGAGTTATTTGCTCCCATTTGCTGATGAACACTTTCAAACTTGAGAGCAAATACATATGGCATTTACTGTGTTCCAAGCACTGGTTTAAGCTCTTTATGTTTGTTAGCTCATGTTCACAACAATTTCACAAAGCAGATGCAGTTATTATCAGCATCGCTGTCTTACTGGTAGGAACAAAGGCACAGTAACTTGTTCAAGGTCACTGGCTTTTTTGTTAGAACTGGGAATTAAAGCCACGCAGTTGGACTCCAGAGCCCCATGCTCTTGACCATGCTCACCTGCTTCTGGGAACGCAAGTGGACTCCCATCCTGGCCCCTGTCTGCATTCCCTCTGGGAAGCTGGCAGCACCCTCACCCAGCATGCCCAGAAATGCAACTAGCTCCTCTCTTGGCTACATTAATGGCACCAGTACCCTCTGGCTATTCTGGCTGGGAGCTCTGAACTCATTTCATTGACTTTCCTTTCTGATCGCTACACATTTGTCAACCTGTCTCAGAGGGCTTAATTCAGAGGCCTCCTAGGGTTACTGTGTTTCCAGTCTCTTTCTGGAACGAGACTGGAACATTTCAGAAGCCTTTTAACACTGCATACTGAATGCCCCTTGACCCCTCCATGTTCTCTACCTCATTCCCCAAGGACTTGCGTCACCGATCCTTTAAATGCCGTGCTCTTCACACAAGGCGCCTTTGCCCTATCATGGCATTTTTTTTAATGGGAGTTCTCATGACCAGTGTTTTTTTCTTTTTCAAGATTTTACTTATTTGAGAGAGAGTGCGTGCGCATGTGCGCACGTGTAGGGAAGGGGTAAAGGCAGAGGGAGAAGCAGACTCCCTGCTGAGCAGGGGACCCCACATAGGGCTTGATCCTAGGACCCTGGGACCATGACCTGAGCCAAAGGCAGGTGCTTAACCGACAGCCACCCGGGCACCCTATCGTGGCATTTTTTTTTTTTTTTTTTTCCTATCGTGGCATTTTTATAGTCCCACCATGCATTGGACTTGGTAGTTTTCAGGTTCCTTCCTCAGACAGGGAGAGTCCTGGCTGCTCGCCTTTGTAGCCACAGTTTCTGGCCAGTGATGAGGTGCTCAGGGAGTGTGAGGATGAGGGAGGAATTCTCGAGATAGAAGCTGAGCAAGGACTGGAGGAAGGGGAGGAGGGTGAAAGGCACATCGGGACAGCTAGGATGGGGCTGAAGGGGATGGGGTGGGGGGGACATTAAGAAAGGTGATAGACTTTTCTCCCCCCCACCCCAGGCCTGAGGCTGATCCTGATCCTGAGGCTAATTCTGAGGAGCAAGGGAGGGAGGGGGTCAGGGACACAGGGAGGGAGAGAGGGAGGGTAAGGGAGTTTCCTGTCTTCCAGCAATCAAGGCTCTGTGTCTTCTGGTTGGAGAGATAGTGGATTCTTATTATTAGTTGAGGTATAACATTCAAGAGACAGGATTTTTGCCACTTAAGAAAGAGAATCTGTTTTAACCATAGAAGTGAAATGAGATATGCATGCCTTCCTTTAGCCATTGGCCAATTTTTTTTTTAACATGAATGGACTGGTGACATATTCTCACTCTGATTATGGAATGAAGATAGCTCGCTTGGGCTCTTTAATGTGTGAGTGAGGGGTTGCTTTCAACTCTGGACTTATGAGGGGGTGGGGAGTGTCTTGGAAGCAGAAAATTCAGCAGAGCCCCCAAGAGTCAAGAAAGACAAGGTTTTAATGTTTTTTGAGAACTTGTCATGGGTACCAGGTCCTCTGGCTATGATGTGGGAACTGAAACTAAGACACCTTTCAGTTGTCTGGTGAAATAAGGCAGTAGTCAAGCAATGATGAGGATTTGGAAACCTCAAGGGAGCCTTGCTTGGTATGCCTTGAATACCTTCGATGTGCCATTAATCTTACTATATGGGTTAAAGTACTTTAACCTTACTAAGATTATTTTGACTGACTTAGCAGACATGGACAGGTACAGTTTCTTGTTTTTTTTTCAATGTGTACGTAATACTGTCCCTTCCCTGCCCCGCAGCAGTTGATGGTAGTAGGAATATTTTGTAGCTTTTGCTAATCATCTTTTTTTTTTTGGTATCACCAAATTTCTATTTCAGAGGGTGCTAGGAAGTACTTTTCTTTACCATTGAATTAATTAAAATTCCCTCTGAGCCTCCTAAGAGCCTTTTTTTTAAAAAAAAAAAACATCACTTTTTAAAGATGAATGTGTCCAGTACCCTGAGGAGTTTGAGGGCAGTTAGGGGCCCTTTTCCAGGGGAAATCAAAGCAACACAAACCACAACAGTTTTCTCAAAGCCTGGCAGCCAGACTAGAGAGATCTGATACACTAAAAGACCTCAGGAACCCCAGAAAACTGACTTCCTTTGTTCAGATATTTCTTTCAAAGATGACTCTTGATAACGGGTTCCTCATTATCATTGTTGAGTTGTGAAGTCAGCAAGTTTGGTTTGTTTTCCAACACTGTGTTGTCTGGCTTTCCCTTTCCAAAGCAGCTGGGGGGCCGGGGCTGCGGTGCGGGTGGAGAGCAGATCGGATCCTAGAGTTCATTGCCTGCGTCTTAATAACATCGCTCGCCATAGATCACAGGCCCTGCTTCCTTGCGCCGGAGGGGCTGTTGCTGCTCACTCCTAAAGCAGGTCTTCCAGCCTCCTCGCTCTTGGCGTCTTGGGCCCCGTGATCTTTGTGAGGGGTTGTCTGTAGCCCAACCCTATAATAAAGAGCCAGAATTCCCACCTTACCCGAGTCTGTGGGGGCAAAGCCTGTATTCTGTTTGTTTTTGTTTTTGTTTTTGTTACTACTTCTTTTGAGCTGTAGTTTTCACGTGCTAGCAATTTTGCCCTCCAGTGGGATTTGGTAATGTCTGGAGAACTTTCTGCCACCCGTTCGGTGGGTGCGGATGTTCCGTTGGTGCATCTAGCAGGTAAAGGCAAAGGAGATGGGCCGTCTTACAGCGCCCAGGACAGCGCTCTTGCAGCAAAGACTTTTTTGGCCCCAACTATCTTTAGATTGAGAAACTGCGTTAGAAGAAAGAACACAGTTCATCCCGTCCTTGTTCCTGCCCACACAACTAGTTAATAGTGGCTGTAACTAGGACCTTAGCTCTCAGCTCGCAGCGTGCCAGGTCCTGGGACAGTCACGGTAGCAAGTGGTCTTCTGATGCATTTGAGGTGAAGTCTGCAGACCACGGCAGTCAGCAGTTGTCTCTGCCCCCTGGCTGAAGGGGGAGGGTACCCAGGTTCCTTTTTTCTGTCTTCAGTCAGCATGGCAGGCAGTGAGTGGGAGAGAAGTCAGCTCAGCGACCCCCAGGAGAATCTTCCCCTGCTTGTTGCTGGGATTTCCATGGAGGCCAGGCCTCCGTCAGACTTCCGAACAAAGCAGGCAGGGTAGCCAGCAGAACGGAAGTCCAGGAGCTACTGTGGCTGGGGTCAGGGGAGAGGGGCCAGTGATCCCCAATGAGAGCCGGTCTGACAGTCACATTGGGAGAGGCTGTAAGGGGGAGTGTTAGAGCCAGTCTCCCTGGGTTGAATCTTGGCTTATGTAACCAGCTTTGTGAACTTGGGTCAGTTAATTTAACCTTTCTAGGCCTTGGAGAGTTTTTGGATAACACCTTAATAGGGTTACTGTAGGGATTAAAGAGTAAATATATGTGAAGCTCTTAGAGCTGTGCCTGACACATAGTGAACTCATTACGTATTAAATATTAGTACATAGAGAACTACATCTGTATGATAAATACCCTCTTAGATACCTTACTGTGCTATCCATCTGGGCAGGGGCAAAAGGGGCCCTGCTTCTTTGTTCCCCAAGGGCTTGTAGGACATAATGGGTTCTGGAACATTGTTGCTATCTGTCTGGTGTCGGATTAGAGAAGAAAGGGAGGGAAGAAGGATGGAAAGTTCCTGAAGCTGAGGGGTAAGGAAGCATCCTCACCGCCCTCTGCCTTCTGATACTGTCTCTTTCCTAGGTGTAGGAAGGCCATCCTTGAGTTCTTTCTCTAACTTGCTTTCCTTTGGGTTCCCTGAGAAGTAGCCTCCCCCCTGGGGGTGCGAGGGGTGGGTGTCTCTGGGATGCCACGATCATTGTCCAACAGGCCGAAGCCTCCTCAGTGGAAGGCATGACTGATCACAGCATCAGTTCCACCCTTTTCACTGTAGAAACCTAGTCCCCCCTCTAGGTTCTTCAGTCCCTCTCCCAAGGGGCAGAGGCTCCCAGACACTTGCTGAGGCCACTTACGCTGCAGTTAGCCAGTGAGGTGCCTGCTTAGCCTTCCTCACATCTGCCCCAGATTCTGGCTTTCCACTGGGGAAACTCCTGGGGGGGGGGCGCCCTGGGCTGTTGAGTCATAGACCAAGTCATGGTAGGTTTTGGTCCCACTGACCCCTGGAGTTGGACCCAAGGGAACCATAATTCCCAGTCTTTTGACAGATCAGGAGTGTCCCTGGCTGTCCTCTCTGTCAGCAGAGAGCACTTTGCCCCTGATACAGACTCTGGGCTGCCCAGTGTGGCCCCTCCTGACACTTGGGTGTCCAGGGCTCTTGACAAAGCCCAAGGCAACCCTCTGTCTGGAACCCACATTCTCCTCTCCCTGTCCCTGTACAGGCTTTGCCTTGTCCAAACCCAGCTGGGAGGCCTTGTTTCCCTGAGATGCTGCCCTCTTAGGGGTGGCCGTGGCTTTTGCACTTTTGTCTGCGGGTCTCTAAGCATTTCCCTGATATTCCTTACTTGGAGGGACCTTGGTCAAAACTTATCTCGGAGTTAACAAGAGTGAGTCAGGGCCGAGAACCTGGCCCTTAGTGACCCCCTTCAGCCAGCCTTCCTGACTCTCCTCACCCTTAGCTCAGTGGTTCTGCCCTGGAGGTGTGGCCCTTGTTCTTGAAAGGCCTTACCCCTAGACTCTTATCACCCATGCTGTCTGATAAAGGAATGGAGCCAGATAAGCCATCGGAGTTGGAGTTAAATGAGGGCACGCAAAGCTGCCTCTTTTCCTTTTTCCCATTTGAGAGACTTCCTTCTCCTGCTTCCTGCTTCCTTCCACATTTTTCTGTCTCAACCCCATGCCTTCTAGCCATGTCCCATCAGTTCCATCCCCTGCCCCCCAATTTCTCAAGCTCTTAAAATAATCGGCCCTACTAAGTGCTGGGCTCTGTGTACGCGCTCTAACTCGGGCCGTCCTTCAGCAGTCCTCCCCGGTACACACTGTGAGTAGTTATTATTCAGAAGAAGACACCAAGGCACAGAGAGGGACAGTACCTTGCTCAAGGGCAAGCCCAAGTCCAGTCTGGCCCCAGAACCCAGGCCCTTAACCCCAACATGCGGCTGCCTGGGACAACTGGAGCCAGGCCACTTGTGTTTCATTTTCATGGGACTGTGAGTCAGGTGTCAGTTGGAAAGGGATCTTTGGATCATCTAGTTCCAGTCCTTCGTGTTATAGGTGAGGAAACCAGGTCCAGGTCCACACTAAGTGACTAGCCCGGGTTTATATAGGACAGGCCCCAGAGCTGGAACCCAATTTCTTGGTCCCTAGTTCCCTTCTGGCACCAATTGTGTGGCGTGAGCTCTTCTCATCAGTCAGGTGTGGGCTCCCCAAGAACAAAGGCAGGATTTGCTTTGTGGCCTTGACCTAGAGTAACCCTATAATTTGTCCAAACTGGGCCACTTTTGAGACCAAAAGGTATACTGTTAATACTTCGGCTGCTACCTCAGCATTAACTGAGATTGTCCCGGGCAAACTGGGATGTGTGGGCCGCCCTGCCTCTGGTGGGGATGGTGGTGGGGTGGGCGGGGGTGACTGGGAAGATCTGGGGCTGATGTGGGGCAGGGGACCAGATCCGCGGGGGTTTGGTGCTGTGGGTGGACGCTTGGCAGCAGGCGGGAGCGGGGGGTTCAGCTGTCCCTGGTGGGGGGAGGCCCAGGGTGGCTTCCAGTTTTCTGGCATGGCGCTGTCGAGGAGGCAGAGTAGGACCCTTAGGGGACCTGGGCGACCGACCAGGGCAGAAAAGAGAGAAAACCCTGCTGCCGCTAGGGTCACCTGCGGTGAGGGCTCAGGCCTGAGGAACGGGGTCAGGCTCTGAGCTCCGGGCACTCTGGAATGGCCAGTTCTCCCCTTCACCCAGATGACTCTCCCACCCCCTCGGCACACCCATAGCTCCTTGTACGTGACCGTGACCTATGCCTTGAGCACCTCCTCCCAGTCCTGAGATAGTTGCTGACACCACAGACGTGAATTTGGGAGCACGAGGTTGGTGCCTTAAGGCCTCTGGGACCAGAGAGGGCAGGAGACACAAGGTGTCAAAAGTGTGTTGGCAGCTGGGAATTTGGGGAGGGGCCATTTGTGCTGGGCCCTGAAGGGCAAAATGGGAGTGTGTTAGGCCAGAGGACATTCCAGGTGTGGGGTCAACATACACAATACGTAACCTTTCTGAGACACTCCTTAGAATTGTTTGATTCATGCATGATTTCAGTGATTATAAATCTGTATTTTATTACAGTGAAAGAAACTGCCTACTCTCTGCTTCTCCCCTCAGTTTGTAATTACTTGTTGACATTATTTGCCTCCCACCAATAGACTGGGCTCTCCTTTCCCCTGGTGCCCTCAGCCCCTGGCCCAGGCCCACTCCATTTAGCACGCAGTCCTTTTTGGGTCAGTGAACTGTGCCGGGGTCATGTGCGTCTGGGACATATGATGGCACAGCTGCCCCCCTGCTGGCCCAGAACCTCTGAGGATAAGAGGCTCCCAAGGCCCGTGTCCCCGATGTCCATCTCCTGGACCCCTGGCGGGTGCTGCTGCCTGAGGTCGTCCGGCTGTAACTCCAGGCCGCTGATTCAAGAACTGGAAGAACTGGAAAGCCCTGTGACTCACCAAGACGCAACAGGATCCTGGGGGAGTGGCCTGTCGGCCTCACAGGTCAGCTCCACACTTCGCCCGGCGCCCCAGGCTGGTGAGCGCATGGTGCGTCAGCTGGAATCTCCCTGAGGAAGCCTGGTGGCCCGGCGAGCTTCTGCCTGGTCCCATCTGAGGAAAGTGTCGTGGCAGATCTGTTACTTTTGGGTAGCCGCCTTTCAGAGGAAGGAGCCTTACAGAATCGAGGATCTGCTGTGTCTTGCCCTCCTCGGTTTATCTTTTTCTTTTTCCTTTTCTTTTTCTTTCTTTTCCTATTTTTTTTTTTTTTATCAGAAACATCTGGCCTTGGCTTGGCACCATTACAGGGAAAACTTGCTGCTGCTCTTTGCACAGCCTTGGTCCTCCCAGAAGTCTGTGAAGGTGTTATTATTAATGAGGTCACCGACGGTAGTTACCTGGCTTTCCCAGGACGGGCACACCTGTGCCCCAGGTTCGGCCACTCAGCTGACCCCCGGATGTAGGGGGTCGTGCCAGGGACTCGGCCTGTGGTTTGGGGAAGCGTCTCCAAGGCTTGGTGTCCTCAAAGATTTGAGGTGACGCTGGCAGAGGAATGATGCAAAAATAAGAAGTTCTTTTGAAAACCAAGTTGTAAGCCTGTGTCAGCAGGTAGAGTCACTGGAAGGCTGTGTGTGGCTGCATTTAGATTATGGCTTTTCCCTCTCGTATGACTTCTTACACACTTATTTGAGTTTCTTGGCCCCTCTGACCACATGGAGTGGGTAGACGAGGGCCTCGTTAGGGCCTTGCCCTTCTTCCTTCTTATGTTTTAAAATGGAAGTATAATCTACATAGGAAACTGAAAACCAACACCCAGAGTCCATAACAGAACATTACAGCACAAAGTGTAATCACTATCCCACCTTCTGTCAGCAGAGATCTGTTTTTGCGTTTCAAATGAATGGGAAGGTATGTCCTTTCTTGTGTCTGGCTTCTTTTGCCCAACTTTATATTGTGAGATTCCTCTGTTGTATGTGGCTGTATGTGGTGGTACGTGGTACCCCCCCCCTTTTGTTGATTTTATTTATTTGAGAGAATAAGCAAGGGGGAGCAGCAGCGGGAGAGGGAGAAGCAGGCTCCCGTGAAGCAAGGAGCCTGATGCGGGACTCGATCCCAGGACCCTGGGCTCATGACCTGAGCTGAAGGCAGACACTCAACTGAGTCACTCAGTTACCCCTAGGTGGTGTCTTCTTAATTGCTGTGGTAGAGTACCCTCCCTACCTTTTTTTTCCCCCCTCCCTACCTTTTTGACTGGTCGGAGTAAAGCATACAAAGACCAGTGAAAGCCCTTCAAGAGGGTGTGGTCTTTCCTAAAAGATTTTTTGAGGAAGTTAGGTTGGAGCCCTGGAGCCTTTGCCTCCTGTCTGTATACATGACCTGATTATATCTTTGGGACAGGACCTGAGTGCTAGGGAAGCTGAAATTCAGTCAGTTGGTCTGCGTGGGGTCAGGAAGAAGCTAAAAGGTAGGAATTAGCTACTGTGCATCCAGCACCTTCTGGAGAGAAGGTTCTAGGTCTTCAGGGAGAAATACACAAAGTCTGGGGAGAGAGTCCAGCAGCGCTTCAGGGTGTCCCTGTGACCTTGGCCCTGATGTTTACGTGCTTGTGGAGTTGCTTTCTTACCCCATTTGTTCACTTGAATTCCATCTTCTGTTCAGGAGGATGTGTCCTGCAGGGGATGACTGATGAGCAATTGCTTGGTCCTGTATATTCATTCTTTTGTCACCTTTCTGAAAGGATTAGGTGATGGAGCTTAGCTTTCAGTAAAAAGGACAGGCAGGGGTGACAACCAGCGCATTTAGACTAGGGATAGTTCACTGGGGCTGAGAGCTGAGCTCTGAGCTCCCTGACAGTTCAGGCAAAAAGGACAGCTGTCCTAGAGTCAGGGGTTTGAATTTTGTTGGCCCGAAGCAGGAAGCAGTGACTCCACGCTGTCAGATTCTCTCCTGGTGCCAAACCCTACAGGGAATTAACCGGTCGGTAAACAGCACAGCGACTTTACATAGTGAGGTGATCTTGGTGCTCCTTCCTTCCCATGATCCCGTGATGAAAAATGGTTGGTTGAAATCGGACTCATCCAAGGACATTGCAGTCTTCTGAATTCTGGTCCTGGAATTCATAATATCCTTCTAAGATCTGGGCCCCTGTCTTCTGAGCCCTTTCACACGACACCCCTACTCTCTAGCTGTCATGTACATTGGATATATATGTTCTTAGTCCAGAACACAGTCTCTCCTGCCTGCTGGTCTCATGGGCATGTACACCTGTGACACTTCCATGGGCCCCCTCGCAGTGTGTTTGCCTTTGTTATCTACTGAGATCCATTCCTCCATTCAATTCAGAGACATTCACTGGGTCTGTAATATGAGTTGAGTTCTGTGCTGCCTTGTAAAGGCCTAGAGAACAGGAATCTCAAGTTCTTAAAAAAATTATTTCTGTGTGTGTGTGTGTGTGTGTGTGTGTGTGTGTGTGTACAATTCAATGGCATTAAGTACATTTACACTGTCGGACAACCATTATTACTATCCATCCATTTCTAGAAGTGATTATTTATTTGAGAGCAAGAGCAAATGCAAAGCACAAACTGGGAGGGGGAGGGGGGCAGAGGGAGAGAGGGAGAGAGAGATTCTTAAGCAGGTTTCATGCTCAGCGTGGAGCCTGATGAGGGGCTCAATCTCACGACCCTGAGATCATGACCTGAGCCAAAGTCAGGAGTCAGGTGCTTAACTGACTGAGCCACCCAGGAGCCCCCAGAATTGATTTCTTTTAAAATCCTGTTCCTGTATACTGTAGTGCTTTGCATGTAATTGGTTTTCAATGAAGGCTCTACAATGGGAGAAGCTGGGGTTGCCAATGGCCAGAGATTCTGGGGTTGAATGCTACAGAGCTTACAGGTGTTGAAATTTGAAGTTTCTTCTACCCTTTCCTTTGAAACCTCTTAAGGTATTCAAGGTGGGGTTTGTAGTACTTTATATAACCAACTGTCAAAATTGGAATATTGTTCTCTTCTGGATCAGAACAGCTCGATCGGGACCATTTTCCCTCTGGGACCGGACAGGGTGGCCTTAGGATCTCAGTGGTGGCCACAGGCATTCATTTGGGATTGGCCTATAAGATGACATGGGTCCTTGTGGACCAGCAGGAGGACTGTCTGTCCTTTCTTGTTTTTGACAATACGGGAGGTGTCTGGGGGATCCAGAGTGTAGCCTCAACTGTGTGACCTTGGTTTAGGCTGCCCCCGACCTCTGTTTTTCCGAGGTCCCTTTCCGGTTACCTTTAGACTTTTCTTTTCGGGTCTTCCCCATCCATACGTGGCCGGGCTGTGTCTTCCCCACCCAAGCCACCGCACACTTTGAAGTGGATCCTGTGTGAGGATGAGCTGCTCTCTCCATTCTTTGCATACTTTGCATAATTCCTCCTCCTCCTAGTGCTAGTCTGGGGGAAAATGTGGGCACTTCAGTGTGGAAACGGACTTCTCATTTCAGGTGCTATTTTATTTCATAAAGAGGATGGGGTTAATTTCCCTTTCAAACTTCTCCCACCTCTACTCACAGTTGTCTAGAGGAAACAGACGTGTTGGGCTGGTGTATGATGGGAAGAAAGAAACTGACCAAAATTGCCTAACCAGGAAGTTCTAATCTCAAGATTGCTAAAGAGCTGTCATTTAAAACTGCTATCTCTTTCTCTTTCAGACACACGCGTGCCTCCAGGCAGGCACGTGGCCTTCAAATAGCTCAGCCGGGCCTTCCTTCCAGCCTGCCTCTGTTTCCCCAGCTTGGAAAGCCCCTCCTATTCCCTCCTTCTCCCCGATAGGGTTTTAAAGAGAAACAGCCCAGTGTGGTAGGCTGCACACCCACCACAGAAAGAGAAGGAACGTTTGGGGGAAACAGGGGTTTTGTTGGCCCTGGATGTAACTAGAATAGGTTAAGAAATGTTGTTGACCCTTTGAGGGTGCTACTGGCCAGTGGGGAGTCTAGGAGAAAAAGAGAAGGGGTAGATAGAGCTTTATGCTCCCCATTTATATCAGTGACAGCTGTGTGGGGCCATTCCTCCCATTTTACAGGGAGGAGACTGGATTTCAGTCGGAGTGACTCCTACAGTTTTACACACCTGTCCAGATGCCACAGCCGGGACTCAGACACTGGTTTTCCTGATGCCCCAGCCTGCACTTGACAGTCGCTAGCTGTGTAAGGAGGCCTGGCCTGACTGATTCTGCTTTGATAGTTTCCAATAACCTAAGTGTTTCCAACAAGGACAGGGTTTACTCTTTCCAATTCCCAGCCCCCAGGATCAACACAGGATTTCACATTTAGCCTAATGTCTTCACTGGTACTTTCGAAGATTCCGGGTAGAAAAGTGGTAAAAATGACGTTAGGCCATGTTGGCCAGAGCCTGGCCCACCATTATCATGTGACTGGCCTGGGGGATCCCCGCTCCAGGAGAGGGAAAGACTGAGCACCCAGGGCTAAAGGTTGGTCAGTTGGTCAGTCTGGAATGGATCTCTGGGATTCTTCATGTTTCTACATGTCAGTCACGCTGATGTGCAGCCAAGTTTGGGAACTCTTACCCAAATGGCAGAATGGAGACTAGACAGAAGTTACCAGAAAGCAGACTTATCTTAAATAGAGGACAAATTTTCTAACAACTAGAGCTGACCAATAGCAGTAGCTAACCACCAACTTACGAGTACTGAGCGTGTCATGCTTAGAAGCGTTCAGACCACAGCTGACGGACTGTAGGGGTGCAGGAGGCAAACTAGACCTACTCGAATGCTCTCTGCAGTGGGACTTTGAACGTGATGCTCCGAGGACATTTTTAAGGCTGAGTATTTACTAGTTGTGGTCGTACTACCCTTGCCTACCTTTGCTATCTCTTGAATGACTTTGTCCCATGACTTTGGGCCTGGTGCTCCCTCCCTCTGGCTACACCATGGGTGAAAGTTGGCAGGGTTCTGCAAAGTACATTTACTTCCTTCCCAGTCTAGGAAAGTTGTCTTTGTACGGAGGCTGCTTCTTGTTTCTGGCTTCTGCTTCCTTTGGCCTCCCTTCACCCAACGCAGCAGTGCCGGCCAAGGCTGGGTGGACCCTACGGTGTGTTTAAGGAAGCTGTGACATTTGGCAATTAAGCAGTCCTTCCCTAATAAACTCAGGGTGGCCATATCATGCTGTGAAAGAAGGGAAGATTGGGCCAAGGTGCTCTAGTTGTATTTTTCAAAGCTGTCCCATAGCCTTTCTCTTAGTCTCATGTGTTAGAGAGGAAATCAAGGCTCTGGAGTCACCCAAGAAACCGTAGGGCAGAGAGTGCCCCCCCCACACCAGGAGGGCCCATGGAACAGGTGAAGGGAAGGTGATGGTCCCAAGCACCCAGTCTGAGTCTTAGCTCTGCCTCTCCCCAGCGAGTGACTTGTAAAGCAGCGATATAGAAGTTTGACAAAAGGACAATGGAGGTGAAGTCAGTAAAGTTATAGGATGGTGTCTGGCAGGTAAGAAATATTCGGTACGTGTTTAGCTACTGTAACAATCATCATCATTGTTTTCATCTGTCACTCAACACTGAACGATGATTGTACTTTATTGGGTAAAAGGCAACATGACTTGAATTAAGGCTGTTGACTTGTTAGAGTCTTTGTGGGTTAAGGATGAGAAGTATCAACTGGAATTCTACCCAGCCTGCTGGAGCTTAAGCATCATCGTTAAAGTAGGAGCTGCTGCCGTAGAATTATGGCCAGTCCACTTTTGCTCCTTGGTGTACATGACCTCAGAGTCCAAGAAGTGGCCAGACATCCTCTTACTAAAGCCGGACAGGCGCTGTTCCCCCGGTTTCTTTGTAACACGCTGAGCCATCCTTGGCGGCGGGGAGTGGTGGCCGTCCGTGAGCCTTCCGGCACTCGACTTCTCTCTTTGGGACAGTAGTGCTATGGGAGCTCCAACCTGATCACGTGTCAAACTCATGACCGAGTTCAGAGACGCGCCTGCTGCTCCTGCAGCCCTCTGATCTGCCAGACAAGCCCCAGGGGCCATGCCTTCTTTTGTCGCTCTTGTGTCGACCCTGGGGGATGACTGGAATAGAATCTGGCTTTTCCATGGCTGGAATGCACCGCGCTGCCCTTTGGCCTGTGGAGACCCTGCTCTTGGCTAGCAGAAGGGGGCGTTCATCTAGCAGAGTGGACAAGCCCGGCTGCCCAGTCCAGTGCCAGCTTGGCCCTTGGCATCTCTGACTGGGCGTGTTGCCTTCCCCTCTCAGCAGAATGCAGATAACACTGGGTTGTTGTGAGGAAGCAATGAATTAATGAATTAATGGATGTAAGACCCTGAGAACAGTGTCTGTGCTGCATAAGGGGGTTTTTACTATGACTACTGTTGCCCACCAGGGCTAGTGTCAGCATAGCCCAGAGAGGCCGAGGCAGACAGCGTGCTCAAGGCAAATGAGTTGCTGGGGCCCGAGGGCAGGAAACAGAAAGGACGACTGGGTTCTTGATGATTTAGACTGATGGACTTGGGTAGTCTGGTTTTCAGTAACTGCTCGCAACGGATGAGTTCTGGGAAATCGTCACTTCTGCAAATTTGAAACCCCGCATGACAAACCTGGTCCCGCTGTTGGCTGGGGAAGGACAGGAGAAGTGGTGGAAGGCATTTACCGTTCCCCATGCCTGCCCTCTTCTTTCCCACCATGTGTGTTTGAGAATCGCGTCTCAGTGTGGTTTTTTAACCACATGGCAGTGGTAGAGTGGGCTGGGCTGACTCACCAGGGACTCGCCTTCACCTCGCTTGCGGCTCTTTTCAGCATTTTACTCCAGACTCTGATCCTTGAGCTTTTGGGATTTTAGAAGAATGAGCAAAGAGGAGTCCTGAGCGGGATATTTGAAATGACCCAAGGAGGGCCGATCTCCTTATTCCACAGGGGGCAGAAAATCTTAGGCTGCAAGTTTGGTTTAAAAAAAAAATTACAAGAAGGCCTGACCAAAAAGGCTGGAAAATACAACAGGCACTAATGAGCACATTTGTTTGGGAACCCTAATTATAAAAAACGTGTGCTTCTTTGTCAAAGTTGAGCAAGGGCAGGGGGCAGGCGGGAACCTCCTTGTTTCCCACAGGAATAACGGGCAGCGGTCCTCAGCCAGCTTGGCCCCTGGGAACCCCAGTTTCAGAGCTGGGAAGAGCAGGGTTGCTTGAAGTCACACAAGCTTGCTGATGAAGCTGGGAAGATGGTGACCCTCACCCTTGAGGGGATAGCTGGGGCCTGGCCCGAGGTCCCTGATTCTGTCTACCCTGCTGTGGCTGGCAGCGTCACCTGTCCCGGGCCACTGCCGAGAACGGGTGTTGGGGAAACTTGTGTGCCTCCTGGGAGGGATTTCTGTCGGACCTTCCTGATAGAAAAC
Source organism: Procyon lotor (assembly GCA_028646535.1). NCBI lineage: Eukaryota > Metazoa > Chordata > Mammalia > Carnivora > Procyonidae > Procyon > Procyon lotor. The sequence goes on along the minus strand of CM053610.1, from coordinate 76,327,933 downwards.
TGGGCATATCCCCGGCCAAGGCAGATGGGAACTTCCAAGAAGGAAACTATGTGAGAGGGACCCCTGATGCTTCTTTGATTGGTGGTAAATCTGGGGAAAGTTCGTGTAAATTTATGTTGGAAAGAAGATCAGTGAACTAAGTAGGAGGAGCTGGTTCTGCCTCCAAGGAGAGGAGAGCTTGAATTGCCATTTATGTAGAAGCTCTAGTCTGTGTCCTCACGTGCCGGGGATGCCGGGCTGGAACAGATAGATACACATGGTTCTTCTTGTTCTCTGTGCTTATGATTTAGACACTAAGAAATACGTATGTGAGACTAGGAGGTATGGGGGGGAGGGCAGATCCTGTGGGGCCTTGGAAGGATTTCAGGTTTGGGAAGCCACTGAAAGGTTTTTTTCCCCATTGGGTTCTTCTAATGGGAAGCCACGGAAAGGTTTTTTTAAGCAGAGGAATGGTTAGAGTCTGGCTGGGGGTGGAAAATGGATGGAAGAGGTGAAGGCAGAATTGGGGATTGTGTGAGGCAAGGGGGAGGAGCTGTCTATTTGGCCCAGGGTTGGGGGTAATGGGATTGCCATGACTGGCCTCGAGGTGTGTGCGGAACAAGGAGGGTCAAATGAACCCCAGTTCCCAGAATGTTGTTGGAGACCCTTAAACTCAACCTTTCTGGAAAGAACTCTTCCTCTTCCCTAATGTGCCTTTCCCCTCTCCAGAAGTAAAGTTAAACCTATTTTCCTCATTTTATCTTGCAGTTTAGTTCTTCTTTCTTATTTTTAAAGCTCTCTTGTCCAAATAGATTCTAATTAAGTGGTCTTGGAGAATAACCTTCTGTGCACAATAGGTTTTATTCGTTGGAAGGGTTGAGTGACGTTTCATGACAGAGATGGGTACCACACTGATGGAACCTTCCAGTCTCTAACTCTTGTTTCCCCCTTGCTCTTTGCAGGTTGACCAGTATCTCTACCACATGCGTCTTTCTGACGAGAACCTTCTGGAGATCTCTAAGCGGTTCCGCAAGGAGATGGAGAAAGGGCTTGGAGCCACCACCCACCCCACTGCTTCAGTGAAAATGCTGCCCACCTTTGTGAGGTCTACTCCAGATGGGACAGGTGCTGCCCTGGGCGGGGGTGGGGGGGAAGGATTTGGGTGGTTTTTCTTTAGGGACTGAAAGAACAATGTATCAAAGAAGCTTCTTTGGTTTCATGCCTGGGAAACCAGCCCTGGCTAGTTGAAGCATACAGGAAATTTAATGAAGTCGGCGGGGAGGGGTAATCGGGAAAACTGGAAAGTAGGCAGCTGCCCAATCAAGGTAGAAGTAAGTTTTTGTCAGCCCTGCCAAGGTGTTGCTGCCACCCATTTGTTTCCTATCCCTGTGCTGAGACAGGCTGATGGGCTCAGTTCGGGAGCTCGAAGTCCCACTGAGATTGCACACAGTCATGGTGAGGAAGATCGATGTGTCAGATGGTCACAGCCAGAGGCTGGGGCAGTCACTCTACGTGGCACATTCCACAGCCTTGCTGGAGAAACAGCATGATACAGATTGTCCTCATGTGTTTCTGGAACTCTGTGGGAAAAAAGAGTACTCGAAGTCCACATAGGCTTGGGAGAACGTGAAGAGCCACAGCACCTATCTAGGTATTAAAGGCTCTGAGGGTATGCACAAGAACCTGTCAGGCTTGGTTTCATCCCCTTCTCTGGATACAGACCCTGTATTTCACCAGTTGGCACCCAGCAGGTGGTTTAATCAGACCAGAGTAAAGGCTGGTGGTGGAGATGGAAGTGGGAAGGTAGGTTGGGCTAGTGAGCCTTGCACGCACACCTAGAACAGTGGGTCTTTCTTCAGCAAGCACAGGGAAGTAACAAAGTGTTCAAGGGGTGTGGGCGGAACTGACTGGGTAACGCACACGAGCGGCAGCATCTGCCGTGTGCAATGGACAGACGGGGAGGCTGGTAGGGACGGCGAGGCCCGAGGGATGTGCGGGAAGAGACAGGAGGCAGAGTCGATGCTAGGATGCTCGCCGTCCGTCGAGGGGCAGCAGCGTCCTTTGACAAGGGATGGAATGTGGTCGTGTCAGTGCCCGTTCACTGGTGGATGTGAGGTACCTGAGGGGGCCACGAGTGGGGAGCAGTGTGGGTACAGTCACCCACAAGGGGATCACGGGAAGAGAGCTGGAGGGGAGGAGCCAGCAAGCACAGGCTCCTTGAGGCTAACTCGCCTGAGAGCCTCGGGGGACCTGGTTTGTCTAACGAGACTGGACCTTCCTACGATTTGGAAAATAAGTACGTTTGCCTTGGGCCTCTGCCTGGACCTGACGCTGCAGGGGTGGCCTGCTTCAGGATTGCTCCGCTCGTGTGTGTCTTCGCCCTACAGTGAGTCCCCAGAGGTGAGCGGCCGCCTCTGGTGCCCGGGGTATCCCTCATAGGTCCTCCTGATTGGCCTGTTTGCTGAACCTGCCGCTTGTTCGGACTGGTGGCCACACCCGCTTCTACTGTTTTTATATTTGACAATCTGATAAATTTGCTGGCTCCTTAGGGCCAGGGACATTGTTTTAGTTCAGGCACCACCACTAGGCAAGTATCCCAAGTGTCTACTACATTTTGATGGTCTAAGTGCTTTTCTGAGCACTTACGTGCCGTAACTCATTTCCTTTTCATAAAACCCTGTAGGAAGGGACACATTTTTATCTCTTTTTTTAAGAGGAGGAATTTGAAGCTGAGATGGTCAGATACTTGCCTAAGGTCACACAGCTAATGAAAGGCTGAGTCAGGATTCAAACATACACGCCCATGGTCAGGCATCAAGACTGCACCCAGTCCATTGTGTGTGTGCGTGCACGCGTGAGCCCGCGTGCACTCAGCCTCAGACACACGGCCGGAGCGCAGTTGAATGTTTGAAATGTGGGGCCCCATGTCTGGCTTCAGTAGGCAAATATGTTGGTTGAGGAGAGCTGGGTATGGCTTTGAACTACATATGGTGGCTTTGAACCTTCTCCCTGCTTTCCTGAGATTGGCGACCTGGACACTTAACTTGGCTGTGCGTCTTAAGAGTTTGCACTGATTATTACTGTGCTGCGTGGTCATGAGTCTCCTTCCGTGACCTCAGGCTGGAGTCTGGGATCCTGTCTGCGTCCCAGGGTAGAGCCGCAAGTGGCATTTTAGCCTCTGTGTCCTCGAGCCGCCGGGACTGCGGTGGGAGCCAGAGGCCCGACCCCTGCAGCCTTCTGGGGCAGAAGGGCCCGGGACAAGACTTTCTGCTTCACCTCCTTTGCACACAGACACAGGGAGATTTTACCTGACATTGGTGATGCACGAGTACCTCTTTCTAATGTCAAATTCAACAGAGTAAATGGGGATGGTGTGTCAAAGGAATCATGTGTACTGGAATACTTTATTCCCTTAAGCAGAGTAAGAGCTCCAAGTATAGGAACCCCAGCCCGGAGCCCCGTCATTTCTCCCCTGCTGGGGCCCTCGGGCCAGCTCCTCACCCTGGCTCTCCGGGACTCCGCGTTGTCTCCTTTGTACAAGGAAGAGGTAGGTCTGGCAGTCCCCATCTGCGTTACGTGGGTACTGGAACCAGCGTGCTGTTCATTTATGCACCAAAAAAACTTTGAAATACTATGATGGGAGCAAAACCCTTGATGTCCATCGGCTCGGCACCGGTCAATTCATGCAGAAAATGGTCCTCTGCGACCCATTATAAAGCATGAGATCGATTTGCCCATATTCATACTCTATGAACTCATGTGTTTATTATGTGTGAGTACAGGAATAGAAAGTCTCAAAGACACACACTGAACTATGAGTTGTAGTTTTCCTGGTCCGCGAGGTTGGCAATAACTAGTAGAGCGGAAGGTATAGGTATAAGGCACTCCAGCTGTATTGTAACTTGAACAGATTCCCTTATGAACGGACTAGGCATGTATAAGAATGTTCATAACATTGTTGCTTATAATGACAGCATGTCGGAAACAGTTTCCGGACTGTCCCTGTGGAGGGATACTATGCAGCAGTACTACATAAATGTGTGTATATTAATACAGATACATCTGAAACACAATGGTGAAACATTGAAGAAGGACAGGTAAAGTGCGGAGAAGAGAGCCCGTGGATCAGTCGTGTATAGGGATCTCTGCCTCTGCGCCAGAAGGCCCGTGGTGCATCACCGGCTTCCCCGCCCAGGCCACAGCCTGGGCTCTGTGGCTGCTACTGGTGGCTCTGTGTCTGTCTCTCCCATGGTGGGCTGGGGGGGGCTTCGCTCAAGTGATGCCTTTCCACGACGGCCTTCCTTGGTACCTTCTTCAGCCTGTTCCTTTCCAGCGTTCCCTTTTTGAATCTGGGAAATTAAAATTCCATTCTAAATCTCTAATCTAGAGGGACCTGATCTTTAAATCAGTGGCTTTCTAGCTTTTCTGGACTGCATGCTTACACTAAGCAGCACCCGTGTGTAAATGTTTATGTACAGCTGAAACAAGTTGCAGGGGCCAATGTCTACTGTTACATGTGGTGCAGTCAGATGCTGCTCTCTGTTCATTTGAAAAAGCTGCTGGTCAGGAGCCCCTGAGGTGTTTTCCCAGTGTGCAGTGTGAACGCTGCTACCTTAAAGCTCCTCCCCCACTTTTGTCCTGGGTGGACATTTGTAAAACCGACTTCTTCTGGGGGGGTAGGGGGGAGTGGAAGGTGGTTCCAGGGCAGTGTCGGGAGGGGTGAGGGTCGGAATTCTAGGTTAAATGGAGTTGAAGTCAAGCTGTGGGCCTTTGAGCAGCTCGTGTATGCCCTGATCCTCAGGTTCCTCATTTGTAAAAAAGAGGAACCATTAGGAGGCTGGAGGCCCAAGAATTAAGGGAAAAGCAAGCATGTGACCTTCCCACATGTTCTGTAAACGCAGTCCTGCGCTGCCGTCACTCACCTCAGCAAGAGCCTTGGCCAGCACCAAGTTCACTGGGACAGGGCGGGTAAGCCTTCCAGGTCCTTCCTTTTGGAGGGCGTGGTTGTGAGGGTTCATCCCCATTGCCAGAGCCCCTGCATTTGGGCACGAGGACCAGGTTCCAACTCTTGTTTCTATGGGTCCCAGCCGTCTAATGGTAATGAAAATCCTGGTGGAAAATGTGGGAGGCTGGAAGCTTCAGGCTGTCCATTTATGATGGAGGCCTCCATTACACTGAAGGAAAATGAACCCCAGGTCATGGTTTGAGGTCTGTGGGAGAAGGAAGGGAACGTCGGTGGACACTGAGCCCATAGGGGCTGATTCTAAAATAATCAAACTTCATAGATTGTGTGGACCATCTTTGCACAGAAAAGTAGTTGGCACAGAGAAAAATGAAATAACATGTAGATGGGCCAAGAATATCTGATTCAGATGGCTGTCAGGGTTTATAAAAAAATCCTCCCCCTTCCTCTGCCTCCCCCACCTCCCAGTTTTAAGAAGTTGAAAGAATTGTATAACGGACGTCCATATGCAGACTATCTAGATTCTTTTATGTTGATATTTTACTAGATAGGCTTTACCATTCTCCTCCATCCTTCTGCCCATCCGCCCATTTTGTTGTATTTGATGCATTTGCTAAGTAAATTACAGAAATCAGTTTATTTCCACCCCGCAATTTCAGTGTGCACCTTACTAACTAGATTTCAATATTTGCTTTCTTTTTAATATAAAATTTACATACAGTGAGATGACAAATTGTAAGTATCTGATGAGTTGACAAACAGGTACAGTTTTAATACAGTGTATATATTTAATACAATCCCCCCCCCAAGAGAGAGGACATTACCACCAGCCTAGAAAGTTCCCTCATGCCCCTCCCCAGGCAATCCCTGACCCTGACTGCCAGAAGCGATCACTTTTAAATTTTCCATGTGTATGAGTTTTGCCTTTTGAACAACTTTACAGACATCTAGTCATATCGTATTTACCCTTTTTGCTCTTTTTGTATTTTTGCTCTATTTGTTATTTTTACTCTTTTTGTATTTAGTCTTCATCTATCCAATATACCGTGGGCTTTATCCGAGTTGTGTATATCAGTAGTTCATTCCCTTTGGTTGCTGATTTCATGGTATGTTTGGAAGCCTACATGAGGTGCATATTGATGGACACCTGGGCTATTTTCCAGTTTTCGCCCATTAGGACTAAAGTTGCCGGAGACATTTTTGCAGAAGCCTCTTTGAGGACTCATGCCTTCATTTTCTTGGGTAAACAACTAGGAGTGGAACTTCTGGGTCATAAAGTTTGGTGTGTATTTTATTATAAGGAACTGCCAGACTTTTTCCAAGGTGATTGAACCATTCCATTTTATATTTTACGCTCCCACCCATAGTGCGAGACTGTCACTTGCCCCTCATCCTCACCTGTATTTGTTGTCTCTACCCTTCCTCTACCTTTTTTTTTTTTTTGCAGCGCAGAGCTGAATAAAGAAAGCATGTGTTTGTATCTGCAGGAACCCGCCATCTCTGACCTCTCTGTAGGCAGTCCTGCCCTAAGCCATGGCTGGGTGTGTGATCGTGGTGCCATGGCTGGGTGTGTGATCCTGGTGCCAGCCCCGGCCTCAGTCCTGTCAGCAGGACTACCACATATGTCCCGGGGACCCATCGGCTTTCAGAGGACAGAAGCATTGTATCCGAAGCGTTGTATCCAAAGAGTAAACGTAGGAGTAATTGACACTGTTTAATGAGCACCCACGATGTCTGTGCTAGGCGATTTATATAATCTGTTGTATTCCCCATGCGAATTCTCCAAGAGGGACCTTCCAATTTAAAAATAAGGCAACTGAGGCCAAAGGAAATGGGTGATTGCCAAGGTCACACAGGGCCAGTAAATGGCAGGGGTGAAGAGTTTAATGATTTAAGCAGAGGGAGTCCTGACTCCATGGCCACAAGATTCACAATTTACATCCACTCAGTGTTGCTGAACGACAGTTTCTAGAGCAAATTGGATTGTCATCTTTTTAAATACATCACAGGTAGGAGTTGGCTCGGTACCATTAAAACAAGAAGCTCAAGCACAGCCTCGCTGAGAATCTACTAATATTCCAGATGCAAGTTCAGTTTAGAAATTATCTTTGTGCTCTTCTTGTTGGTCATCCTCTGGTCTCACCAAGATTGTTTAGATATAAAGATGCCTTGTAAGGCCCAGTGAGTTGAAGGCTTTGCTGTATCGGTCATTTGATACTTTCCCACTTCCTGGAATTGTGAATTATTTTCCCAGGTGAGTGTACCGTCCAGCCAGACTGAACTGCCGAGAGTGCGGGGCGTGACGACGATGCTGGTGAGGATGACAGACTGTAGGCTTACCAAATGGCCAACTGCCATGTTGAACACTGTCTTTGAGCAATCTCATTAGTTTGGATTATGACGCAGTGGTAGGCACTAGGAAATCCATTTTATAGAAAAGCTAGATTTGTTAGATTAGGCAGCTTGCCCAAAGTCACATGGAGAGCAAATGGAAGTGTTTGATTTGAAGCCCACCCACCATGTGTCAGTGCCCAGGGGCTTAGCCACACCACTAGCGGGGCGTTTTATTCTTCTCTACCCCCCCACCCTCCCTCCCCGCTAGCACAACGCGTGCATTCTGCAGTTGGTAATGCAGGCCTATCTCTTTCGGTTTGGTTCTGTAGAGTCCCCACCAAGGCTGGTCCTCTGTGGGGCAGCAGAATGCTAAAACAGTCTTTGTACCCCACCTTCGAAGAGTGGAAATTGTCCTTGGGGAGATAAGGCTTCCACAGATCCAATGATGACAGAATGGTACCCAGTCATATAATGTAAGCACACAATGTGATAGAGAGAGATGAGGCTGTTGGGAAGTTGCATGGAGGCGAGTAAAACCCGAAAGGAGCCCTTATCTTGGTTGCTCAGCATTATATCAAGAGGCGTGCAGTGGTGACCCATCAGTAACCAGCACACAATCAAGTTAGTGGATTTATACGGCGCCGACAGTATAAACCAAAGATTATATTGATAAGTGGCTCCCATAGAGTAGTAGCTGGAGCTTATTAAACATTTACATGTATCAGGCATTGTGCCAAGCACCTTACACATTCATTGCATTGACTCTTGGCCAAACCGTGTGTGTGTGGGTGTGTGCGTGTGTGCGTGCGCGCGCGCGCGCATACACACGCACATTTGCGTCCCCGTGCTGTGGGGAGAGGAGGGAGGAATGCTGGCTAGAGAGATCATTACTTACTGTCCCCTCTTAACAGATGATGAGGGGCGCCTGGGTGGCTCAGTTGTTAGGTATGTGCCTTCGGCTTGGGTCATGATCCCAGGATCCTGGGATTGAGCCCCACATCAGGCTCCCTGCTCACCAGGAAGCCTGCTTCTCCTTCTCCCATTCCCCTTGCTTGTGTTACCTCTCTCGCTGTGTCTGTCTGTCCAGGTGAATGACTAAAATCTTGGGGGGAAAATAAAAACAACAGATGATGAAACCCAACATTTCTAGTAATTTACCTGAAATTGTACGGCTAATACATACTGAAACAGGATTTGAACTCCTGATGGGCTTGCCCAAAAATCAGAACACACCCAATGGATTGAAACATGTTTTAATCCTTTGAAGAGTGCGTTCACATGTGTGCAGCGAATGTAACACTTCTGCCACTGGCTTAAACACTTCTTGAGTATCAAAACCCCAGGGTAGTGCTTTCCGATGGTGTGCTGGGAGCTTTAGGGGTACTTAATGTGTTAATTGTGCTCCAGCTCCCTTCTTTCAGTTGGAGCAGCTCTGTTTTTCTCTAGTTTTCCATTTTGGCATTTGGCATCCTATCGCTTAAGATGATTAGGAGACCAACGTCGTAGAAGATCTGATTACCCCGTTATTTGACTGTACCAGACACTCGCATCCACTGTGATTTGATACCTTTAATGACATGGAGTGATTTTATTTCTGAGCTACTGAATGGAGACCTGCTTTGTCTTCCAAGGGAGTAGCTGGGATCCTGGAGCTTAAAGAGAGGCCACCCGATATGGTAGTGACTGTGGTGGTTCCAGGTACACGGGAAATACGTGCCTCAAAACCTGGGTCTGCCAAAGGTAGTTTTGCTGGATCACCTATCCAGGACCTGGAGATTTCTCTTTTGAGTCCTCTCCGTTGGAGTCCATGCCATACAATCTTAGAGCAGTCTCTAGCTAGCAGGCACTTGAAAACCAAAGGATAAACAAGCTCTCCAACCCAGAGCTACTCTGGGGAGGAAGATTATTAGAATGTTCAGTGCAGTCATCTGGGGCCCCTGGAAATGTTCCTGCTGTGGCATGGCAGGCAGGAGCTAGTCCCTTTGGGGGCATTGGATTATTATTATTTTTTTTTTTTTTTAAGATTTTATTTATTTGACAGAGAGAGAGAGAGAGAGAAGCAGGCTCCCCGCTGAGCAGAGAGCCCAATGTGGGGCTCGATCCCAGGACCCTGAGATCATGACCTGAACCGAAGGCAGAGGCTTTAACCCACTGAGCCACCCAGACACCCCGGGGGCATTGGATTATTAAAGGGCCACTTAGGAACTGGATGTGACAGTGTGGGATGTGGGTCTTTGACTTACCTCAAAGTTCAAGGCTGCATGCCTCTGGCATTAGGTGATAAGAGGTGATGTCCTTATGGTTGGATCCAACATGGCCCTGGGGTGACCAGTTATCCTAGTGTGCCTGGGACTTTCTTGGTTTTAGCACTGAAAGCCCCATGCCAGTCTTGGGCAAACTGGGGTGGTTGACCACTTACATGGCCCTAGAAGCCAGGGCTTCATCACTGCTTGGCCTGACTATCTTGGCATCATCCTCCTCCCCAGCGTCCCTAGTGCTAGACCCATCATCCACAGGGCTACTAATGTCCTTTTAAAAAAACAAAGCTGATCCTGTGCTTAAAATCCAAAGTCCTGGCCCTTGGCATTTGCTACATGGGGGTAGCCATGTTGTAGGAGCCCCATGTTGCAGCCACTCCTGGCGTGCCATTCCCTGAACTCGCCATGAACTTCCACACCCTTACCTGCGTCTCCTTCTCCCTGTCCCGGCAATGTCATGCCATCATTCAGACCTGGCTAGAGCTGTTGCTTGTCCAAGCAAAACAAGCCATTCCTTCTGCCGTGGGCTCGCCACGGTACATCTCACCGCTCCCTTTCTCCCCTTCTGGTCAGGGACTGCGTCTGCACCCCGCACCCAGTAGCCAAGAAGCTTTTAGTACTATGTTCAGTGCTCAGTGTTGAAATAGCTGATTGCAGAGTGGGAAGTATTTTGTTGGCAGCTCCTAGAATAGTTTCTGGGTCTGACTCTTAAAATAGTGACGTTTAAAGCATTTTTTTTTTTTAGTAGTGGACCCCATTCCTAAGTGTAAACATAATGAAATCTTACATGAAACCCCACATCCAAGACAGTAACGCTAAGGGAAAGATCCAAAATTGGAAGTGGGAGGTGGGAGGTGAGGTTGTGCCCTCATTGGGCTTCCTTAACCCGCAAAGATCAGACCTTGCCACCTGCACGGGTCCCCAGAACTCCGGGAACACTGTGTAAAAGCCTCTTGTTCAGAAAGGGGCTTCTAGAGAAGTTTAGGCTCCAACCTCGGACAGCAGGGCGCTGCCCCCTCGGAACATAATTGCCTTTGACGAAGGCACTGCTGCTCAAAAGACAAAATCAGACCCAACCTGTTTGCAAGTCATTCTTGGAGCCCTGGTAGACACAGTGCTCCAGGGCTTGGTGGCAGGAACAGGTGGCGAGCTATTTTAACTAGTGGCAAGTACCTAATGATTGAAAATAGATCCTGTTGGAAAATCCAGCTGGCCCTCGCCTTCCTCAGAAATTGTGCAGACCTTGCCAGGTGCCGGCTACTTATTTCTGCATTATTAATAATGCTGAAGTTATGGCCTGCTCGGGCCCCTTCCTGAAGTCTCACTGATGAACGTGATGGGGACTGTCATGTTCAGGTGGCCAATCTGATGCTGTTCTAGTCCTCCGCAGCCTTTTGGCCGAGACAGGTGAGTTCCCAGGGGAAACTTAAACCCTTTTATCTTGCTGACCTTATGTGTTTGATAAAAGCCTCACCGAAAGTGGGCAGAATAGTAGTCCAGGCTGGGAAATGAGTCAGCAAACACTCACCGCCAGACGGAACAACTTGGATCTTGACTGTTGGGCAATTGGATGGAGGGTGGCCCAACCAGATGCTCCTGTGACCAGTTCCTCTTCACCATGGGCCGGCAGTGCTGGCTCAAGTCCTTGCTTTCTTGTGGAAGAGGGTCGGTACCCTTTCTCTTGTCTGGTTTTGGGCAGGGGTGGATTTAATGAGGAGGACCTTTGGCAGATAGGGCTTGGTGGGAACAGAGGTCCCATGTGATTGTGCGAGATGGCAGTCATTTGTAGCTACCAGAAAAGACTGTATCAACAAGCTTTAGAAGGTCCTGGGCTTCTGGGGGACAGAGGGATGTCACCTCCATCCAGTAGATGTGTCCGCCACCACCCACTCATGTCTGAGAGCCCTTCGCTTCCAGTAGGCCTGAGGGAGGGCAGGAGGGCGGGAGGGACGGACTGCAGTTACTGATAAAGGTTAGGGCGTCTTTGCTTTCCTTTTCACTACTTTATTGCTTATGTGCCTCATTCTGGATTCTGCCCAGCCCTCCTGAGCTTCCAGGAACAAGAGAGATGGGTGTGGTGCAGTGGGACAGGCATGGGCTTTGGGGTCAGACGGACTTGTGTTCAAACCCAGTAGTCATTTACCCCTGTGTGACCTTAAACCAAATGACTGAACTTCTAAACTACAGTGTCACTTCCTCTGCCACCCAGGCCAGCTTGGTGACCTCTGGGCTTTACGCTCTTGGCATCGTTCATGAAGAATTGTTTCCTCAAAGAATTTACTTGAGGATTTATAGCTTTCCCATGAGGGGCATCCTTCCTTGTCGCAGGAGAAAACTCTGCTGGAGAAGCAGACCTGAATTTGAATCTTGGTTTCAATTACTTGAACTGTGTCTTGGTTTTCTCATCTGGGAAATTGCTATTACGATGCCCCATAAGGTTGCTGAAGATTGAGATAAAGCGTATAAACAAAGTGACTATCACTTAACAAATGTTTTTCTTCCACTGAAAACCCCTACATGTTGGGGCCTCAAAAAACTAAACTTCCCCCACACTTGCCTCTGTCTTTCCATTGTTTTATTAACCACAGTAATCTAGATGCCAGTGATGAAGCCTGAACTCCTTCTCAGGGATGAGAGAGATGAGGACAGGGTGCTGGGCTTTGTTTTCCAAAAAAGTCCCATTAAAAAAACTATGAAATGGGAGCTGGGCAATTAGCCCCAATGGTAGAGCACTTGCTTAGTATGTGCAGGTTCAAAAGGGGGGTGGGGTGGGGACTGCATTCTCCACAGCTGAATTTTATGAGGGGACCACTCATCTGGGCCAATTTACCTAAAATGGCGGCCGTGCAAGTAAGCAGCTGTGTGCCCCCAGTGGGGTGCCTTCCCCGAGGGAGAGACCGAGTGGGAGTGGGGGTTTAACAACAAAAAAGAAAACAGAAGATGAATTTGGTCTTTCCAGTACACTTTGAAACTTTGCTTCCTCCATTTAGCAGTAGTGAGTTCCGCCGCATTTGGGAGGAACGGGGGAGAGTTAGGAAAGATGGCAAACTCACGTAATCTTTAGAATTTGTGCAGACACGACATAAAACCCAGAAACCATAAATATCTTGACAACATAAAAATTAAATGATTCTGCATGGCAAAAATACCACAAATAAAGTGAAAAGACAGACACTGGGCTGGAAAAATAATTATAATTATACAACCAATAAAACTTAATATGCAAAGAGTTCTTTTAGGTTATTAAGGAAATAATGAATGTATTTTCTTGTAAAGATTTTATTTATTTGTCAGAGCGAGAGAGCACAACAAGCAGGAGGAACGGCAGGCAGAAGGAGAAGCAGGTGCCCCGCTGAGCTGAAGGCAGCCGCTTAACTGACGGAGCCATCCAGGCGTCCCTGAATGTATTTTTTAAAAAGGCGAAATAGGTGAATAGGAATTTCACAGAACAAGGAATTCAAAAGGCCAGTCAACGATTCAAAATGTGTAACCTTACACAATAGAAGGAAATCTAGTTTAAAAAATGAGATACCACTTTGACCAAGGAGGTTGGCCAAGATTAATTGCCACATAACATGAGACCTTGGTGAGAACAAAACTCAGCTGTTGGTTTGTGTGGAAATCACTGAGAACTTTTAGGGATGAACTTTTAGGCAGTGTCTTCTAAATTAAAAGCATACATCCTAAGAACTAGTAATTCCAACCCCTTTTCTGAGGGTGTCTGTTAATGGCCTTTGTGTCTTTATAAAAAAAATGTACCTCAGGACACCCAAGAAACGTTAATAATGATTCAGGGTGTGGAGAAGAAAAGCGATATTTGCTTTAAAATTTCCCCGCTTTTGTATTGTTTGAGCTTCTTAAGAATCAAATGTTTATATTTTACTACTTTTAGAAAGTTAAATTGCTTTCCAGACATGCTCAACAATGAAAGAGACCTTACCGGTCTCATGTTATAAATTGGTTGGTTCTCAAACATTTTGTTTAACAAATGAACCGTCAGTGAGCAAATGCAATAGGAGATGTATTCTTAATATGTAGCCTCAGATAGCAGCCATTATTCAGCAGGGTGATCTCTCTGGATCTTCCTGGGTCCTCTGTCATGTGGCTGTGCACTTTCCTGAGAAACCTACCGTAAGCAAGTTTCTCTGCCCCAGAGCCTTGCTTCCATCCGTCCAGTTTGATAGTCCCAGGCCCATAGATGTGATGCTTCTTCACACCCCATCACACACTCCCACACTACCTGCCCTTGGCTTCTGGAATGTTCTGTGAAGGTTCACAGGAGCAGTGGGACTGGCACTGTGTAGGTGGGGATTGGAGGGGCTGAGAAGAACTACATGATCAACCAAAGGGACATAGGAAGTGATGACAGCAGCCGTTTATTGACGGCTTACTATGTATGAGCCTACATATTCACACATAATATGTTCCATATTTTGTGTCAGCCTCACGACCTGTGGGAGAAGTCAGTATTATGGGCCCCATTCTACAGGGGAGGTAATGTGCTCAAAGGCCACATAAGTAGTGAGGCAGCCGAGCTGGGATTCAGATCAAAGCCTGTCCGCCTGTCCCTGAAGGCCCAGCTCTTCACCCCTGCTCCACAGGGCCCCCTCATGCACGGCGTGGGGTTGGGCACTAGAAGGATCTGTCCACTGTCCCAAGGGGAGGGAGTCACCTTCATATTTAGCTCTAGAAGTCACGGTACTGGGTCTGCCTCAGAGATACTAGACCTGGAAGGAATCCAGCCCTGGGCTGTGGTAACCGTGTTCGTGTGTGTTTGCAGAATGGGGGTGCCGGGGAGGAGGGATGCTGAGGGGAATGTCTGTTCCGGCAGAGTCTGAAAAGAAAGCGAGGGATGACATTCCTTCCTGGGAACGGAGGCTGGGCTGGCCTTGAATCGTGACCCCCGTGGTCGCCGATTCAGCGCATTGCCTGCGTCCTAGGCCCCAGAGTGCTGATGCAGGCAGTTCAGTCTTTGATTTTCCTGTTCATCCCCCATGACAATCACCACATAGCTTTTCCTGCAGTCTGGCTGGGTTCCCACTACCAGGGGAGGCTCGGAACTGGAGGGCCTGGAAAAGTCGCCCACGGCCATGAGAAGGGCAGAATCACCCCCGGCGGGGTTGAGGTTGCTCTGGCTGTCGAACACCTGCAGCTCGTGGGGTTGGGAGGCTCTCCCGATGCCATGGAGGGGACGGGGAAATTAGCGCCCCTGAGGGGGAACGCTGAAGTCACAGGGGCAGGGGCCAATGGCTTTTCTTGGACAGGTTCCTTCCATCGCCGCTGGTGAGGATGATGTTGCTTTTCAGCCTGAGAGGCGGCCCTAACTAACTACGAGCCCAGAGGACTCCAGTGTGGGCACTGGGCCATGTGTGGATGCCTGGACTGAATGGTCCTGGTACTTACGGGGGTACTTACGGGGTGCTAATATGTTCTAAGTTCTTGGGGCTGTGTTGGGTGGTTGGGGCACATTCTTTAGTTTTTCACCTTGCAACAAACACCAAAACGTGGCCGGATAGCTGACAAGGTAACGTGGGCTCCAGAGCCAGGCTGTGCGTGTCACCACTGCCTGAGAAACCTACAGTAAGTACGTTTCTCTGGCAGATGTGTGGAGGCACGTCCCACAGAATCTTGGTCAGGGGGCGCCTGGGTGGCTCAGTGGGTTAAAGCCTCTGCCTTCGGCTTAGGTCATGATCTCAGGGGCCTGGGATCGAGCCCCGCATCAGGCTCTCTGCTCAGCGGGGAGCCTGCTTCCCCCTTTCTCTCTGCCTGCCTCTCTGCCTACTTGTGATCTCTCTCTCTGTCAGATAAATAAATAAAATCTTTAAAAAAAAGAATCTTGGTCAGATGACACCCCTCTCCTCATAGCTGCCCCTTCGGACTATAGAGGCCATGGGTAGTGCCCTCAGGGAGCTGGGCCTGCAGTACTCAGGGCCGAGCAATCCCTGCTGCTCGGAGGGCCTGGGCGCAGAATGGACCTCTGTTGGCTCATTGGCTCAGAGTGTGTCCCTGGCCCGCTGGTCCGTGCTGCCTCGCGGAATTCACCAGTCACCTGGTGGGAAACGGGCTGAGTGTTGAGAAACATGCCAGTAAGTGAATTCCCCAGAGAATAGCACTGTATCCTTCGAGAAGGTGTGTGGCAGGGTCGTGGAAGACGGGCAGAGCTATTGCTGGTCGAGGGAGGTTGCCGAGGGGGTGAGCCCACCTCCCCGAACCCTTGCTGGCCTCCACGCCTCTTCAGCACTTTTATTCTGTGCCATACAATGGAGCACGTCCCTGCAGCCTGCTGTATTATTATCTAGAATCTGGATGTTTCCTGTCTACACTGCTTGTTTCCTGGGGAGAAAGGACCGTGCCTTCCGGCTGGATACCTGAAGATCTCGACCCACTTGTGTTTGTGGAGTCTCCCTGTGCCCCCTGTGCCCCAGCTCTGGGGCCTGTCTAGAACAGCTGAGTGGCCTGACTCTTGTCTTGCATACTTTTAGGTCAGCATTCTCTCACATTCTAATAAGCCTGGGATCTTTTTGGGGGGTCACCTGATTGGCTGGTTTTCTAGGCCTCCTAATTTATAGCTCTTTGGACCCCATTCACTTTATCACATGACCCTCTTATCCTGCCATAGGACATTGCCGTCACTGTACGCAGACATTAAAAAGTAAATTCTGTATGGGGGGCCCCGATTTGGCTGAAAGCCCAAGGTGCACAGGCCTAGAGCAGTGTGCTGGGTGCCCTGGGATCATGAAGAACAAAACCGAGGTGTAGCCTCCTGGGATAGGGCCTGGTGGGCCCCTTCAGCTTGGTGGGGACTGGCTGAGAGCCCCTGAAATAGTGAGCTCTTCTGAGGGGCTGGGCCCCCCATAATTGGGTGTAAGACTGTGTTATTGCTGTGTGAATTCTAAAAGTAATATAAAAGTGCTTAGCACGAAGAAAAAGGATTAGACCATACCTAAATGTGATAAAAAGTAAAACCCACCGGCCACCCATCGCCGGGAGGTGGCTGCTATTGATGGAGGGAGTCATGGATTTTAAGTCTTGGCCCCTGTGAGGGTCTTCTCTTTCCTGAACTCACAGCGGTCCCTCGTCTCTCCACAGAACATGGAGAGTTCCTGGCTCTGGACCTCGGAGGGACAAACTTCCGTGTGCTTCGGGTGAGAGTAACAGACAATGGGCTCCAGAAGGTCGAGATGGAGAACCAGATCTATGCCATCCCCGAGGACCTCATGCGAGGCAGCGGCACCCAGGTAGGACCCGCCCACAGAGTGGCCTCGGGGGCTCTGGGCCCCACAGGCGCAGACGCTGCTCTTCCTCTGGTCTGGAGGGAGGAGACCCTGACTGAGGCCCAGATTCTCTGTCCTCTCTTTGCCTGGGGATGCCTTTTTGTGCCTGGAGGTTGAGTGAGGCACCGCCATCAGGAGGGGTGCACACGGACCAGACCCCGGGGTCTGGATGGGCTGCAGTGGGTGGTGTTTTGATTTGCCGTGACTTTGGAGGTCTGCTCGCACGGGCTGTTAACTGCTGAAAGCCTGCTGTTGGGAGGCCGGATGCACCCTGCTGGACGCCTGCAGTGGTTAGCGGTGCCATCGAGTGGCGAGTCCAACACATAGTCAGGTCTGCCCCGTGGTCATGCTGTAGTCCTCTTTGTCTCACACTTGCTACCATCACATCATAGGGCGGTGGAACTTGGCCCTTTATCTTTGTGGTTATTTGCTCTCTCTTGCCTGTCTACAACAGAAGAGGTTTTGCGCACGGGGATGAAAGGCTCTGGAGAAAACATCAAACAAAATCCAGCTTTCGGGTGTCTGTCCCCGCCGGTACTGCAGTGGGCACCGCGTGCTTCCACGTTGCCCCAAATCATGTTTAGTCATCCCCATGTCTCTGTGGCTTCTAGAGCATCTAAACAATGGAAGGAGTGGATAGAGAAGAAATGTGAAATCCAAGTAAGAGTCCTCTGTAATAGCTAGGAAAAAAAAGGATGGAATTGGGCTGTGATCATCTCCAAACATGTTTTGAGCTTCTCCTTGCTTGGGGCAGTGACCCTTGCTGGGAATCAAGGTCCTAGCCTTTCCCCTCCTGGGGACCACAGGCACACAGCCCACCCCACACAGAGAGTAACACACGCACTGAACTGATGAGTGACCATCGGGAGGGGCTGGCACGTGATGACCTGTTGGGTGAGCGGCTGAGCAAAGGCTATGTGTGCATTTTTTCTTTTTACCGTCGCACGGGCCCTATGAGGCTGAGTGCCTCTCTTATCTCGCTTTATAGGTGTCAGAATTGGGTTTTGAAAGCCTGAGTGAATGACTTGGTCTTAAATCATAGGGGTGGGAAGGGCAGAGTCACAACATAAAGCCACATTGTGGTGTTCGCCCCATTCTCGGGGGCTCCGTCCTCCCGGTAGGCTGTGTGATGTGGCCCATGGGGATGGTACTTCCTGGAATTAGGCAACCTGGGGGTTCTGGATCCCCCCTGCTGATTTTCTCTCCAGCGTGTACTCAGTAGAAGAGCGCAGAGAGAAGATGCAATCCAATAAGATGCCCTCCCAGCATGGTCACCTTTTAGGCCTTAGGGTGTAGGAGGGGCGGAGCCTTCTTATTCCTCGGGTGCTGTTCTGCCCACTGTACTGGGCCCCCGCTTCAGAAGGGAATTTCAGACCACGAGAACATGGGAGACGCCTGTTAGATTCTTCATTTGTCCCAGGGGACAGCTCTGAGGGGAAACCTGCTTTCCTTATTTTCATGGTGGGGTTGAACAGGGAAGGTGAAGTCCCCAAGACTGTGGGGTTTTTAGCTCTAAGGGGTTGGTCACCTAGCTCCAGTATCCATAAACAATGCTTTAGTCCAAATTAAAAAAAAAAAAAAAAGACCCGCCTGGAGGAAACCATTATTAGGCTATTAGGATAGTTTAAACGTTTTGAATAAGTGGAAAAATGCTATATAAAAATGAAACCTAAAACTAGAAGAAAATATAGGTGTTTATTTCACTCTGAGGAAGTGAAAGCCTACTCTGCTTAAAAGCAGAAAATAGTTGGTCAAAAGACTGGAAGAAATTCATAGTGGCCATATTAAAGATTTTTTTTAAGGATTTTATTTATTTGAGAGAGAGAGAGCATGAGTGGGGTGGAGGGGCAGGAGGAGAGGGAGAAGCAGACTCTGGGAGAGAAAGGAGCCCGATGTAGGGCTCGATCCCAGGACCCGGAGATCATGACCTGAGCTAAAGGCAGATGCTTAACTCACTGAGCCACCCAGGTACCCCTCAGTGGTGGAATTACTGGTCCTTTTTTCCCTTATATTTTCCTTTTCTTTTGGATCATAGGTATCCATCTTTTAATTGTTAATTGGTGGAAAACAAATGGATTTTAAACATAACATTTAGTTAAGACCAAGACCAAATCACCAAGCCCTAAACTTGCAAAGATTTCTGAAGATCTCTGAACTTGGGCAGTGTGGGTTCCTGGATAAAATCTGTCTTCTAGCACACGAACTTCCACTTGAGAGCGGTGAACTACAAATCATAATAGCAGGCACTTTAGATGTTTAAAGTGTATCTTGTGGGAAGGGGACTGAGCATTCTCAGACCAATAAGGAAAAGGAAACCTTTTCTAACCTCATGAAATGGTGCCCTTTGAGCCTTTTTATGGCAGGAAGGTGTTAGCTCTTTCTGCCAGTATCTTATCCTTAGATCATCAGCTAATAGAGAAGCAGATAGTCTTCCAATTAAGGGAGCAGATGGTCACCTCTTCCCTGCTTTTAAAGAGCCGTAGATTCTTCTAACTGAGCACTGTCCCGGAGAACTTTTTTACACTGTATCTTCCCCCTGCAAATATGTTAGCCACTAGCTAGATAGCGGTGGTGCTGAGCCCTTCAAATATGGCTGGTATGATTGAGAAAGTGACTCTTACATTTTTTAAGATTCTAAGCGATTAAGATCACCACAGATGGCTAGTGGCTACTGTATACGTTGGTACCTCTTCACTACTTCTCCTTGTGGTCAGCACAGCTGGAAGGGGAGCAGTGGATCGGGGCTGGGTGAGGGGAACCATTTTGCCTTTCCCCCTTCTTAAGATCCTCCTCCTTTCATCTTTGATGATTGGCCTCCTCTCTGTGCAGAGCTTCTGCAACTTCCTTTTTTGGGGCACACATTATTTTTACTAAAGATCATTTTGACATGACTAGCAGGGAGGAGGTGCTGGGAATTTGGTTGTATTGTAAATTTTGTCTCTGGTCAACTTCCCCACAGAAGGACAGAACTTGTTGAGCATCTATGTTGAGACCTTATGTACATATTACGATACTTGGATTCTGCCCATGGTATTTGGCCCTTACGCACTGGTGATCCTCTGCGAGAGAGCCTTGTTGTTGCCCCAGTCTTTGCTCTCGAGAGTGTTTTGGTTCAGAGACTGAGAGTTTCAGCCTCATCTGAGGTTAATTTTGCATGTGACCAGACAGGGACAGGACCGATGCAGGAAGTTGTTAGAGATGGCCGCCTTCTAGATGGGGATGGCTTGGTCTTCTGGATTGCTCCCAGGAAGCATACCTCCGGCGTCTGGGGAGCCAGTGGGCCTCTCAGTTCCTTTGTAAATGCAAATGCTTTTTGTGGTTAGTGCAGTGGTTTTCAAAGCACTGCTTCAGGATCACCTGGAGGGCCCCACTCCTACAGTTTCTGATTTCAGGGGGTTTGGGTTTGGACCCTAGAATTTATAACACAATGGCAGTGATGTTGCCCCCTGGGAACCCCTGGTTTAGTGGAATCTTCCTTGCTTCTGTCTGAAAAGGAAAAGGTATGTTCTCATCCACCCCCCACCCTCTCCTTGGCTTTTAGATTTTGCCATCTGGTCAACCTGGCTCTTGGCATCTACTTGGTCTCTTTGGCCTCTGCTTACTTTTTGTACCAGAAAGCCCCTTGCGTCACCCTGTAAGCATCTGGAGGGGGTCACTGCCCCTCTTGAGAATGCTGAGTTGGCAAGAAGGAAGCCATGGGACTGTGGGCCTTGGGGCTGATTGGAAGCCTGGATAATTGTAAATACAGCTTTTTCTTAGGAGCTGTGGGTCCTGCTTGGCATAGTCACAGTTGTAAGGCTGCCCATCTACAAAACCCTGTTTATTCTTCTGTGCTCTTCATGGACTCACTTGGTGTTTCATTTTGAAGTTAGAAAACAAAAGATAACTTCTTTGAAATGTTCCTGGGAAATTACTTTTCCAGCATGGAGGAAAAATATATATAAGAGTTATTTATAAGTTCATTCATAGAATGCTAACAGAGAGTGTCTGTTCCCAACCCAATCACAAGAGACAGGGCTGCTAGAATCCCCCTTGGCAGTGAGATGGGCTCCCCACAGTCAGCTGTGCACTCATGTCAAGGGGGCTTCTGACAGCTACCAAGGGATGTTCTGTTCCCAGGGGATGTGACGACTTCTGATCAGCTTTACCTATGATTTACCCTCCCTCTCACAGAGTTATTTTGACAGTGGTTTGGATAAATGATTTGAGTGGAAGACAGTATTTAATAAGCATTAACTAGTGTTCAGCCCTTCTATGTATTGACTCATTTAATCCTTTTGGTGTCTCTGAGGGCAGGTATAGTTATCACCTCCATTTTATAGATGAGCAAATTAAGACTTCAGAGGGGATACATATCTTGCACACGTTCAACTAGTTCCTTTCTGAGCTTAAAGTCTAGGGATGCTCTTAATTTCCATGCTGTTATCCCTCTTTACTCATTTTCCTGTGTTGGTTGCTCTTAGCTGTTTGACCACATTGCGGAATGCCTGGCTAACTTCATGGATAAGCTGCAAATCAAAGACAAGAAGCTCCCCTTGGGTTTTACTTTCTCATTCCCCTGCATCCAAACGAAACTAGATGAGGTAAGATTGAGTTCTTCAGACGCTTTTGTTGCTTCGTTCTTTGGGCTAGGAGGTCTGCGATGCACTCTGAGCCAGCTGCTTCTGTGGTTTTAGAGGCGACTGATGGTTACATGGATGAGGTTTGAGTATTGAGAGTTGTGTCCCTGTGGGTGAGTGTGTGTAGGTGTGAGGGGAGGGGCGAAAAGTATCAGAAGTGGGGGGAGGGTCTTTGTTACCCGTCCTCAAAGGACAATATGGACATTACCTTCATCTCTTGTAGGGGACCAGGAGTGGGAAATTAGGAACTCCTTTGATGGAGAGAATCATGATACAGCTCCTTGGAAGAGACATGTCTAGGGGAGTTAATGAGAGTCTCTTTGGCATTTCTAAAGCCTGTTCTTTTCGGTTCTTGGGGGCAGTAGATCATGAAGGAATCATTCATATAACCTTTCTGGGGCTTCAGTGGGGCCCCAATTTCTCTTTCCTAGGCTAGTCAGGAAGCAGTATGAGTATTTAAGCATGGCTGTAGTTTAGCTGAGCTCCGTGGCTGAGGTCTCTACTTACTAATGGTTGAGTCGTGTGGTCTGAGTTTTGTGAGGAATCAATGTTCATTCCTTGGTCCTTTTTTCAGAGTTTCCTGGTCTCCTGGACCAAAGGGTTCAAATCCAGTGGTGTGGAAGGCAAAGACGTGGTTACTCTGATCCGGAAGGCCATCCAGAGGAGAGGGGTGAGTAGGGGAGGACAAGGAATGGGGAGGCAGGAGTGCGGGGTCTGGAGGCTCTTTACATTCTTTTAGGTCCACTCCGAAATCCATCCCCGTCTGTCCTCAAATGAGCACGAAAACCTTTTTGTAGTTCTTAAGGAGAGATTTTCTTTTCCTTACCTGCTAGGTTTACCCAATAATAACTAAATTTTCTTTTCCAGTTTTATTGAGATATAGTTGACGTATGACTAAATTTAAGGCGTGCCTCCTAATGACTTGGCATCTATACACTGTGAAATGACTGCCACACCGATAGTCTTACATTGCAGATGCCTCGGGGGTCTTCAGATTATCATGATGGATAATAACCAGATAATAATAAATAAATTTTTATAATAATAAATTTAATAACTTATTTTTGAATAGTAGTTATATTATACTATTATATACAATATATTAAATTATTATAAGTAATAATTTAATAATAAGAAAAATAAGCCTTTTGCCTTTGTTGTCTTTAGATTAGGGTGATGGATAAATAATCTTAGCTTTGGTACAAGTAAAACCCTTCAGTTTTTAACCTGAAGAACACCTGATTATCATTTTCAAGTAAGAAGGTTGGCATAATGTTGGCATCAGAATGGAATGAGGCAGAGAGAGAAAACGATAAAGATCTCGTCATAGGAATTACAGGGAAGGAGGGAGAGAAAGAATAGAAGAAAGAGAGGGAGAAGGGGACAGCAGTGACAAGGTGGGCTCTTGTGAATGCAGTGATGTCTATAAACTTGACCTCGGGACCGGTGGCCTCCATGGAGAGGACAGGCAGGGTGGGGGGTGAGTCACTGCTGTCAGACTGGGATCTGGGCCTGATTCCCAGCTCTAACCTTCTTTGGCTCCAAGTAGGGCTAGGAAGCGGGCAGCACTAAGGCACCTGAGCTGTGTGTCTTGCTGTTGTTTCTCTCCATCTTCACAACTGTGACCTTTCTGTGACGGTGGAGACCAGAGCCCCTCTTGCATCCCTGCAGGACTTTGACATTGATATCGTGGCCGTGGTGAACGATACAGTTGGGACCATGATGACCTGTGGTTACGATGACCAGAACTGTGAGATCGGTCTCATTATAGGTGAGTGAACACACTGGGGGTGGGGGCTGGTGCTGGCGGATGGATGGGGCTGTGGGGTAGAAAGGGAGGAGGGCTCCGTGGACCGTGTAATTCTTTGTACATCCTATGAGAAGATGATGGTGCCGTCACTTTGGGGGGCTGAGCCAGAACGTGTGGGTTGGGGGTGCTTGTTGATGGGATCATGTTGGGATGCTCCAGGGGCCTGCACTGAGGAATCCCAGCCCCTCGAGGTGGTTTCAGGATGCTGGAGTAAGAGGGAGATGGGGGCTGGGGAGAGGCCGGTGTGTGCTAAGCACTCCCTTGTCTCGGCCAGGCACGGGCAGCAATGCCTGCTACATGGAGGAGATGCGCCACATTGACATGGTGGAGGGTGACGAGGGGCGGATGTGTATCAACATGGAGTGGGGGGCCTTTGGGGACGACGGCGCCCTGGATGACTTCCGCACTGAGTTTGATCAGGAGATCGACATGGGCTCCCTGAACCCCGGGAAGCAACTGTGAGCAGCAACCCCTGTGTGCGGTGGGCTCGTGGGGGTGGGCTCAGGAGCCGAGCGGGGGGCTGACTGGGGTGGGGGGGCTCTTACTATTGCTTTATAGTCTTATGTCCCCGAAAGGTTGCCAAGGCACCCCCTGGTTATGGGAGTGGTGCTCCTCATGTGCGCCGTGACTTCATAAATTGCCGAGAGGGCTCTAAAAATGAGTAAACAAGTGGACAAACCAGACTACAGGTAATAATTTGGCCCTGTCCTTCAGAGCCATCATTTTAGAAGGTCATTTCCTGAGTGCTGGCCCCACTCTCTCCTCCACCCTCATTGTATAAGCTGTCCCTAGAAACAGTTTGTGAGACACAGAAGAGAAGTCCTCTTGGGATGGCCCAGCCTGGGGTCCCGGAAAGCTGTCTTCATAGCCGCTGCCCCTGCCCCTGCTCAGACGATGAGGCTGTGACACTTGGCCCCCTCCATACCGGCTGAGGCTCTGACTCCAACCTCTGGTGGAGCTGCCGGCGAGCTGAGCTGGACCCAGCTGTAGGCAGACCCAGGACCCGGAGAAGCTGGTTTAGGACCCTCCTTGGCCGCTTCCCTGGACCCTCGGCCCAGCCGGGGTTCCTGGGCGGACTGAACAAGGAAGGCCTCCAGCATTTCGCACCCTGAATGTTACACTCTCCAGCCTGGCTAGACTTGACTTTTAGGTACTTTTGATGGTTACAAAACATTATTTCGCTGTCATTATTACACACCAACATTGGCCCAATGTCCCTATTAAAGATCTTGAAACAGGGATTGCTGTAAGCTCCGAATTACAAAATGCTTTGAGCAATTCAGGCCCCCTGTGGTCTTCTCTTGTTGCCACGACTGTTGCAGGAAAGCTTCTGCCATTGATCTCTGCTCAGAGAGGAAAACCCAACTCTGTACGCCCGCTCAGCAGTGGGCTGTCTTCTTCACGGAGAGAGTCCTTGCTTCCTCCAGGCATGGTTTATTTAAGTCACCAGCTTCCCCCACATGCTGAAGCACGAGTCCCCTTACTTGTAACTTTCAGGGGAACACCCTGGCTGTGTCTGCCGTGGCTGGTGAAAAATTTATGGGCTGAAAAGTCATTCACTCAAGGTCTGCCTCCAAGAAAGAGGCACACCCGAGTCATTCAGAGGAGCCGGATGCCCTTCGAAGTCTCTGAAGACAGAATTGCTGGCCTGGTCTTGGCAACACACCGCTGGCTCAGCCTGAGACAAAGTCTGGGAGGACATAGACTATGAAGTGGCAGCCGTGGTAGCCCTGGAATCACAATTGGGCTCCAGGAGGGACTTTGTCCCCCTCTCGATGTATTTCTAAATAAATATTTTTCTAAATGGTGACTGAAAGTTTCGATTAAAAAACTGGAATAGAAGCTTTTATAATCACCCGTTCTTCCTACCCCACGGGCCCCGCTCCCTGGCTGGCTATTTTGGAGAAGGTGGAGAGGAGAGGTAGCCACCCACACCGCACGCCTGGGCTGGTGCTTGAACGTTTTACACGCACCCTCTGCTCAAGCAGTTTTGCCAGCTCTGCCCTGAGCTCCAGTCCTACCATACCTGGCCCTGGGTCTGGAGCGAGTCACCTCTCTCGGAGACGGTACCAGCTGACGTCATAGTCCCTTAAACAGGCCCCCCCCCCCCCCCCCCGGCTTTCTTCGCTGAAGCCCAGCCTAGGTAGTGTCCACTGGTCCTGGGTGGGGGGCCTCCTCTCTAGGCCTCTGATCCTTCGATACCAAGAAAGGGCCCTCTTGGCTATAAAGAATGGTGATGGTTCAGTTTCTCCGATCATACCCTTTGAGCCAGACTGGCTTCTAAAGAAAACAGCATCACCTAGTGTTGAAAAAATAAATTAGCGGATTGCTCTCAGCTTAGGGGCAGCCCCCTCTGCCTTTCTAGAACGTGCCTTTATCTTGTCACTGCCTCTCAGAAACTTGCAACGTGTCTCACTCCCAGATTCCCACGACCATCTGATGGTTAGAGCTTCGCCTCATCTGTCCCGGCCTGCCCTTCTGATCGCGCCCATCACCCGATCCCCGGGGCCATTTGACCTGGTTTTCTAGGAATCCACAAATGACATGGCAAGGGGAGGCCAGTGTGAGATGTTGCTGGGCCTGTGCTAACTGGATCATATTGGCCCTTTTCTCTTGTATAAATATTGAAGCTCTCAGTAATGCCCCCCAAGTTAGCAGCACGCTGTGCACCAGCTTCCCGTGCATGCCTGCCTGTTGCCTCCGCAGGAAAGTGGGGAGTTCACGGACAGCAAGGACCGGTCCTTATTGTTGGGTCTGTATCCCTGCAGATTTGAGAAGATGATCAGTGGGATGTACATGGGAGAACTCGTGAGGCTTATCCTGGTGAAGATGGCCAAGGAAGAGCTGCTTTTCGGGGGGAAGCTCAGCCCAGGGCTCCTTGCCACTGGCCAGTTTGAGACCAAAGACGTTTCAGACATTGAAGGGTAAGCTTCCGGGTCCCTCCCTGTTTGCTGGGTCTCTGGATGAGCGGACAGGCTGTTGGAGAATGAGGAACGGGAACCGGCCCTTGACCCTTCAGATTTGGACAGCAAGAGGGTCTTGTGCCACGTGGGTCACCTTTGTCCACCACCCAAGTGGCCGCTGCATGGGTGGGGGTGGGGCTCGGCTTGATGCCAGAGGCTCCCAGTGGGCCCCTTGATGACTCACCCATCTACTTTGTTTCCCTTCTCCTGAATATCTGAATTTTTCTGTGTTGGTGATTCTCCAAAAGGGCTCTGTCCTGACCCCTGCTTCTCTAACAGAAGACTAGGTCTTTGGATGGCCCTAAGATTTGCCCATTTAGTTCCAGGAGGTAGACTGAGCGGCTTGGGTGGGAGTGAGGAGGGCCTGAATCCTTTTTCTCAAGTAACAGTATCCAAAGAGTTGGGCCCAGTTTCCTGTTCTTGAGAGTGAGAGTTCCACTTGTCGCTTGAGGAGGCCCTGTTGTTTCAGGGACCAGATGGTGGAGAGGAGGGGACTTGGGTGCTAAAGGGAGCCCTGGAACCATTCCAGTGACCTCAAGAGGAAGCTCTTGAGGGAATTGTGCCTGCTTGTTGAGCCCCGAGGGGATGGAAGAGTGCATACGTGCGAGGCGCTCGGCTCCCCTGAGCAGACTGCTGAGTTCACGGCTGCGGACACTAGCACGGTCTCTAGCGTGGGGTAAAGCCGTGTCACTCCATGGTGGGAGGCAGTGAGCTGACTGCTTCACAGAGAGAACGGATGGGCTCCGCAGCTGTGTGCTTGGGACACTGTTCCCTCTACCCTTAGATCAGCAAACATAGCTCCTTCTCCCTGTCTCTCTCTCACACACACAACTTGGTGTGTGAAGCCATAAGAACAGCGCTTTGTCCTTACATAGTATGTGCATAAAAAATACTGCTTTTCCCATTGGGAAAAAGAAGTTCCTGAGTGCTGTGTGTGTGTGACTGTGTCTGTGATTCTGTGCGTGTGTGTGTCGTGTGTGTGTGTGTGTGTGTGTGTGTGTGTGTGTGTGTGTGTATGTCTGGGAGAAGAGCCTCCTGTTGGCTCTGTTGTGTGTTCCTCTTGTTCTCTGCCTTCCCATCGATGGGCAGAGTCATGAAGGGGGTGCCCGTCCTCACTGGGACGTGGTGTTTGCTGGAGCTGAGGGGTTTCCTTGTAGCCTACAAACCCCCTCCCGCTGGCCCCAGTGGGTTGGACTCATGCCCACACGCTGTCCTTTTCTTTCCCAGGGAGAAGGACGGCACCCGGAAGGCCCGTGAGGTGCTGGTGCGGCTGGGCATAGACCCGACACAGGAGGACTGCGTGGCCACTCACCGGATCTGCCAGATTGTGTCTACGCGCTCGGCCAGCCTGTGCGCTGCGACCCTGGCGGCCGTGCTGCGGCGCATCAAGGAGAACAAGGGCGAGGAGCGGCTGCGCTCCACCATCGGGGTGGATGGCTCCGTCTACAAGAAGCACCCACAGTGAGTCAGCGTATGCGGGGGGCCCGGCAGGCCTGCGGGAGACCCTAGTGGCTCCACGGCCAGCTCCATTTGGCCTTTTGGGGCCGTGGAAATGGGCCGTGGCACTGAGGGGCTTTGCAGAATTAGCTCCCACTGGGGCGTGTGGGGGTTGGGAGGGTGGCGTCCCTGGCAGGGTTGGGGGTGATTTCTGAGGCTCCCGAAGATGGGCGCTCTAGCCAGGTTCCCCTGGCCATGGGGCTCTGTCTGCTACCCTCTTGCTGAGGAGTTCTGGTTTCTCTTGTTGCCTTGACTCTCATGTTTCCGGGTGGTCAGTTCAGGTGGTGTGTCCTCTGCCAGAGAGCACCCTGGCTGGCTGAGCCTCTCCGGCTGACCTGATCTGATCAGGCATTGGTCTGATCTCTCTTGTGGCTGCTTATTCTCTCTTTTGCTCACCGGATTCGAGCACCAGTTCCGTGTACCTGCATTATCGGAATCGGTTGATGCTGAAGGTCTCAGCCCTGGTCTTCTATCTAGTCCAGGGCTTCAGAAGCTTGAACATGCATGTGAACCACCTGGGGTTCTTGTGTAGAGGCAGATTCTGACTGAGGAGGGTCCAGCCCCCAACCCTGTATCTGGGCCTGCAGGGGATGCTGCCGCCGACAGGCCACACTGGGAACTGTGAGGCCCCGGAGACTGGCTCTGCGCAGCCATGACCTGAGAATTTCTTGGTGAACACACCTGTTGTCTGCAGCTGTTCAGACACCTTCAGGATTGTTGGCAGAAACTGGCCAAAGAGACCAAAGTCCAGAAGAGCATTTCTCCTTTTTCTGTTTTGGGGTTCTCCCAGGCAGCATCTAATGAAAGGAGCCTAAAGCATGAATAGTAGCTGGTGTCGGAATCCTGATTCCGAGGCTGATGTGTTGGGTGGAGGAGCCGTGCGTGTGGGATCGGGGGGCTTCATGTGACTGTGTGCAGTGGGTCGTGGCTTCCTGCAGTGGGCCATTTCCCTTCCCCCAGCCGGGGTGGTCCCAGATGACTCTCTGAGCTTGAACGGTGTTGACCGTGGACTTGGGCCAGTGGGAGAGGATGTTCAGGGCGGCGTCTGCTCCTGTGGGTGCCTCCTGGCCTTGGGGCTGAGGCGGTGAGCCCTTTGCACCCTTGACCCTCACTGTGGACCCCCTGTTTCTTCCCCTCTCACGCCGACTGCAGCTTCGCCAAGCGTCTTCACAAGGCAGTGCGGCGCCTGGTGCCGGACTGTGACGTCCGCTTCCTGCGTTCTGAGGATGGCAGCGGCAAGGGGGCGGCCATGGTGACGGCGGTGGCCTACCGGCTGGCGGACCAGCACCGAGCCCGCCAGAAGACGCTGGAGGCTCTGAAGCTGAGCCGCGAGCAGCTGCTGGAGGTCAAGAGGAGGATGAACGTAGAAATGGAGCGCGGTCTGAGCAAGGAGACGCACGCCGTCGCTCCCGTCAAGATGCTGCCCACCTACGTGTGTGCCACACCCGATGGCACAGGTAGGTGACTGCGCTGCCACCCAGCCCACCGCGGTGGCCTCCGTCCTGGTGTTGATGCCCCGGGAGGACTTAGCACTGGATATCGGGACCAGAATATGTTTTGTCAATTGCGGTACGAGGAAATTCTAGTGTTTGGGCTGCAAACTGAATAATCATAATGATGATAAACACTTACTAAATGCCTGCAGTGGGTCAGACCCTTCTGCATTTTATACGTATTTAATTCATTTAATCTTTAACTGTTAATAGACTCATAATTAATTTTTGTTACCTAATATATTTGTCATAAAACTGAGGCACAGAGAAATGATGAAACCTGCCCAGATCCCCACGGCTAGAAAACGACAGAGCTGGGATTCGAACCCAGGAACTTGGGTGCCGGGGCCAGATCTTATAAGCCCTAGGTCAGGGGTTGGCAAACGAAGGCGCATGATGAGCTCGGTCTTTTTTAAAGAAAGTCTGGCCAGTACACAGCTATGCCCATTAGTCCGTGTACTGTTTGTGGCCGTTCCGTGCTACCGTGTCAAAGTGTGTGGTTGGTTACAGCAGGGACTGCAGCTCACGAGACCTTAAAAATTTATGGCCCGGCACTTCACAGGAAAAGATTGCTGACCCATGGTCTGGGTCTTGCCCATGAAGAAATGGTGGCCTTTTCCCAGTGCAGCGAGAACTAGCACTGAGCAGGCCCGTGTCGCACAGCTGGTGCAGGCGCCAGATAGAGGCAGAGACCGGGTCGCGGTGCCTGCTCTACCCTCTGCTGCCCGGGGTTGCAGGAGAAGTGTTGGAGGCAGGTAGCACGTTATGATTGCCCAACAGAGGAGGCTTTTCTCATGTGAAAAGATTACCCTTCGATTTCCTTTAAAGAGTTGAACTCTCGTGTTTCTTCTCTATATTCTAGAAGGTAAGAGAAGGTGGCCTTGGATTTAGCGTGAATGACACATTGAGATTTTTTTTTTTCAAGATTTATTTATTAGAGAGAGTGTGTGTGTGCATTAGAGAGAACACAAGCAGGGGGAGCAGCAGGCAGGAGAGGGAGAAGCAGGCCTCCCACTGAGCAGGGAGTCCTATGCGGGGCTCAATCTCAGGACCCTGGGATCATGACCTGAACCGAAGGCAGACGTTTAACCCACTGAGCCACCCAGGTGCCCCTACATATATATATTTGAGTGTACTGTATCACGTATCACAATTTCCGGCGTCCTGCTCATTGTGACTTCTGGGGTCCCCTGAACTCATCTGAGGACCACTAAGGAGGCAGCAGGATCTGGACCCAGGGATCTTATTTCCTTTCCTGTCCATCTCCCCTGAGGGTGTTGAGGGCTGCCAGGAGAGGCCTTCACTAGGGGAAAGGGCTTTAGACCGTCACTCTCTGCGGTGCGGACGCTCCAGCACGTCACCCTCCTGGGTTTATTTATTTTTCAGAGAAAGGTGACTTCTTGGCCTTGGACCTTGGGGGCACCAATTTCCGGGTCCTTCTGGTGCGCGTGAGGAATGGGAAGCGGCGCAGCGTGGAGATGCACAACAAGATCTACTCCATCCCGCAGGAGGTCATGCACGGCACGGGGGACGAGGTGAGGCAAGGCGGCACCTCTGGGAGGGGACCCCAGTAGACACCCGCTTCTCGCCCAGGAGGACGGTGCTTCTTCTGCTCAGCCATGGTCCCAGGGAAGGCCGTAGGGGCTGGGGCCCTGGCCTGGTCTTCCCCCGGGTTTGTGCCTGAGTGTGTGTTTCTCCCGAGTGGAGCCCCCGAGCTCGTGGCCAGGCCCTGCGGGGAGGTGGGGGGTGGCCTGCCCTGGCCGGGGCCCCTCCCTCAGAGCCTCACTTCTCCCTGCAGCTCTTCGACCACATCGTCCAGTGCATCGCCGACTTCCTGGAGTACATGGGCATGAAGGGCGTGTCCCTGCCTCTGGGTTTCACCTTCTCCTTCCCCTGCCAGCAGAACAGCCTGGATGAGGTAACCCAGTCTCCCAGGGCGCTTGCCTCTGGCTTTAGGACCCTCCCCCAGCCCGGGTTTGGAGCTGGGAGAAGGCTGAGTTGAGAGCTGGCAAAGAAGGGCGTGAGTGAGCAGTCATGATGAGGGGCCTGTTGACTGGTGTGGAGGTTACGTAGGGCACAATTTTCAGGAAGACGACGATGGTGCTTACCAAAATATTAAGGGCAGACATTTTACAGCACTTGGCGCCAGGCACGGTGCTAGGCTTCCTATGCGTGTCACCTCATTTAACCCTCGTGGCAACCACATAAGATAGGTCGGCGTTTGCATGCCCATTTAGCAGAAAGGAAAACAAAGTCTACAGAGATGCCAAGTACCTTGCCCCAGATAAGAAGGCTTGGAAGTGGCCAGGCCAAGATTTGAATTCCGGGCTTCTGATCCCTGCGCCCGTGTTCTCAGGGGTGCTCACCAGCTCCTGCAGGATACTTTCATTCACCTCCTACTGTTCAGATGCCTCCTGTTGTTCCTTTTCAATTTGCTTGGACCAGTGAAGCAGGCGAGCCGGGAGCTGGTGCCCCAGCCATTCTGGTCACGGTGTGTTGAGAACGGAGGAGAGCTTGAGTACCACACTTGGGCTTGCTCTGGGCTGACAGTCGGCATATGAGATGTTAGGATGCTGTTGTCTAAGCAGTTGCTCCTCTGTCTCGATCGGTCCTCTGGAAGCGTGCACACGTATTTACAAATGGACAGTGTGCCGTGGATGGAGTGGCCAGGCTCCACAAGGGGCGGTCCCTGCTTTAGGGGCTGACACACGAACTGTGCGCCGATGGCAAGTAAGCAAGGGCAGGAAGGCACGAGCACCGATGGGCTACCGGAGCCCCGAGGACACGCGGTGTAATGTTACCCTCAGCACACGCCTGGAGAGCATGAGGGAGACTTGGAGGATCATCTTCCAGGTCCAAAGAAGGGCAGGCAGGCCTGGCCGCATGCAGGAGAACACAGAGGTGGGAAATGTCCCAGGTACAGGGAGCTCAGTCCAGCGGGAAAGAAAGGCTGGCATTTTGCCACAGGGTTCCGGAACAGCGGCCTTCATGTGGCTCAGCTGAGTTTTGTAAGTGCTTCCTCCGCTTCCCCTCCGAGCTGAACTCATCATGTGCCCTGGTCCACTGAAGGTTTTGGGGTGTCCTGCAATGAAAAACCTTGCCTAATGCAATATTTCCCAACACCTATCACCATGTCTCCGCCGTCCCTGGGGTGGTGTTGCTTTTCGCTTTTCTGTTCTTTACCAGTTTTATTGAGCTGGTAACATGCATGCCGTAGAAGTTTAAGGAGTCCAGCGCCGTGATTTGACTTACGTATATTGTGAACAGATCGCCACAGGAAGTTTAATTAGCATCTGTCATCTCCTACAGAGACAAAACAAGAAAAAGAACTACAATGGTTTTTTTTCCCCTCGTAGGGAGAACTCTTAGGATCTACCCTTTCACAGTTTTCAAATATACCATACAGCAGTATCTCCATTTACATCGGTTTTCCAAAGGGAACATGCAGATACATATTTATGGGATACTTAATGAGACATGGCTTATTATAATGAAAACATTAGGAACAAACCCAATTGTTCAACACTTGGGAAATAGTTAAGTTCTGAGCTGTCCACCGCCTCATATCAGCAACTCGGATCAAAAACAACTTTGAAAAAAAAACACACACACACACAAAAACTTTTTTTTTTTTGGAAGAAATTTCAATCATGGAAAACCGATAGTAAGACTCACAAATTTTTTAAGAGGAAGATAGTCTCCGCAATATAGAAACCTGCAAACGCTGCAATTCATAAGATGAGAACCTAGCCCTCTAGGATACATGCTTCCAGGCTTTTCCTACTGAAATATTTTTAAATAGACACACCTTACTCTCCATACCAACATGTATATATCTTGAAGTACTTATCAGGTGGCCCAGGAACGCCTTCAGTGTTTCTGCCCGAATGATAAGATTCCAGGGCATTGCATTAGATCTCATATGTTCTAAGTTTCTGAAGGGAGCACATATAAAGAGCCGATAAAGCGGAAGCTGGGTTCCCTCGGTCATTCCATCTGTCGGTAAGCTGGGTCCTGCTCTGCTAAGATCATCCTGTTGAGTGGAAAGTCAGCAGGTGCCATGGCCCCGAGACCTCAAGCTGCCTCAACCACCTGGTGGCCTGGGCCGAGTCTCCCTGGTGGCAGGGGCCTGTATGTGTTATTATAAGGACCACCTGACATAATGTCGTTTGATCATTCTGTAAACTTGAAAGTGCCAAATACGAGATTTCATTACTGACACGAAGCTAATCTGTAGGCAGGACAGATGGGTGGAGATGAGCACACCATTATTAGGGTGTAGGTATGGAAAGCCAGACACGGCTGGGACAAGAGCTTGTTTTTCCAAATGCCCTGGGATCTGAGCATAGTGTGACACAGCCAGGTTGACTTGGGGGTCCGAAATCACCTGGGCCATAAAATGCCAAGGTCGTGGTGAGGCCAGGCAAGGCCTGGAGAGACCGAGGATGTGGGTGGATAGTGAGCGTACAGCCCGTGTAAGGATTCTGGCCCTGCAGGAAGGGCCCAGGAGCGTGGGTGCCTGTTTCCTGCTGGGCTGCAGTAGCAGAGAGGGACCGGGGGACATTACACGAATCAGCTCTCCCACTTGTCTGTCTCTTCCCCAGAGGGCCCCACGACACGGTAGACGGCTGCATTAGATAGAGACGGTGGCTTGCGGTAATCTGTGAGGAGAGGAGAACGCGTCCCTCCCTGGGGTGGTGTGAAGCCTAGCAGTCACCCAGCTAGGGTCAAGGCACTCATTCATGCCCAGCTGGAGTTCGACAATTAAGAGACATCCTCTGACTTCTTTTTTTTTTTAAAGAAAAGATTTTATTTATCTCTCAGAGAGAGCACAAGCAGGGAAGTGGCAGGCAGATATAGAGGAAGAAGCAGGCTCCCCCCTGAGCAAGGAGCCTGATGTGGGACTCGATCCCAGGATCCTGGGATCATGACCTGAGCTGAAGGCAGTCGCTTAACCTACTGAGCCACTCAGGCGTCCCCATCCTCTGACTTCTGGTAAATATAGGACACGACAGAGCAAACTGCTTTTCCCAGGGAAAGAAACACGTATGCAGAGTGTGGCTCCGTGGCCGGGGCACCAGTATGGTGCTTGGGGGGCCTGTGGAGTCGGTGGGCCCGAGGCCTCACCCCTCGGCTTCAGGCCTTGGGCAGGTTACCCCAGAGCTACAGTTGCCCAGAAAAGGGACCTTACGATGACATATCACCACTTTGCTGTGAGGAGTAAATGACGGAGTGTGTGCCTAGCAGGTGCGCCATCATGTGTGGGAGAGACGGTTGGTTACTAAAGGGGGGGCCGCACGACTTGGTGGTGAGCTTGGGAACCGGGGGCACAGCTGGGCCGCAGGGATGACACAGGAACCCTCCTCTGATATCCTCCGCTGTGCTCCTGTGTGATTTTTTTTCTTTTTTTAGAGCATCCTCCTCAAGTGGACTAAAGGCTTCAAGGCATCGGGATGCGAGGGCGAGGACGTGGTCACACTGCTGAAGGAGGCCATCCACCGGCGAGAGGTGGGACAGGCGCAGCACGAGGCCTGGAATGACCCTTGTTCTGAGAGTGGGGAGATGCTGGGAGCAGGCGCATGGGTTAGGAGGAAAATGAATGTGATCCTTCAGCGATGATTGAGTGTCCCCTGTGTGTCACTCCTTGCTCTTGGCACTAAGGACTCAGGAATGACCACAATGAACTCTTGTGCTATAAACAGACCCATGAGCTAATGTCAGGTGCTGTTGCGCCAGCACGAGAAGGGAAGTCGGGTGAGGACAGGGTGAGTGGGCTAGGGAAGGACACTCTTAAACAGTACAACCAGGAAACCCCCCCCCAGGAGGTGACACGTGAGCCCCTAGAGAGAATGAGCCATGCTGTATAAAGTACACTTTATGTACACACACATCTCCCTTGTAAGTGTCTGAAGGAAAATGTTGGGGTTCATGTGCCCTCTCAGGAGTTCGACCTGGACGTGGTCGCCGTGGTGAATGACACGGTCGGGACTATGATGACCTGTGGCTATGAAGACC
>CM053610.1:76273321-76292228 GCA_028646535.1 Procyon lotor | reverse complement strand
GGACTGGCTTCTCCCACACAGCATGTATAGTTTTGAGATGCGTCTACGTGGAAGTGTGGGATTGCAGTTCGTGAAAGTTCCGGACTGTGGAGCATACCTTTGAATGAGTATACTGTAGTTTATCATAGCGGTAATGGATATTGGGTTATTTCTAGATTGCGTCTGTTAACAGACATTGCTCCTGAGAACATTCTAGGACGCTACGCTAGAACTCTGGAGTAGGGTATTTTCTGCAGCCCGGCGTGGGGACTGGCTGACTAGAGCCATGACTGTTTTTGTAAATAAAGTTTTATTGGAATGTGGCCCTGCCCACTCATGTATGTGTTGTCTCTGGCTGCTTTCACGCTACAGGGACAAAGTAGTTACCCACAAAGCTGAACGTGTATCTACTGTCTGGCTCCTTATAGACTGTGTCCCTTGAACCGCCCCCACCCTCCCAAGTGTGGAAGCATTGAATTCTCTACTTTCTACACTTTTCCCTGTCTCTCCATCTCTCTTCTTCTCTCATCAACCATGGTTTCTCTCCCTTCTTCGCTCATTTGCATATGTTTTGAATAAATCATTTTGAATTCAGAAACTGCCCCAGTCCCTTTCCCCTGGAAGCTTCTTAGCTCCAAGTTAAAAGAATAGAGCAGTTACCCTGGTCTGAGCAGTGCTGGGACAGCGTGAGGATAGACTCCTCGATGGAAATGTTGCCTTAGAGAGAAGCTTACTGTTCCAAGCTCATTCTCGTGATGATCAGTGCCTCATAAGTGGGAATCCTGGGCCCAGATGAGAGTGGAGAGGGGGACCAGTCAAGCCCTGACACTAGGCATGTTTCATAGATGCCGAGGGCATCCTGTCCCTGCTGTGTTGGGGGACAGGGTGACTATCTCTTTCTCGAATCCCATCCTGAAAGGCTCGACAATCACCATAATGTGCCGACAGCAACCCCCTGAGCCTAATCCTTTCATCTTTAATGGCATTTTGGATTAGATGTGGGTCTGTGTGAGTCCATACCCCTGGAAAATAAAGTATTACATGCATGGAGCTTGGTCTTCCTTCCAGAGTTCGTGGACAGGCCGTTCCCTTCTGCTGGGCACACCTGTGGTGCCCATGAACCCTTGACCCTCTCCTCCACTGGTGAGTTTTAAGAACACAACCCCCAGAATCTCACACATTTGCCTCCCAGTGGCCCTCAGCTCCCCCCTTGCTCGCTGTGACATAGACTTTGGGCATGTTGCTAGCCGCTCCAAGCCATGGTTTTTCTCATACACACAATACAGTGTTTAATATACAGTAACTGTCATCCTTTTGCATATCTCAGTAATTTCCTGGGGTTCCAGCATCACTTCCTAGGATCTCACCTCGGGAGACACAAATCAGTCATGACTAAGGTGTTTCTCTCCCCCGCCCCCCGTGTCTTCCTCCCAATGTTCGCAGCTTTGCCAAAGTGATGCACGAGACGGTGAAGGACCTGGCTCCGAAGTGTGACGTGTCCTTCCTGGAGTCAGAGGATGGCAGCGGGAAGGGAGCAGCGCTCATCACTGCCGTGGCCTGCCGCATCCGAGAGGCTGGCCAGCGGTAGAGTCCCTCAATCGGAAGGGACTTCCTCTGGTTTCCCGTCTTTCCTGCTTTAAATTATAAGATGTCATCCGCTGTGTCAGAGATGGGCCCCCGGGCTTTTCCTTGGCAGAGAAGAGCCTGTGGGACTGGCTGTGGTCCCTGGATACTCACTGTTGAGTTCAGTGCCCAAGCTTGGCCCTCCCGAGATCCATATGTTTTGAAGTAAGGACTTGTTCATACTTGTTGTCTCAGCTATTCCTACTGGTTCTTTTAAAACTCAAGACAAATGTTAACCTTTAGTCCTCCCCCTGGCCAAATTCCATGTCCCTGCATAATCCTGCAGGATGGGAACACTAATGAGAAGATACGGTGGCTTCCCCTTGGACCCTGCGCATGGTTATTTCTAGGTGAAGAGCATTCCCCATCTCGGAGGCTGATAATGTTTCTTCTCCTGAGATCTGGAGGGACCGCCACTCAGTTGAGCCTGATTCTCCCACAGGCAGAAGGGGCCAGGGTGGGAGGAGCAGCGGCAATGAGGGTGGAATCCATGGATAGCCACGTGGCCACCCCCCTCTTTAACCTTTACATGCCTGGTGGGTTCCAGCGGAGGCTCGTCTCTGAAATTACAGCATCCCGAATCTGAGAAAGCAACACCAAGGCCACGCTTGCGTTCCTGAGTCATCTATGAGCAATGGACCTTTGGGGCAGGGGGAAGACTTTTTGGTCTGTTTTGAAAATTTTTCCTGCGGAAGTGGAAACAACTCTATTTTCATTTTAATTTATGTTTGAAATTTATTTAGTTCATGAAGTACATCTGCTCCTTTACATTGACACTGTATGTAATGACTGGTTGTATGGAATGTTTATATGTCAATCTGTGATGTACATAAACACACAGGGTCTTTCCAGACTTAGCCTCTATAGTAGATGAGCGTCGTTAGAAGATGGAAGGTGAAGATACTGACAGGTTACTAGAAATACCTCATTCGCCTGCCGGAAGAGAAGGGAAGCCCCTTCAGGGTGAGTGAATGGCCAAGTAGCTCCTTCCCGGCTCGTTTTTAACCTGCAGACCAGGAACCGCGGAAGGCAGGGCCCAGTGAGGGAAGCTGGGTGTATGGATTGAAGAAACCACAACTGGCTGCTCCGTGTAGACCTTCCCGGGGCAAAAGAACATGGGCTCTTAACCAAAGCGGACAGGAACCCTTTGAGACAGGCTTATTGCTTAAGAATTGTCATTCTTAGGGCAGTCAGTAGTAGTTTTAAGCTCTCTGAGAAGATAAAGGAAGCCACCGAGAATATTTCTTAAAAAATTCTATCTCCCTGTTAATGGCAAACCAAAACCAAATAATGAAACAATCAAACAAAAACCTCAGGGACAACACTTTTAAAGGCGGATTTGTGCCCTCCTGGCAAAATGGTCTGTTTTGTAAATGTTTTTCCAAGAAGCGTTGTCCAAGGGCTTCTTGAGGCTGAGCTGTTTTTATACCCAGTATTTATTTCCAACTGTTGTTGGGGGTGGGGGAAATGGGGTGGCCTGAAATCTTCCATGCTCTACCTTTTAGGGGTGCGGTTAATTCTGAATCTGAAGGCCACTTCCTCCCTAAAATGTGCACACTCACACATTGCAACTACACGGTAAAGAAGGAATGGCCTGAGAACACTATTGAGTAGGAATCAAGGATCACAACAAGGAAGCAAAGACAAGACCCAATAGCACCCAACTTTGCACATTTATCATACTTGTACTGAGAACATCTAGATCCGCGTATCACTAAAGAACGCCCAAGAGGTAGAGATGAATTTTAACTTTTAAACTTGAAAATTAGGCACTGTCTGTGAAATTGCACCTTTTTTTTTTTTTAAAGGTAGAGCTGTGTGTGTGTGGCTATTCGAGATAATGTTGGTTTCCAAAAAGCAAAATGCATTCTGAATGTCTGTGTTCCCACAGTTAGGTGACGGTTCTTTGCCGATGCTGCTTTGCCTGATGTAAATACAGTGAGTCTCAATCTTCGACTGGGATGTGTTGAATCTCAAATCTTTGAGCACTCAGTCTAGTAAACGTGTTGTCGTGTATAATAAAGAGCTAGTTGAATTAACTATGTGATGTTAACTATTAATAAATTTTAACATTTTTCAAAATATCTAATGTGTGCTTCGTGAGGATTTTTAAGAATGCGGTTGTACTATTGTCTTTGGGACACACTAGTACTTCCTGGCTTGTCTGAATGATTAATGACTATCTCGATGATGATAACTGTATCTACTTGCTTGACAGGCATTTGGCCTAGACTTGGTCCTGACCCCAGATAGTTCTCTTCCCAGAAACTCAGTTCCAATGGAACTGGAGGACAGATGACCTTTCCTGGGCCATGTTTTTGGTTTTTTTTTTTTTTTTTTAAGATTTTATTTATTTGACAGAGAAACACAGCAAGAGAGGGAGCACAAGCAGAGGGAATGGCAGCGGGAGAAGCAGACTTCCCGCGGAGCAGGGAGCCCGATGCGGGGCTCAATCCCAGGACTCTGGGATCATGACCTGAGCCCAAGGCAGACGCTTAACGACTGAGCCACCCAGGCGCCCTGCCTGGGCCATTTTTGAGCCCCTGGCTTTCAAGCATCAGTGAGGAAGTATGGCAGTCGCAGGAGACTACTGTTGAAGGAGTTTGGCTGAGCCGTTAGCAGAGGCCTCCGGGGCTCTGGTTGGTCTCTGTAGGCATGTGATTCACATTCAGGATGGAAACCGCCACTTAGGAGAACATCTAAAGAGCATGTACCTCTGTTATCTCCTTACCCTTCCCCTCTCTCCAATAAACAAAATGCACACCTGGGCAATCCCTTCCTCACTAGACCTTACTGACCCCCATGGACACGGCCCTGTTGGACAAGATTATGGAAGCATCTCCTACACTATTGGGGTACAAGCTGGTTCAACCGTTTAGGTGGAAAACAGGCAACATGCATCAAAGGCATGTTTTGTGTAATTTTCTAGAAATTTGTGCAGAGGAAACAGTTGGAGATCAAGTTTCAGCTTTGAGAGTATTGACTATAACATGCTTTATAATAAAAAGGAGCACCATCCAATGGGCCCACCTGTCTTGTATCAGAGTGCAGTCAGGAAGACAATCCATGCCAGTTTCAGATTTTTAGTACAGGGGCCTGGTTATACAGCGGATGAGCGAGCGGACAAGCTAAAGCGTGGAGAAGCAACTCAAGAGAGAAACAATGCCATAAAACAGCCTTTCTATCCTAGCAGCTGGACCATAGTCCAAAAGCTGGGGAGCTGGAACCACAGAGCCGGGAGGAAGGGTGGTTAGAAATAAGCCTCCCATCTAGTTTTCTGCAGTGTCTCTGTTGCCAGAGTCTGGCAGGGAACCAGCTGGAAAGGGACACTGAGCAGAGCAGGGGAGGGTGGCCCCTGGCCATGATCGGTAACTTGCATGGACCCCTTAAACCATGAGAATGTTGTAGAAGAACATTTAATATAGGAACTGTTGGCAGCATGCTGTCTCATGCTGCAAGTATGTTACACGACATGTTACCTTGTTTCTGTTAAATTATATATGACCTACTAGGATTATGTTTCCCTGAATGTTCCCTCTGCCTCACTGGACAGTGGACACAAATGAGGCCTCCACCTGTGGTAACAGCCGCAGGTGTTTTCGCCTCCACCCACTCAGCTGACCCCCCCACCCCTCTAGGATTCGGGCACCGCCCCTGGGGGACCCTCATCAGACCCCCGACCCCTGCGCTCACTGGTTCCCCTCGCACGCGCTCTGCCCAGCTCCCGACACCTCCCTCCGAGTGGGGCATGGGGAGGAACCCCTCACCACTAGGAAAACCATTTCCTTCACACAACTGGGCGGTCTGCACCCAAGTAGCTCGCAGCTGGGAAATAGCTTTTCCAGCTTACGTCAAGCCCATTGCGCCTTTTTTCCCTGTTACTTTGTTTTCTTTAGGCCCCAGGTGCAAGAGTTAAATAACTCATGCTCCTCAGTTCAGCGCATTTATTTATTCTTTGCGCAAGGATCCTTCTTGCTTTGTCTTCTTAATTCTCCTTTACCCTCCTTTCTCTTTCCCATTCTCCACTCACGATTAGTAATCATGTTGTTGCGTTGATGTGATGTGCAACTTATTTGTGTGTCTGAAGCATATGTTGCTTTGTGGGCATGCTTTTTACTTTACAAATGTTATTGGCTAAAAGTCTCCCCCCCCCACCCCATTAAGCATCACACTTTTAAAGACCTGTAGATGCGACCGTGTGTACCTCTAACCCATTCCTTCCCGTTACTGCACACTCTCCCATGTGCGCATGCGCCGTGTTCCCACCCACTTTCCCAGTGATGCGCAGACGTCGTGGCTCGGCCTGCTCTGGCTGAGCAAAAGTCAGTGCGGCGAGCATCTCTGCACATGTCTCCTTAGTCATCTTCCGATGATCTCAGGGCACGTATGCAGGAGCGGGAGAGCGGGATCACAGATCGTGCATTTCCTTCATCTGATCTCGTATTGCCAGGCTCTTCTTCGGAAAGGCTGCTCCCAACCCCCCAACGGCAAATCTCTCGCACCCGTTGGCATTATCCAGCTTCCTAATTTTATTAATGTGCTGGACGTAAAGTGAGATTGTATGGTTGTTCCAATTTACATTTATCTACAAGAAGCGTGAGCATCTCTGTATGTTTCTTAGTCTTTTAAGGTCTTCAGTTCATTGCCTATCGATATTCTTTGCTGACTTTGTAACCAGGGTTCTTTTCCCTTGCTGACTTACCAGAGTCCCTTGTTTGATGTAAGTATCAGTCTGTTGCTGCCTTAGGTATGACTATGGTCTTCCAGTCTGTTATTTGTGCCCACGGGCATCCTTTGTTGACTAGGAGTCCTTTCTTTTGTGTAAGCAAATCCACCCATACGGCTTGTACTTCTGACCTTTGTCATCCTTAGCCCACTGACATTGTCTTCTGTTACTGTTAGACTGACATTGTCTTCTGTTACTGTTAAGTAGAGTTTTACTTTTCACTTAAAAGGGTTACTGTAAAACCCTGTAGGTGTGCATCTTCCATAAAATTGGTAAGGTCCAGTTTTGTTTGGATTTAGTTTTTCTTCATGTCGTCTGGTGAGTTCCTCACTGATTTATAGCCATGTTTCTGAAACAGGAAGTTCGCTACCGGTCTGGCTCTGCTCCTTTCTACCTGGCTGATCTCTCTTGTTTGTTCTTGAGCCAGTAACTGACTTTCTAACACCACAACTTTCCAGGCTGCCTTAATATCTAGCAAAGCCAGTCTCTCTTTTCTTTTTTAGACTTGACTGAGTCATGGTTCATCGTGACTCCGTGTAAATTTTAGAAAAAGTCTACCAAACCTCTGAAGAAAAATCAGCTTCAAGTTTGATTAGAGTGACAGTGACTATAGCGATTTTCAGAGTAGAATGACATTTTGCATGTTCATAAGAGCGTAGAACGTGTCTGTATTCATGTAATCTTTTCTGCTTTTTCTCAGAGTTTCAAAGTTTTCTCTATAGAAATTTTTGTGAATTCTTTTGTTAAATTAATTCCCAGACAGTTTATACTTGCTGTGCAGGGTCCTTGATTTTTTTTTTTTTTTAAACTTTATGTATTTATTTGGCAGAGAGAGAAAGATCACAGGTAGGCAGAGAGGCAGGCAGAGAGAGAAGGGGAAGCTGGCTTCTCGCTGAGCAGAGAGCCCGATGTGGGGCTCGATCCCAGGACCCTGAGATCATGACCTGAGCCGAAGGCAGAGGCTTTAACCCACTGAGCCACCCAGGCGCCCCTGTCCGTAACACTTTAAAAACTTTTTTTTTGGAAAATTTCAAGCACATCCAGAAACAGACAGAAGATTACCTGCTCCCTTGTGCTTCAATAATTACCAAATCCTGGCCAACTTTGTTTCCCCTGTTGCCCCTGCTCAGCTCCTCATGATAATGTGAAGCAAACCTCTAACCCCCGATCACCACAACTGCAGATGCTCCCGTAGAAGTCTTCAAAAGACAAAGACTCTGTTCAACCTGTCCGCAAGGCCATCACCTCCTCCCAGAAACTAGTAATTCCTCAACACCGAGAAACCACCAGTGTTTAAACTTCCAGTTGTCTCATAAATAAATACCATTTAAAAAATTTAAATCAGAATCAAAGCAAAGTGTATGCCTTGTGCTTGGTTGGACCTGCCTTCTACTCTCTCCATAATCTTCTGCTTCCACTCTCTATTTTCCTCTCATCTGAAGGAATCATGTCATTTGTCTAGTTTCCTATGATTGAATCTCTGCCATGTTCCCCTGTCCTCTGTATTCCTGTAAATTGCTGGTGTAATCTCAACTTTTTTTTTTTTAAAGATTTTATTTATTTGAGAGAGACAGAGATCACAAGCAGGAGGAGCAGTAGGCAGAGAGAGAGAGAGAGAGAGAGAGAGAGAGAGAGAAGCAGGCTCCCCGCTGAGCAGGGAGCCTGATGCAGGGCTTGATCCCAGGACTCTGGGATCATGACCTGAATTGAA
Organism: Procyon lotor; assembly: GCA_028646535.1. NCBI lineage: Eukaryota > Metazoa > Chordata > Mammalia > Carnivora > Procyonidae > Procyon > Procyon lotor. Next base: position 76,284,189 of record CM053610.1, on the reverse strand, counting down.
GGCAGGCATTTAACCAACTGAGGCGTCAGGTGCCTCTGTGTAATCTCAACTCTTGATCAGATGTACGTTTGGTATTTTTTAAAAAAGATCTCATTTATTTATTTAGAGAGAGAGCTCGAGTGGGGGAAAGGGCAGAGGGAGAGAGAGAGAAAGAGAATCTCAAGTAGACTCCCTGCTGAATGCAGAGCCTGATGTGGGGCTCGATCTCATGACCCTGAGATCATGACCTGAGCCAAAATCAAGGGTCAGGCACTTAACTGACTGAACCTCCCAGGTGCCCTGCACATTTGCTATCTTAGCAAGACTACTTCAAAGGGTCATTACATAATTGATTTTTGTTGCGTCTGTGCCTTTTCCTCCCCTTCACTGTATATTTGTATATTTCAATGTAAAATTTCTCTTTCTCATCCCTTTTCTTGATCAGTCTTACCAGAATTTTATTTCGTTAATCTTTTTTAAAGAATTAGCTTATGAGTCCTGTTAATTTTTGTTCTTTTTTTCTTCTCCCCTTCATTAATGTTTGCCCTTGTATGTTTCTTCCTTCTTGTTTCTTGAGCTTGCTTTGCTGGTCCTGTTCCAACTTTTTCAGTGAGTTGTGTAGCTTGTCTTTGAAGTCACATTTCCCTTTATCTACTATGTCAAGTCCCACAGATTTTGATACACTGCATTGGAATCTTAAGTAATTAGTAATTTGGCAAAAGTTTTCTCTTTTTCCCTTTTTGAAACTCGATATTTTCTCAGTTTCCAGTAGTATGTTTTTGACACTATCACTGTTATTTGTTTCTGATTTTTTGGCATGATGGTCTGAGAATATGGTCTGTTTGATAATGAATCTTTAGAATTATTAAGTCATCCTTTGTGGCTTACTACATGGGCGGTGCTGTAACCTTTCTAGATGTGTCTGAAAAGTCTGTCTTCTCTGGTGTTGGACACAGAATTAGACAGAGAGAGATGGAAAGACAAGCCCTGAGCCAGAGGGACTGAACATATTCTACAGTTTTTCTGAGCTTCTTCGCAGTGGAAGCCCAGGTGAACTTTATTTTCTTCTTCTTGGACAACAGTTGCCTTTGTTTGTGTTTACAAATATTCTTGAAATTGGTGTCAAAGGTTTCACATGTGCCCCGCCCCTCCCCTCCCTGGGGAGTAAGGGCTCTGCTGTGGGCAGAGGGTGACATTTACCACCACAGGTCAGGTGGGTGACTCGCTCCTCCTTCCTGACCTGCCATCTTGCTCTGCGAAATAGGGGGATTGAAGCTCTCGCTCAGCTCAAACGTTTATGTGCTGTTATTTGTAAGCTCCATCTGCGGCTGGCCTGGTTAGCTGGCAATCCTGGCACTGCGGTCCCGGCTCCGATGCCAGCGTGGCTGGAAGCCTCACAGACCTGGCCCTCCCGGGCGGGCACACTCCCACCCACACGCGGGGGATGAGGCCTTCCTTACTGCAATATCAGGAGATGCTATGGTCTTTCCCCTTCTTCCACTTAGTGATAAACGTATTGTTTCTGCGTCATGTTCTGTTTTCCAGGCTGCGAGCCCATTTCTAGGGAGAGCAGACATGAAGGGTGCCGCTCAGAGGGCTGAAATAAACAGGTATCTGTACCCTTGGCAGACCCAGGGCTTCAGGCCTGCTGAGGGACAAGCGTATGCTCTCTGTTTTATTGTTTTCCTTCTTAAGAAGCAGTGGGAAATGCCAGAACGGCCCGCAGCCGTCTGCCGACGCTGGGGACTGGGGAGGGTGTACCAGTAGGCCTCTGAGCTTCTATTTTCCTGTTTTGCTCAGTCATGCCAGGAATGTCCTCACCTTGGGAATTGCCCCATGGGACCAGCTCCTCATTCTTTTGGCAAAACCAAGCGACCCTCTCCTGAGCCAATTTCTACACATCTCAAAGCCCCAGGCGCTGCCCCAGTCCACTTGCGAATGCTCCAGAGAGTAAACGTGTGGGGGAGACAGCGTGTGTGCGTGTATATTATTCAGTTTATATACATTATACATGAAGCAAGTGTTAATTTGCTTCCCGACGTGTGGATGCAAGAAATGTCACAGCACTGGAGTTGGCTCTGAGCCCTCCCTCACCGAGAGGATGATATGGCCGACACTGGGTGTTATTGGGGTGCCCTTCCCCTCCCCAGTCCCTGGGGACAACACAGTCCCACAAGCACATAAGAAAGGGCCTTCCGTTTTGAGCACATAGGGGACCCCAGCTTTCTGAGCCCAGCAACCTGTTGGAGAAGCCCTGGTGCCTGCCAGCCTGCAGGGGCGGGGGGCCGAGCAAGTACCTGCCTCACTTGGCAGCAGACTCTGGCCCAGACCCTGCTGAGGAGATGGCGCCCTGGAGGCGGCACCTACATCACACTGGGCAAATGCCCATCCCTGTGCTGTCAGCAGCTCCGACTCAGAGGCGCCCTCGTGTGGTCGTGCGTGGGAACAGCGCCAGCCTTCACCCCCACCCAACCCCACGCCACGGGCCCAAGGGCCCACTCCAGCATCTGCATCCTGGTCCTGCGGGTCCCCAAACCCTGCTCTGGGTCTGCGATTCACCTTAAAGACTGGGAGCTACTCCAGTCTCAGACACTGGATGGGTATTTTTCATTTAGATTCCCCCCAGACAAACAGATTATTATTATTTTTAAAAATTTTATTTATTTGACAGAGAGAAACACAGCGAGAGAGGGAACACAAGCAGAGGGAATGGTAGTGGGAGAAGCAGGGAGCCCGATGCGGGGCTCGATCCCATGACCCCGGGATCATGACCTGGGCCGAAGGCAGACGCTTAACAACTGAGCCTCCCAGGCGCCCCCAAGCAGATTATTTTAAATAGTGTATGCTTTCTTTGTTTCCTTATTGATGGTATTTCAAAGGAGGAGGGGAAGCAAAAGGGAAGAGGAGGGAGCGATTGCTAAGAAGGCTTGAACATTCCAGAGACTGGCCGGGGTGGCAAGGATGCGGGTGGTGAGCTGTAGGGAGGATTGGCAGAGGGCTTTGTCGGGTGTGAGCATTCAGGGCTCTGTCCATCTCCAACTTGCCCCCCCCCATTACCCCAGTACCCCTGGGTCCCCATCTTGCAGGTCCTCGCCCTGCAGAGGTAGCCTCAGAAGCACGAGGCTGTGACTAGAGAGAGCTGATTGTCTTACAGAGACAGTCAGACTTCCCAAGGCAAGCGGTCAACCCTGGACAGTCTAAAAGAAAAGTCAGTTCCTTACTGTAAATCGACAATTTAATAAATCGAAAGTCAGTTAGGTTTCTTGTAAATCAATACTTTAAATTTCCTACCTGACGGCTGTGGCAGGAGCAGAGAGCAGGCTGGCTGTGGAGAAACGCACTCGGAGAAATTTGTGTCCGCGTGGCCCTGGGCCTCTCGCTGGGTTTCTTCCACGGGCCCAGCCAGCTTTGTTTGACCTGTCGCCAACACAGAGACTTCTGCGTTCTCTTGCTTTCCTGTGTTTATGGAAACGCGGGAGTGCTCATTTTCCTCTGGCTCACACTGTTTGTCTTTCTAACACTGATTCTGGAATACATTTTCTTGCTTAGGGCTCAGGGCGGAATCCTGACTTGTCTGGAGGTTGAATGAGGGATACTTTTGCTGAAGACCATGAAGTGACATTTTAATCAGAGAGTCTGGGACAGTCGAGAGCTGTGTGTTCTTTCTCCCTGGCAATACCTCGCCAGGTAGAGTGAGAGCAGGGATGACAGCACCACCACCAAAGGCTAAAGGAGAGGTCCCCAGGCCCTTCCCTGAAAAAGCTCACTGCAGCTGGCAGAGACCACCCCAACAGCCCAAATTTCTGTCCATTAGCTCCAGCACCTTCTCTGCTTAGGGTCAGTGGGAAAGTGCACCTCATGAGACAGCCAGATTTCATTCGTCCCCGGGGCTGCTAGTATTCCCTCCTTGGGGGGAATCTGGGTCTGCGATTCACCTTAAAGACTGGGAGCTACTCCAGTCTCAGACACTGGATGGGTATTTTTCATTTAGATTCCCCCCAGACAAGCAGATTATTATTATTATTTCACTTCCTTGGAGACCTTCCCTCTCCCGCAGTTCCAACAGGTTTGCGGGATCTTTCTCTGGTCTAACCCTTCATTCCTTCCACCTCTCAACCCTTCTCCTAGACCCCTGGAACTCCACAACCAGCCAATTACCCCAGAGACCCAACCTCGCCCCCACCCCCCACCCCAGATGTTCCCTCCTCTCTCCTGCCTTAATTCACTCGTTCAACCAATACTGGTTGAACAATGATGAAGACCATTGTTTTCATGCTGAGGAGACAGCAGTAGACAAAAGAAATCAATTCCTACCTTACATCCTTGTAGCGAGAGAGCGAGCACCTAACATCTGTGAGGTCACACGTGGTTAGTGCTGTGAAGAAAAATACAGCAGGGTTAGGGGAGAGAGAATGATGGTGTGGGGGCAGTGTGGCTCTTCTACACGAAGGAGAAAAGAAAGCATTTCAAATAGAGGGGGAGCCACGTGCCTCTGTGGGGGAAGGGCTGCTGAGGAGCCACAGAGGGGTCGGTGTGGCCAGCAGGGTGCACAAGAGGTGAGTGGGAGAGGGAAGTAGGAAGGCAGTTGGAAGCCAGGTCCTGTGACACTTTGCAAACCACTGGAATTTGCTCCAAGTGAAATGAGAAGTCTTTGGAAATGGTTTTGAGCAAAGGGATGCCAAGATCCGAGTTAGGCTTTCAGAAAGAGCACGTTAACTGCCCTGCGGAGCATCAGCAGACACAGAGAAGCCAGTTAGGAGTCGATGGCCATAAAGCCAGGTGAGAGATGACAGACCAGGCAGGAACCAGTGCTGGTGGCGAGAGCTGTCACACTGGGTATATTTAGAAGATCAAGTCAATAGACTTGTTAACAGAATGGTTAGGGGATGTGAAGCAAAAAGAAGAGCCAAGATTTTTGGCTTGAGTAACTCAAACAATGGAGCTGTCATCCAGTGACGTGGGTGAAAACTGGGACAGGGGCAGGTTTGGAGGAGCAAAGTCAAGAGGTCTGTTCTGAACCACCTCAGGAACGACAAATCACCCCACACCCAGACTGTGGTCTTGAAATACCATTTCCCAGGTGGGCTGGTCCTGTCTGGGGCAGGAAATGCATGGCGTGATCCTCAAGCATCTTAAAATACCAGATAGCAAGACCTGTCAAAGACAATCAGGGCCCTATCAGAAGGATGAAGCCCCATGCTAAAGATGGCATAAAAAAGATAAGACTGCAGTGGATTGAAACGTTCTCAAAGATGTTCGAATCCATGAGTTTATGGTGATAGTAAATTTGGTTACTTAATTGTTCTCTGTTGGAGAATGATAAGGAACCAACTCATTATTTCAAAAACTGGTTAATATAAGAAAAAAGTCAAGCGGGATTAAAATAGACTTTAAAGGTATATCAAACAATCACACTGTGTCCATCTCCTTTGGATCCTGATTCAAACAAACAAGCTTACCAAAACTTAATGAGACCACAGGAAATCAAAACACTGGGTATGAAGTGATAGAAGGAACTGTTATTTTCTGTGAGTGCAATAATGGTATGACGGTCAGGTTTAAACATCAGGCCTTTTTTTTTTTTAAAGATTTTATTCATTCATTTATTTATTTATTTATTTATTTATTTATTTATTTATTTATTTATGAGAGAGAGAGAGAGAGAGAGAGCGCGAGCGAGAGAGCACGAGAGCAGGGTGAGGGGCAGAGGGAGAAGCAGACTCCTCATTGAGCAGGAAGCCCGATGTGGGACTGGATCCTGGGACTCCGGGATCACAACCTGAGCTGAAGGTAGATGCTTAACTGACCGAGCCACCCAGGTGCTATAAACATGAGGTCTCATTTTTATGAGACACACAGTGAAATACACACAAATAAAATGACACAGTGTGCATCTGTGGGATTGGCTTCAAAACGATGCAGCCTTCAGGGGGAAGAAAAGAAAGATTGGCCACGAGTTAGTCATGTTGAATCTGTGTGATGGGTACGTGGGCATTCACTAGACAAGTCTATTTTGTAGATGTTTGAAATTCCCCATGACAAGTAAAAGAGCAAGAGAGGGAGAGGGAGAAAAGATTTCCGAACAAAGAAAGGAATAGAGGAAGGGAGGGGTGAAGAGAAGTAGGGAGGGAGAAAGGAGGGGAAGGGGACAGTTTTGTTTGGGGCATGTGAAGTCGGAGCTGCTGATTGGACGTCCTTAAAGGGAAGCTGCTGATTGGACATCCTGACAGAGATGCTGTTTCGGTGGTTGGGTATGGGGGCCTGAAGTTCAGCAGAGTGTTAAGGTTGGAGACAAAAATCAAGGAGTCCAGGGGCGCCTGGGTGGCTCAGTGGGTTAAAGCCTGTGCCTTCTGCTCGGGTCATGATCTCAGGGTCCTGGAATCAAGCCCTGCACCGGGCTCTACTCAGTGGGGAGCCTGCTTCCTCCTCTCTCCGCCTGCCTCTCTGCCTACTTGTGATCTCTCTCTCTGTCAAATAAATAAATAAAAATCTTAAAAAAAAATCAAGGAGTCCTAAATTTATATATGTATTAAAAGCACGGCATTGGGTGAGATCGCCTTAAAAGTGAATATAGGTAAGGGAAAAGAGATGTTACAGACTAAATCTTGAGGATTTCCAAAATTGAGCGGTCTGGAAGCTGAGGCAGAAAAGCAGGTGCACCGCTGATCATAGCGTTTGGCCTAGGGAGGCCATCCCTGACCTGGACCACAGCAGCTGGGGGGAGGGTGGGGAGGATTCCAGAAGGCAGAGGACACCAGAGGCAGCGAGCATGGTTGAATCTTTAGAAGAGTTTTGTAAGAGGGTAGCACAGGTGAGTTTTCAAAGTGGGAGGAAGCATGGCATGTTTCTATTCTGATGGGAGTCATGCAGAAGAGCGACAGAGGGAATCAATAATCATGAGGGGAGAGGGGCGATCACCAGCAGGATGTTCTGGGTCACCCCTGGGGGCCCGGAACAGGTTCATGAGCAGGCTAACTACAATGTATTGGATATTTGGACACACACATTTCACAATTTGAAGCCTGAATATCACCCTGTGGCCTTCCCAGGGGCTCCGTGAAAGTGCTCATGTAGCCTTGATGCTCATCTGGCCCTTCTGGAGTGGAGTCCACAGTGAGGGCATGAGAACAGGGCTCCCCCAAGCGTAGGACTCATGGATCAGTGCAGAGTGCCCTATGAGGTGCTGCATTGGCCCAGGGTGGGCAGAGCTGGGGATATGTTCTTGGGCAATGTGCATGCATTCTTAGCCAAGTCCTCTCCTCGCACAAGCTGGGTGGCACTGTGAAGCACTTGCTGACTTCTGAGTCAGACACGAGCCTATGTGAATGGTTCCCAGCAGCAGCTGGATAACTCTGGCTGTGCCCCTCTCTGCTCTGTGGCTCCTTGTAGCTGTCCGTGACCAAAGATGCCAGGATGAGACCTGGCCAGACCCCATTCTGTGGAAGGAGCTGGGAGAGCCGGGCTTTGTGGGGGCGGGAAGTCCACATGCTGTTTCTGGGGCTGAGGAGGAGGCCAGAGGGAAGGCTGGGGTTGGAGCTGGGACCGGAGCAGTGCTAGGGATGAGAACTCGGCAGGAGCTCTTGACCTTATGGGTTCTTGTATTAAGTCTCCTTTCATTTCCATTATATGAATAATAATAGGTCTGGGAGACCCTTAGGAGGCAATCATGAATGTTCTTTAATCGCTGGTTGAGTCTGCCTTCCTGGGTGTCCACTCATGGCTCCCCTAAACAAAAGCCTCATCACACGTGATGGAGCAGAGTGGCCTTCCCCCCACCTCCCCACCTCTGCTCACACCCACTTACCACGCAGAGGGGCTCCCGATGCCCAGTTAGATTTCCCACGCCCTGATCTGTGTTCTGATTCGGGTAAGTGGGCAGCTCTTCATTTCCCCGGGCCATTTGGGCCCGCCTATGGCTTTTCAAGATGCTTCGTGGTATATTGAGAAGAGCTGTGGCTAGAAGGTCTGGAGACCGTTCATTTCAAGCTCTGCAGTGACCAGCTTTGGGTCTCGAGTCCTCAGGTTTAACATGTTTTATGTTGCGGGGACTGGAGATGCAGCGGTGATAAAACAGAATTCTTGCTTGCATAAAACATATATTCTAGTTGAGGAGACAGATACTAAGCAGATTAAACCAAATATATAGCATGCCAGGCAGGGACAAGTTCTTTGAAGAGAAATAAAGCAGTGTTGGGGTGGGGCATGGGGAGTGCTGCTGGTGTGTGTGTGTGTGTGTGTGTGTGTGTGTGTGATTTTAAGGGTGATCAGGGAAGGCCTCTATGAATAGCAGACATTTGAGCAGAGGTCAGAAGGAGAAGAACACATGGTTACCTGGTGAGAGCATTTTAGGTGCAAGGAGAGAGCAGGTGTGACGGCGTTGAGGATGAGCTTGCTCAGCATCCCAGAAGCCCCTGGGCCCAAAGGGACGGAGCAGGAGGGATCAAAGGAGGAGGTTGTAGGAGATTAGGTCTGAGAAGTGGGAACAGGGCGGGCAGCTTACATAGCCTCATGGGTCATTGTAAGGACTCTGTTACCCTCCCTCAGATGGGAAACATCGGAAGGGTCTGAGAAGAGGGGTGACACATTTAAAAGAATCTCTAGGGTGCTCTGTGGAGAACCAGCCAGAGGAGCCAAGGGTAGAAACAGAAAGTCCAGTAAAGAAGCTATTGCAATGACCCAGGTGAAAGATGGTGCAGGGAAAGGGAGGGGTCGAGCATAGTGGGAGCTGTGCACGAGATTTCATTTGTTTTCTTTCTTTCTTTCTTTTTTTTTTTGGGTGGGGCACATAGTAGGTTTGCATTTTCCACCCTCCTTTAAGTTAGGGGTGGGTATACTTGCTTCGGACAACAGAACACGAGCAGAAGCAATGTGTGTGGCACGTAAGTGGGAGAGCAAGACCTTGCAACAGGACTTCTCCTGCCTCAAAGCACGTGGAAATATTTGGTCAGGTCCCTAAGTGATCATGATGGATAGAGCTCCTCCCAGCTCAGGCTGGACACGAACAACAAAATAAACACCTGCGTGTGATGCCTCTGAGATTTGGGGGTTCTGTGTCACTGCAGCATAACCTAATTCATCCTGACAAATTCAGATTACAGGAGGGAAGGGTTTGTTCTGAGCAACTGGGATTGTTGCTTGTCATTTCTTGAGACGGGAGGGAGTGTGGGAGGAATGGATTTAGGGGGGAGGATTCGGAGCTTGTTTTTGGACACACTGAGTTTGAGATTTGTATCAGGCATCAGGGATCCAAGTGCAGATGTTAAGTCAGCAGCTGGATACGTGGGTCTGATTTCTGGGGAGAAGTCAGGCTGGAAATACACACTTGGGGACTGTATTGGGGAAATACACACTTGGGAGGCCAGGTCAGATCCCTAGGAAGTGGGTGCAGGTGGAGAAAAGCGGAGACAGCTTGAAGGCACCGAGTGAAGACACACCGCAATGTTGAATGCTGCTGATAGGTCGCCAAGAGAACTCTCCACTGACTTGAGACTGCCGTGGCGTGATTAGTGACCCCCACAAGAGCAATTTGGGTGGTGTTACAGGAATGAAACTGATTGAAGTGGGTTCAAGAAAGACTAAGAGGAGAGAAAGTGCAGTCTAGGGTAATTAACTCTTTTGAAGAGGATTGATGTAATAGAATGGTGGCGGTGGGAGAGATCTGGGGTCAATGGGATTTTTTTTTAAAAAGATTTTATTTATTTGACAGAGAGAAACACAGCGAGAGAGGGAACACAAGCAGAGGGAGTGGTAGCAGGAGAAGCAGGCTCCCTGCCGAGCAGGGGGCCCGATGCGGGGCTCGATCCCAGGACACTGGGATCATGACCTGAGCCGAAGGCAGACGCTTAACGACTGAGCCACCCAGGCGCCCCATGTCAATGGGATTTTTAAAATTAAAAAGAAATTTGAGATGGAAGAAATTACAGTACATCTGCATGTTTTGGGAACACACGCATGTTTCCTTTAGTAGAAAGAAAGATTTAAAAAAGCTGTTTGGGGCACCTGGGTAGCTCAGTCAGTTAAGAGACCAACTCTTGATTTCGGCTCCAGTCATGACCTCAGGGTGGTGGGACTGAGCCCCCAATGGGCTCCGCACCGAGTGGAGCCCCCCTTACATGTGCTCTCTCTCTAAAAAAAAAAAAATGTTCATGTAGTTGAGAGGGGCTGTTGGATGAAGTAGACACAAGGCTGAGATCCAGTGGAGGCTTGCACTTGGGAACCTGCAGGGCTCATGCTTTCCAAAGGGTGGGACTGGGGGAGGTGGGTAGGGGTAGTGGGTGGGAGGCAGAGATCAGGTACAGACTCCTGGGGCTTGAATCAGGACATGAATTGGCAGCAGAATGGGTTGTTCTGGATGAGCCGAAAGGTTTTCTTCAGGTCTCACAATTAATCATCTCAAAAGTGAACTTTCTAACAATCTGGTTCACAGCTCTTTCCTATTCTCCGTCTTGCAGATCATTCCGTACCGCGGATGGCCCCCACGATGCGGGCCTTGGCTCCGGCCCCCGCCCCTGGTGTGGCTAGCCCTGCTGTCCGCGCCTGCAGAGTTGCCCAGGTCTGCAGCCAGCCCTCGAGTTTGAGCCCAGCCTCCATGTAGCCGACCTTGAGGGCTGCCTGGTTTTTCCATTGGTTAAAGTGGAATGTTAATAGTACTTGGCACACAGGCTCACGTAGAGGGTGCCAAGAGCTCAGCCTGTCTCCGGCACCTAAGAGAGCTGCTGGTGTTCTCACCTGCCCTCACTTCTGCATCTCGGGGCGAGTTGCAGGTCTCTGCTGTGGATGCTGGGAGGCTCCCCGCTGTCCTCTCGAACTGGTCCAGGCCTCTTCACTCCTCAAATGGAGCCCTTCACGATCTGGCTCCAAACTTCTCTCCCAGCCCAGTGTCCCAGCAC
>CM053610.1:76207494-76255677 GCA_028646535.1 Procyon lotor | reverse complement strand
AAAGTGTTCAACATCACTCGGCATCCAAGAAATACAAATCAAAACCACAATGAGATACCACCTCACACCAGTCAGAATGGCTAAAATTATCAAGTCAGGAAACAAGAGATTTTGGCGAGGATGTGGAGAAAGGGGAACCCTCCTACACTGTTGGTGGGAATGCAAGCTGGCACAGCCACTCTGGAAAACAGTAGGGAGCTTCCTCAAAAAGTTGAAAATAGAGCTACACTGCGACCCAGCAATTGCACTACTGGGTATTTACCCTAAAGATACAAATGTAGTGATCCTAAGGGGCATGTGCACCCGAATGTTTAAAACAGCAATGTCCACAATAGCCAAACTATGGAAAGAACCTAGATGTCCATCAACAGATGAATGGATAAAGAACATGTGGTATACACACACACACACACACACACACACACACACACACACACACAAAATGGAATACTATGCAGTCATCAAGAGAAACGAAATCTTGCCATTTGCAATGACGTGGATGGAACTAGAGGGTATTATGCTAAGCGAAATAAGTCAGTCAGAGAAAGACAATTATCACATGATCTCTCTAATATGAAAAATTTGAGAAGCCGGGTGGGGGTTGTTGGGTGGTGGGGGAGGGAAATGAAACAAGATGGGATCCAGAGGGAGACAAACCATAAGAGACTCCTAGACTCAAGAAATGAACTGAGGGTGGCTGGGGTCTGAGGGGTAGGGATAGGGTGGCTGGGTTATGGACATTGGGGAGGGTATGTTCTATGGTAAGTGCTGTGAAATGTGTAAGCCTGATGATTCACAGACACCTACCCTGGGGCAAATAATGCATTATATGTTAATAAAAAAATAAATTATTTAAAAAAAAAGAAATGTTAAATGGCAAGTACTGGATACACTAAAATTTTATAAGAAATAATAAAACACTCAATGTGTCAATTAAAAAATGCAGATTCCTGGTTCAGATTCCTTGGGTCTGAACTTTCAAGGCTCCCAGAATCTCTTCCAGTGCAGGAGGTTTGTGGATGACACTCCAAAGAAGGCCACCTGAGAGACCAGGAACACCTTGAAGGGGGAGGCAGAGCCCACCAGGGAGGAGCACAAGGAAGAGAAAAGAGAGGAGGGTTTCCCAAGGCAAGCATTCAGAAGGGAGGACAAACAAGGAGGAGGGGATGGATGAGAAAGAGGTTCAGAGACCCCCCCAGTATCCCACATCCTGGAGGGTCCTAAAAGTTAAGCTCTTTATACAACTCGTAACTCTCACATTTCCAGAGACCAGTCAGGCAACGTCTCAAATGTGAGCAGTATGAGAAATGCAAAAGCGGTTTGTCCCCTTTTAATTCTTCTTCTAAATATTTTTACTCTCTGAAACCAAAATCTATCTCCCTTTAAATTTCTATCATATCCCCACAGAATAATGAAACTTGCAAAACTAATTAATGTCCCTTAATCTTCCTAGAGATTTGTTTTTTAAGTTTATTTTCCAGCCCAGAATCTAATCCAGGATCATGAATTGCATTGATTTTTCAAAGACATATTTGTAAACATAACTGGAGTGAATCCCTAGTTGGTCAAATGCCAAAGAAGAGAGAGAAGCAAATGGCAGCCTTGCCCTGCTAGGTCTGGCCTGGGGTTCTGCCCGCATCATTCAGCCTCATCCTTAATTGTTCAGGTTTATCCCCAGCCTCTCCCTCTGCCCTCTGCTCTTCTCCTTTTCTTCCTCTCTGATACTTCCAGTGTCCTGGAGGCCTCCAGGTGGCTGAGAAGATGGAGTGGCCCACTAGGGACCCTCCCTGGCCACTGCCTCTGGGAGCCTCTACCTGGTCCTCCCAAAAGGCTGTCCTCGTCCTCACATGGCTCTTGGATGAGCATGAAGCAGAAACACCCAGCAGTGCTCAGCGGGGCACAAAGACTAATCAAAAAGAAGAGATTTCAAATAAATAGACAAACCCAGGAATGAAAATCAATGAGAGAAAAGCTTTCCTGCCAGAAAATAAATGAGGTGCAAACGGATCGACCAGGAAACATGAGTCAGCAAATCGCTTCTAGACAAGCCCAGTCCAGTCTTGCTGGTGCCGGGAGCCTCTCCACACTGACTCCAGACTCCTTGTCTGTTTCCAGCTGCCCCTCCTTGCCATCGCACCCACATGCTTTGGCCTTCTGGAGAAGCACAAGCCCCACCTGCTGATCCTGGAATCTGACCTCAAGTCCACATCACATCTCGCTCCCCAGCTGCGGTGGCCAAGGGCCACATCTCTGCATCTCCACGGCCCTCTGTTGTGCAGTTCCCACACCGCTGGTCGGGGACTACCTGGGCCAGAAGTCTTTGGGTATGTGGTGCTCAGCTCCTCCCAGACTGCAAGATAGAAAAACTTTAAATCTATTTGGATAATGATAAATGCTTTGGAGTAAGACCTGGCTTGAAATCCCTAGGGTTGTATGACCCTGAGCCAGTTCCTAATCTTCTGTGTGTCTCAGTGTCCTTATCTGTAAACTGGGACTATAAGATCTCATGCAATTATGGTGAAAGTTAAATGAATTAAGTTATGCAAAGGCCTCAATCCAGTGTCTGGCACATTAGAAACTTTCAATAAATGTTTGTTCTCTTCCCTCTTCTTCATTTTTGAATCCCCAAATCCTAAAATACATTGCCGGCAATTTTATGCAAATTATAATGGCTTATAATTATGTGACTAATTCACAGTCATCATAGGACAATCAGAAAATATGGAGAAGTAAAAAGAAGATAGAAAATCTTATGTAAATTTCAAATCCAAAGATAACAGTGTATAAATTGGTATATATCTTTCAAAGCTCTAAAAATACATAAATATTCATTACAACACACTGTACACAGTGCTTTGTGGGTTTTTTTTAAGATTTAATTAATTTATTTAGAGAGAGAGAGAGAGCATGCATGCATGCAAGCGGGAAGGAGGGAGCAGAGGGAGAGGGAGGGATTCTTACACCCTTCCTTGTCTACACAACCACAGCACATTCTTATTTCGCTGTCAGTAAAGATAATTTTTTGATTCGTTATTTCGTTTTAAAATGACTAAGCACTCTTTTAAAAAGGGAAACCGTTTAGGGAAGAATCTCAAGCAGACTCTGCGCTGAGCGTGGAGCCGGACGTGGAGCTCCATCTCCCAACCCCAAGATCATGACCCGCACCCAAACCAAGAGCCAGATGCTTAACTGACCAAGCCACCCAGTTGCCCCTAAACAGTGCTTTATAATCTGGCTTTTTATATTATCTTTTTTTTTTTTTAAAGATTTTATTTATTTGACAGAGAGAAACACAGCGAGAGTGGGGACACAAGCAGAGGAAATGGTAGCGGGAGAAGCAGGCTTCCCGCAGAGCAGGGAGCCTGATGCGGGGCTCGATCCCAGGACCCTGGGATCATGACCTGAGCCGAAGGCAGACGCTTAATGACTGAGCCACCCAGGCGCCCTGGTTTTTTATATTATAATCTATGACAAACATCTTTCACTGTCCACAAGGAGATTTACATATTAGCCTTCATGGCTGCAGAGTGATCATTTGGGGATATGTCTCCACTTATTCAGCCAATCCCCTACTCTTGAACATGTAGGTCACTGGCAATTGTTTCACTGATTCTAAGCAACTGTTGTGATGAACAAGTTGTAAATCTTCACTGTCGCTCATAATTAAATTCCTATGAGTAGAATTACTAAATTGAAGAGTATGTGAAAATCTTAGCGTATGAACACTTTTGATACACTTTGTTGAACCGCTGTCCACAAAGTTATATAAATTTATATTCCTCATCTACTCAAGGTATACAGTCATTCTTTTCTTGTCTTTGCCACAGAGATAATGGTATCTATTTGTTATTTGAATTTCCTCTGTAAAAATAGCACTTGTGTTTTGTAACTGTTGAACTGAATGAATGCACTTCTTTCATCGTGACCCTCAAATAACATCCATAGGGGTGCCTGGGTGTTTCAGTCGGTTAGGTGTCTGCCTTTTGTTCAGGTCATGACCACAAGGTCCTGGGATCAAACCCCACATCAGGCTCCCTGCTCAGCAGGGAGCCTGCTCCTCCCTCTCCCTCTACTGATCCCCCTGCTCGTGCACTCCCTCTCTCTGTCATATAAATAATTAAGTAATCTTTAAGAAAAATTAAAATGCAATTTAAAAAAATCATACCCATGTACACATTTGCAAGTTTTGCTCATCTAGAATGAGTGTCCCCAAAGAGAAAATGATCGTAATTTGGATGAAGCTCATTGAAGACAAAGAGGGTGGGGAAAAAGGACATCTGCGATGTTACAAGAACTGATGAGGAATGGGGTGAAACAGAGACATCGATGGCTGCGGAGAGGCCAAGACACAGCCTCTGGCCGCCGTAATCAGGGAGCAAGACCTCTATGTTGGATTTTAAGGAAGACAGGAATGAAGCTCAGAATTGTGGGGCTGGGCTTGGAGAAGGAGAAAGGATGGGAAGAGACAAACCCAGGGACCATTCTGGAGGCAGTCAGGGCCTGTGAATTGGGACCATTGTTGGAGATGTCTGGTTACATTTCAAGGCAGTAGTTTTCACTCTTCTGTCAGCTTGTTGTACATTTGTCCCTTAATAATGATTCTTCCTCATTCCCCGTTGGCTAACTAGTAGTAATAGCTAACACTTGTTAAGCACTTTCCACATGCCAGGTGCTGTGCTCTATTAGCATTTTCTCATTTGACCCCTAAAATGACCTCGGGAAGTTTGCACAATCATTATACCCATTTTTCAGATGAGGACACAGGCTCAGAGAAATGCAGTGACTTGTTCAAGGCCACAGAGCTAGTAACGGAGGGAGCCAGGAAGAGAACCCAAGACCGTGTTTCTTCAACGCCTGTTTGTGGTTTTGTGTTTGTTTGCTTATTTGGGTTCTTTTTTAAAGATATTTTTATTTGAGAGAGAGAGAGAATACAAGCAGGGGGAGCAGCAGGTAGAGGGAGAAGCAGGCTCACCCCTGAGCAAGAAGCCCAATGCGGGGCTCGATCCCAGGACCCTGGGATTATGACCTGAGCTGAAGGCAGACACTTAACTGACTGGGCCACCCAGGCGCCCCTTATTTGGGGTTTTTAACCACAACATTTTACAAAGGCCACTGCCTTACCAAGCACATGAGTTGTACTAGATACTAGTTCAAGCTGAAGGCCAAACAACCATGAGAAAATAAAGTCAAGACTTCAACAGCAATTCCAAATGGAGAATTAGAAGAAAGAGATCAAGAAGCCTCCCCTCCTCCATCCTCAGTATACTTGAAAGCCCCAATTACCTAAGCCTTTGTTTTTTCCCCTACTTTGTTAGAACAACTCAGTGCCTGCCTTACCAAACAGGGGTGAAATTTATGTACTTGATTCCTTGGAAATCTGACTCATTTAGGCCCAAAGAACCAATCTATTTCCTGATTCACACATCCTGACCTCTTTCTCCCCTCGCAATCCAATCTAAAATGGGTACCAGGAACTCGTACTTGTCAAGCCCCATTTTGCACCTATCTACTACCCACCCCCCCAGGCTTGTGTCTGTACTCCCTGGGGCCTTTCTAACACAGACCCATAGTGGGACTTGGCCACATCCACGGAGAACAGGTGCAAGCTCAAAGACTTAAGAAAGACACAGAAGGACCCTCCTGCTGGTGGTTCCTGGTGGGCAAGCGAGGGCCACCTGTGGCCTGCTCACATTTTCATGCTATAAAGTGTTGGAATTACCTCGAGGTGGAAGTTGTTAGTGAACCTCCCGGAGTTTGGTTCCTACTGAGTTCAAAGCCTGGCCTTCCCCTGAAAGCTGTGTTCTCCATCCAGCCCTTTCGGACCGGCCACGTGGGCTTCCACTGAAGCCACTGTGACAGTTTCTGTTCCTATTAGAGTGTCTTCCCATTACGGCAACTCCCTGGAAAATGCCAACTCTCGTGTTTCTTTTCCACCCATTGCAACACAATCTGCTTCCCAGCAACAAATGGGAGGGGAGCAACCGCAGGAAGAAAACTTGTTTCACTGTTTTCCAGCTAAATTCCACTCCCTTCATGAAACTTTTTCAGACTATTCCTGCCAGTGGGTCGTTGAGTAGCATCCCTCCCCCCACTTTTCAGCTTCTCTGACCTTCTAGAACATTGATTGTCTCCACCAGCCATTCACATAATGCCTTGTTTGTTTCTTTACTGATTGACACGTGAATGCCGCCTTGTCTCCTTGACCAGTTCGTGCATTTCTAGAGGGCTGGTATTTTAAGATGTTTTTATATCTTCCTCCAGGTCAGAACGTAGGGTTATGTGCCTTCCCTGATCACCCTATTTAAAACTCCAAATGAATCACCCTTAGCCATCCAACCTGAAATATAACATTTATTTTGTTTAATATCTGACCCCCATCAAAGCTTAGTCTAGAAAACAGGGATTTTGCCTGCTTTCTTCACTGATATTTTTTCCAGCATTTAGAACAGTGCCTGGCATATAATGAGTATTCAATAAATATGTGTTGATTAATGGATGAATTAAGAGATGAATCATGTAAAAAACTAAAATGATACACCTATATTTGTGGGAAGATGATCTTTTTCCATTTCAACTCTTCAATGAGTATTTAATGTATTGCTCTTAATGAATGTCAGAAGAATTTCTTTAGGCTCTCAAACCTATTTCACTTCTTTACTACTAGCTCAGGAAATCCTAAGAGAGAGAATAACTACCACTACTTAATTGAGTTTTCACTATGCACCAGTATCTATTTATATTCTCATTTAATTAATGCTCCTCTGCCTCGCTGATAATGTCAAAACCATCATCTTACTGATGAGGATCTGAATCTTCTAGAAGGTAAATGACTTGCCTGGTTCTCACAGCTAGTAAATGGTGAAATCAGGACTTGAACGCAGGCCATTCTGATTAATGACCACTCGGCTTTCCTGCCTTAGCAGAATCCAGGCTTCCAGGATGATCCTTGAGCTTCCTCCCCTAAAATCTTCCAGTCCTGGCCAGCCCAGCCTAGCCCTCCCCAGGATGAGAGACCAGGTCTTGGGGCTGCTCAGGAAGGGTTGAAAGACACAGCTACTCCCCAGAGAGCTAACGTAGGGTGAGTCTATGGTGGGAAAAGCAAAGGAAAAACAACAACAGTAACAATTCCTGATCACGGAGGTTTCCTCCTTAGATGCTGATGGACAATTTTAGCTGCACCACGAACATTAACCAAGTTGGAAATGACTACAAATAAAGCAGGTTTTGGGCAGAGAGAGGAATTAAGTTTTGGTCCTCTTGAATTTGAGATATCTGTTCAATACTCAAGGGTAGATGTTGTGTACACAGTAGGATCCACAAAAGTTCAAGCAAGGGGGCTAGAGGTACAAATTTGACGTCAACAACATCATGGAACTTTGTCCAGTGCAAATGCCACAGGACAACCAAATGTGCTTCTAGGCCAGCAGAGCTCCAGTCCTGAAGATTGTGTCGAATGTTTTAGAAAGGTTGATGAGTACCACGAAGAGATTTCATTGTTCCCTGTGTTGCTGCAGCGGCTGCATTATGAAGCTCAGATTTGCCATATTTTCCTTCTCACTGGGGTCCCAGTGGGATTCAGTGAGAGAGAGTGTGTGTGAGAGAGAGATGCGTTGCAATTGCTCAGTGACTGAAATGGTTCATTCTAGAGACTGCCTCTGGGACTCCCTTTTCCTTGGACTTTCGTGGCTGACCAAGGCACTTGTAAATGGACACATTCTTTTTGGATATGTTAAAACCATAATCCAGGCCTGGGATCCAACGCCACTCTTTTCAGTGACTTTGTATATTTCTGATCTGAAGCATAGACACCAATTTCACATTGTGGTTTGCGGGCCCTCTGATATCCTTTCCTTTGATATTCTGGGCATAGCACGCACCACCTTCACTAACTACTCAGTCAATATACATCCCATCCCTGCCCCAGTCATGCAGACAGAAATTACAGGGAGTGAAAGGGAAAGGGGCCAGAGCTCAGAGCTGTCGGCATGGGGTATCTGAAAAGGACTGACGGATAGAGGCATAAAAAGATTTTTTAGCAACATTGAGAACCCAGCTGAGTTTGGAAATCATCAATTTGTTCTGGAACCAGTCACCCTGGCTGTGGAATTTTCTCTAACTGAATTCGCACAAAGAAGACAAATAGCAGGGCCACTTCAGGCTCGGGAAATGGCCTGACAGGTGCATAGGGAGAGCAAGTGGTGGGTCGCTGATGAGAATGGAGCTAGTGGGTCCCAGACTGAAGAAGGGAGGGAGGAAAGCAACAGAAAAACTGATACCCAGAGTGTCCCAGCTCAGAAAGGCTGTGGGTAAACCCTCGAAGATCTCAAGGGGCCAGAGCATGGGGGAAACTAGGAAAGGCAAGTCTAAGACAAAGGAAACTCATGCGGCTGGACACCCCCTTGCTGGGTCAGGTCAGTCCCTCAGCTGCCACACTAGCGGGAATCCTACAGAATCCTCCTGGGCGTCAATACCATACCCTGCCGCTCAGAGATCCCCAGGGCTACAGGAAACTTTATTTCCCAGAAACAACTCAGCCTGTCCAGGAGAATCTTTCCAGTTTCATTGTTTATTAAAATGACACTGGGGTACCTCAGAGCACCAAAGGCATAGCTGAAGAATTAAGTCTCAAGAAAGCAGGAACCAGGAAAGCTTGGACCTTGAGGACTAAAACCAGGACTCAGATACCATCAGGATCGTCACCTTCTCTTTAGCTTCCTTCTCTCCTTTGCTCCTTCTTTCTCTCTTAATGAAGAAACTTAAGAGCTTAGACTCTGGAACTAGATACACGGCATTCTAATCCTAGCGTGGCTCTCCCATTTACCAGCTGAATGACCTAGAGAAAGTTATATATCCTTTCTGTGCCTCAGTTTCCTTGTGGGGATAATAATAGTACCTACCTCATGCGGTTGCTGCAGTAGTAAATAATTTGAAACGTTTATAGCACTTGGAAGTCCCCGGCCCCTTGGGCTCTGTCTCATCCAAGAGAAGAGTTTGGACCCTAAGATGTTAATCAGCAATTTGCCCTCAAGGTTAAAGGTAGTAAACTGGGGTCCCATTCAGGCCCACCAATGGGATCCACAGGGATCACTCTCATCGACAGGGTGTATAGGGTGTATACATCGACAGGGTGTATCAGCAGAAGCTATGGCCCTACTCAGAGTCAGACAGGAGACATGTCATTTTGTTAGGAGCAGGGGAATCTATTGCAAACCTTGGTATTTACTCTACACTTGCTCCCCCTGGTCATCAGTACGTGACCACACCTACTATATCAAGGGAAAACTGGACATCCTTCCCTCTGCTCTCTACCTCACCTCTCTCCCCTGGCCCCTTCCCACTAGCACTGGAACAAGCTCAGGTCTCTCCTAATCTAGAGACAAATACATCTTCCTAGACTCCCCCCTTCCTCAGGTCCCCACTTTCCTTCCGAGCTCACTGACTCCACTTCCCCCCTCCTATTCTCAACTCTCTGTTCTTTAGCCCTCACTCTCACTCCTCTCCAGCTGCCAAATGCCTGGGCCTCTGCTGCCTTAGACATCACTGTCATCCCCACTTTAAACTCTCTCCTCCCTGGGTTTCCACAGTTTCACTCTCCCCAGCACTTCCCTAGCCTCTCCAACCACTCCTTCTCCATGTCCTCTGGATGTTCCTCCCTCCTTATCCACCCATCCTTGAACAATCCGTCTCCCCCCAGGTCCCATCCTCTCTTCACCTTGAAGCCTCCCTGGGCAACTTTATCTACTGTTAAGGTTTTGATCACCCCTTACACAAGCTAATGATTCTCAGATCTATATCCATCAGCATAGGTCTCTCTTCTGAATGGGAGGTTATCCATCCATCCATCCGCCCATGCAGCATCTTCACTTGGAGCCCCTTGAAACACTGACAACTCAACATGTGGGTTTAGGAGACCACTCTTAAGGACAATAATGGAGAACAGTTGAAGACATGAGAAGTGTCTGATCCACAGGGGCAACTCAGATAGATTATGGTGGTAAACGGGGCCACGGTGGTCAACTGGGAAAGGAACTGGAGATATTCTGGATTGATCCCAAGGGGTCAAATGCAGACCAGTGATTAGAAAACTGGAGAAGACAGATCTCAGCTGAACCTAAAAAAGACCCTTTGGAAGTCAGAGTGGCTCAAAGGTAGACTCAGCTGCCTTAGAAGGTTGTGAGACCTTGGTTACTTAGAGCATTCAAGCACCAGGCTTTAAAGTCCCTCCAACTGCAAGATTCTGTGAGAAAGCAAAACAAAGCTTATGAAGATTTGACCAAATGCAGTAAAACCTGGTCCTACTGGTTCTGGCGCCAACTGGACGTTGGTTTACTGGCTGGAGTCCCCAATGACGTGAAATGGAAATAACGGCAGGGACAATTTAGGAGAGCTGAAGGGCAGAAGAAATTGAATAAACTTTCAAGTGGGGAAGGACTGATAGAGAATCTCACTGCAACCTGACTCTCTTGGAGGTGTTTGCACTTAGTTCTATTTTTATGCAGTCCCTCCGTTGATGTGGAGTTTACATTACCCATACTGCATAGGGATCTCTGAATTAAAGTTCTGTTTCAACAGACCTAACCAGGTATTGTCTGAGGCAAGAGCCCTGAATCTGGGTGGAACATAAAGGCCTGACCAGCAGTCTGGGAGGCACTTTTGTGCCTGAGTCTACAGATCTCTCTGCCTTCTGTATAAAGGACAGAAGACTTGAATTATTGTAGGAAAAAGAATGATTCCCACTTGCAGACAACTCCATGTACCTTCCCACAATAAGACAAGACCCCAGCTCTAGGACGCCTCCCTCCCTGCCCATCCCTGGGCCATCCCATCCCATAACACAGAGTGGACTTGTGCTTCCTTGCTTACTGGCTTCCCACAACCTCCGTCTCCCTAGAGATGCAGGTTGGAGTGAGGCCAAGGACGAGAAGAGGGTGGCTGGAAGCTGGCATTTTCCATTTGTGCTCTGGATCCTGCAAATCCAAGGTTTGGATAGATATGAAGGAGAAGGAGTTTCAGCCTCTGGCCCCAAGGAACATCAGGGACATAGAAACTGGGTTTTAAAGTAGGACCTGAACTAAGATTGTTTCTTTTTTCTCTTTTAAGCCTGGATTCTAGAGCCAGCCTTCAGTGTGCTCCTCTCCACTCCCTCTGCAGGACCACATCTCCCCAGCAGGAGGCACCAAAGTTCTGCCCCCTCAAAACGCTCTCCTGCTCAGCAAGACCTCAATCTTCCATCTGAGTCCCATCCCAGGAGAGGAGGGGGCAGTAAAAGAGTGCTATCTCACTCCTCTGTGCCTCAGTTTCTATGTCTGTCAAGTGGAAATCATAACAACTACCTCTCATGTCCCACAGAATCCCTTTGAGGATAAAATTAGAATTGACCACCTGATTGCCCAACATCCAAGGTTATTCTGAGCAATAGCCTCTCAAAGAGAAGTTCAGGGAAGAGCTAATTTGGGGTGAGAGTCACTGATACACCGGAATATGTATCACGCACTAGGGGTGCCAAGTTTTTAAGTCGAGGCTGGTTCCCCATGTTACCAAGCATGCCTCAGAACTAATGGCCCTCCACTGATGCCAACCAGTATTTACTCAGAAGACGAAACATAATTTAATATTAGTCCATGCAGAATATAATCTGGGAAGACAGATTCCCGCAAGGAGTAATTCTAACTGAGGGGAAATCGGCATACTTCTACTCTACTGATGGGATTGAAAAATGACTCAGCCCGCTGCAAGGCAATTTGGCAACATCCATCAAAACTCCATGTGCGGTTATCCTTTGACCTCACAAATGCACTGCTGGGCACTTATCCCACAGATACACCTACATTCCTACAAATGACATCAGTTCAAGGTTAGTTATGGCAGGTACAGGTTGTAAAAGCAAGAGACAAGAAATCATCCAGGGGTCCATAAACAGGAACTAGTTAAATACACCATGGTATATCCCTACTTGTAATTTCTTAGAATGGAACACGGAAACTTTCTGTGCATTGCTGTGGGAAGATTACCTCTACAGACTGTGTTAGCAAGAGTGGGAAATAAGAATATGTTTTAGTATTTTTAGACTTGCTTGTATTTTCATAAAGAGACCCCAGAAGGATTATGTAAGACGTTAATGAGAGAAGTGGGAGGGAAGCTTTTCAATGTACGATTTTTGTATTGTTTTTATTTTAAAATCATGTGATGCTTTTAATTTGGCAAAAAATAAATTAATAAAGGTAAAAAAGAGACCCTCTAGAATGCATTCCAGAAGGGCAAAGGGGACCGGACTGGGCAGCAGCAGATCATACTTGAGCCTGACTGGGCCTCTGGTGACCCCGAATTTCCCGAGCTGAAAGACAAGAGGGGCGGCCCTGTCTGCAGCCAGCCTCTCAGCCCCACTCTTCTATAAATAAGAGCCTTTCCGGGATCGTGCCCTGGTTTACATCACGGCTACCTTCTGCGCCCTTTCGCTTGTACAGACAAGTACAAGTTGACTGAGTGTGTTCAGCACCACTTTCCAGAGAACGCCCGGACTCTTATCATCCCTATTCAGTTATTCCTCGCTCTGGCATTGTATCTATCCATTGTCCGTGCCCCTTTACATCTATCTGAGGCTTTATTCAAAGGCTTTTAAAATTTACACTTTAACTTGGATGGATCCTTTTACAAAGCAATTTGGTCATATAAAAAGTAAATCATAAAAGTTTGATCCAGGTAATTACCTTCGAAGTGACAGAGTCCAGCTCTTGTTCATTCATTTGGAGTTATTTCAGTTAAGTGTTGTGGGAATGTGGGTGCAGGGGGAACAGAAGCCCAGGGGCACAGGATATGGAAGCTGAGATGAACTGGGTTGCTCTCCTACATCATGAGACAGAGGGCAAGAGGGGCCAGAGAAGGCAGTGGCAGTGCTTGAGGCTTTTCCAAGCTACAGGGACAGAAGCCCTGTGTGCTGAGCACTGAGGGTTGTCCGGGGAGATGCGCGGCATGAGAGGATGCAGAGAGGGGTGGGCTAAAGGCTAACAGGGGCTAGAGGAGCTCTAGGAGTGTAAGGCGCCAGCTCGATTTGGGTCTGGGCACAGCTACAGAGGCGCTGACTCAACTGTCCCATCTGGCCCAGTGCCTGACCGTGGTGTAGACAGCGTTGGTATAGCCCACATAGACGCCCAGAGAAGCCAGCACCTCTGTTTTCTTCAAAAACCCATTTTGTCCAGGGGCACCTGGGTGGTTCAGTCAGTTAAGTGCCAACTCTTTTTTTTGGCTCCGGTCATGATCTAAGGTCTAGAGATTAAGCCCCGTGTGGGGCTCCAGGCTCAGCGCAGCGTCTGCTCAAGATTCTCCCTCCCCTCTCATGCTGCCCCTCCCTCCCATCTACCCCCGTGCGCGCTCCTCTCTCTCTCTCAAATAAATAAAATCCTTAGGAAAAAAACAATTTTATCCAAAAACTTAAAATTTCTGATTTTAAAAAAACCCGTCCCGTCATCCAAACATGAATCTTTTCATTTCTCTGTGTTTATTTCCAGGCCCTAATTGTAAGAACTTAACTTTTCCAGAAGTGGAATAGTTACATAGGCAAAACTTCTGCAGTTTTCATTTAACATTACTTTCTAAGCCCGTGGTCTCAAAGTCTTCATAATGGTTACATTAATGATTGAATAATATTCCATTGCAAAAATACACTATGGTTTAATTCACCATTTGCCTATTATCATGGAGCTCCTTGTACATTTTGCTTCCTTATCCTTAAAATTTGTCCTTACACTGAATTCTGAGCAGGGGGATAACTAGGTTAAAGGATATGAACACATTGGACATCTTCTTTAAAAGCTTTCTTTTTTTCCTCTCCTGACTTTGTCTCCTGTCATGGAATTTATTAATCCAATCAGACAGATTATCTCATTGTGTCCACATCTTTTGGTCAGTATCTGGGCGGAGGCATTGTTTTCTTATGTATTTGAATAAGCTTTTTTAAACCTGAGTTTGAGTTACCATGGCTACTGTTTTTATTTAAGAAGGAATACTTATTCATTATAAAACTCAGAATGTCTTTTATAAATTTTTGTATAATCTATCACATTGACACATACAATCTTAATCGTTTTCTCATTTATCTAAATTCTTTTTAAAATTTTCTATTATCATCTATCAATCTTTTTCTTTAGCATTTTTTTCTGCAGCTTCAATTCTTATAAAGTTATTCTCCATAATAGAAATGAGGACTTGACTCTTTGTTAGGTTTCCCATGACTTGATTTAGATGTTTAATAAGCTTTTAGGCCTGGAGTTTACTTTGGTCTGTGGTGTGAGGGCCCCGGGAAGGAACAGAACCCGGTCTTGATGAACTGTATTTATCTTATAACTATTTTCTAATGTACACAGTCCCACTTCTGGGAAGTTAGTTTGGCAAATTATCTGGCGGGAGGAGTTATTTTTAGGCTAACCAGTCAGCTTACACATTGCTTTACAAGAGTGGGCTTCAATTTGTCCAGGTTTGAGTCCTGATTTACCCTTCTGTATTCCCTACAGCAGCTAGTTTCATGCCTTCCATGTGGCAGTTGTTAATCTGACCTGATTTGATATCAGAATGAAACTAGCAGCACAGAGCTGTTGTCTAAAAGAATCATCCAGAAGCTGAAGGGTACCGTTTTTAACCAGCAGGACCTATCCTCACCATTCAGTCTTTCCCAGGTTCTTATTAGGGATCCGAATGGGAATGCTGGCAAAGAGGGGCAGAGGGGCGTGGCTAATAGGGCAGGACCTCGGAGCAGACACCCTCGACTTGGAATTCTGCACCTACTACCTTGCGGGGGTTCTCGAGCAAACTGAGGCCTGGGTTCCTCATCTGTAAAAAGACTACAAAGAGCTCCCGGTTTGGCCGAAATAAGGGTCAACAGGAAGACACAGCACTCAGCCTGGTACCTGGCCCCGGAAAGGGGCTCCACGTGTGGCCACAGTTATCATCTTCCGCGCTTCCATGACGCCATGGAAAATCTAAGTGCAAAACCCTTGAGGCTGAAGGATGCACACGGTGACAAGAAGGCATGGGTATCAAGAAGGAAGTATGAAAGGATCCAGCCAGCACTTGCCCCGCCACCGAGGACACACACGTAGGTGCAGGAGTCCCAGTTCTGACAGGTTTTGCTACGGATATTTTGTCAAACGCGGGAATAGATCATGCCCAGTTATCTAAGCTCTGGTTATCTGAGTCAGAGTTTATCTGCCTACTTATCTCTCTCTAAAATGCTGAACGCTTCCCAATTAGTTCTTACACACACTGCAGTCCTATTTCTGAGAACTCTTTTAAAGCATACCCAAACGTCTATGAAATCGCGCCTTTGAGAGGTTCCACGCCAACACAAAAGACTGGAAAGACCCCAGGTGGCGATGACTAGGCGGTTCGTTGAATAAACTGTGGAACAAGCCACCACAGAACACCCTGTACCTATTACAAACAGTGAGGAAACGCCCCGTGAACTAGAGGGGACAATTTCCAGGATGCGTTGTTCAGTAAAAAGAGGGGGTTGTAAAAGAGTAAAAGAGCCCTTCGGTAAAAAGGGCGTGAGGCATGCAGCCTCTTCCACAAGATTTCCAAAAGCGTCTCCTTCCCAGCCTGCAAAGTCACGGACACAGGCAGACTCAGCATCAGAACATAAATGGGCTAAAGGAGAAAAACCGTCCATCATCTGGATGGACGCTAGAAAGGTGTTTCACAAATTCAACAACTATCCTGATGGTCTTTTTTTTTTTTTTTTTTTTTAAGAATTTATTTATTTGACAGAGAGAAACACAGCGAGAGAGGGAACACAAGCAGAGGGAATGATAGTGGGAGAAGCAGGCTTCCCGCCGAGCAGGGAGCCTGATGCGGGGCTTGATCCCAGGACTCTGGGATCATGACCTGAGCCGAAGGCAGACACTTAACAACTGAGCCACCCAGGCGCCCCTATCCTGATGGTCTTAAAAGAAAAATATAAAACCCTGTTAGGGGTTAAGACAGAGAAGGAGACTCCATTCATACTATAAACATATTAGAACCCAACAGGAGCATGAAAAGCAACGGTGAAATCCTCAAGGCCCTGCTACTAAAATTAGGTTCAAGTCAAGAAAGCTCGATCTGGGCTTGTTCTAGAAGTTCTAGCCAATGTGCTGAAAGAAGAAAAAGAAGGAAGAAGCAAATTTATCACTATTTTCAGCTGATATGATGCTAAGCAACAGAAGACTAATCAAAATAAGAAAATCAGTTGAAAGAATCCTATGTTGCTACCAAACATGATAGAACCACATCTATTATTATGGAAGTTCCAAGACAGAGTACCAAATAGACGAAGCAGGTTACAAAACAGAATTAGACTATGATTTAATTTAAAAAACAAATCTGTATAAGCCCATGTTGAATATATACATAGAGAAAAGTCTGAAAGGAAATTCATCAAAATACATTTAGAGATCATATCTCTGGCTTACAGGGTTCCAGGAGATTCATATATTTCTTATGTAAAACACTTTTCAGTATTTTCTGAATATTTTATAATAAGCATATTTATATGACAAAAAAAAAAAAACCCAATAAATCTTTTTGCCCAGAAACACATGGACATGGGAATGCCTGCAAACTCATTTCAAGGTCATTGGGATGAGCTGTGTTTCTCCTAAAGTGGTCAGTGTTAGTGACTTAGGGCAATTCCCAACTCACCCTCACCTCCCACAAAACCCAGATTGATCTGCTCTGCCAGGTTCCTTCTTCTCTGAAGGGGAGCCCAGACCTGCAGGTTCCAGAAAAGCCTAGGATGGCCTGATTCCCCCAGGCGACCATGGCCCCTGGCATTAGCACCTACAGCCGGTTCTAGCCCCATCCTAGCTGTTTGCAAAGACTCCCAGCCTTCTGCAGACTGCCCATCTTGCCCAAGGGGGGCTCTTGCTTGCAGCCATCCAGCAGAGGCTTTTGCTTCCCCCGTGGGTGATTTAGAAATCATTCTGGCAGCCTCCAGCCTCCATGCCAGACTTCTCTGCCCCACTACTGGGCTGAAGGTCATGCACGGAGCATGCCAGGTCCAGTAACCTCACCCAGGGTCTCTTGAAGACCATAAATGTCTCTCACCTGTTCCCCTTCCCAGGGGCCCCCACCCTGTACTTCGGACAACTTGGCCGGGTCTGTTTTGCTACCTCATTCCTACTGGCCACACTTTTGTGTCTGAATGCTGCACCTGCCATCACCCACCTGTTAGAAGACAAATGCCTTGCACAGGTGGCTGCTGTATGTGGTGCATCCAGTCCTCATGCTGATTCTCCACTCTGCACCCTGGAGGCTCTAAGAAGGCCCTGACTGGGTCTCAGTACCTGCTAGGAAGAGAACGAGATTTGCAACCTCCCTGTTTCAATTTGAGTCATACCCTAGCAGGCCCTCCCTGGAGCCTCTTCTGCCTCACACTCATTTCACAGCTCCCCAACTTCTCTCTTGGCCCAGAACCCACCACACCATCAGAGGACTGTCAGGCCAGCTCCATAAGGCTGGACATCCTTGTCCTGGCTTGGAGCATTCTTTTCCAATTGCCACGGTATTGGAGTGAGTGACTACCCCAAGGTGACTCAGTAGACTGAGATCAAGGCTGGCCTTGATTACACTGGGACTTGAAAAGAGACTGGCACAGTGGTTCCTCATCTCTCCAGAACCAGCTCCCTATCAGTTTCACCTTCCCGTAATTCAGGTACAAACCAGGAAGAAAACGCACAAATACAAATGCCTTCATATAGGTTGGCTTTGAACCTGGTAAACGTTACTTTATACTCATTTCTACCTGGCTTGGTTATTTGTTTCTAACTCCATAACGTTTGTTTGAAGAAAACCAAACAAGAAAAGGGGAATGTGGCAGGAATCAGGAAGTGGCAGCCTGAGAACTATCACATGAGAGGATCGGGAAAGTGCGAGATCTCAGAAGCAGCAGCACGAGGCCCTAGGCCCCTGACACTACCATAGAGCACAATGCTGATGTTTATAATGCTAACCCCAAGTCATGCGTGAGCCTGGCTCACATTCAGCATGCTCCCCAAGGCTGCCTAGGTGTTTGCAAAGAGCTCCCAGACTTCTGAAGGCTGCCCACCTTGCCCAAAGGTGAGAGGGTTCCCCTTTGTACAACCACACGGCACAAGCAGGATGGGTCGATTCTCATCATTTGAATGGCAGTTCTCAGAAAGTGAATCCAAATGTATTTTTACTGTTGATACATTTATGTACTAACATATATAAAGCACAAATAAAAAAATAAAAATAAAAAAGCACAAATAATGTTGTCTTGCTGCATATGTACTAATTTCTAGAACTAGTCAACGGAGGGAAAAGAAGGCTGGCCACTGAACTATTAATGGCTTAATTTCCTGGTTAACTTCACTTTCCTCGTCTGTAAAATGCAGTATATATTAGCTGCCTGAGCATTTCAAATGACTATGGAGATAGGCTGGCTACGTGAAAGGAACAGGAGTGTGCTTTACTTAAGTAATTCCTCTTATCTAGATTGAGTCATGAATCAAAATTACAAGAAGGAAAATTACAAGTACACAGTACTCAGAGGTTGGAGATTAGGTATATCTCACAGACAGATAATTGATTTAGAATTGGGAACAGGTCAGTGGACTTCCCGCCAACAATAGGGATGTCCCATTCTCTGGGAAAGAGCGACACCTACTGCATCCTAATCGTACTGCAACTGACTTGGAAAACCAGGAGGCTTCAAACCTAGTGACCAATTTTAGCTGGGCGCAAGATACCACGGCAAAAATAAAAATTAAAAACGGTCATCCAGTATTGTCCTTTAAAAAATCCCAATTTTCCTTCATTTAAAAATAACTTCTATTTTTCATATTCAAATGTAATGCATATTCATTGTAGAAAATGGAAAGAAAACGAAGATGTATCCAATGGCACCATTCTCAACCCCTAACGCTGAGTTCAGAACCACAGCCACTGCTCTCGTCAACATTGTTCTCTCTTCAGTCTTCCCCCCTCTTTCTCCTTCCTGTTTGTTCTCTTTCTCTCTCTCCATTCGTGCATATTGTAAAAACAAAGCCAAATAAAAAATCCTTCCTCATCAGGGATAACCATCGCTAACAGCTTGGTGTGTATTATTCCACACATTTTTATGACAGTGGAAATGCATATCTATCACAAACCAAATGGGCTATACTGGTTGTCCCTCAAACCCAAGGCCACCAGGAACACACTTGCACTTGAGCTTCTCAGTGGGTTCTCATGGGAGAACACACACCATGGGAACTGTGGGCGTTTCAGTAAGAGGCTGTTAGAATTTATAGGACTTGGGATTGAGCGAGGTGATTTGCAGGAGGGTTTAAGGGAGCTGGGCTCTGCTCTGGATTGGACGTTGCCAGGAAGCAGGGTAAGTCTATGATTGGCTACCTTAATTAATGTCACCCAAAAGGAGGGACAACTAGCGAGAGGCTGAAGCTGGCGAAGATTTGGTAAAGAACAGCAGTCCCGACCGCTAACTAGGATAGGTGGATGCTTGGTCATGTTTGTGCTTCAGACGAGGCTCCTGCTGAGTGTGTGTGCAGACCTGACCACGAGTGGTCTTGTTTTTATCTGCCCCATAACGTCACAGTGTGGCCTTCCTGCTGTCTCTGTGCTGTGACACTGAACGCCAGAGCCTCACAGTGCTGCCAGGCCAGCTCCCCACTGTCGGGGCTGCTATTCTCCCTCTCGGGGCTGTCTCTGCTCTTCACCTAACGACATTGTGGACTTGGCTTCCAAGTCAAGATTGAGTCTTATATAACCAAATTTCTCTTGTTAAATGGATGTTTTCTGGTATTTTAGGCATACAATACTAAAATGAAATCCTTTAGGGGTGCCTGGGTGGCTCAGTGGGTTAAAGCCTCTGCCTTCAGCTCAGGTCATGATCTCAGGGTCCTGGGATCGGCCTGCCTCTCTGCCTACTTGTGATCTCTCTCTCTCTGTCAAATAAATAAATAAAATCTTTTTAAAAAATAAAATAATTAAAATCCTCTAGAAATACATCTTGGCACACAGTATACTGTTATTTCCTTAAAATAAATTTCTAAACATGTAATTACTGGGTCAAACGATGGATACATTTTTAAGTTTTTGGTAAGATCTTACCAGAGTGCCTTCCGTAGAGTGTGAACTAATTTCACTTTCAACAATAGGATAGCATACTCAATTGCCCACCCCCAAACCCTCGTCAGCACAAAGTCATGAAGTATCATCAATTCTTTTTTTTTTATCTTGGCCAGTTTCATAGGCTGAGGCATATCTTGTTTTTAAATTTCTGTTGTATAAAACTGGACAGCCGACAAGGACTGGGGGAGCCATATGGATCTCGCTAGAGTCTGCTGCTTTGGACTGTGTCCGTAGCTTCGGGGCCGTCCAGTTAGGGGGCACAAAGCCTTCTGCTGGTGTCTCAAGTCTGGTTCTCAGGCTGCCAGTTAAGAAGAAATGTATACAGGAAGCGGCATCTTGGGGTTCCTCCAGATTTGGGATGCACTTTGACAGCAGTGTTTTTCAAAGTGTGTCATCTGCTCGCTTGTCTGCCTCCCCACTGCATTAGGAGCTTCAAGGAGACAGGAACTGTATCTTCCTCACTTTCTTTTCCAATTGTTTTTATTGTGGTAAAATACACATAACAGAAAACTTACCACCTTAACCACCTTTAAGTGATATGAAGGGGATTTGTATTGTCCCGAAACCCTGAGCACCATCCATCTCCGGAACTCTTTTCACCTGGTAAAACCCAAACTCTCTCCCCATTAAACAACCCCCCACATCCTCCTCACCCCCGGCCCCTGGTCACCACCATTCTAGGTTCCGTCTCTATGATTGCAACTACTCTAAGTACCTCATAGAAGTGGAGTCACACAGTATTTGTCTGTTTGCGACTAGCTTTCTTCACTTCTCATCACGTCCTCAAAGTCTATCCATGCTGCAGAATGTGCCAGAACTTCCTTAAAGTACTGTAAGAAAGAAACATGCTGTTTTAAGCCACTGAGAGTATCTGGTCGTTTATTATTCCATCATAACAGAGCCTGTCCTGACTAGAGCAGCAAGAAATGCCCAAAAGAATCCAAACTTCTCTAGCAAAGCGCCTAAAGGCAGTTTGTCATAAACCTTTGTAGAAGTAGCACGTAGACGTCTTGGCTCCTCAACCAGGACCCCATAAGTTCGTGTGCCTTTTTTTGAGGACCTTTACCTGGAAAGTACAAGGTGATCACAACTTAAGATGAGCTACAGTATTATGACAAAACCACAAATTACTTAAATCCAGTACACTGGGACGTGACAGGTTTGAGTCCAATATAAAATTGATTTGGTGGATATCTGTGGGGAGAAGCTACCTGAGGGCGAATGGCTCTCGAGAAGGCTTGGAGGAAGGTCCTCCTCCTTCACTTCAGACCACTTCAGCACTCGGTCCGCTCCACCCTGCCCACAGGCCCTGCCACTCTCTCCGTCCAAAGGCCAGTTCACAATGCCAGCCCTCTGCTCTCAGCCAAATTTAGAAAAGTGATTAGTTACAGTGGGCATGAATTTTTCTCCACAAATCCACAGGTACAAAAAAGACTACTTATTTCTATAAATCAAACTAACTGGTTCTCAGCCCCCAGTCACTTTTGGGGGAAAATATTCTATTTCAGCCATCTTGGGGGTGGCCATCCTTCTCTCTAGAACTGAACGGGAATACAGGGAACTTAGTGCGGCTCCCAGTGAAGGGCAGGAGAGTCTCTGGTTCCTGTGATCAGTGATAAGTTCATTTTCTGAGCTGAGAGAGACCAAAGGTAGGCAGCTCCATCTTCTACACTAAACATGGGGACCACTTGCCCATAACCTCAAGGTCCTGACTGCCTCCGACATCCATACATTTGATCCCCCCAGAGCTTGTGGAGAAGCTGCATGGCAGCAGGGGGCAGGTCTACGGCACTAAAAGAATGAAACAGCCATCCCCACCCTCACCTGAGGGAAGGGCCACGCTTCTTGCTTCTCTGGGAAGGAACAGGAGCTTACCTATCACACACAATGACGTTTCTTGAAAGGAGATCGCTGGCAATGGTTGCCAAGTCTTGGCATTCTCGGGCTTGCAGGGGAGAGTTCCAGCGAATCCATCTCAGGCTGATTAGAAGCCCTTAGCTGACAGATAGGAAGTGCACCTCCCAAGGCCCAGGGCCTGGACTTTCCCCGGGAGCGCTCTGCCACAGAGGTCTGATCAGCCTCCTCAATTCTCAACTGTCAGAGAGTCTCTGGAGTGAACCCAGTCCCCGGAGGATTTTAGTCCCTGCCTCCTCAACTCCAAAGTCCTTGCCTGAACTTCAGGGCGGCCTGGGGGCCTTTGGGCCGGTACAGTTGCTGATTCCTCCTGCTCCAACCGTGACTCCAGCCGCAGGTAATGAAAGCCCTCAGCTTGTGTCAGCCAAGCCCATGAGTCCACGAGAGCAGGGCTAGCTCTGAAGAGGGTCGCCACACCCACCAGCCTGGATTCCCCTGTGGCCCTAAGCCCCAGGCCCAGCGTGTCTAGGGAAAAACCTGAGTTTCATGGCTGGGAGTCCTTGAAAAAGAGAGAGGCAGAGAGTTCGTGACTTGCACTAATCTCTCCGCAGGGCCTGGAGCAGCCCCGTGAAGCCACGATCTCTTGCCTGCACCCTTCCGACCACACCTAGCCTCAGCTAACATCTGGGAGGGGGGGTGTAGATCACTCTGTGGCTTGCCTTTCCCTCCCCGAACCAGGACTCATGTTTTGGATCCATCCAGATGGGCCACTCCGGAAGCACACCTGCCATCTGCTGGCCACACAAATTGCCGTGTCACAGAGAGGCCTGTCCCTAGACCCCACCAAGGGTCTGCGTTCAGAAACAACTGCAGAACCATGTCTTGCTATTTCTATTGCTAGTTTCTCCTTCAGTTGGCAAAGGGGATTTTTAAAAAATTCCTGCCTTGCCTCTGCTACAACCAGACCCCGGAGACACGATCGGTGCCCAGATGACGACAAACCGTCAATGATGGCCACGACTGCCCCCCTCTGATAGGGACATAGTAGCCAGGAGCGTCAGGACCCAGCAGATATGGAAAGAATCCCGTTCCTGCCATCACTCGGCCACCAGTGAACTTTTGGGACTCCCGGGGAAAGGGAGGGTGCCTGAGAAAGGAAGTGAGTCAGCCTCGCGCTGGGTGAGGCCTGTGGTGTGCTGGAGCTCACTTTTCTGGTAAGAATCAGCAGCCGGCACCCCTCTCTGGCTCTTCCAGGAGGGTGATGTGGTTAGCAGCAGACCACTCGTTAGGGGCGAGCCGAGAGTCACAATCTATGGACCAGGGGCCAGGACCAACAACAGAGAATTTAAGAGTGAGAGCCAGAAAGTGTGCCACCTTTGGAGTCTGGGGCTGAACACAAACACAAGGGCCCACCCTCCCCCTCCCCACGGCTGCTTTAACGTGTGAAGCCAGGCTGGTCTCTGGCTGCCAGAATGCTCACAACTCTCCCTGCAGGAAGCCTGCGCCCTCCTTTATCCACAGACAGATCCCCTCTTTCTCACGCACCATCACAGGTAAAAGCCATGCAGTTATTCACACTATCTCTTTGGGAGTTGGCTTTACATTCCTGTGCTATCACTCAGGTTTGGGGGCTTGAACTTCACACTAACTGAGAGCCGGCTCTTCTCCCTTCATGCCTATCTCCCTCTTTCTCATTTTCTCCTACATTTCTTGTCTCATTTTCCTCTAACCAGAGGCTCTGTCCAAGGACCAAATGCACCCAATCCACTGTGAGCTGGTCCCTTCCCTCCTCAGAGACACCCCAGGCCCCTCTGACATCGCCTCACCTCTCTTCCTCCCCCAGGAATGAACCCGTCACTTCAAGAGAACAAAGTGAGGATAAACACAAGAACACAAGACTTCCTCCGTTCTCATAGAGGACTAAGAAGGTCACTAAGCTCAGGCACATCTGAGGATCATAAAAACCACGGGCCCCGTCTCCCAAAAGCTGGACACCAGCAGCTGAGACCTGGCCAGAGAATACCCAGGACAGGAAGTCCGGGCAAGGCCACGATCCT
Organism: Procyon lotor; assembly: GCA_028646535.1. Taxonomy (NCBI): domain Eukaryota; kingdom Metazoa; phylum Chordata; class Mammalia; order Carnivora; family Procyonidae; genus Procyon; species Procyon lotor. Next base: position 76,231,642 of record CM053610.1, on the reverse strand, counting down.
CCTCCCGCAGAGTGGGGCTTCCGGTGACAGCAGGTGTCACGATCATCGTACGGGTCAGCTAGAGGATCATGGCATCAGAGGTCAACGTTTACAATAACAACATCTACTGGTGTAGATAGTGCTTTATTGTTTACATGTCTTCCCATTCAATCCTTGCAGCAACCCCGAGGTAGGTATTACTATCCCCACTTTACAGCTGAATAAACCAGTGTTCCTACATCAGATTACTTGCTGAAAATCAAATGCATATTAGTGGCAAAGCCACTGGTAATTCCAAACCCAAGGGGACTCTTTTGAATAGTTCACAGGCCGCTGCCAAGGAGTAGAGAGCTGAAAACTTCAACTGGGAAGGGCTGGATCATTCACTGGAGCTCAAGGGGGCCCCTCACCAGGGATGAAGGAGGCACATACACAGGCCAAGACCAGAACCGAGCAGGAAAAGCCTAGAGCATCCGGGAGCTGTGAAGCAGGAAGAGGTCTTTATGTTTGTTAGGAGTTGATAGTATCTTCAAATACACGCAGAACCCAGCTTCCAGGGACCGGAGAAACAAGAGGGCATCCGGGGGCCGCGAGTCCTGGGCTGACCACAGGGAACGGGAAGGTGGGCAGGAAGAACCGCCGCTGAGTGGCACTCCCTCGGCTTGACCACTGGGTGGCGACCTCGAGGCATGGTCCTTTCACTTATGTTAAGGCCTTGAGAAGCTGAAGAAAGCCACACCCACCCCCCATAAAAATACAAACTCACAAGTACAGACAACATTTTGCATACGATTTCAGGGAGTCCAGGGACCCCAGGTGGAGAACTTCTGACTTAGGGCAAGGGTGTCAACCTGAGTAAAGTCACTGATACAAACCTATTTTTATGCAAATTATATTTCCATGACTGTTCCCCTTTTGTTGTCCCTTAATACTTAGAAGGTTGTGAAGTTTTTTTAATGGGAGCCAAAGAGAAAGAACAGCCGTGTGTGGCAGTGGCAGCAGCCGGGAGGCAAAAACAAAGAGAATGATGGGGTCACGTGTACCGCTGTCCCTCCCGCCCAAAAGGTCACTTTGGGAGTTTTTCCTCTACTCTAGAGAAGGGTTGTGGGAGGTGATGGGGATGGGGTGGTGGTTTGCTTCCTTTTAGAAAGGAAAGCCATTCCTTCACTGGCTAGTGTCTGAAGTTCTGCAGGCAATGTCTCATTCCCACCTTCCCCCGTCTGACCCCCCAGGGGTACACCTGAGCACTGGGTCTGAGCCCCCAGGGGTACACCTGAGCACTGGGTCTGAGCCCCCAGGGGTACACCTGAGCACTGGGTCTGAGCCCCCAGGGGTACACCTGAGCACCAGCCCAGTCATGCATGCACGTGTGGCCAGGCCTCCCACAAACACCTGCGTACTGACACTCACTTTCATGGAAGGACAACTGGGTTGGGGGACATCTCAGGGGAGAGATTTCACGTTGCAACATGGGGATCATGCACTCCCCAAAGAGAATCCCATAAACTAAGAGAATGAACAAAAGGACTTAATGCACACTAGCCCCCCACCACCTCTAGCGCTCTTCCTTCCAGCCAGGGCCCACCAGAAGGTAAAGTCAGAGCTATGGCCCATTCCCTATCCCCAAACTAATGGGCCCAAGATAGGGAGGCAAGGCTGAAGGGGTCGCAGCGGTTCAGAGGGCAAAGGTGGGAAAAGTCCTGATTCACTGGAGACAGCAGCTCTGATCTCTCACGGGAATCAGGAGATCCAACACAGGCCTGGCCCCGAGCCCAGCCAGGCCCAGGAAGGGCAGACACGGAAGTCTAAGTGATGACGCAAAGACCAAAGAGAACTCAGAGCCTATAACCGTCTTCCAGGCCCAGCACCCCCAGCATCTCAATGGTCATCCCCCTCCAGCGGTCACCCATGCATTAGCGGTCACCTGCCCTAGATGGATGTTTCATCACATGTGGCTAGGGGAGCCCCAGTAAGCCGAATGTGGGCTGGGCTCGGGCAAGGATCGAGCAGGAAGGGTGGAGGGAAGCCACCAAAGCCACTGCCCCTCTTGGCCAGAGCCAGGGGCAGCCGCTCATCTTCAGGAGAAGGAGAGGGAGGGTCCTGGCTGTAGCTCGTGGTCCCAGACGGGGGGGCCCCTAGATCCAAGCCCACCTTGTCTCTAGCCAGAAGCTCCCTCTGTCGCCTTCGCTGCTGACGCCGACCAATCAGAAGGAGAGTCAGGGATGCTGCAAGAACCCCCAAGAGAAAGCCGGCCAGTCCAGCCCCCACCGTGTGGGCCTGACTTGCGGGGCCCCGCTGGCTGCCCCACACCAAGCTATAAGCAGCTACCACACGGGCCGCACCCCCCTCCTGACATTCGCAGGCATAAGCACCCACGGTGCCTGGGGTTACCACCACCTCCAGCCCGTCTCGCCGGGGGGGAAGTGCAGTCACCCCACCGGGCTGGTGCCACACACAGGACGCCCATGCTGAACTTGGGGAACATGGCAAGACCACATGTGCCGCTGTAGCCACGGGAACTTCAAACACTACCGGGCGCTCTGCAGAGAGAGAGCAGAGACACAGAAGGCGGTAACGCTGACAGCTGGGCTGTAATGCGGCGAGCTATGGCGTATGGGACCCAAGAAGTGGCCATGGGCACAAAGATAAAAAGGAGATGCCCAAAGACAGTAAGACCACGGGTCACTGGCTGCCATATCTTCTGATTTTTAAAGTGGGTCCCAAATGGACAGCATTCCAGCCCCCTTCACCCACTCTACCCACATTCCCCTGAACCATACAGACCTCCAGGCTCTTTGGGACACAAAGAAGAGACATCTGCCGACTCTATGTCTTGGACCAGCCTGTATAGAAGAAAATACTTGGTAAATCCAGTGTCAACATCCCCTCCTGATTCCCTCGGTACCAATGAACAGTCAGTAACATAATGAAATCACAGCTCCCATTGTCTCATAAATTACTCCTGAAACTATCAGTTGACATTCTCCTAATGTAAAATTTCCCCCATTGCCCCTTTGACTCCTCATGACACTTGCCAAGTCAATTCTACACACATTTCCAGCAGACCGCAGAGAATTAAATTTACACTAAGTCTATTGGAAAGGTATTTGGAGGGTGCTTTTAAAACATGCATACAAGTGTTCCGCGAGATATATCTGGGTATCCACAACCACAAGATTTCTCTGGAGAAGGAAAAAAAAAAAAACATAAAAACTACAGTTAACTTATTTTCTATTAAGAGAGAAAATATCTTTTCTATAAAAGTTAATCAAAATTCAGGGCGCCTGGGTGGCTCAGTGGGTTAAAGCCTCTGCCTTCGGCTCAGGTCATGATCTCAGGGTCCTGTGTTGGGATCGAGCCCTGTGTTGGGCTCTCTGCTCAGCGGGGAGCCTGCTTCCCCCTCTCTCTCTGCCTGCCTCTCTGACTACTTGTGATCTCTCTCCTCTCTGTCAAATTAAAAAAAAAAAAAGTTAATCAAAATTCTCTGAGGGCCAGGAAGATGACTTTTTGTTTCATAAAGGCTGCTTGTCTCTACAGAGGAAATTTCTCTCTCCAACACCTGTTAATGTCTACCAGCTTCTAATGGATCTGTTTCAAACAACAAAATGCTGGTACTTCCGGGATATGCACGGATGGCGCCCGACACAGGGACAGCAGGACAGGCTGCCCACTCTGAACTCCCTGTCACCACTCCCCAGAGGGAGACCTCCCCCGAGCTCTCAGTGGAGGTCAAGTTCTATCCGAACACACAAAAGCCTCAAGCAAAGACGGACTCTATTTGAGTGTGAACACCTTCCCCGTGAATTCAGGTCCCTGAAATGAGTGCCAAGACCAGTATGAATACATTACTGTCTTCTGGGTAAAACCAAGGTCACTTAGTTTGGCTGAGAGCTGGGAACGTGGGAAGGCCATCTGTGCAGCTATAGCTATGGGGACTCCACGGTCTCTTTTTCTCTCTTGTATGAAGTGAGGTGTGGAGGACAGAGTGCACAGAAGTACCAACGTGGTGGCACCCCTGGGTGGCTCAGTCACTTAGGCGTCTGACTCTTGATATTGGTTCAGGTCATGGTCTCAGGCTCCTGGGATGGAGCCCCACCCAGCTCACCTCAGGCTCTGTGCTCAACGGGGAACCTGCTTCTCTCCTTCTCCCTCTGCCCCTCACCCCTCACATGCTCTCTCTCTCTCACATAAATACATAAATGAATCTAAAAAAAAAAAAAAGTACCAACTTGGTAATTTCTTGTATTACCAAGAAATAAACTAGCATAGACATACCTCACATCCCCCCACACACATATATTAAGGGGACCCTGAATACACAGGATATCCAAAAACAACGAAATTCTTATTTTAATTGGTATTAAAACAATAAAGCACTTGCCTTGTCTTAGACATTTAGAAGTTCTCCCAAGAGAAACTACCAGTTCAAAGTTCTTAAAAAAAACTCATTCCCAAAACAAGTACTTTTACTTCTAAAATTTTGGTAACCTTATGGTTCAGTACTACATACAAATATACTATAAATTAACTGGGCTTCAAAATATGAAATCTCGAAGTCAGTTTGAAAAAAATACTTTCCAAGCAATCAATTAAAAGTGTTTCATCAAAGGGAATCTCACCGAAAATGTACAAGACTTAAGAAAAACACCAATTTCAATTGATGGACATTATCTGGATCCTAACTTAAGCAACTATCCAAAAGTTTAACCTGGCTTTGAGAAAATCATAAAATTGGAACATTGACTGGAGGTTTCATGACATTAAGTTTATGGTATAATAATAATACGATTTCAGGGGCACCTGAGTGGCTCAGAGGGTTAAGCCTCTGCCTTCGGCTCAGGTCATGATCCCAGCGTCCTGGGATCGAGCCCCACATCAGGCTCTCTGCTCAGGAGGGAGCCTGCTTTCCCCCTCTCTCTCTGCCTGCCTCTCTGCCTACTCGTGATCTCTCTCTCTCTCTGTGTCAAATAAATAAATAAAATCTTTTTAAAAAGATAATAATAATAATACGATTTCATTTGTAATTCCACCTGTGTTAATGATATATACTTAAAGATTTATGGATATAGTGATAAGATGTTTGAGATTTGCTATAAAATAACTGGGAGTGAGTGAGGGTATTGGTGAAGCAAGATTGGTCAGGAGTTGATAGTTGTGAAGCTGAGCAATAGATGATAGGAATTCCCTATATTATCCTACTTCTGAATGTTTGAAATTCCTTAAAATAAAATGTTTTTTAACAGAGTTCTTGTCGGGGGGGTGGGGCACTCGTGGGTGGCTCAGTCCGTTAAGTGCTGACTTCTGCTCAGGTCATGATCCCAGGGTCCTGGGATTGAGGCCCGTGGTGGGCTCTGTGGTCAGTGGGGAGTCTGCTGGTCCTTCTACCCCACCCCCAATCATGCTCTCTCTCTCAAATAATAAATAAAATATTTTAAAATTTTTAAAAAGAAAAAAATGAGAGAGTCTTTACCTAAGAGAGATACATACTGAAATATTTTGGATGGATATGATGCCAGGGATTTACTTCAATTTTAAGCTAGCTGCTGAGGGGAAAAGAGATGGTGCGATGCCCCAATGGTCAAAGGAGACCAGTTAAGAGATTGCCAGAATAATCCAGTCAAGAAGTGATATGGCTTGGACTAGGGTGATAGCAGCAGAGAAGGGGGGAGGGGCTGTGGACTGAGGATATGACAGATGGAGCTAGAGTCAGTTCAGACTGCCTGACAGCAAAGGCAATTCTCACTTGGATGGAGGTCCCTTTCTTACAATGACGAAAACCACAAGGAGAGCATGTGAGGGAAAAAGGAAACAACAGTGCATGCTAAGACTTGCTAAGGTTGGATTCCTTGTGAAGCCTCCCGAGGGAGCATCAGGTAGACCGTGAGGCAGGGAATCCCACAGGTCAACTAAAGACCCATCAGTGGTGGTCAGCGGCACTTGGCGTTGAAGGTAATGGGAATGTGATCACTTAAAGAGTATGTGGAAGTGTAGGGAGAAAAACTGAACCCCAAGGAACACTAACATTCAGAAGTAGGATGGAAAAGGCATCAGGAAGGGAGACAGACTGGTGGGGGAGGGAGGAAATCTGGGAGAACGCAGTCATAGAAGGTGGGAGGATCGCTAGGAAGTTCGGAGGAAGCAGTTGAGAGTGCAAACACTTCTGAGGGCTCTTGTAAAATGAAAACTGAGAAGTGTGTGGCAGCCTGGAGGTCAGTCACACAGTCAGGGCAGGTCCAGCAGAGAGGCAAGGACACAGATGAGGCAGCACCAGACGGACAGACGCAAGAGCCAGTATGGACTGACAGATAGACACACAAGTGACACAGACACAAACAGAATACACACACACACACACACAAACATGGCAGCAGGAACAGAGAAACATTTTTTTTTTTAACTAGCTCCACATGGGGACACCTGGGTGGCTCAATCGGTTAAGCGTTCAACTCTTGATTTCAGCTCAGGTCAGGATCTCAGGGCTATGAGATCCAGCCCCGCATCAGTGCTGCATTGAGCGTGGAGCCTGCTTGGGATTCTCGCTCTCCCTCTCCCTCTGTCCCCTCACCCCACCCCTCGCCCCCCAACTCACGCTCTCTCTCAAAAAAATGAAATAATAAAAAATAAAACAAAATAAAAACAAAGTAGGCTCCACGCCCAACATGGGGCTTGAACATGGGTTTAAGTGATCAAGAGTCGCATGCTGGGGCGCCTGGGTGGCTCAGTCATTAGGCGTCTGCCTTCGGCTCAGGTCATGATCCCAGGGTCCTGGGATCGAGCCCCGCATCAGGCTCCTTGCTCGGCAGGAAGCCTGCTTCTCCCGCTACCATTCCCTCTGCTTGTGTTCCCTCTCTTGCTGTGTTTCTCTGTCAAATAAATAAAATCTTAAAAAAAAAAAAAAAAGAGTTGCACGCTCTACCGAATGAGGATCCGGGTACCCCGTCAGATGAGACACAGACACGTGGATGGGCCGGAGCCTTGGGATAGCAGGCAAGAGACTGACGCAGTGACACTCACCCACCATGCTCGCCAGCATGGGCCACACATGCATCCAGCCGGAAGCTCCAGGCACAGACGGGGTCTTGGGCCAGAATGCACTCTGAGCAGCTCTGGAGACGGTCACAGTTGGTGGTGTTCACTTGTGTCACCTCGGTCCGGGAGCCCACCAGGAGCCAATTCTACAGAACGAGAGTGAGGAAGAAGACGCTGGCTCTCCCAGACCTCAGGGGAACAAACTAGCCCTGAACTCAGAGGTATCCCCACCAGACTCCCCAAAATCTATAACTCACCTGATACAATTTCATACTTTCAACTGGCTGTGGCTCCGGAAACAGGGCCAGATCCTCCAGGACGCTGAGCTGGGCTCCAATTCGCACCGCTCGGTGGAGGTGCCCGTCCTCTAGGAAGCAGACAGGCAGCCAGACAGAATGACAGAACCGCACCTGTGCCTGGGGACGCTGACACCCGGATGTGCATGACCCACTCGGCCACAGGAGCCCATGTGCCCTGGGTGGGCCCCTCGCTGGGCCATTAAACATACCTGTCCCCAGGTAGAGCACATCGTACTCTTTCCCCGAGAGGCTGGTCACCCTGTGCGCCACAATTCGGAGATAGGCTGTATCCGTGGTGACGAGCAGGGGATGGTCATCGGTGGGAAACACTGGCCGGTCCATGAGAGGGTGGTCCCGGATGAAGGTGAGCACACGATCGGGCAGGGAGAGCGAGGAGCCAAACTGCTGGAGCTTCATGTTGTTGGTGAGGCACTAGAGGGAACACGGGATGGGTGACAGTTTCCCAGGGGCCGGGAAGCATCCGTGATGCTTGGCTGGGCCCTCTCTCTCTCTCCAGCGGCCATGCAGGCGTGAGCCTCACCTCTCCAGGTCTGGGCTGGGGGACATCGTTGTCCATGACAGGCAGGCCCCTGTTGCAGTCATGTTTCAGCTCTCTGAAGGAACCATTCAGCACTGCCCGAATGTCTTGGGGTTGGAAGGCACAGACAGCAGAGATGGCCGCTCCCTCCCTGTAAGAGTCACGGGTTGGAGCCAGATATTTGGAGGGAACAAGGGAGCAGCAACAAACCCCTGCTTAATAAGAGGACCCATGAGAAAGGCAAAGGGAGCCATGCAGCCCGCTCCAGGGAGAGCCCACGCCCCCAGAAGCCGACAGCACGGACCCTGAACCCATCCCCCATTATCTCCCACCCTGTCACTCTCCCCACATCAGGCTCCCCTCACCACTGGGAGGAAAAGATGCCGTAAAAGATGGGGGTCTCCGATCTGTGCTCAGGTCGGAGAATGGCCATGTCCTGCAGGACACTGGAGGCCCGGCCATGCTCAGGCCCTGGACAGAGTAGGTCAGCCTTCAGGAAGGTCGTCCATTTGTGCTGGAGGGTCTTCCGGCCCCCAAGGTCCCCCTGGGGTGACAAGCACATGGGAAGGTCTCTTAGAAGAACAACATTGTGGAAGGCATGCGGACACCAAGAGAGGCTCCCCCCTATCTTCGGGGCAGACACAGACAGACAGGAAGACAGATGCACAGAAACCCAAGGATGGAGCTACAAAAGCACTGCAGGGAGAAGGAGATCTGGGGTTGGACAGGGTCACAGCAACAATGGTGGTGACTGAGTTCATTGTGCACTTCTGAAATACCGCCCTACATGCTTTCCATAAGCCACCTCATTAAGTCCTCAAAACAACACTTATAGCTAGCAGTCATTACTATCCTCATCTCACAGAGGAGGTTCGGAGACGATAAAGGACCGGCCCAGAGTCACAGAGGCAGGAACTGGTGGAGCTGGGACTTGAACCCAGGACTAGCCCTCAGCAGTTCCTGCCTTTGACCTCTCCACTAGTCCACCTCCCGGGGACAGTATGTCGTAAGGGTAATTTTAGGGGTGAAAGGCCCCCGTCCTTTCACAGACCCTCCCTCCTGGTACAATGCGGGAGCATGCATATACTCCCCAAGCTCCCAGAAAAGAAGTTGGGGCAGAGGAAAAAAGGACACAGAGGAGAGATGCAAAGACAGAGGCCCAGAGAGGAAAAGACAGGACAGGCAGACAGTTGGGACAGTGGTCTCACCGCACACACACGGGCCACCCGTGGGACCTTCATGCGCTCATACGAGTCAAACGCTCGGGAAGTCTCCGTAAAGAAGAAGTAGATCTCATCATCTCCGTCTTCATCCCCCCACTCGGCTGGGCTCAAGGCCATGGCGGCAGCAAAGGCTGGGGCTGGGGAGACCAGTGGCCTCAGATACCACAGACGCAGCCTGGGGCCACCCGGCCTCGGCCGGCTCTGCCCAACCCCCCACCCCCCGAGCACCCCGCCCCCTCTTCCCACCGTTAAGCCAGGACGGCAAGGTCTCTGTCCGAATCCAGTCCTCAGCGCGACCCACAGCCCGGGAGATAATCGGCTCCGTCCCCAGGTAGTTTTTCACAGTGGCAGCATAGAGCACCCCCCCTGCAGGGCGACAGGGAGGAGACGGGCTCTCAGAGATGACGGAGGAAGCAAAGGGGGTTGCAGACAGAGCAGCATCTCACTTCCAGTCAATGTAGACACAAAGTGCTCGAGGGTGGAAAAGGTCACCCATGTTAAGGGAAAACTGCCGGCATGCTAACGTGCAGGAAAGAGAGTAAGGGCTGCCCTTGTGAAAATCAGGCTTTGTCTGTCTGTTGGCTTGTTTGCTGTCATGGCTGTTCTCGGGCCGCCTCTATCGGGTCCTGTACTGATCACACCGTGACTCTCCAGGAAGGGGGCTCGCTTTGCAGCAGCCCGGTCTGACTTCCGCTCGCCCCCTCTGGCACATGTCTGAGGGAACTGGTGCTCCTTCTGACTGGGGGTGAACCGGCCACAGCTTTAGGGTGTACCTGCATCCACCGGGGTAGTGATCAGAACACAGGTTCCCGGCCCCGGGGCCCAGCAACTCTCACCCTGTAGAGTTAGGGGACAGCCCAAGAACTAAGTTTCAAACAAGCCGTCGGAGTTACCCTCCTGTGGGTGATTCAGGACCTCACCTGGAGGAAACCAGCCTGGGGGATTCATGATTTCGAGGAGGCAGACCCTCCCTCCTGGTACAGTGCGGGAGCACGGGTATTAGGGATGGTGGGGACAGGAGAAGAGGGAAATCACAGACACCTGGCAGGAAGGGGGGGGTACAGGTCTGCGGGAGGAGTCCAAGACACCTACAGCCGCCCTGTAACACAGACGAGCACTCACATGCAACTAGGAGAAAATTACTCAGGGGCAGTAGAAGGTCATGAGCCCCCTGGAGGAGTTCTGGGTGTCCCAGGAACTCTGGAGAGAACAGTGGCATTCCTTCACCAACCACTATGTCCGAGCCACTGTGCCACGTGCTAAGCCCATCTCTGCCTCCAAGAGCCCCCCTTCAAGTCTGGAAGACAAACGTGGGCTCAGATACCAGGAGACACCGGGGGGAGCACAGAGGAGAACCCAGCCACATCTAACCGGGAGGAACAGCATCCAAAAACAGAGGTGACATCTGAGCTGGGTCTGAGGAAGGAGTAATTTGCCAGGGGGCTGGACTTCAGGGAAGAAGGCAAGCAGGTGGGGAAGAGAGCAGCCATGTTCAGGGATGTGGGCGCTCCCTGTGGCTGCAGCTGTGGTGGGGGACAGGGGTCTGCTGGGCTAGAGAGCGGAGATGGAGCTGGAGGTGAAAAGGTGGGCACCCAACTGTGAAGAGGCTGTTCTGCCACGGAACGTGGACTTTATTCGACAGGTAAGAGTAAAATTGCAGATTTTCTTGAGGAAGAGAGTGACATGATCAGTTCTGGGCTTTAAGAAGATTAATGCAAGTTAAAAGGCCATTCACACATTCCAGGCACGAGTGGAGGCCGGAACTAAGGTAGCAGTAGAAGAAGAAAAAAAAAAGTAAATAAAATAAAAGGATTGGGGGGCTATTTCTGAGGCAGAATCAATTAAGGTTTGAAAATCAACTGAATATGAGATGTGAAAGAATGGAATAAAATAATGTCTTTAAGGTCTCCAGCTTCTAAGATGGGTGACAGCAGAGGGTGACACCATGAGCAAAGCCAGGAAATGACAGGAGAGGACCCATCAAGGAGGGAGCTGGGATGTCAGATGTGGAATGTGCTGAGGTTGAAGTCCCTTCAGGACATCTGGTTGGAGGCACCAGAAGGCCATCGGACAGTCAGCACGGAGGCAACAGGGCCCGTCAGGCAACTGGGGAGTCAGGCTTAAGCCACTCCGTGAATGTGACAGGCCGGGAGAAAGAGGAAGGTCAGAAAAAGGTCCCTGGGGATGCCACCATTTCAGGGGAGAGGCTGCTGAGGACAACGCGGAAAATCAAGGCCAAGAGGCTAGGGAAGCAAGAGAGACTGGGGTGTTGGAAGGCGGTGCGGGGGAGGCCCAGTGAGGGCTGTGGGGTCTCATGCACCTTGAAGGAAGGAGTAGAGCAGGGCCACTCGGGGGAAACACCAGCATCATCCCAGGGTCACAGAGGCCTGAGCAAACTTGCTTGTCTCAGGTCCTGGAAAAATAACCACTGTCTTAAAAAAATACTTCCTACAAAGCAAAAAAGGGTCAGAAAGCCTCTGAGGGCAACAGCAGAGGGTTAGAAATCCCCTTGTGGGGTGGGGAAGGGAGACTACTGTGTCCCTGGAAATGGTGGAAAGAATCCAACTGTTCTGGAGCTCGGAAGGCCTGGCTCCGGACGCTAAATAGTTATAAGCAATATGACCTTAGGCAAATAAGCTTCAGGTACTCAAACCTAGAATGGAGATAATACCACCCTCCACTCGGAGCCCCGCTCAGGGGTAAATGTGATCCAAACACAGAGCCCATGTAAGGCCTGGCACGTGGCCGCCATTCAGTGCGTGTGAGTTGAGGCTCCTTATGAAAACTCAGGGTCCACAGGTTTGAATTGTTGCCAGAAAGGGGGAAGGGGGGCTATCAAATGGCACCCTGTTCCCTCCCAGAGTACTTCAGGGAGGAGAAAACCAGGTTGAGGGCCTAGTCTGGCAGCAGGCGGAACAGCGAATGAGCCAACCCTCTGTACTTCCAAGGTGAGGGGGAAGCTGATACGGAAGCCAGAGTTACAGTGAAAAATCTCCCTATGAGCATTGTACACAAAACACTCCACAACCAAAACTCTGGCAGAGGCTGTGTCATGGACACCCTGAGAATGGAGAGAGGTCTATGGAGGAGACAGTCACGAATACTTAGAAGCATGACTGGGGGGGGAGGGACGACAAACAAATATTTTGTAAGGACCCAGCAATGGATGGAGGTAAAAGGTCCCAGAAGTTTCTAAGGGATCAAGGGGGGCAGTCAGCAACTCCGGAGCCCAGAACTGCTGAAGAGCACACTCACTCGGAGGGAAAAAGCAGGAGGTCACTGACACTAAGGGACAGCAGGAGGGGTCAGACATTCTGGGGGGAAGTGGTCGAGTTTCAGGTATTCCAGGAGTACCAAAGGCTTTGCAGCACACGCACACACGTGCACACATGCCCTGGGGAGAAGGAACAGCAGCCATCATGGTCACAATTTCAGGAGGACACATGTCCTAGATTCTCCAGGACGGTCTCAATCTCAAATAGTACGTTGCATCGCTCATACAACAAAATATCCCTGTATGTGCAATCGTTGGCAGGTTAGCACTGAATGGATCAAATCGGTAAACATTAAAGCACACATCTGCTACTGGCCAAAGATGATGCGCAAAAGAGAATGATGCCCACAGTGCTGAATTCAGTGAGCAAGCTGGTTAGACAAAAAAATACACCAGATATGATATAGCCCTATATTTTTTAAAAGTACGTGTATGTCTGCAGACATAGGAAAGATTGGAAGGAGCTACAACTCTACAGTGTTAATGACACTTTTCTGATTAATGGAATTACAATGATTATTATTTTCTCCTTTCTACAGTTTTGTACCCACTGAATGTTTGTTGCAGTTATCATCCTTTACTTTTATATCCCCCCAAATTAAGATATATTTCATTTTGGAAACACCAAGAAAAAAAAAAGACTGAAAGCCACAAAAGATGAAGAATCACAACCAAAGAAAAATCACAATTATATGTGGGAATAGAGCTCTCCTCGCCCAAGCATAAAGCTTGTGACATAGGCTTCCCAGATGTGTTAGCAACCCAACACGGACGGCCTCGCACACGCCAGGGCACTGAGCATTTCCCTGCACCCGGGGTTTCAATTTTTCACTCTGCTATCAAAACAGTCACTTCTAAGGAAGATGTACAATAGGATTAATCATTCATTCGCTTTAAAAAAAAAAAAGGGATGGGGGATTTAAACACACTCTGGCCTGCCTTCCTCCATTCCCTTTTCTTCACAGTCAGAGCTTTGCAAGTAGCTCCCAGCCTAAGAGTCTCCATTTCCTTGTCCAAGGATGAGGCCAGCTGGATACTTTTTTTTTTTATATGTAACAGCCTACGATGAGAACATAATTAGCTAGTTGGAGATGCAGCGTTTATTCTACCTTTTCCTCTGTTGGTCACTAAGGATTTCTAACTGTCTTGTTTCAGTGTGTGAATGCTAGGCTTGGGGCAAACACACCTGAATTTAAGAGGTAGATCTGACCCCAAAAAGCCGGCAGCACGCAGGATATCAGGAACATGTGCAGTGCTTCTTGGCAGATGCAGGAATCACAAGATGCAATGACAGCAAACAGAGATGAGAAAACCCAGGACAGAGGCCCGAAGAGAAAGAACAAATTACTCCCTCCTTCTGCTCTTCTCAATAAAAGCCCTATTTGTTCCAGGACGTTGCTAGGAAGAACGGAAGATGACTGACCACTGTCCCCAGCTGGGGTACCTAGGAGGGTAACGGCACTGTGCACTCAGAGGAGGGGACACTGGGGGTGGAGCAGGTCTGGGGGAGGTGAGTGAGGAGGATGAGCTTGGTTTGGGACGTGCTGATTTTGAGATTTCTGTGGGACACCTAGGTGATGTCTGGAAGGCAGCTGGGTACATGGTCTGTAGCTCCAGATAACATCTGAGAGGTGTCAGAACGCACTGGAAACAAATGCATGAGGCTGGTTGAGACCACAACCACATAGAATGAGAAGAGAACAGGACCTTGAGAGAAGGGTCCAAGGAACCCCAACCTTGAAAGGATGAGTGGAAGACAAAGACCCTCCAAAGGAGACAGAAGGAAGTGCCAGCGTTCTTAGGCTAATGTGAACATTACTGCCAAACTATCTGCATTCTTCCAAGTTGGCAGAGTGCAAAAAGAGACACCGAGAAAATTTTGTTAATTTTATCTAACTGCAGTACAAATAAATGTCATATTTGAAGACAAGATTTCTAAGGCTTTTTCCTAAGTAAATGCAAGTACCAATAAACACATGGAAAGTTTGTTCAACCTCACTAACGGAGAGGCAAGCAAAAGTATATAAAATTGGGCTCTGGAGGAGGTCATAATAAACTGTATGTTGATTAACTGTATTACTTGGGACTGATAAGGGTGCAATGAAAGAATCCCTCTCGTCAATCCCAGCGGGACTAACTGGAGGGCAATTTGGGCAAATCCACTGAGTACCATAAAAACCTTTACACCCTTTGACCCAGCAATTCTACTTTCTGGATGGACTCACATGCAATTAATTAGATTATGTAAGGGATTTACATAAACATTTATGTGAAAAGACTTCTTCTGCAGCATTATTTATAAAAGCAATCATTCATTTTACATTTTGAATGTATAATTATGTGGGAATAGATTGTGCTAATTTGGGTGATGGGAAAGTATGCAATCACTAAAAATCATGTTTTGAATAATTAATTCTATGAGAAAATGTTCAGTATACAACATTACGTGACATATGTACGATAATGCCAATGTATTACAAATATACACACAGAAAAACAGTAGAAGAAAATACTCAAAAACAGTAATAGTGGCCACCTGGTGATGACTGAATTACAATTGGCTTTTCAATTCCTTCATTATATATTTCTATATTTTCTCAATTATCCACAAGGCACACTATAATTTTTAAAATTTAAAATAAGAAATGCAGGGCGCCTGGGTGGCTCAGTGGTTAAGCATCTGCCTTCAGCTCAGGTCTTGATCCCAGGGTCCTGGGATCGAGCCCCACATCGGGCTCCTTGCTCAGCAGGAAGCCTGCTTCTCCTGCTACCATTCCCTCTGCTTGTGTTCCCTCTCTCACTGTGTTTCTCTCTGTCAAATAAATAAAATCTAAAAAAAAAAAAAAAAAGACTTAAAATAAGAAATGCTCTGCTATTACATTCTAATAATATTTTCATTACGAAAAGCTCTTCTTTTTATTTCAAAATACCTCTATTATCCTCAAGGACATGTTTATATATCCTACCTAACTGGGAATTTAAGTTCTAGTTCTTACATAATGTTGTCACTACTTTCTATACCGCTATTTTCAAAGCAAAGGGGCAGCAGGGCATAACAGATCAACATTGAAAGCTCCAATTGAATACTAGTACATATGCCAAGTTTAAAGAAATTTAAATTATAGCCCTATAAAGTACCAACTTCAAGGAAAATGTATAGTATTGGTATTGACTGTGATTTGGATCGAAGACAGAAAGAGACATGGAGAAGCTAGCCGTTCTAAATAGTTAGAAAGTGACTTCTGATCATTTCCATCAGTTATTAGAGGAAAGACAACGTGAATTTCATTATCTGGAAAAAAAAAGACTTAAAACCCTTTTGAAAAATGTCTTTCCTTTTTGAAAATGTTCTTTGTCATATAATGATCTTATTTATGAAAGTTGTGTTCTTAAACCACATGCTAATATGAATTCACCTGCTAACTGGAACACAGAGAGATTACATGCAGGTTGAGTATAAATATTACTGCTTGAAATAAAGAAAGTATGTTAACTGATTACCTTAGAGTGTTGTAATTAAGAAGTCATTTTGTTGATAAAAAATTATGTAGAATCAAGAGACATTCTCTAAAACTGATAAATCTTTCTTAATGTCCCAATGACTGGCTTAGAGTTTTACCATAGATGCTGGATAAAAAGCCAAGAAAAGTACTGACTAAACTGTTTTTATGCAAACACGTATGACTATAAACAAGGTCTCATCAATTTCAATGGCCGATCAACAATAAAAATGACAAATCTTGCGGGGCGCCTGGGTGGCTCAGTGGGTTAAAGCCTCTGTCTTTGGCTCAGGTCATGGTTTCAGGGTCCTGGGATCGAGCCCTGCATTGGGCTCTCTGCTCAGCAGGGAGCCTGCTTCCCCTTCTCTCTGCCTGCCTCTCTGCCTACTTGTGATCTCTCTCTCTCTGTCAAATAAATAAATATCTTTTTAAAAAAATGGCAAATCTTGTATTTACCAGATTTATAGATTATGTTCATTTCAAACACTTTTGTTATTTTATTACTTTTCAGAAAAGGGAAATCATTAACTGTATGACTAAGTAACTTGTATAGCTAGTTTTTAAGACTTTTTCTATAAAGCCATGAGTAAGAAAAAAAAAATTTCAATTAGATCTTATGTCTCAATTTTTGTTTTTCATAAAATGTGGTCCAAAAGAATGGGTAAAAATTAATTTCACAATAATGAGCAGCAAAATTCAGTGAAGAAAGAAAAAGCAGTACAATGAGTGCTGCTGAGTCAACTGATTATCTAATTGTGAAAAATAAATTTAGATCTCCCTCTCACGCCATTCATCAAAGTAAGTTCCAAACAGATCAGAGTTAAACATTTGGGGGAAAAATTTGTAAGAAGAAAAATTTTTATCTGCTCTGTAACTGAAGAAAGATTTAGCTTAAAGACAAACATAATCACAAAGGAAAAGAGATAGATCAGAACACATATATATCCCACCTGATAATTGGCCCAAGAATATGAGCAGAGGATTTACCAAAGAAGAAATTAAAATAAGTACTAAAATATGAAAACTTCCTAATATTAACTTCCCTAATATAGTCAAAGAAATACAAATTAAAACAAGGTGCCATTTTTTAGCCTCAAATTCGCAAAGATTTTTTAAAATGACAATACTATTCTAGTGAAATTTATGTGAGAAAAAAGCAAAACACTCTCATTCCCGCTGATTTAGGGTGTAAACTGGTACACTCTTTCTAAAAACTCAATTAGCAACAAATAATGAGCCATAAAATGTTCACGCCCTTTGATTTAGTAATCCATTTCCAGGAATCATGAGACAATCTAAAATGAAGATAAAAACTTATGCACAAAAATGTTCATTACAGTGTTATGGGTACTAGCAAAAACTCTAAGATAAATTAAATAAAACTGGAAATCAAATAAACTTATATAAATGACTTGGGACTGCTTAATTAAATTATGGAATGCTCATAGGATGGGTAGCATCATATTATTAAAATTTTTCTTCACAAAAAAGTGTCAAATTGGGCATGCCTGGGTGGCTCAGTTGGTTAAGCATCTGCCTTGGCTTGGCTCAGGTCATGATCTCAGGGTCCTGGGATTGAGCCCCTCATCGGCTCCCTGCTCAGCGAGGAATCTCTTCTCTCTCTCTCTCTCTCTTTCCCTCCTCCTTCCCTAACCCTCCCCAGCCCTCCTCACTGCTCTCTCTCTCTCTCTCTCTCTCTCTCAAATAAATAAAATATTTTTTAAAATTTTTTTAATTGCATAAAAATGTCTATGATATAAAGTTACATGACAAAACTGCTGGGGCACAAAATTAAATTCATGTGGCATGACATTTAAAAGTTTTACAATATATACACACTCATAAAATTTCTGTTAACCTGCTCATTTTATACTGTTGTGAGAAAATGGCTAGACTCTCATTGAATTTGAAGGGGGTTTGTGGGGTGGTCTGACATAGAAGACAGGCTACGTGCCACACAAAAAATCCACTTTGTGGTTGGGGCAGGATGACGCAGTCACTCTCCAGAAAAGATTCAGGCATCAACTGTGATTGAGCCACTGCACACTTGAACTGTATACAGCTTGGTCAAAGGAAGTAACAGCAGGAACTTGTTTAACAGTCATTACTGATTACTGATTCCTCTGAGCAACAAAGGATTGGCCATCAAAATTTATATGAGTGAGTGCAAATGCAAGGACACACACACACTTATTTAAAAAGCTAGGAAGAAATATCCCACACTACTGGCAGTGGTTTTCTGATATCCTAGAACTGTGCAAAGATGGTAGACACTAGACCCTCAAGTTACTTCCTCCGGTCAAACTAGTCACATTGTCCAAGGGCTCAAGACCCATGTGTAGCTAGTGGCTACCATTTTAGACAGCACAGACATAGAACATTTCTATTGTCCCACAAAGTGCTTTTGGGCAGTGCTATTCTACAAGAGTTCTTAGGTTCTTCTCCATACTTTTTCCAAATGCATTAACAACATGCATTGTAGTAGATTCCTCTTATAAACGGGGCCGGAGCGGGAGCACCATGAGAAAAGAAAAGGAGCTTAACAGAGCAAACACTCACACTAGCGGTGCAGAGAATACATACTCCAGAGAAAACCCAGGGGTAGAATCTGGGGCAAAGCAGGAGGGCACAGGCACTGTGGGAAGAACAGGAAAGGCTAGAAAGAGACATGGAAATAATAGACATTGCAAGGAAAGGAAAGAAAGGACACAGAAACTCCAACAGCAGGGGTGGGGAAGGAGGCAATTACAGCAAGGAGCCACAGGTTCTGGGCTCGCCCCACTCACCAGCCATTACAGCTGCTGACCGCTGAGCTGGCTCAAAAGGACATTTCCCCCGGCCATTCTCAAGTCTTTCAACCTGCTGGAAACTGGACACATCCTACAGACCAGAAGGGGGCAATTGGTTTAGGGTCATGGAGAGGCTCATGGTGAGAATTACAAAGATGGTTAGATGAAGGAAAAGCTCAATTTCCATTCATCTCCCACTCGTCTGCTACCATCCCCATAACTCCCAGTGTGCTGTTTCTGATTCCCCCACCCATCCCAGCATTGCCCATCTCTGCCATCCCCCATTCCATCAGTTTCTTCCTCTTCCCTCTATTCCCCTAGTACCGACACCCACATGCCCTGCTGAAGGAACCCCACGGATGGTCCTAGAAGACACTAAGAGGCCGAGAGGCAGATCTTTCCGCCGAAATGCTAGGGTTTGCAACTGGCTGGGGACTATGTGATAGGACAGGGAGGACGAAGGGAAGAGAACAGGCCTCCTGAGGGCTGGAGCTCTTAGGAGGGGTAAAGAAGAGTGCAGGCTGAAATAAGATCGTCTGAAGCCCAGGGCCTTGGAGAGAAGGGCCTTCCTCCCTCTATTCCTACCCCAAGGAAAAAGGACAAGATCAGAGTCAAGGATACACAGAAAGGGGGAAGGGGAAAAAAAAAAAAAGAAAGAAAGAAAAGAAAGGGGAGGGGGATCTGCAAAGTTAGCAAAGACCTGAAACTCAGGTCGGAATTTGAGGATTTGGCAAGTAACTGCCTTCTTTATTCAGGGACTAGAGCACGAATGACCTGGACAGGAGGCGAAAGATGGAGGAGTCTGCCAGGACCAGCCAGAAGTTACCTGACCTGAGCACTAAGACAGCCTTTAAGATAACATCCAAAAACGGAAACCAGGGAAGTTGATGACTTCAACTGGAGACAGGCAGGGAAGTTAACTGTGGCTGGTTAGGAATCAAAGTTATGGCACACAAGAGTCAGACACGATACGTCTAGTTCACTAGGGAGGGCATATGGTGTTGCTGGAGCCTAATTACACCGATGGTGGTTGGAGGGGCCACACAGATATATAGACCCTGAGTATAAGGATACTACGGGCCCATTCTGACCACTCGTATATTAACTACAGTCAACAAATACGGTTTTGTTTTACCAAGAGAGCCTTGAACAAGGCCTGCTAAAATTAGATGTGATCTGAGGTCCCCAAAAAGGGAACACTGGGTCAAGAGAGTCTTCCGGGATGAGGGAGCCCACAGGGGCACAAGCAGCTCACCTGTGTGGCAGCAGGGGCAGCCTCACCTGAGAAAAGAGACGGATGACAGCTCAGTGAGAGATTACCAAGATGTCTGGACACTCTGGACGAAGGTTAATACACTGCTGCGGGTTCTTCCTACCTCTCCCCATGCCCCCAATTTATGCTGCATATCCACCACAGATTAATATGCCTACAGTACCAGTCACTGCCTTGATAAATTTTTGAGCAAGAGACTGACAAAATGGTTCACTGTTGCCTAGAATACAAACCTGTTAGCCCAAATTACTTCCTTTCTAATACTGCTCAAAAGGAACACTTTCTTCCAACCAGACCTGGATCGCTTGTTATTCCCAGAAAACAAATCATGCTCTCCCATCCCTGTGCCGAAGACTACTCCCTTACGTTTCACAAAGGACTCCTTTTCTCAGTGCTCATCCTCCTAATCTTTATGGTGCATCTGATATTTTTGACTCACTCCCTCCTTCAGATATTCTGTCTTGATTCTCTTGAAAGCCTACCATCCTGCCCCTACCTAATTGTTGCTTCTCTATCTCCTTTGGTTGCTTCTATTTTCCCTTCTGGCCCCTAACTGTGTGAGATCTATCCTTAGTCCTCGTCAAATATACTTCAATGATCTCACTCATTCTTACATTTCTGGTTAGACTTTCTGTGCAAATTATTCCCCAAATTCTCTGAAAGTATGATGCCTTCCAATCTCTGGTCTGTCTGTACTTGGCACCTGGACTTCCTCACACAGATGGCCTATCAGACCCTTAAAACTCAGTATGTCAAAACGAGTCCTCATCCAGTTTCCCCAAATACCTGTATTATGTAGGTTTATAATTTTTGAGCAAGTGAGGCTCCTATCAACTAGATAGGTTATGATTACTGTCCCGTCAAAGTGACATTTAATTAGGGTCTGAAGGGGGTAAGACCCCTCCACTACAGTCTCTGTCTGAATGTTGAGATTCCTCATTGTATCATCAGTTGTGGTTCATGAAGCCAAGTCCCTCCAGATGAAAGACAGAGCTAGGCAGGAAGGCTCTCACTGAGTTGTAGGGTTGGAATCCACCCTTTGGCTTTGGCCAAGAAGAGTAACAGACAACGGACCTTCCCCAGGTGGTTTGGGGGGGAAAAAGAAAAGATGGTCCCTGTCACATTTAACAGGACAAATGTCACAAGACACTGAAACAGGGGAGATAAGGTCTCCCCTGCAGGCTAGACTAGAAGACCAGAGTTGGGGGCAGAACCACACATAGCTGGCTTTAAATCTTGGCTCTGCCTCTGCCAGCTACATAATATTAGACATGGTACCTAACTTCTTGGAACTTCCATTCCCTTGCTTGAGAAGTGGATATAAATAATACCTAAATATCACAGTCCGGTGCTAAGAACTAAACTCAATCCCGAATGTAAAGTCCCTATATGTAAATGTAAAGTCCCTATATGTATATGTAATATGTAAATTAATATGTAAATGTAAAGTCCCTATATGTATATGTATATGTAAAGATGTACCCATGCCTGGGACAGGGTACATCTTCAACTGAATGGGAAGGCTTGTCATTGCTATTGTTAAGCCTAGCATTCTTCTCTGTTAACTGCTAGAATTCCCTCAACAAAGCAAACAAATATTTTTCTCCGATGTCCAATGAGCTGTTGCTGAACGGCAGCACACCACACTGTTAGAGCTTGTGGGTCCAGTGCATGAATTGCCCTTTGTAAGAACCTTCGTTTCTCTGAGCAATCAACTCTGAGTGAGTTGTTGTGTCTAGAGCTGGCCAAAGCTCTCACATAATAGTTATACATGGTTTCACAGTCATCAGTCTGGGACATGAGAGGTTCAGCCCTAAGGGTAAGGCAAGAACTTGCTTAAACAGACAGGAGTAGCCAGGCACAGGATCCAACAGTAAAGGCATGGGAGCAATGAGGAAGCCTTGAGGGCAGTCTTAGCACATGGCCTGAAGAGTTAACACAGCTGATTTCAGGGACAGGAAGCTATGCCTTATATTCCCTTACAAACAAGCCTTGACCAAAGGATGGTTCTTCATTTCATACATATGCTAGATGGGAGAGTTCAGAGAATGAGCTAAAAGTCATGGGAGTGCAAAGGCAGACCCTGCACTTCACTCTGGTTGCCGATTTTTCTCACGAATGGATAGGAGTCCAATTCTGATGGGATGTACAGAAAATATTTTATGTCTGTAGAATCTAACAACCATTAGAGTCCCCTCAGGGAGCCAAGGAAGAATAGAAAGCTCTAGGAGATTAACTTGAAGTGATCATGTTGTCTCTAAGCCATGGCACTGGAATTCATACCCACGGGTTCCCCAAGTGTGTGCAGGCTGGAAAAAGACCTATATGGCAAGGGTAGTTCTACCACTACTTTCCAAGCTTCATGAGAAATGTAAGGAAACCATACCCTCAGCGTCACCTGATAGAATATGGAGATTTTCAATACCACCCAAACTGGAAACCTTCCCAAGCTGAGGAAGCTATCCACACCCTCATGGAGAGTTTTTCACCCACATTACAGAAAGGACTCAACAAAAGCCCAGCTAACCTCAGGGGCAGCCCAGACAGACTGACTGGGCAAACTTATACAATTATAGCAGTCAAAGCCAGAGATACGAGGATCGTCTTCAACAAGGAGGGCTGTGGACAAACACACTGATGAGGTCCAGCTGGCAAGGAGTACTCCAGTTTGCAGAAGGGTTAAGTCAGAATCTACGGTTAAGGATCAGGGTCAGGAAAGGGAGTCATTGCACTCCTATTGCTCCTTGGAGCAGAAAGGAAAGCCACTGAATACAAAGAACATGGGAGGCTTTTGACTCATCCTAGGTTCGTATCACAAGTGTGTGCTGGTGGAGGACCAGTGGCTGACTGTTGGATAACTGATGGGAAAAGCTGAGAGTTCGAAAACATCAAGACCTTCCTGAGATGCCACCAGTCCCATTAACTCCAGAAGCCGTGACTAGCCTAGAGATGATCAGGGGTACACATGTCCCAAGCCTGCCTGAGTGTGAGGGTGGAGATGCCCAAGGCTCCAGCAGCCATGAACGGGACCTAGAAGAAAAGGCGACTAACAGAGTCCCCACTTTGAAGGCAAGATCCAGGTATGACATTAGTGGGCAGTGACCTCAGAAGCTGTGAGAGCAGAGAGTCACAGCCCACACAGAATGAAGTTGGCAGTGGAGATGGGAGAAGGGGGTGAGAGACAGTCACATGCCCTGGGATAAAGAAGCAGGCATGGATTGTGCTGATTAAGAAATGGACCTAGGCCACCTGGACAAAGCATACACAGAGCAAAGGAAACATGAGTTACTGGCCTCTAAAGTCTCTCCTGGATTTATCCTTTCCGGGGCATAGCTAGCATCCCTAATTCCCTTCACTGTCCCTCCTCTTTACACTCTGTATACCTCACCTTCTACAGACAACCTCCCTCCGCCTCCCTCTCCTACCCCCCTTCCGTGGCAGACCAAGTGTCCACCCTGTGAGGACATCCCTCACCCCCAATGTGTATCATGCACAAGTGTTGCCTTAAGCATGCCCCCCGGTCATGGTCACTCACAGAAGACCCCTCCCATCCTCCCACCCGTCACTCACAATAACCCCGCACTTCGGATCAAAAGCGAAGGTGCCACAAGTGAGGAGGTGAGAGGCATTGGCAATGGCGAGAATCTGGACAAAATTGTGACATTCGTCCTGGGGGTCAGAGATGATTAGAGAGAATCAGAAGCAGCAGGTACAAGGAAAGGGAGGGTAGTGTCAGGACAGTTAGAGGCAGCTCTGGGATCAGAGATGACCGGTGATGACATGGTGTTAGAGTCCCTGCCTGGGCCCACTGGGATGGGAGCACTGCAGGGGACAGACAGAGTCAGGGCTGGAACTCGGTCTCAACGGACACTCAGGACAGGGACGAGATTCACACCTACCTCCTTCTTGCCTTTCTTCCTACAGTTCTGTCTGTGGGCCTCGGGCACCATCCAGTCAATCTGAGAAAGGAGGAGGCATTGTGTCTTCCAGATTCTTCCCAAATTCCTCCCAAGTCAGAGTAGGTGAAAAGTTCTGCAACTCTGTCAATTTGAGAACCGCAGGGCCCCCAGCCCCCACCCCGACCACCACCACCACTGATCAGAGCATTGTTTTTCAAACCGGATGTCTCCACCCGTTAATGAGTAATGAAATCAATTGCTTTTATTTTTAATGAAATCGGATATATCAGAATGTGTCACATATAGGAGATATATTATTTCAAGAAAGGGTTCTTTTCAATACAC
>CM053610.1:76183141-76206994 GCA_028646535.1 Procyon lotor | reverse complement strand
AAAAAAAAAAAAAAAAAGAAGGGTAATGATGGGAAAGAACTTCCCATCATTACCCTTCTTATGGTAGGGTGCAGGAGCCACAGTGAAAGAAGGCCCACAGTTTTGTGGACCTGAAAGGTGCCTCAGGGGTGGGTAGGGTGGGAGGGGCTGGGCAGGGGATGGCATGGCTTGAGGATGGAGACTTGGGAAGGAGATACATGCAGAACTTAGGAGCCAGGATAAGGATTTTGTTCCAAATGTAATTGGAAGCCACTGAAGGGTTTTTAGTAAGGGAATAACTTGATAGCTTTTGGTGGTTCAAGGCCCAGTTCCAAACCTAACCAGTTTGCAGAAAGACACGAATAAGTGGGTGTTTGAGCAAAAATGGAGAATACAGGATCAAAAATAGTCAGATCCTGCTTAGCCCCATGCCCAGATGCATCGGATGCATGAATTGATCATGCTTGAGAGTAGAGGGAAGAGAGCTGCCTCCTACCTCATTTGAAATACAGTCTTGGAATTGCATATAGTATGGGATCTAAAAATGACTTGTGCAGGCTGAAACCATTCAAAGTGATCTTAACAATCAGTGGGGGAAAGTTACATTTGTTCCAGGACCTTTCAAAATTGTAAAAATGTCAAAATCTGTCTTACTACCAGCTATAAGTGGAAAATAAAAAATAGTAAAACTAGTATCTATTCAGCATAATATAATTTAAAACATTGGATATCAGAATGTTCTATTTCTTTGTAAAAAAGAAACTTACCAAGACTAGTTTGAACAACCCTGGCGCTTGTCTTCTTCTCATTGTGTAATTTATGATCGAGCAAGCATCTTTTCTATGCCTTAGCTAATTGTCATACTCCTCTCAGTTTGGATCAGCTTCCCACATTATATCCTTTGTGCTTTCAATTTTGTAAAATAGCTCCAAGAGTTCCTTTAATACAAAGTGGGGGTTTTTTTGTGTGTTTTTTTTTTGTTTTGTTTTTGTGCTGATGACACTTTCTCTGTGCTATCTTCATGCTTTTTGTCACAACCACTTCCCCCATTTATATTAAAGTTCACCTTCACAAAGTCCTCTAGCTGTTTATCTAGAGTCTATCAAATGGTGGCACTGTCAGTATTCTCACAGTCAGCTTTTTCTTCTGTAACTCTATTTATGTTCAAATCAACTTTGACTTTTTAGCATTAAACCATGTCATTTCTTCACTTTCATCTTGAAATGAGCAATTTTGGCCAATTTCCTCTTTAAATTGCCATTTTTGTAAAATGTCACATAGGCTTACCACTAGCAGATGAGGTAAGACAACCTCACCCTTTGTCATCTGTGCTTAAACTGAATAAGCATCTGCAGGGACCAGTCACTGATAAACTTTGAAAAAAATGATGTAATTGATCACTGATCATGATGAGCATCTATTACTTCTGTAGTGATTTGTGGACTGAAGAACTAGCTGTGATTTATATTTTATGTAATTACTTGCAGTTAATATTCCTTGGTAACCGAAATTTGAACTATGTTGATGGGAACTGTTATTAATTAACTAACCTGTAGTAAGAGATTTGTATATATTGGAACCATGCAAACTTAGAACTGCTCATACTCAAAAATGACAGTTTCAGATGTGAGGGAAGATGGAGAGGGGGAGTAGAAGCTCATTCTTCATTAAATAAAAACTCTGTCTATGTGAATTTGTTTGTTAGTCTCAAATTCAGCATTACATTGATCTCATGCACTTAATTTAAAAGTACAGTTAAAAGATATGATATTTGCTTCCTTGCTGAATACATTAGTCATTGATTTGGATTTCTAGTTCAAGATTACTTTTAATTGGTTAGCATATTCATTCACTTATTTGTTCAGTTGTACCCAAAACATAATTGGAGATCAATTAAAAAAAAACTGCTGAATGAACAGATGCTGAATACCACTAACCAAAAAGGAAAGTTTGAAGGGAAATAACTTCAGAGATTAATTTTGAGGAATACATTTATCTATGCACTGTTAGATCACTTTTCAAGATCCTAAATTCCAAAATGTTTCTGAAAATTATTATAAATGATATGATATTTCTCTTGAACCTGGGGAAATCAAATAAATTTTTATTTTCCCTGCATTCTTTAGCTAACGGGCAATTATATAGAATTATTTCAGTTCCCAGGGATGATTTTTTAATCTAAAAAATATTTTCTTTGGGACACCTGGGTAGCTCAGTCAGTTAAGCGTCTGTCTTCAGCTCAGGTCATGATCCCAGGGTCCCGAAATAGTCCCGCATCAGACTCCCTGTCTAAGGAGTCTGCCTCTCCCTCTCCCTCTGCCCCTCTCCCCATTCATGCACATGTGTGCTCTCTCTTGCTCTCTCTCTCGCAAATAAACGAAAAAAATCTTTAAAAAAATAAAAATGTTTTCCTTTATGATCATCCTAATGTTCTTTTTGAAATATTTTATAATTAAATATAACATACATAGAGAACATTTCATAAAATATGAACTTACAGCTTAATAATTATAAAGTGAGCACCTAGACAATAAAGGTCAAAAATAGAACATTGATGGTACCCCAAAATCTCTTCTGTCCCTTCTCATTATAATGCTTCCCTTCTTTTCTAGAGAAAATCACTACCCTAATTTTGTGATAGTTATTTCTGTGATTTTTAAAAACAGTTTAACCATTAGGTACATATCCCTAAACAATATAGCTATTTGTGCTTATTTTTAAAATCTGTGTAAGTGGAATTATACTATATGTATTCTTTGTATCTTGCTTCTAATGTTTCTTAGAGTCATCCATGTTGTCATAGGTATCTATTTCATTCATTTTTTTAAAAGATTTTATTTATTTATTTGACAGAGAGATAGAAAGCACAAACAGACAAAGTGCAAGCTGAGGGAGAAGGAGTAGCAGGATCCCTGCTGAGCAGGGAGCCGGATGCAGGGCTCAAACCCAGTACCTTGGGATCATAACCTGAGCTGAAGGCAGCTGCTTAACTGACTGAACCACCCAGGCGCCCCTATTTCATTCATTTTTATTGCTATATGTGTAAATATACCAGAATTTATCCGTTCTAACATTGACATTTGTGTTGTTTGTAATTTGCAGTAATTGTGAACAAGACTGTTATGAATAGCCTTTTGCTGCTATGATCTGACTTTATTCATGTATCCTAGTGCATGTCATTATTCACAGATTGTGTGATTATGAACAAAAATATCCAAAAGAATTTACAGATAAATTACTATAATTAGTAAGAGAGTACAGCAAGCTTGTGAAATACAAAATCAATATACAAAAATCTATTTTATTTCTATATATTAGCAACAAACTAAAAATGAAATTTAAAAAGATGTCATGTAAGTTAACATTAAAAAGTGGCACCTGTGTGGCTCAGTGGGTTAAAGCCTCTGTCTTGGCTCAATGGAGTGGGGGGCTGCTTTCCCGCCCCCCCCACCTGCCTCTCTGCCTACTTGTGATCTCTCTCTCTGTCGAATAAATAAATAAATTTTTAAAAAATTAACATTAAAAAATAAGCTCTCTCTGTGAGGCAATAAGAAACCAATAAAGACAACTTTTAAGCTACAAAAAATAAGTATCTAAGAATAAAATTTAACAAAAGATGAGACCTTTGGGAAAAATTATAAAACTGTGTATCCTTTTAGATTTTCCATATATATAATCATATCATTTATAGATAATAACAGTTTTCTTTCTTCCACTGCAATGCATTCAATTTACTTACCTTATTGCTACCTTCACTACAGTGTTGAATAGAAGTGATGAGAGCAGTCCTCTTGTCTTGGATGGAAAGCTTTCAATATCACTATTAAGAATGATATTTGCTCAGGGTGCCTGGGTGGCTCAGTCATTAGGCATCTGCCTTGGCTCAGGTCATGATCCCAGAGTCCTGGGATCG
Organism: Procyon lotor; assembly: GCA_028646535.1. Classification (NCBI taxonomy): domain Eukaryota; kingdom Metazoa; phylum Chordata; class Mammalia; order Carnivora; family Procyonidae; genus Procyon; species Procyon lotor. The sequence continues at coordinate 76,203,102 of CM053610.1, read as the reverse complement.
AGCCCCACATCGGGCTCCTTGCTCCCTCTCCCACTCCCCCTGCTTGTGTTCCTGCTCTTGCTGTCTCTCTGTCAAATAAATAAATAAAATCTTTAACCAAAAAAAAAAAAAAAAAAGAATGATATTTGCTCTCGAGGTGCCTCGGTGGCTCAATCAGTTAAGCATCTGACTCGTGATTTCTGCTCAGGTCATGATCTCAGCATTGTGAGAACAAGCCCCATGTTGGGATTTGCCATAGGTGTGGAGCCTGCTTAAGAGTCTCTCTCTTGGGGCGCCTGGGTGGCTCAGTGGGTTTAAAGCCTCTGCCTTTGGCTCAGGTAATGATCTCAGGGTCCTGGGATCGAGCCCCGCATCGGGCTCTGCTCAGTGTGGAGCCTGCTTCCTCCCTCTCTCTGCCTGCCTCTCTGCCTACTTGTGATCTCTCTCTCTCTCTCTGTCAAATAAATAAATAAAATCTTAAAAAAAAAAGTCTCTCTTCCTCTGTCCCTCCCCCGCCAAAAGATATTTGCTCTAGATTTTTGTAAACATATTTATGAGATTATTTCTATCACCTATTCCTAGTTTGTCTTTATCATGCATGAGTTTTGAGTTTTAACAAAAGCTTGTTCTGTATCTAATGAGATGATCATATCATTTTTCTCATTTAATCTTTTAATGTGATGAATTACAGTGACTGTCTAACTTTATATCAACGTTTTGTTCTTGCAATAAACCCAATTTGGTCATGATGTGTTACTTATTTTATGTATTGCTGTTTTCAATTTGTTTGTATTTTTTTTTTTTTTTTTTTTAAAGATTTTATTTATTTGACAGCGAGAAACACAGCGAGAGAGGGGACACACAAGCAGAGGGAATGGTAGCGGGAGAAGCAGGCTTCCCGCGGAGCAGGGAGCCCGATGCGGGGCTCGATCCCAGGACGCTGGGATCTGACCTGGGCCGAAGGCAGACGCTTAACGACTGAGCCACCCAGGCGCCCCAATTTGTTTGTATTTTGTTCAGGATTTTTACATCCAGGTTTGTGGATGAGGTTGCCCCATAATTTTCTCTTATAATATTCTTATCTGATTATGATATCAGAGGTTATGTTAACCTAGTAAAACTAATAGAGCAGTAATTCCTCTCCTGTTCTCTGAAAGACTTTGTTTAACATTGAAATTCTTGGTCTTTGAAAATCTGGTGGAACTCATCAGTGAAATCATCCAGCCCTATAGTTTACTTTGTGGGAAGATATTTGACTACCAATTGGATTTTTTCAGTACTTACAGACTATTTAGGCTTTTTAATTTTCTTTTTAATCTATTGTTGGTTAGATATATTCTTATAGTGACTTTTCTACTTTATCAAATTTATTGGCATAAAGTTGTTAATTACATCTTTCCATAATCCTTTCCATGTTTGAGCATTTATAAGTACATACGGATACACCCTTCTCATTCCTAATATTTCTATGTTTTCATTGTTCTTCTTTCTAAGTCTGAGCCCTGGGGACAGATGTGAGTAGCTACAAAGAAAGAAAACAAGGGTGTTGGAGACAGAGAAAACAGTACAAGCAAACACACTGAAGTGAATGGTGTATTTGGTTTTATTTCAGTGAAAAGCTTAAAGTGAAGAATAGACTTCAGTAAGGCTGAAGGTCAAGTCATAAAGGGTCTTGAATGGATCTTGTGGGAGAAAACTTGGTCATATTTTTATTAAGAATTACTGTGTACCAAATAAACACTGTGCTAAACATTGATAGCTAGTTGACAAGACAAGTTCTCCAGCCTTGGGAAGCTCACAATGTAGTGGGAGAGGCAGTCGTAGAAACAAATTATAGAATACGTACAATAAATGCTGATAAAGAAATTAAGTTTATGGGTGCCTGGGTGGCTCAGTGGGTTAAAGCCTCTGCCTTCGGCTCAGGTCACAATCGCAGGTTCCTGGGACCGAGCCCTGCATCGGGCTCTCTGCTCAGCAGGGAGCCTGCTTCCCCCTCTCCCTCTGCCTGCCTCTCTGCCTACTTGTGATCTCTCTCTGTGAAATGAATAAATAAAATCTTTAAAAAAAATTTTTTTAATTAAAAACAAGAAATAAAGTTTATGAGAGCAAATAGCTTACTTTGAGGCTAAGATTTGGCCTTTGTGTCTCTTTTTATTTTGTTCTACTCAGCATCAGTAAGCACTCTCAGCGTTGCATTACAGGTAAACATCTAGATCCTTTCGGAGCTGTTAAGATGGGATAGCCTAGAGAAACCTGAGTTAGTACCCAATCTACTCCTTTCTGGACTTAGTCCTCTAGGCCTATGTTCATCATTTCAACCAAGCATAATTCGATTTTCTGAAAGCCAGTGATTTCTCTTTCCTTCCCTGTAGGTATAGAGAATATCCAGATAGTGGCTGCAGTTCCAACTCTGGTTTGGTTACCATGTATCATGGGCGAAGCACTGGTAAAAGATCCTCCACTCCCACACAGACTTACCAGCAACCTCCAAGGCTTCTCATTGTGCAGATTGCTCTACCATCCTGGGATGACACCTGCTCCAACCTCTCTGAGGCTCTGCAGAACTTTTTCTCTCTAGCCTGCAGCTTGATGGGCCCCAGCCGCATGTCCCTCTTCAGCTTATACGTGGTACAAAATCAGCACGAGTGTATCCTTCCCTTTGTGGTGAGTATATCTATATTCGATCATTTTATCCTGAAAACAAATATGAGGTTTCTGGGGCAGAGATCACAGTTATTACTACTTACAGAAATAACTATGCCCATTCCTCACACTCAATACAGGCAATGCAGGAGAAACAGATGTCATCCTGCACATGAGGAGTTTATGTAGAGGCCGCTTTTAGACAACAGGCTTGAGCAATGGAAAGTTAATGAAGGCAGAAGGGCCCACAGCCACCACCTGGCTGAAACAGACAAGGCCATCAGACAACGCACCTCAAAATATCCATGAGGCCTAACTGACCAATGGGCTACTTAACCAGGCATAGTTACCAAAAAGGGTACATCCCGTACATCCTCACCTTCCCCATACATCCTCACCTTCCTGCTTTAAGTACGGCCCCACTCACTGCCTCCTTGCAGGCAGTCTCCTTTGTAGTCCAGCCAACTGCTTCCTTTTGGGTGTATTCAATAAATTTCTATCTCTTTTGTTTGCCTCACACTGGCTTCCACCTGATTCTTGGCCCACACTGGTCACTCAAGAGAGACACCACAGTTAATACTGCAGAAGAGGAACTCCAAAATTACTAATCTGAGAGTATAAATAGGTCACATAAATAGGTGCCCTGCTCCACCCCTTGAGATGGAGAGAAGCCTTAGCATTTACAGTCCTTTGGAATGTAAGCAACTGACTCCTTTTATCCCCCTTTGAAATGCAAATACAGGGAAATAAGTCTAAGTGTCTTCAGAGGTCTCTGTCTAGTAAATCACCCTTTAATTTCCAAGACTTGTCCTTTAACCAAGGTTCTAGCTTTCTTTGATCAGAAAGTCCAACTATGAAAACACATGAAAATATTTTCTCTACAGTTCCCTGTAGGATTCAGGTGAAAAGCCCCCTAAGATTTCAGAAGGCAAACGCTGGGCCAGGGGCAGTGCTTTTATGAAGATTCTTCAGACAACTCTCTCTCCTCCTCCTCAAAGAAATCGCTAGAAAATTTAACCAAAAAAATGCAAGTCTTCACTTATACAAAGTTCAGAATCACAGGGATGGGAAAGACTTTAGAGGTTCTAGTGCATCCCTTTCCTAAGGAAGCAATGCTGCTGGGATAGTCAGAGAAGGCCTAGTGGAAAATCACAACTTTTGTCCCTAGTTGATGGGAATAAGACCTCCTCACCCTAGGGTCTATGGAAACAACAGTGCCTGGACTCCCACCCACCTACCCAACATTAAAGGATAGCTCTGCCCCTCCCTATAGAGATGCTGTTTGATGAGACAGAGTGGAGGCCCTGTGGGAGCTGCAATAAGGTGTGTCTATCTCAATTGGATGGGGGCCCCTAAATGTGGAGCAAACCAATGGGGTGGAAGTGGGCATGGGCGGTGAAAGGATTCACAGGAGGCAGAACAAAGTAGAGAGAAGTTTATTGAATACATCCACAAGGGAGCAGAGGGCAGGACAAAAAAGGAGAGACTTCTGCAAGGAGGCAGTGAGTGGGACTACACTTAAAGGAGGAAGGTGAGGAAGTATGGGGATGTATGATATTATCCCTTTTTTTGGTACCTGTGCCTAGTTGTAACTAGCCCATTGGTAAGTCAGGGCCTAAGGATATTTTGAAGTGGGTCTCCTGATAGACCTGCCTGTATACAGCCAAGGGTTGGAGTCAGTGTGGGCCCTTTTGCCTCACTTTATATTCCATTGCTCAAGTCTGTTGCCCAAAAGCGGCCTCTGCATGAGGTACCTTTTTACCTTTGAGGCAGGGTGATGTCGGTGAAGGCCTAGTGGAAAGCTAGCACTTTTTTTTTTTATTAACATATAATGTATTAATTTGTTTCAGGGATAGACCTGTGATTCATCAGTCTTACACAATGCACACCACTCACCACAACACATACCCTCCCCAGTGTCCATCACCCAGCTACCCCATCCTTCCCACCCCCTTCCACTCCAGCAACTCAGTTTGTTTCCTGAGATTGAGTCTCTTATGGTTTGTCTCCTTCTCTGGTTTCTTGTTTAATTTTTCCTCTCTTCCTCTATGATCCTCTGCCTTGTTTCTAAAATTCCACAAATCAGTGAGATCATATGATAATTGTCTTTCTCTGATTGACTTATTTTGACTCTTATTTACCCTCTAGTTCCATCCACATTGTTGCAAATGGCAAGATTTCATTTTTGATGGCTGCATAATATTCCTGTGTGTGTGTGTGTGTGTGTGTGTGTGTGTGTGTGTGTGTACACTACATCTTCTTTATCCATTCATCTGTTGATAGACATCTGGGCTCTTTCCATAGTTTGACTGTTGTGGACATTGGTGCCATAAACATTCGGGTGCAGGTGCCCCTTTGGGTGACTACATTTGTATCTTCAGGGTAAATACCCAGTAAGTAATGCAACTGTGGGATTTTAGGGTAGCTCTATATTCACCTTTTTGAGGAGCCACCGTACTGTTTTTCAAAGTGGCTGCACCAACTTGCATTCCCATCAACAGTGTAGGAGGGTTCCCCTTTCTCCAAATCAAAATTCTTGAGAACACAGGCAACAACCTCTTTGACCTTGGCTGCAGCAACTTCTTCCCCTACACTGTGAAGAGTTTTAATCAAGAAAGGCTGCTGTACTTTGTCAAATGCTTTTTCTGCATTTATTGAGAGTATCATATGGTTCTTGTCCTTTCTTTTATTAATGTAATGTATCAAATTGATTGATTTACAGACGTTGAACCAACCTGGCAGCCCAGGAATAAATCCCACTTGGTCATGGTGAATAATCCTTTTAATGTACTGTTGGATTCTATTGGCTCATATTTTGGTGAGAATTTTTACATCCATGTTCATCAGGGATATTGGTCTGTAATTATCCTTTTTGGTGGTATCTTTGTCTGGTTTTAGGATCAAGGTAACGCTGGCCTTATAAAATGAATTTAGAAGTTTTCCTTCCATTACTATTTTTTGGAACAGTTTCCGAAGAATAGGTATTAATTCTTCTTTAAATGTTTGGTAGAAGGGCGCCTGGGTGGCTCAGTGGGTTAAAGCCTCTGCCTTCAGCTCAGGTCATGGTATTAGAGTCCTGGAATCAAGCCCCGCATCGGACTCTCTGCTTGGCGGGGAACCTGCTTCCCCCTCTCTCTCTGCCTGCCTCTCTGCCTACTTGTGATCTCTCTCTCTGTCAAATAGATGAATAAAATCTTTAAATAAATAAATAAATTGATTGATTGATTGATTGATTAAAAAAAATGTCTGGTAGAATTCCCCTGGGAAGTCAACTGGCCCTGGGCCCTTGTTTGTTGGGAGATTTATTTTTTTTCTTAAAGATTTTATTTATTTATTTGACAGAGAGAGACAGCCAGAGAGGGAACACAAGTAAGGGGGTGGGGGAGAGAGAGAAACAGGCTTCCTGCTGAGCAGGGAGCCCGATGAGGGGGTTGTTCCCAGGACTTTGGGATCATGACCTGAACCGAAGGCAGACACTTAATGACTGAGCCACCCAGGCGCCCAGTTAAGAGGTTTTTGATTACTGCTTCAATTTCCTTGCTGGTTATGGGTCTATTCAGGTTTTCTATTTCTTCCTGGTTCAGTTTTTATAGTTTATACATCTCTGCAATGCATCCATTTCTTCTAGATTGTCTAATTTGTTGGCATATAGTTGTTCATAATATGTTCTTATAATAGTTTGTATTTCTTTGGTGTTGGTTGTGATCTCTCCTCTTCCATTCATGATTTTATTTATTTGGGTCTTTTTTATTTTTGGTAAATCTGGGCAGGGGTTTATGAATCTTATAAGTCCTTCAAAGAACAAGCTCCTAGTTTCATTGATCTGTTCTACTGTTCTTTTGGTTTCTATTTCATTGATTTCTGCTCAATCTTTATTATTTCTCTTCTCCTGCTGGGTTTAGGCTTTATTTGCTGTTCTTTCTCCAGCTCCTTTAGGTATAAGGTTAGGTTGTGTATTTGAGACCTTTTTTGTTTCTTGAGAAAGGCTTGTATTGCTATATACTTCCCTCTTAGGACCGCCTTTGCTGCATCCCAAAGATTTTGAACAGTTGTGTTTTCATTTTCATTTGTTTCCATGAATTTTTTTAATTCTTCTTTAATTTCCTGGTTGACCCATTCATTCTTTAGTAGGATGCTCTTTAGGCCCCATGTATTTGAGTTCTTTCCAACTTTCCTCTTGTAACTGAGTTTGAGTTTCAAAGCATTATGGTCCAAAAATATCCCAATCCTTTGGTGCCAGCTGAGACCTGATTTGTGACCCAGGATGTGATCTATTCTGGAGAATGTTCCATGTGCAGTAGAGAAGAATGTGTATTCTGTAGCTTTGGAATAGAATGTTCTGAATATATCCATGAAGTTCATCTGCTCCAGTGTGTCATTTAAAGCCCTTATCCTTGTTGATCTTTTTTTTTTTTTTTTAAGATTTATTTATTTATTTATTTGACACAGAGAGAGAGAGAGAGAGAGAGATAGCAAGAGAGGGAATACAAGCAGGGGGAGAAGGAGAAGCAGGCCTCCCACGGAGCAATGAATCTGATGTGGGCTCGATGTGATCATGACTTGAGCCAAAAGCAGGCATTTAACAACTGAGCCACCCAAGCACCCCTCCTTTTTATCTTTTGCTTAGATGATCTGTCCATTTCAGTGAGGGAGGTGTTAAAGTCCCCTGCTATTATTGTATTATTGTCAATGTGTTTCTTTGATTTTCTTATTAATTGGACTATATAATTGGCTGCTCACATGTTAGGGGCATAAATATTCACAATTGTTAAATCTTCTTGTTGGATAGACCCTTTAAGTATGATATAGTGTCCTCCCTCATCTCTTATTACAGCCTTTGGTTTAAAATCTAATTTGTCTGATATAAGGATTACCACTCCAGCTTTCTTTTGTTGTCCATTAACATGATAAATGGTTTTCTGTCCCCTCATTTTAATCTGGATGTGTCTGCATTTAAATGAGTCTCTTGCCGATAGCATATTGATGGGTCTTGCTTTTTTATCCAATCTGATACCCTGAGTCTTTTGATTGGGCCATTTAGCCCATTTACACTCAGGATAACTGTTGAAAGATAAGAACTTAGTGCAACTGTATTGCCTGGAAGTGACTGTTACTGTATATTGTCTCTGTTCCTTTCTGGTCTATGTTACTTTTGAGCTCTCTCTTTGCTTAGAGGACCCCTTTCAATATTTTTTGTAGGGCTGGTTTGGTGTTTGCAAATTTTCTTAGTTTCTGTTTGTCCTGGAAACTTTTTATCTCTCCTATTTTCAATGACAGCCTAGTTGGATAAAGTATTCTTGGCTGCATATTTTTCTCATTTAGTGCCCTGAAGATATCATGCTAGTCCTTTCTGGCCTGCCAGGTCACTGTGGATAGATCTTCTGCCAGTCTAATGTTTCTACCATTATAGGTTACAGACATCTTGTCCTGAGCTGAGGAAAGCCAGGACTTCTATGCCCATCTGACAGTAATGAAGCTTTCCCATCCCAGGGTGTCAGTGGGAACCATGTAGAAAGCCTGAACTTCCACCCAGAAGGAAAAAGGCACCCTGCCTTCTGGGCTCAGAATCAGAAGCCAGAATCACACTGCAACCTTGCTCACTTCCCTCATTAGCACAGTATAAGGAGAGGCCTGCTAAAGCAGAAAATTTAAATAAGATCCAGAGTCCTATAAAATCCAAAATGTCCAGAATACCATAAAAAGTCCCTTGTTATGGGGCGCCTGGGTGGCTCAGTCGTTAAGCGTCTGCCTTCAGCTCAGGTCATGATCCCAGGGTCCTGGGATCGAGCCCCGCATCGGGCTCCCTGCTTGACAGGAAGCCTGCTTCTCCCGCTACCATTCCCTCTGCTTGTGTTCCCTCTCTCGCTGTGTTTATATCAAATAAATAAAATCTTTAAAAAAAAAAAAAAGTCCCTTGTTATATCAAGAACTGGAGAGGTGCCTAAGTGGCTCAGTCAGTGAAGTGTTTGCCTTCAGCTCAGGTCATGATCCCAGGGTCCTATAGGATCAAGCCCCACATCAAGCTTCTTGCTTGGCAGGAAGCCTGCTTCTCCCTCTGCCTGCCCCTCCCCTTGCTTGTGCTCTCTTAATCTCTTTCCCTCTCTCTCTCTCAAATAAATAAATAAATAAATAAAATCTTTTAAAAAAAAAGAAAAGGAAAATCTCAACTTGAGTGAGAAGACAACAGACACCAACAGTGAGATGACACAGATACTGGAATTATCTCAAAAAGACTGAAATGACCATTGTAAAATATTTCAGCAAGCAGTTATGAACATTCTTGGAATAGATGGAAAAATAAAAAGTCTCACCAAAGAAAAATAAGTATAAATAAGAGCCAAGTAGATATTTTATTTTTATTTTTTTAATATTTTATTTATTTATTTATTTATTTGAGAGAGTGAGCAATGTGGGGGGAGGAGCAAGGGGAGTGGCAAGCAGAGAGAGAAGTAAATCCCTGCTGAGCTGGGAGCCCCACATGAAGCTCCATCCCAGAACTCCAGGATCATGATGTGAGCCAAAGGCAGACACTTAACCAAGTGAGCCACCCAAGCACCCCCAAATAGACATTTTAGAACTGAAAAATATAATAACCAAAATTTAAAAAACAAAAATCTCAATGGATGAACTCAACAGCAGAATAGAGAGGACAGAGAAAAGAATCAGTGAACATGAAGAAATTACCCAATCTGAGTAACAGAGAGAAAATAGACTTTAAAAAATGAACAAACCCACAGGGACTTGGAAGACTATAACAGAAGATCAAACCTTCATATCATCAGAGTTCAAGAGGAAAGGGGAAGAGGGTGCAGCTGAAAAAATATTCAAAGAAAGAATCACTGAAAATTTCCCAAATTTGTAAAAAGTTATAAATCTAGATATTCAAGAGGCTGGTGAGCCCCAAAGAGGATAAGTGTAAATAAATCTGTTCTAAGCACATCATAACCAAGCTTCTAAAAACTAAAGGCCAACTCTTGAAAACAGAACACTGCCATCTTACCTATAAGAGAAAAACAATCAAGTAACAATAGCTTTTATCATCAGAAACCATGGAGACTAGAGGAAGTGTCACATATTCACATTTTTCAAATGCTAAACATTGACCCAGGACTCTGTATCCAGTGAAAATATCCTTAAGGAATGAATTAGAAATGAAGATATTCTTAGATAAAGGAAAACTAGGAGAATTTGTCATCAGCAGACCTACCTTAACAGCATAGTAAAGTAAGATCTTGAAACAGAAAGGAAATTATAAAAGAGAGAATCTTGGGCTAGGAAGAAAGAAAAAAGAAAGGATAGGAAGGAAGAAAGAACAATGGAAAAATAAAATATAGATAAATATAAAAGACTTCTTATTGAGTTTTCTAAATTATATTTGACAGTTAAAGCAAAACTTGTAACATTGTCTGATGTGGCTGTTAATGTATATAGAGGAAATATTTAAAATAATTGCATTATAAACAGGGAAAAGTAAAGAGACCTTCTACATTATATATATAATATATATATTATATATATAATATGTGTGTGTGTGTATATATATAATGTAACAGTGCAACCACTTAAAGATCAATACAAGAAACTCAAACACTATACACAAATCAAAATGGAATCTAAAAAATTCTTTAAAAATTTTAAGTAACCCACAGTCAGACAGTTAAAAGAAAACAGGGAAAAAACTGAGGGGAAAACAGAAACAACAAATAAATTGGCAGGCTGACACACCAATAGTTACATTAAATGAAAAGGGTCTAAGTATATCAATTAAAAGAAATAGGTTGGCAGAATGGGGGAAAATGACCCAACTATATATACTATCTTTAAGAAACTAACTTCAAACACAATAAAAGTAGGTTGGAAAGTATAAGGATGGAAAAAATATACCCTGATACATTAACCAAAACAAAGCAGAAGTTGATGTATTAATATATCTAATAAAGTAGACTTCAGAGCGACGAATATCAGGTAGATAAAGGAATACTAAATGATGATAAAAGAGTCAAACCAAGAAGAAGAAATAGCAATCTTGCATGTTTACACACTGAATAAAAGAGCTGCAAAATATGTGAAGCAAAAACTGATAGAACTGAAAGAAGAAATAGACAAATCCACAATTATAGTTGGAGACTTCAGATGTCCTTTTGACAATTGATGGAACAGCTAGAAGAGAAAATCTACAAGTAAGCAATAGGATCTAATCAACATTTATAGTATATTCCACTCAACAAGAGCAGAATACTTAATCTTTTCAAGCACCCACAGAACACTTATCAAAAGAGACCATATCCTGGGCCATAAAAGAAACTTCAACAAATTTGAAAGATTTGAGGTCATACACACAGTTTGTTCTCTGACAATAGAGTCAAACTAGAAGTCAATAACAGAAACATAACCGTAAAATCTCTAAACACTTGGAAACTAAACAACACATTTCTAGATAAGTCATGGATCAAAGAAGAAATGGCAAGATAATTTTTTAAAATATATTGAATTGCATGAACATTTAAATACTACATATCAAAATTTGTGGAATCCAGCCAAAGCAGTGCTGAGAGGGACATTTATAGCACTAAATGCTTACATTAGAATTGGAAATATAGGGGTGGCTGGGTGGCTCAATTGTTAAGTGTCTGCCTTAGGCTCAGGTCATGATCCCAGAGTCCTGGGATCAAGCCCCACAGGGGCTTCCTGTTTGGCAAGAAGCCTGCTTCTCCCTCTCCCACTCCCCCTGCTTGTATTACCTCTTTCATTCTTGCTCTTTCTCCATCAAATAAATAAATTATAAAAAAAGAGTGGTGCGTGGGTGGTTCAGTCATTAAGTGTCTGCCTTTGGCTCGGGTCATCATCCCAGGGTCCTGGGATGGAGCCCCATATCAGGCTGCCTGCTCAACAGGAAGCCTGCTTCTCCCTCTCCCACTCCCCCTGCTTGTGCCCTCTCTTGGCTGTGTCTCTCTCTGTCAAATAAATAAATAAAATATTTTTTTAAAAAGAAATGGAAATATATAATTCAAAATCAGTAATATAAGATCACACCTCAGGAAACTAGAAAAGGAGGAACAAAATAAACCCAGAGCAAGCTGGAGTTAGGAAATAATAAAACATATAAATGAATAAAATTGAAAACAGAAAAAAAGAAAATTGATGAAACAAAAAGCTGATTTTTCAAAATGAACAGTTAATATTGACAAACCTCTAGCAAGATGTGAATCTACAGGTGTGGTAATATGGTATAGAACTCAATGTAAACATTGTAGCAAGGTCAATTTCTTGGTTTTAAAATTGAGCTATAGTTATATAAGATGTAACCACTGGAAGAAACTGGGTGAAGGGTAATAGGACCTCTCTACAATTTGGCAACTTTCTGTGGATCTATAAGTATTTCAAAATAAAAAGCTAAAGAAAAACAAAGATGATTTTACACACTCACTAGAATGGCTACAATGAAAGACAGGCAGTCCTGACAGGCAATACCAAGTGTTGGTGACAATGGGAAGAAACTATAACCCTCATTTATTGCGAACAGGAAAGTAAAATGATGCAACCACTTTGGAAAATAGTTTGTCAAATTCTTAAAAAGTTAAATATACAACTTCCATGTAACCCAACAGTTCCACCAGTTTAGCCAGAAACTAACCAATTTCTGGTTTAGCCAGAAAACTAACCAACAGAAATGAACAGAACTCCACACCAGTACATTTACATGAATGTTCATGGCAGCATTATTCATAATAGCTGCAAACTGGAAACAGTTTAAATGTCTCTTAACTGGTGAATAGATAAACAAGATGTGTAATTCTCACTGTATACAATCTGTGATTATATATACCCTCTTCGTATGCTAAGGACACAAGTATTAATGATATTTGCAGCCATGTTTCAGGTATGTTCTTCTGTTGTGCCATTTTCCTTGTGCACATCTGTGCCCTGATCACATTTGGCTTTTTCTATCTTCTTTCAGGCAATAGGGCTAGAGAAAAGTAGAGAGCGATCTAGAAGGGCAAATGAAGATATCCAGCGTAGGAGACTTTTTGAGAGATGAGCTCATGTTCCAAAAGTTAAAGGATTTTTCCTCCTTTCTCAAGTGGCTATGTTATATTCCTCAGGCACTCCTCAGTACATTTAGCCCTGGATAAATCCCTTGATCCCTTAATCATTTCACTGGAAAAGGCAGACATTTCTAGACTAAAAATCACTGACTGGTAACTCGGGAAAAACTGCAAGTCAAAAATCTTTCCAAAAGAACAGTAAGTTCAACCTGTTTAAAAGCTCAAGAAAATTACTGGAACAATGCCATTACCTTAGGTATAGAACAACCCAGTCTTTGTTTAAGGAAAAATGTTATCTTAAATCCACTGTCTCTAACCTATGTAAGTATCTAACATTTTCTGTCTGAAAGGTAGCTCAAAATGGTGAAAGAGCAGATAGGAAATCTTGCGCAAGATGAATACCTCAATGTATCTATTCATATTTAATTTCTGAGTATTTCATTTCTGAGTATAACCCAGAGCTTTTCATAAGTAATGACAGAGGAATCATAATTTAATTATTAGAATTCCTTTTATATCCATTGGCCCTTAATTTAAATAAATCTGACCAAAATGATTAATCTCTTCTCAAAGCAGAATTTTGGAAGAATTCCCTTACAGTGAATATCTTACCAATTCTGTCTTTTCATGAGAACAAAGGACTAATAATGGTCTAATTTGGCTATAACATTTACTTCCTCATCCTTTTTTTTTTTTAAAGCTTTTATTTATTTATTTGACAGAGAGAGAGATCACAAGTAGACAGAGAGGCAGGCAGAGAGAGAGGGGGAAGCAGGCTCCCTGCTGAGCAGAGAGCCTGATGCAGGGCTCGATCCGAGGTCCCTGAGATCCTGACCTGAGCCGAAGGCAGAGGTTTTAACCCACTGAGCCACCCAGGCGCCCCTACTTCCTCATTCTTAATAGCTGACATTCAAATGAAATTATTTGAAAATGACAAATAATAAGGATATATTACATTAAGCAGTATAAAAAGTAAACTCTAATAAAGATAATAAACTAATTGAGTGCTACAGGAGAGAGAGGAGAAGAGTAAGAAAAGAAAATATACAAATTTTGTCATCGTTTATTGTGAAGATTTTTGTTATTGTTCATTAATGGATAGTACTAAAGAAATAACTTAAGAGAATTATATAAACATGTAGTTATAAACACTAAAATACAAACCTGTCTAATTATGACAATAAAAGCTTATATAGAACAAAAAGTTGCACAGTATAGTGATTTTTCAAAAGCTATAAAAATAGATCTGCCTTCAGCTCAGGTCATGATCCTAGGGTCCTGGGATGGAGACCCTTGTCAGACCCTGTTCAGTGCGAAGCCTGAGGAGTCAGCTTCTCCCTCTCTTTCTGCCCCTCCCCCGGCTTTTGCTAACATGTGCACGCACGCGTGTACTCTCTTTCTCTCTCTCAACTAAATAAATATAATCTTTAAAAAAAAAAACAAAAAACAATGAGGGGCGCCTGGATCGCTCAGTCAGTTAAGCCTCTGCCTTCAGCTCAGGTCATGATAGCAGGACCCTGGGATTGAGCCCTGCATCAGGATCCTTTATTGTCAGGGAGTCTGCTTCTCTCTCTCCCTCTGCCTGCCTTTCCCCCTGTTTGTGAGCAAGCGCTCTCTCTCTCTCTCTCTGTCAAATAAATAAAAGCTTAAAAAAAGTTTATGTATTAATATAAAAAATACATCTGTCATGTTAACAAATATAAGTATGCTAAACTCACCTATTAAAAATCTGCTGTGTTAAAAAGATATAGCTGCAACAAAGTTATTCAGAAAACTTGACAGTGAAAGAAAGGGCAAAGGACTAGGCAAATGAACCTCCCCCCATCAAAAAAAAGGACATGATCTTACTATCAGACAAGATTGAATTTGAAGCAAAAAGCACTAAATGACACTTAGAATGTCACTTTAATGCTAGACACAAAGCAGAGAAGAGTAGAGAATATGGATGCATATGGACAAATTCAGTACAGAAGGTTTGTTGGAGGGGGATTCTATAGAAAATATATCAGTTTTGAGTACCTATGTACCAAATAACAAAGTATCAACATTTTTAAGAGAAATATGATCATATGTATGTGTAAAATCTCCCCCCTCCTTAAGTGCTCATGGAATATTCACAAAAGTCAGTCATATATTAAGCCATAAATAAACCAAAAACTTTAATGAAAAACTTTAGTGAATTCCAAAAGTACTAATAGTTCATTTTCTGAACACCCTCAGTCAAACTAGAAATAAATGACAAAACCATGTAATTTAGGGGTGTATAAATTAACACAATTTCTGTGGTGGGCAATTTGGTGACAGTATCACAATTTACACACCCTTTGACCTAGCAAGTCTGCTTTTAGGAACTTATCCTACAGATATATTTTCAAATGTGGAAAAATGACTTAAGTATTATCATTTCAGCACTGTTTGCAGTAACAAAAGATTGAAACCAATCTAATGTAAATCAATAGGGAATTGGTTAAATAAAAGTATGTTCCATCCATTAGTGGAATACTCTATAGCTGTAAAAACTAAGACACTTTTGGGAGGGGAAAGATGGTTTTGGAGAGCCGAGGTGGCTTAATCAGTTAAGCCTCTGTCTTTGGCTCTGGTCAGGGGCTTCCTGCTCAGCAAGGGAGCCTGCTTCTCTCTCTTCCTTTGCCCCCTCCCCTGCTCATGTGCTCTCTATCTCTCAAGTAAATAATCTTTTTTTTTTAATTTAAATTTTATTTATTTGACAGAGAGAGGGAGATCACAAGTAGGCAGAGAGGCAGGCAGAGAGACGGGGGGAAGCAGGCTGAGGCAGAGAGCCCGATGTGGGGCTTGATCCCAGGACCCCGAGATCATGACCTGGGCCGAAAGCAGAGGCTTAACCCACTGAGCCACCCAGGCACCCCTCAAGTAAATAATCTTTAAAAAAATTAAGACATGGGGCGCCTGGGTGGCTCAGTCATTAAGCCTCTGCCTTCGGCTCAGGTCATGATCCCGGGGTCCTGGGATCAAACCCCTCATCGGGCTCCTTGCTCGGCAGGAAGCCTGCTTCTCCTGCTACCATTCCCTCTGCTTGTGTTCCCTCTCTCGCTGTGTTTCTCTCTGTCAAATAAATAAAATCTTTAAAAAAATAAAAATAAAAAAATAAAAAAAATTAAGACAATTTTTATCTATTGAATGATATGATTCCCCAAGAAGTACACTATGCAATAAAATCAAAATATAAAAGACTATCATAATCTCTTTTATTTTGGTAAGAAGAACAAATTTATCTTTTGTATTTTCTTTCACGTAAAGAAAAAATCTCTGAGAAGATATCCAACAAGCTACCAATATAGATTGCCTCCAGAACACCACTGGTTAGCTGAAGGATGAGTGGAAAGGTGATTTTTTTTTCCACATATAATTTTATAACTTTTGAATTTTGTATTGAATTTTATAACTTTTGAATCATGTGCATGTACTATATATTGAAAAAACAAAATATTGAAAATATATTTGTGATAATAAAATGCAATTCATATATGAAGATTCTACATAAATTTTTAATTTTTTATAAAAGGTTCTACTGATAAAAATATTTTCAAAAATCAATGACCTAAACTATGTTCCAATTTTTTTCATCTGATTTCCAGTGAGACATCAATCTGAGTTTTCCTAAACTGCCTAGAACAAGGAGAACACACTGATACTAGATCTAGGGAGAGAACATCCTCTAGGCATATTTGTACCACTAGTCTACACAAAAAGCTGAAAGAAATGCAGTTGGGGGGATGGGGATGCAGTGAGGGTCCATCAGTCCTTACCCACTCACCCATTCATCCCAACTTCCACCTCTCTGCACTAACCCATTTATGCAGTTTGTGAACTGCATAATTCACAATGCAGTTGTGAATTGCAGACAAATTGCAGACAATTTAACTGAATCAGGGTCTCCACTCTGCACCTTGAAACTCATCCCAGGTATCTAAGACAAAGAACTTGAGTTTGTGATTTAATAGATAATAACTCAAAACAACATTGTAGGCAACTTTAGTACCTGATTCACTGGGCTACATTTCAACTCAGTAACTTCTTAAAGCACATTTGAATCTTCCACAATGAAAATCCCAAACTTTCCATCCAAGGAAGGGGGAGGAGGAGAAGTTATGACATTTGGCTACTCAGATTGCAGATTGCAGGTAATGGCACGACTCCAGCTGAGAGACACCAGGCCTCATCTTCCTACCATCTATTTTCTCCCTCTTTATCTAAAAGCTCCCTATAAGTCCCTTACCCCACTTTTTGGATTTGGAACACAACTCTGAACAATTTACACTGTTGCTGTATGGAATATTGCCTAGGCAATTCATGAGGAAAAAAAGCTAAGAATGTAAGACTTTCTTTTTTTTCCAAATACTTTTATTTTATTTTTTCAGTGTTCGTTTTATTTTATTTTTCAGTGTTCATTGTTCATGTACTGTAGTTCCTCAGTCATCAACTTTTGATATACAGAAATTGTTTCCTGGCCAGGCTATATGAGCTCTTCACATTCTAGGCAATTAGTGTTTCTGCAAAGCCTGCATTTTAAAATCACTTCCAGAATCAAAGTGAATACCTGAGAGATCAGATACCATTTTCAAGGGATATAATACATAGTTATGTTTTAGCCTACTTTCTGTTTAGCTTGTTTCTGAGTGATGATCTAATCTTTTAGATGAACTGGGCACAGGGCCTCTTGCTACAGGAGTTTATCAACCAGCAGTGCTCTCGAGCAGTAAGTGGCCCTGTTATTTGATTAATGTAAGAAAGAACAACTTAATTTCCAGTATTTCCAAAACCATTGCATTTGGCAGAATTACTCAGATAGGCAATATTTTCAAGCCTTGTTAGAAGATCACTTCCTTTTCCTAAAGGTTATTGTAACCTCCTGGCAGAGACATCAGGAGGTCAACCTATTTTTTTTTTTTTTTTTTTTTTACATTTTAATTATAGGAGATAAGTTAAGCTTTTTGTTTCAGTTTTCAAAATAGAACTGTGTTTTCTGATTTAAAAAATATGTTTTTAGAAAACTTAAATGCAGAAAAGTATAGTCTTTTGATCATTGCAAAATTGACTGTTGGAAACACTTTTACTGTTGGTTCCTCCCAAAACACTACCAAAAAGAAAGTTGAGGAATTTTTTTTAATAGCATTGAATCATTTAAGATTAGGGTCAGAAACCCCCCAAAAAAGTGGCTTAAATAAGATATAAATTTATTTCTCTCTCAAATAGTTTTAGGCAAACTAGGGCTAGTGTGGCAACTCCATAATCAATAAGGAACCGTGCTCTTCCTGACTCATGCTCCACCATCTTACTAGCATCAGCAACATAACTACTATCTTGAAGGCCAAGTTGGCCATTCTTATGCTTGTGTTTCAGCAAGCAGGAAAGGGGAAGAGGAGAGCAAAGGGAAGGAGAATAATAAAGATTAGAGCAGAAATAAGTGATGTAGAAACTAGGAAAACAATAGAACAGATCAGTGAATCCAGGAGCTAGTTCTTTGCAAAAATTAATAAAGTTGAGAAACCCTTAGCCAGACTTACCAAAAGAAAAAGAGAAAGGACCCAAATAAAATCACAAATGAGAGGGGAGAAATAACCAATACCACAGAAATATAAACAATTAGAATATTATGAAAAATTGTATGCCAATAAATTGGACAACCTGGAAGAAATGGACAAATTCCTGGAAACATATAAACTACCAAAACTGAAACAGGAAGAAATAAATAGAAAACTTGAACAGACCTATAACCAGCAAAGAAATTGAAACAGTATTCAAACATCTCCCAACAAACAAAACTCTAGGGCCAGGTGGCTTCCCAGGGGAATTCTACCAAACATTTAAAGAAGAGTTAATACCTATTCTTCTCAAACTATTCAAAAAAAAAAAAAATAGAAATGAAAGGAAAACTTCCAAAATCATTCTGTGAGGCCAGTATTACCCTGATACCAAAACCAGATAAAGACTCCATGAAGAGAACTACAGGTCAATATACCTGATGAACATGGATGCAGAAATTCTCAATAAAATACTAGCAAATAGAATTCAACCATACATTGAAAGAATCATTCACCACAATCGAGTGGGATTTATTCCTTGGCTGCAGGGGTGGTCCAATCAATGTGACATATCATATTAATAAAAGAAAGGATAAGAACCATACGATCCTTTCAACAATGCAGAAAAGCATTTGACAAAATACAACATCCATTCATGATAAAAAAAAAAAAAAAAAAAAAAACTCTCAACAAAGCAGGGTTAGAGGGAACAAACCCCAGCATATTATAAAGGCCATATACGAAAAACCTACAGCTAATATCCTAATGGGGAAAAACAGATCTTTTCCTTTATGGTCAGGAACAAGACAGTCATGTCCACTCTCGCCACTGTTATTTAACATAATACTGGAAGTCCTAGCCTCACCAATCAGACAACAAAAGAAATAAAAGGCATCCCAATTGGCGAGGGAGAAGTCAAGTTTTCACTATTTGCAGATCACATGATACTCTATACAGAAAATCCAAAAGACCCCACCAAAAAACTGCTAGAACTGATACATGAATTCAATAAAGTCTCAGGATACAAAATTAAAATACAGAAATCTATTGCATTTCTATACACCAATAATGAAATAGCAGAAAGAAGTCAAGGAATCAATCGCATTTACAGTTGCACCAAAACCCATAAAATACCTAAGAATAAACCTAACCAAAGAGGTAAAAGATCTATACTCTGAAAATTTTAAAACACTGAAGAAAGAAATTGAAGATGACACAAAGAAATGGAAAGACATTCCATGCTCATGGCCTGCAAAAACAAATACTTTTTTTAAAGATTTTATTCATTTATTTGAGAGAGTGAGAGAAACAGAGCACAGATCAGGTGAGGGGCAGAGGTAGAACCAGAATCCCACTGATCAGAGAGCCTGGTGCAGGGCTCAATCCTGGGAATCCAGGATCATGACCTGAGTTGAAGGCAGACCCTTAACCAACTGAGCCACCCAGTCACCCTGGAAGAACAAATATTGTTAAAATGTCTATATTACCCAAAGGAATTTACACATTGAATGCAATCCTTATCAAAATACCACCAGCATTTTTCACAGAGCTAGAAAAAACTATCTTAAAATGTGTATGGAACCCCAATGACCCCAGATAGCCAAAGCAGTCTTGAAAAAGAAAAGCAAAGTTGTAGGTAAAGTGGGAGAGCTAGGTTCTTGTCTCATGGAATCAAGGAATGAATCTCACAAACAAAAGGAGTTAGTACAGCAATAGGGTTGGGTTTTTTTTT
>CM053610.1:76061293-76173329 GCA_028646535.1 Procyon lotor | reverse complement strand
TCCCTCTGTCAAATAAATAAATAAAATATTTAAAAAAAAAATTAGCTGGTAGTTGTACATAAGAAGTACTGGAGGGGAAGAAATGGAGCTGATAGAACAACTAAGACATTACTGTCATGATCCAGGCATAAGGAAAGGAATACCTGAACTAGTGACAGAGAAAATGGATAAAAAAAATTTTCTCTCGGAGCGCCTGGGTGGCTCAGTGGGTTGGGCCTCTGCCTTCGGCTCAGGTCACGATCTCAGGGTCCTGGGATCGAGCCCCACATTGGGCTCTCTGCTCAGTGGGGAGCCTGCTTTCCCCTCTCTCTCTGCCTGCCTCTCTGCCTACTTGTGATTTCTCTCTGTCAAATAAATAAATAAAATCTTTTGAAAAAAAATTTTCTCTCTAGTGTGTTCCTGTTTCCACATTAGTCTTTAGGTTGGCCAGTGTGACTGTCCCTGAGAAGCTGCTGACTCCCTTCTGAGCCTGCCAACATGTGGACTCAAATCTGAAGCACACATCCTCTATGGGGATTACAAGAGAGCTTTTGCCAAAGAAGAAGCTCTGTGGCTCTCCCAAGAACCTGTAGGTTAAGAAATTGGAAAAAAGTAAATAAATAAACTTCAGGAACATTGATGGGGCGTCTGCAGGGAAGGCTGGCATTTTCCTTCATAAAGGCACCACGTTTCAGGCTTGGTTCTTCAGCTTTGCAAGATCAGAAAGTTGATTTTGTCAGCAGCATCTCAGAGATAGACTCAACTTACCAAGCTCAAGACCAAAGTGCAAGTCAGAATATCTTAGATTGAGAAGCATAACACCAAGAACAGCAGAGACCTGACAAATACATCCTGCCATCAGGACATGTCACTGAGGCAGCATGCCCTGTCCTCTGAGCCACACTTGGATGGGCACTGCCTGCACGTTCTCCTGTTGCTCCCCTTCTCTGCGCTCCATTTCTGGCCAACCCTCTCCCCTTCTAGTGGACACCCTCATTCTTTGGATAGGCCAGTCTCATCTAGAGGGTATAGACAAATCTTGCTCTGGTCAGTAAGCCATTCTCTTTTCTTAAGGTAACGTTTTCATTGACCTTACCACTCTGTGTTAGTACTGTGTAGTTTAACTATCTAAGGGAAGTCCTGTTTTTCGATTTCCAGGTTTTTGGTGGGAGAGAACTTGCTGTGGTCTCCTTATACTGCCATGGTAGGACTTTCTAATCTTCTACCCTTTCCCTGGGGAAAAGAAAAGAAACATTTCTCTTCTGCAAAATCTATGGTTTAAAATCTAAACCACATTATCCTCTCCACTTTCAGAGATCCTTCACTCAATTCCATTTCTTCCATTTTATATCTGCCTTTTCATGCTTTTTTTCTTTTTTTGCCTTTTCATGCTTTAATAGTGATTTTGCCGCACTAAAGGCTTGGATTCAGTTCTTTTCGTACTTGTTACTCAAATTGAAGTCCAGGCCTCAGGCTCAGTAAAATTATACTTTTCATTTTGTCTGTGACAAAATAAAGTTCTATATAGAAGAACTTCTATATTATTATTTATATTGTAAATAATATTTATATTATTATATTACTAAAAAGATAATTTTATTAATATAATATTAATTAATATATTATTAAATTGGTATTTTACTAATATTAAAATATATTTTAATTTATTAAAATATTGATTGTTTATTAATTATTGAATGTGATAATTAAATTGTTTGTTATGGTCTTATTAAAAAGGTACTTTTAGGGGCGCCTGGGTGGCTCAGTCATTGAGCGTCTGCCTTCGGCTCAGGTCATGATCCCAGAGTCCTGGGATAGAGCCCCACATCGGGCTGTCTGCTCAGCAGGAAGCCTGCTTCTCCCACTACCATTCCCTCTGCTTGTGTTCCCTCTCTCGCTGTGTTTCTCTCTGTCAAATAAATAAAATCTTTAAAAAAAAAAAGGTGCTTTTAATTATTATTAAAATATTATGTAATTTAATATTTATTAAATTAATAAATTTAATAGATTTATTAAAATTTAATAATAATATTAAATTTATTGTTAATAATATTTAATAATATTATTAAAAATATTAAATGACTCTGCACAGTTGTTCCTCAGCAAACTTTGTCAACTCTGATTACTTATCCTTATTAACATCCTGTACTATTCCTATATTCAGAAGCTAGACAGCACTGATTGCAAACTGGCCTGAGGAAGAATGGTCAAGAATAATGTAGCTTTACAAACTCCTTTACATATAATCTTTGTGCCCTGTACAATATTTCATCTTCTATATAGTACATAATAAAAATTACTGCTTGATGGAATGAATGAAATACTTGGTTAATGAATCCTCAGAACTGTTCATGGAAGATGGCAGAGTTTTAATCATTCTGGTCAAAGAGAAATGCATTTGGCGCCCCTTTTCAGCCACAGAATAAGTCATTAAATATGACATGAAGTCATCTGAGTCTCACCACACTGCCCCTGTGGGTACCAACATGCTGGACTGAAGCCCTTTGTTCCCTGTGGAGAGTCTGCCACCTCTGCCGCCTTGTCCTCAGGAATGTCGTTCTAGAAATAAACCAGCCTTCTCCCTGGAGTCTATGAGTCATTCACAGAAGTTAATTCATCAATTTTCTTAGGCTCTTTGTAAAAGTATTTCAGAGAGTCCCTCATGGTAAGGGGAAAAAAAATCAGGTTCCTCTTTGGTTTCTTTCCAGCTCTTGCCTCATTTCCTCTCTCTGTGCTTCCTCTACTACCTTATATTTGGCTTTTACTGATAACCTTTACCTGCAGACCCAGACCACAGTTCCTGAGTGAGTGTTTCCTAAAACAGGAAGCAGACCAGCAAAGCCTCATCACCGCACATACCCAGTTCTGTTCACTCAGATTTGGAATCCAGTCACACTCTACTAGACCATTTCTGTCTTCCCAGCTGCTAATCACACTTGTGAGTTACAGCGTGCCAATGACAAACTTGTATAATCCATGTCTGAAGTGAAGCCCGGGAGTGCACTATTTTTTTGCTTTTACCTTTTAAAAAATTTGTTTTTTATAGCAGAAATAATAATTGAATATATTTTTACTGTGAAATAAGAGCTGAAGAAGTGGCACCTGTGTGGCTCAGTTTTAAGTGTCTGCCTTCAGCTTAGGTCATGATCCCGGGGTCCTGGGATGGAGTCCCACATCATCATTGGACTACCTGCTTAGTGAGGAGCCTGCTTCTCCCTCTCCCTTTGCTGCTCCCCCTACTTGTGCTCCCTCACTCTCTCTCTCTCAATCTCTCAAATAAATAAATTTTAAAAATCTTTTTAAATAAATAAATAGGAACTGAAGAAGCTGAAGTTCTCCCTTGTTAACTAAGTCGTTAACTTGCATTTTTGTATTATTTTTGGCTGTTTTTGTATTCCAGAATGTTTTTAAATACAATAAAAATTTAAACAGAAGTATGAATAATAAAAAGGAATCATATTTCAGAACTCTACCCTGTTTCCACTCCTGCCCACCATTAACAGTTTGATGGTAGCCTTCCAGATCTTTGTAAAAGGCATTTACATACATATGTATGTACTTAGGCCAAAGGTTTCATTTTTATTTATTTTATTTTATTTTATTTTTATATAAAGGGTTCGTACTATACATCTGTTCTACAACTTTATTTATTTACTTACCGTCTCTTAGCTTTCCCTGCCAGTACATTTAACTTTACATTGTTTAACAGCTGTGTAATTATCCAAAGGTTGGGTGTGCCATAATTTATTTAAACATTACCCTATTGATGGGTATTTGAATTGCTCCCTGTTTAAGGTTTTGGTTATTTGTTATTACAACAATGCTGTACTGAACATCTTTGCATATGTGTCGTATGTACTATCAAAGAATGTCTCTAAGCTAGTTATCTAGGGGATAGAACTGGTGGGTCAAAGATGGGTGCATGTAAATTTTTACATTTTTCAAAGTTTACAATTAAAGAATTAAACACTTTACCCGCTAATTCCCTTTCTTCTGCAGAGAGTTCTGTCCTGGGAACTGACATTGACCTTCAAACTATAGACAATGATGTTGTCAGCATGGAGATTTTCTTCAAAGCCTGGTTACATAACAATGGAACAGACCAAGAACATATCCATCTTCTTCTTCCTTCACGGTGTTTGAACAACATTTCCAGAGCCACAGATGATTCAAGTACACACCCCCAAAAGACACATTATATAGGCTATGATTATCCTACTCTCAGATTAAGACTCTATATTTGTGAGTTGTCAGGATACACAGTAGTTGAGGTTTAGGGACTGGAGGAGGCTGTGCAGTGTAAGCACAAGGAGTGAGATAATAATTTCTAAAAAGTAACCACAGTTAGAAAAACTAAGCCTTATTAAGCCTAGACAGCAAGGGCCAGTTAGTTTAGGAGCAAAGACTTAGATACCTCAATAATAGGGCAGCACCTAAACTAAGTAAAAGCACAATGAATCCTATATTTTTCTCAAGTAATTTATTTTGAATTATAGTAGATATTATTGACATAATAACTTGAGGCATGCTGGTACCTCAACAATTATCAACAGGGCCTGTGAGAAGGTAAAGAACCAAGATTAAACCAAGATTAAATAGAGGTCTTCTGGATAGGAAGACACCAAACTGAGGTAAAGTAAAGCAACTACAGAGGCAAGCCCCACAGAGGACAACTATTAGCCCAACTAATAGAGGCAGGAGTTCAACGAGAAATATGGGTATAGACTCCCACCCCCAAAGGGGAAGACTCATGGTAGTCCTTTCTTTCTGGGGATAGCCATCAGATCTTTACCCACCCACCCCTTCCCATGCCCCCATTTCAACCTAGAGCCTAGGATGCCCTTGATGACTTAACTTAATTTCACTGTGTCTTTCCTTGGTGTGTAAATCTTCTCTGGACCTCCTTTTCACTCTTTTATCCAAGGCTGATGGTGCCAATTCATCCATGTACCATCTTCCGGAATCTACTTCATATCTGTTTTTCCCCAAGCACTATGTCACCTCCTTTTCTGCATTATCCCATTTCATCTTCACCCACAACCATGAAGCAGGTACTGTTACCATACATATGTCATTGAATCTAAGATGCTATCATTTACAAGGTACAGCATTACTTTATGTACCACTAAAAAGAAAAACACTGCCAATTAAACATGACACAGTGCTTTCTTTCCCTTCGAAATTATTTATCATTAATAATTATTAGAATAATTAGTAATTATTTTATCCTTACTGAGAAGTTAAAGTAGTAAGTGTTTAGCGTGTGTGTCTGGCCAATGGCAATTTAAGATACATAGAGAGATGTTAGTATGTGGGGAGAAAAATGTGTCTTAGAGTTAATTAAATACCAATATTATCTCCCTGTTTTACAGATGAGAAAACTGAGACTTAGAGAAATTAGACATTTTCCCAAGACAGCACAGAAAAATAGCAGAATTTGAAGTTAGGCAACTCCAGAGCCCACTCTTAACTCCTAAGATTAGTTTATTTTTTGTGCATTTGACTACACTCAGCCCAGAAAACATTCATCAAACCCAGGTCTGTCTGCCTCCAGAACCTGGACCCTTACTGCTACACAAACTGTTTCATGCTGGGCAATTCTGAACAAAGATGCTGCCTCATGCTGGGCACTTCTTTCATAAGGAGGGCTGGGGCCCTCCAAGGCCAGAAACTCCAGCAACCACCCTTTCTTCAACTTCACTGCACGTTCTCATGGTATAGTGAGAATTTCTCTACCTTTCCCCTCCCTTTCCATGGCTTTCAGCACTAGGGTCAGAGCCAGAATATTTATCTCCATCAGCAGTCGTTTTTCAGAAATTTGGAGGTCTTCTAGGTGCATGTTGGAACTTAGATCCAGATTCATCAGCTCTTCTGCTAGGGAGGCCTACCTTGGAATCCAGATGCTCAAGCGCAATTAGAGTGAGGTCTAGGGAAAGTAGCCCTTCTCCAGGGTGGGTGTGACCCACCTGGGAGTTTATACAACTACAATAAAGACCATACTATAGTTATTCACTGTTTTAAAAAAAAAAAAAAAACTGATGCATTACCACACTAGATTTCTGGAACTGTGGCTCACCATAAAAAATGAAACAAAACAATACAGAACACTGAGCTCTCCTACTCTAGAATCTTTTGAGGACTGCTCCTTAGATGTTCACTCTAACTCCTTATAAAGTTCTCCACCCACTCCACCTTCTTCGATAGCTGCCCAGAACCCTTTACCCCCCTCAGAGGCTTCCTCCTGACAGAGTGCACAGTTAGCTTCAGATGAGTGTCTTTTCTCGTTTTGTGGGCTTGGAGTCTGTCACCTCTGTATCTGGGTTCAGGGTGGTGAGAAGCACACCTGATTCTAGACTCTAGTCCTGTTAAGACAGCTTTCCCAGCTTCAGAACACTGTCAAGACCATTGTGTCAGTAGTTCTCAGCCCTGGCTGCAGTAAGAATCATATGAAGGGCTTTGTAAAAATACCATCTCCAGAGATCCCATTTCACTAGTGTGAGTTAGGGCCCAGACATCAGTATATTTTAAAAGTTCCTTAATGAAAAGGTGATTCTTACTGCAACCAGAGATCAGAATCTCAGCCAGATGAACAATAGCTGTCCAGTCCTAAAGCCCAGATATCTAAAATGGGTAAGTCAGGCACAGAAGAAATGAGGGTAGTCCTAGGCCAAGCCCCTCTTACTGACTTCCTGGGCTCTGAGACAGCAGGCCAAAACTGTCTTACCCAGAATTAATGACTGTTGGGCCCAGGAGGGCCAGCTGGATCTGACCTCTATTCCACCATCCTATCTCTTTTTCTACATTATGTCTACTTTTGCTTTTATGTCATGTTTGTTAACAGTATTCAAACCTGGTATACATTTTATTGAAAAACTTTGTAGTATCAAGGCTGCAAGCCTAGTGCAACAGCACATTGTACACTGTGGCATGTGAATATACCTGCCAGAGCAGAACCTTAATACAGAAGGGCATAGTACCTTGATGAATAATTCATACCTAGGTGAAGCCCCCTCAGAACGGTTGCAGAAGGTTCTACTCTCAGGTTTCTTAGGGGAATTAAAAAATAAACCATTTCAGGAACTTATTCCTCTCCCTCCCCTGAATGTCCCTAGAAGAGCCCACAGAGAAACAGTAGCTGTCAGCTGACTCCCTGACTTCTGCTTTCCTGCTCTTCCTTCATCTGACCTATAGTCTTGCCAAAGTTTAGCTACAGGGAAGCAGCAGAGACAAGATTTCCATCTGTGATTGCAAAGGGCCTCTGCATATCATAGTGTTAGCTGGTTCCTCCACAGAGGGCCCATGTTCCTCTCAGATTGGATCACAAGCCAAATCTC
The DNA here is from genome assembly GCA_028646535.1 of Procyon lotor. Classification (NCBI taxonomy): domain Eukaryota; kingdom Metazoa; phylum Chordata; class Mammalia; order Carnivora; family Procyonidae; genus Procyon; species Procyon lotor. The sequence goes on along the minus strand of CM053610.1, from coordinate 76,166,016 downwards.
TCACTGTGAGGCAACTGCTCAGCCAGCCCAGAAGTAAAACAAGTGAAAACCATATCAGACGCAGAAAATAAGTTAACTATTGTATTGAGCAACACTGTGGTCCAGACCTGCTCTGCCTTTCCAAACCAGTCATACTTTCCCCTTTCTACTCCCCTGCCTCCTCCCAAGCCTTACTTGCCTGGTGAATGTGGAATGGGTAGCAGATGTTGTCTCTTAATCACATAGCCTGAGGTAACTTGTGACAAACTCTCCCTCCCCCGATGCCATTTTTATTGTAGTGTGCCTGAAATGTGATCTCCAAGAGCGACTGCTCAGCCCATCCCTGCTCCCTGGCACAGCTGATGGCTCCTTGAGAATGGATGACCCCAAAGGAGATTTCAGCACACTCTACCAGATGGCCTCCCAGTCGTCAGCCTCTCATTACAAGCTCCGGGTGATTAAGTATGGGACAAGAGAACTCCCCCAATCCATGCAAATGCCTATTCTTACTGGTTCCAGCTAGGAAGTCCAGAGGTAGAGGGCATCTCCAAGTATCAGGCAGGTGGGAGTCAGTTCCAAAGCAGAAACTATAGTTATGGGAGTGGAAGAGCAAGCTCAGGCTGCTCAGCATGTGGCGACTAATGGGCAGATGGTAGAAGATATGCCTCAGTAGGACATTCTGAAGCCTGGATGAGGATTTGCAAATCCAGAAAGTCTCTGAACACCAAGAAAAACAAGATCAGCAGTGTTTATCCATTCAGCAACTGTGTATTGAATACTTTATTGTGTTTAGGCATGAAGACAGAGGTCTGACCTTCAAGGAACAAGGAGTAGGTAGGATCTACTCCTGCCTTGCCATTTCTCTAAGTACTAGAATTCCTGCTTCCAGGGGAACTACTTCTTGGGTAGAATTAGCAATGATGGCAAAGACCACTTTTACTGCTTCCTAGTTCCTATCACAGTGCCTGTGCACAAGTATCTAGGTAAGCTTGTCCATAGTTTGTGACTGCAGATGCTGCTAGGGAACTTTCTTAAATTTCTTTTCTTTTCTTTTCTTTTTTTTAAGAGAGCAAGAGCAAGCAGGGGAAGGAGGGACGGGGAGAGAAACAGAGGGAGAGAATGAATCTTAAGCAGGCTCCATGCCCAGTGTGGAGTCCAACACAGGGCTCAGTCTCATGACCCTGAGTTCATGACCTGAGCCAAAATCAAGAGTCAGACACCCAACTGACTGAGCCACCCAGGTGCCCCAATCCATCCTCTTCTTTTTTTTTTTTTTTTAAGATTTTATTTATTTATTTGACAGAGAGATAGAGAGCACGAGTAGGCCAAGCAGTAGACAGAGGGAGAGGGAAAAGCAGGTTTCCCACTGAGCTGGGAGCCCAACATGGGGCTCCATTCCAGGACCCTGCGATCATGACCCAAACTGAAGGCAGACACCTAATGGCTGAGCTACCCAGGTGCCCCTCATCCTCTTCTTAAATGCATCCTCTCTCAGCACTTGCCACTAGAGAGCCAGAACTGGGATGCAGAGGGTTGGCATACTATCATGTTACATGGCTATTATAGTGGTGGTGTCCTGGGAGTGTCCCCAGAAAAGTCTCTTGGAATGTAATAAGCTCAGGAGAAGAAACATCCATCAGATGGCTTTTCATGATGATGCTTCCTTCACTGATTAACAGGCTTTGAGAATCTGCTATGTGCCAGATACCTTGCTAGGTGCTGGCCATGCTAAGGTGAATAATTCACAGGCCCTAACCCAAGGGATTTCACAATAGTCTTAGATATAAGCTGAATTTAAGCTGACCTGACGTCAAGGTTCTACATATCACAGAGGAGACTTTCACTGCCATTGTCTCTTGCCAGGGCTCTTAATTCCAGTGGGATCTGCGAGTCATTGACATATGGACTACCCTTCATCCTCAGACCCACAAGCTGTTGGCAGCTGGACTGGGATGAGCTTGAGACAAATCAGCAGCACTTCCATGCCTTGTGTCACAGCCTGCTGGTGAGTATCCATGTCCCTGGGGGAGAAAGAAGAAGATTGTTAAGGCACAAACCACAGAAAAGTAGCTAGTTTGATCCTGCCCTGATCCCAAACCTGTCCCAGTTCTCAAAAGGACAGGAAGAAACTGGAAATATTCTGAAATGTGGATTAAATATGACTTGCCTTTGTTGGTTTCATGCAATAGAGAATACTTCCCGAACTCAGTTATATGACACTAAACTTGAAAATCCCTAATTTTGTACATTTAAATGGAAACAGGGCATTTTCCATAAGTATATTTTAAGACTTCTCTAACACTGGGCTGGACATTATAGTTTATTTAAATGAAGAACACTTAGACTGTGCCAGACATCTTGCTAAACTATAGATATTCAGGGGCTCCTGGGTGGCTCAGTGTGTTAAAGCCTCTGCCTTCGGCTCAGGTCAGGATCTCAGGGTCCTCGGATCGAGCCCCCCATCGGGCTCTCTGCTCAGCGGGGAGCCTGCTTCCCCCTCTCTCTCTGCCTGCCTCTCTGCCTACTTGTAATCTCTCTCTCTGTCAAATAAATAAATAAAATCTTTAAAAAAAAAAACTATAGATATTCAATGGTAACATGATAGACATTATCCACGCCCTCAAGAAACTTACTCTGTAATAAAAAAGACAGAATTTTATTTATATATATATATACATAATTTTATATATATAATAATCATAGAATGTTTATGTTTGAATTTTATGTATATAAATTACATAGTTATGAAATGTAACTTATATATATAAATACTTAATTGTGAGAAGTTTATGAAGGAAAAGAAGAGGCTGCTGCCAGAAAGCCTCTCTGTGAAAGTAACATTTAAACTGAGACCTACCAGTTTATGGGAATGGGAATTAGCCAGGTGAAGGGTGGCAGAAAGAGAATGCCTGGGAAAGGCATGTGTGAAGACCCTAAGGCTGGAAAGATCTGAGAGAAGAATCAAGAATGGAAAGGCCATTGTGACTGAAATAAAGAAAGCAAGAGAGAGAGAGCCAAAAGGTGGGCTGGAGAAGTGAGCAAGGATCAAATCATGCAAAGCTTTTTAGGTCAAGTTAAGGACCTTGGACTTTAAGTACAGAAAGAAATCATGAGAGATGATTTGAGTTTTTAAAAGATTACTTACACCAAACATTGGAAATGAACTGGCGGAAGCAAGAATGGGAATGAGAAAATGAGGTGGGAGAGCATTGCTGTAGTCTAGGCAAGAGATGATGATGTCTTGGACTAGAATGTTGGAAGTCAAGAAAAGTAAACCAATTAAAGAAATATTTTAGGGGCACCTGGGTGGCTCGGTTGGTTAAGCATCAGACTCTTGGCTCCAGCTCAGGCTGTGATCTCAGGGTCATAAGATAAGCCCTACATGGAGTCCTGCATCAGGCTCCCTGCTCAGTGGGCAGTCTGCTTGAAATTCTTTCCACTTCCCACTCCCTCCACCTCTGCTCCTCCCCCTCTGCTCCTTCCCTGCTCCTATGCTCCCTCTCACTCCCTCTCAAAGAAATGAATAAAATCTTTTTTAAAAAGACATATTTTAGAGAAAGTATCAGAACTTGGTGAAGGATTGGATGTAGGGAGTGAGGAAGAGGAAAGTATCAAATAACTGCTTGGTTTCTGGTTTGATTCTCTTAGTGGATGCCCATCTCCTGAAATGGAAAAAAATCAAAGAGCTTAAAAACACTTAGAAAAGAGTATGAAACACTTAGAAAGCAAAATAAAACAACTGCAAATATAATCAAGGACATGTCTAAATGTAAGTGGAAGTAGAGGAACAGTTTGACCTATTAGCATATGGATGATTATACCAGCACAGCAATGTGTCTCTTTCACTATCAGAAGCAAGCTCCTTTTTTCCTGTTTCAAAGCCCACACTCCCTTTTAGGCCCACCCACAGAGTTCCTGTTTCCTATCTGAAGAACACACATCCCCTGTCTTTGCAGAGCAGAGACAACAGATACATCCTGACTGTCAGAGCCCAACAGCTCAGTTGACTTTTTACTCCACCCCATTCCTCAGGATCTCAGAGATGCTACATCACTCAGGAGGAATTTCCCTCAAGTGGCTTCCCTACATTCTTAAAGTACATGGTATTTTTTTTTTATTTTTTAAATATTTTATTTATTTATTTATTTGTTTGTTTGTTTGTTTGTTTATTTGACAGAGAGAGAGAGAGATCACAAGTAGGCAGAGAGAGAAGAGGAAGCAGGCTCCCTGCTGAGCAGAGAGCCCGATGCGGGGCTCTATCCCAGGACCTGGGATCGTGACCTGAGCCGAAGGCAGAGGCTCTAACCCCCTGAACCACCCAGGCACCTCAGTACATGATATTTTAAACAGCCATTCGCATTTTAATACACTGCTAGAAGGAGTGTAAATTTTCTGGAAAGTGATAGCTACTTCAAAACTTTAATTTGATTGTTGGAAATGTATGTAACACAGGAAAACAATCAGCAAAAAGAACAAAGATGTATATACCAGCATGCTTATCTCAGTGTTATTTACAACAGTAAAAAATTCAAACAACCTTAAATGTCCTAAATAGAGAAATGATTAAATCAAAATAAGGGGAAGGTTATGGGGTGCCTGAGTGGCTCAGTGGGTTAAAGCCATGATCTCAGGGTCCTGGGATCAAGTCCCCCATCAAGCTCTCTGCTCAGCAGGGAGCCTGCTTCCCCCTCTATCTCTGCCTGCCTCTCTGCCTACTTGTGATCTCTCTCTCTCTGTCAAATAAATAAATAAAATCTTTAAAAAAAAAAAAAAGGGGGAAAGGTTATGGGAAAAACAATTCAGCCAAATAATGAAATATTATGTAGCCATTAAAAATAAGGATAGGAAGGAGTAGTCTGTTCCTTCCTGGCTTATATATATAAATCACACTCTTCCTGCCTCTGAATTTGGCATTTGAGTATCTAATATTTATTTGTTTATTTATTTATTCATTCATTCAACAAATATTTATTGAGCACTATATGCCAGGTACCATTCTAAAGGCCAAAGAGACTCTTATTTATCACTCCTCTCTCATGGAAATTCACAAGTATGTGGTTTACCCATCACTAATAGAGTACTCATTTTTTGGAGTACTTACTAGGGGCTAGTCACTTAACCAAGTGCTTTGCATACTTTATCTCACTTTATCCTCACAGTAATTCTGTGAAGTAGGGATTGTTGTCCTCATTTTTACACATGTAGAAGACTGTAGTCTATAGAGATCGAGTAACTTACCAAAAGTCACATAACTACCAAAGTGGCCAAGTCAGAATTTGAACCTACTTTGTTGACTACAAAGCCTATGCTTTTAACTTTCTGGCCTAATTCCCTACTCAGAATGTAGCCAGATAAACACAGCCTACAACCCTGATACTGATTCTCCCCTCACTTAACACCCCAGGCTTCTGTACTTCGCTGGACTTGAATTCACTTAAAGTGATGAGGTACTTGTAATAGCTCCTAGCCCATCTTGTGTTGTGGTTGTCTCTACTCTGTGTTTGTTCCACCTCTGCAAATTAACACGCTCCTTTTCTGGAAAAGAAGCAAAACAGTATTTGAATGGCTCTTCCTTCTTTGTTTTTCACATGACATATCAGAGCAGCAAAAATCCTTAAAGGCAGTGTGTTATAGAGGGGAGAACTCCCCACAAGCCTCTTCTGATGCATCCAACAACAAATCTTTTTCCAGTACCTACTCTGTGACAAGACCTTATTTAGAGTTTGAACCTCTCTGATCCCATATTACAAGTTTTCCGCACTTCACTAACTCCTTGGCTTTCTAGTCTTTCTTACACCTTTTTCATATGTTCTTTTAAAATCTGTTGCCCACAGCTCCCTGTGTAACTCTCATCTTCTGTTTCTTACTGTGACATTTCCCCTCCAGCTAACTTCTTATTCTAACTTCTGTCTTTCTGTTAATAGCAGCACCGCCACTGTCTGCTCACTCAGGCTTGAAACCTCATGACCTCTAGCCTTCTTGTCCTTTATACCCACTTCATCACTAAGTCTTAGCAGTTTTCTTCTCATGAGTTGTAACTGTCCTTTCCTTCCTGTTCCCACTGTTTATTCTCACCAAGGCCTCTTCAGTAAACTCCTAACTAGTTTCCCTACCTCCAATCTCTCCCTCTTCTAATTTGCCCTGTTTATTAGAACACGTTAATCTTCCTGAACCACTCCCCTGACTGCCACATGTTTTTCCGAAGTGCCAATACACGGCGACATAAGCCTTGCCTGTTCTCTCCCCGTAGCATCTGCTGCATGTGTCTCTCCTCTCTGTTCTTATCATCACTATCCTGGGTCAGTCTCTTTACCCCTTCCCTGTAATGCTGCAACAATCTCTTGTCTCAGTGCCTTTAGTGTTTCCCTTCCCAGTCCATTTTATATGCTGCCACCAGATTAATCTTCTTGAAACACAGCACTGATCCTGCCACCCTTCGGCTTGAAGATATTTTGTGGCTTACTATTGATTATACTTTAAAGTCTGTATTCCTTAGTCAGTATTCAAACTCTAGTCTATCTCCCATCATCCTCTTTTGCGTACCATAGAGTCCCCTGAATTAATATATAAACTTTAAATTGCTGCACCTTTGAACTTGTGTTCATGTTGTTCCTTCTCCCCTCTCATTATATGTTCAAACCCTACCCCATCCTGAAAAACTCAGCTCAAATGGTCCTTCTGCAATGAGGTCTTTCTTAATCCCTTTATTTATCATTAGACCTTTGTGTGCTCTATTTTCTTTTTAGGGAAAAGCATATTTCTATTAGCTTTTCAAATATATGATCTGATGATTTGGGTTAAATTCTGTGATATAAGTCTAAATACCCAGACTCCAAGATAACAGGATTGCCTTTTCCTGGCATTTCTACCACTTTCCCATATTACCAACTAATTTCTCAGCTTTAGTCAAAGTTAGGTTCACAGTAGAAATTCTCCCTCTGTTACCTCTCTTTTTAAGGAGTCAAGGCAAGGCACCTTTCTAATCTAGTGTGGTAAAATGTAGTTTGTATTATCCATGAAAAGCATGGGCTTCATCAGAATCAGATGGCCCTAGGTTCCTGACAGCTTCATTATTTCCCCAACTGTGTAAATTCAGGTAACATACTTAACCTCTCTATGCAACAGTAGTATATTCATTTATTTGAAACCTTAACAAACCTAGTGGCCCCATTTGGCTAATGTCTGCATAAATGGTATACAAAGAAGCACTATCCAGAGGCCAAAAAGTAATTTTAAAATTTATTTGTGCTTTCAAAGAACACCAAAGAGGAAATAGTTCATAACCCACATGACATTTCTCAAATATTCTTCCTTCACTCCTCAATTATATCTAACCAGGAGCTATTCCAAGAGCCTTTCACACACACACACACACACACTTAAAAAAAAAAAAAACTAAACTAAAACTGTCTACATCACCACTCCCTGTTCCTCTACCTTCTTCCTCCCTTTCTCAGCTATATATATATATATATTCTGTAGATTGGCTTAGCCCCTCTGACATAGTCTGCCTCCCCCTTAGGTCCTGTCTCTCTCTTCCTATTTAAAACATCCAGGAATAGAATTCACAAGCCTTCTTCTTTTGTGAGTAGAAGTAGAATGGGGGAGAACGAAAAAAGGGGAGGAGGGGGATGACAGACACACATTAGTAACTCTTGTCCCCGTCACATGTTGTATAGAGACAACAAGATATATCTCATATAGTTTTTAAGTTTGCTAAATAATATTACATGTTTAAAGCACCTAGCTTATATCTGGCATATGATTTGCATGTGGTAGTTGGTTAGCAATTCTATGATTTACATTTGTTTCTTTTTTTTTTTTTAATAAATTCTAAATCTCTGGAGATAGTCTCCCATTTTTTTCACCTATTTTTTTTAAGATTTTATTTGTTTATTTATTTATCAGAGAAAGAGAGAGCACGCACAAGCAGGGGGAGCAGCAGGCAGAGGGAGAAGTAGGCTCCCTACTAAGCAGGGATCCCAATGCGGGACTCAACCCCAGGACCCTAGGATCATGGCCTGAGCCAAAGGCAGACTCTTTAACCAACTGAGCCACGCAAAGTACCTTTTTCACCTGTTTTCTTGAACATACTAATCATAGCTGTTTTAAAGTTCTTGTATGCTGATCCCAATACCAGGATCACCTGTGTCTTTGTTTTAGCTCTTTTTTCTTCTGATTTTCAGACATGTGGTCCTGTCTTTTGGTGCATCTGATAATATTCTAATGAAAGATGCTCAGTGTGTCTAAATAAATTGCAGAGGCTCCAGTTGGTATTCCTCCAGAAAAGGTCCATCCGGACCTACACTATGTAGATAGAATGGTGACAAATCATCCTATTCTTCTAAGAAGCTGTACTGAGTCCAGGCTGGACTGCAATCCTACTAAGCCTCAATCTACCCCTGGTTTGCTCCTGGCCTTCCAAAATTTTCCAATGAAATCTGGTATATTATGTGTATCCCCTTCCCTTGGACAATTCCAACTCTAGTCACTCTATACCAAGTCTGTTAAGATACTCTGCTTCTAAAGGCTTTCCTTTGGATGTTTTTGCCTCCTGCTCCATGTAGCCCCCATTATTTGGTAAATGTGAGTGAAAAATTGGTTTGAGCACCCACACCCACCCCTGACTGGTCTCCACCAAAAGATCTGCTGGTTTCTCTGTTCCCTTGCAAGTGCCTCAGCATATGCAAATCCTAGATTCTCAACTCTCAGATTCTCCCTCCAACTCAGAATTAACATGTGCCCTCAAGGTAAAAGCAGTTGCAATAATTTCCTCATCTCTCTGGATTCTTCCCTCTCCAGAAACTTAGCTACCTTTCATTTTCATTGTCTCAGCACATCCTCACTGCCTCCAGACAAATGGTTTCTGTATATTCCAGCTTTTCTAGTTATTCTACAAGAGAACAAGTATGCCTCTGGCCATTCTATCCCACGCAGATGCAGAAAGAGATGTTTATTAAATGTTCATTCATTCCCCCACTTTGCATCTCTTATTCAGCTAGACAGCCTGTGATGCATTTTCTGGTTTACTCTCAGCCAGTTGACTGGCTCCACCAAGTTCTCATTTTCAGGTTCCTGGGTTTCCTTACAACTATAAGCATAGCTCAATTCCTTCAATGCTGTCTCTTCTTCTGCCCCTTCTTTTAGAGTAGTTTTTCTGAACAAAGTTCACACTGCCATAATTAAATTCTAGTCATTAATGCCAGCCCACCAGTCCTCAACTATAAATGTCATGTAACTTTTCTAATAACACTTTACATGTGCTCTACATCTTAGTCAACTTCAGCCTTAAGTGTTATTCCATCCCCTGATTTTCTTACATGAGAATTGACTATTATATCTTTCTATCCTCCTTGTAGATTATTTTGTTTTATTTGAGTATTTTACATCCTTTTCCTCAGAAGAATATCACTTCATCAGATAAGCAAGGCTCTTGATAAACCCATTCCTAGGCCCTTCCTGAAAGATGTCTGCCATCCATCCATTCCCATAAATTTCACTCTTAGATCAGTCCAGACCACAGAAGAACAATGTGTTTTTACTTCATTCTCTGGAACTTTTATAGATCTATATCTAAGAATTAGAAATTACTTTTAATTTCACAAAATTTAATAAATTTAATAATTATTCAATATATTTTTGTTTAAAAAAATTTAATACTTGCCTATTGTGTGCCTGGAGCAGTTCTAAAGATTTCACAAATATTAAATTATATAATCTCCATAACCATCCATTGAAGTAGGAATCATTGTCTCTATTTTACAAATGACGAAATTGAGGCCCAGAGAGGTTAAGTAGTTTTCCAAGATTACACAGCTAGTAAATGGTAGAGCCAGGATGGAATCCAGAAAGGTTGACTCCAGGACCCAAACTCTTAACCACTCTATAGCCATATGAAATTCATTATATTAATCACAAGAGTTATCTGAAATACATTGACTACTCGGTAAGGATCCATAACTTCCCTAACCCCTTAACACTTTTATCAGGAAAAGCTATGGAGCTCCCTTTTAGCAAAAGTGGATGGTTTGCATTTCTCTGAACTTACCTAATCTTGGCTCTTTTATTGCCCTACCCTTATTTTTCCTTTGCCCAATCCCTTGTGTATTTTCTTTTTTGTATTGTTGCATTTTTCTAAACTGGCATAACTGCTTTATGGAATGTGGTAGAGAATATATATATATAATTAACTTTCCTAAGTATTTATGAGATGAATCTATCCATCACTAGGAAAACATAATTTCAATTTCCAAATCTTACTGTGTAGTCCCAGTTATGTAGCTAATGACTCACTTTCCACATCCTCATTTCTCTTACAAAGTCATGTCTGTATGAATTAGAAAAAGAAATGAAAATACCACCTAGGTCTTTCAGTTTCCTACTTAAAATGTCAGAGTCTCTAGAGAAACATTCCAGAGCTTTACAGGCCATGTCTGCCCTAATTGGCCACAGAAGTGACAGAATTCAAGCCAGGATGTGTCCAGCAGGAGTCTAACTACATAGGCAATGACCTGGCTGGGCTGTAAATGGGTGGGGAAATGGAAAGTTGTTGGTTACATTAGGCGAAGAGTCAAGAACAAGAATTCAAGCTGAGAGTGGGGTGATAGCAGGTCAGGAGCCATTGAAAAAAAAAAATCAGAATGAAGTTAGAGTGTTGAGCTGCAAGGGAAACAGATGCTAGAATAGATAGCAGGCTAGTGTGGGATCCATGGGCTTCTTGTGACCCAGCCTTGTCTGTTTCTCTTGCTTCATCGTTTACCATGCCCCTTCCAGCCTTTACTCCACTCACACTAATAAATTGCTAAATGTCCCCCAAATATGCCAAACTGTTCCATACCTCCATACCTGTTTTTTCTCTTCCCTTCCTTTTGCCTCTACCTGACAAATATCTATCCATTTTTTCCAGATTCTGCTTAAATACTTTCACTAGGAAGCTATTTCTTCCCCCATCACAGCCTGCCCCTACTCATCTTTTTTGTCCTTTACCCACCCATGTACCTGGTTCTCACATCTATCTTGACCTTCACAGCAGTAATAAAGGGTATGAGGCTGTACATTAGCATTCTGGTGTGAGAAATGTCATATTATTTTATTTTTTCTAACCCAAATTTAGAAAACATTAATCCCCAAGAATTAGGATGTTGACACACTCAATATATTTATGAGTGCCTCTCCCTGGTTCATACTCCAAATCCTAGAGCCCTAATAGTCCAGAAAATGTGGGAAAAGGCCCTCTGGTCTTCAATACAACTCTAGTACATGTTGAGTAGAAGTGGCAAGAGCAGACATCTTTGTCTTGTTCCTGACCTCAGGGGCAAAGTATCTGGTCATTCATCACTATTTATGATGTTAGCTGTGGGATTTTTATAGAGCCCTTTGTCAAGTTAAGTTCCACTCTGTTTCTAATTTGTTCATGAAAGGATTTTGGATTTTATCAAATGCTTTATGTTTTGTCCTTTATTCTAGAAACATGGTGTATTACATTTTTTGATTTTTGGGTATTAAACCAACCTTGCATTCCTTGGATAAATCCCATGTGGTTGTGATATATACATTTGATCCTTGAACAACGTAGAGGGTTAGGGGTACCAACCTCCCATGCAGTCAAAAATCCACGCATAACTTTTGACTTCCCAGAAACTAATTGCTGAATTTGGTCCCAGATCATCATATTGATGGCAGACCAAGAAATGTCAGTTTGGTGAGATTAAAGATTTTACCTGCTATAATAAATTCCCATCCATCCTGGCAAGGCCTGTACTGATATCATTAAACTTGTCCTTTCTACTTCTGTCACCTCATTAGCCAAATCCTCTTCCTTTTCTTTGCTATCTGTAAAGGATTACTTTGGCTGCAACTAAAAGAAAGCCAATCCAACTCTAACTTGAGTAATTAAATATTTATTTTTCTGATATAACAAGAAGTGTGGGGACAGACATTCTGAGGTGGATACCATCAAAGACCCAGGATCTTTGCATTTTCTACTGCAGCATCCATAGCAAGTGTACTTCATCCTTATGCCTGTTCCTCATGTGTGGCTATTGCACCTTAAGATCAAGTCCTGTCCTAGGAAAGAGGAGTACAGTCAAGAGGCAAAAAGCCTGCCAATATATTACAAAGCTTTTCCAGAAGTCTCAAACACAGCAACTTCTGCTTATGTCTCATTATTTAAATCTAGGTCACATGTCACCCCAGACCAATCATTGAAAGACCGAAAAATGTGCAGAGAGAAGGGAGAAGGGAGAGGGTCAGGGGAGTGGTGGCCAGTCAACCAACAGTGGTTACCACACCTTTCACAGTCTTAGAAATTAGAAGTTAAGGCAGAGGTGGGGGAGAATGAGCATGGTATACCCTTCAACTCTGGCTCTGTGCATACCTGTTCTAGACAGAATCAGTCCCCACCTTCTAAAATCTAAGCTTCCTCGCACCTTCTGTAGCAAACACAACAAATACAGACATATTTTTACCCGCTTTCTGGTAAATTCAGCATCTAACTCATTCTCTTTATTTTTAGAATTAGGAAAGGGGCACCTGGCTGGCTCAGTCAGTACAGCATGTGACTCTTGATCTCAGGGTTGTGAGTTCAAGCCCCATGTTGGGTGTAGAGATTATTTTAAAAATAAAATCTTAAAAAAATAGATTAGCAAAAGCATATCTTGTCATCTACCATTGTTAAGCACTGTTCACATTGAGGATCCCAAAACCTAGTCTTCTGGGACATCCCTATGTCTTTTCTTATCCTCACATACCTGCCCTGGCAACTAACCATTTCCATCACAGGTACAACTGCCCGTACCTACAAGTCAACCCATGACCTGGGTAGCATATTCATGCTTGAATCCTGGACTTCAGATCTCTAGTGCCATTAACCACTAGCCAAGAAGGAGTTAGAAATTCAGAGCCCAAAATATGGGCCTTAAAGTTCAACTTCCCTATCTCTCACTTTCCCCAAATGCTCTTAGGAATCACAGATAAATTAATATCTTTATCAAACTCTAACAAGTGTATTTGCCTCTCTTTCTTCCAGAGCCTTCTGCTAACCTTTCTGTAAATCAGCCCAGATGTTATTTAGCATTCTGTAAAGTCCTTTCAACTTGATCTCTTGCCAGTCTTCTGATTTTCCACACATCAGGAGTTACTTTTGAGAGGCTTCATTCAATCCTGCATACTATTTCTCTAATAGAAACTTAACTTTTGTCTCAAAACCTATATGCTCGAATTCTAGGGATCATAATTTTTCTGTGTGCAACATTCAAACATTCAACATCCCCTCTTTCTTAGTAACCCCACAATATAGCAGTCATGAACTTATTCCATAACACCAAGGTGTAAGAAATGTCACATTGCTTTAAAAAAAAAAAAGGTCCAAAAAATACCTACTCCCATAGTTTAGCCCCCCCCAGGGACTTGGCACAGTGGCAAGATATTCTATTCTTTGTGAATAGTCTTAGAAGGGTGACTGACCACCCCTGTTTGCCCATGACTGGGGGGTTTCCTGGGATGTAGGACTTTCAGTACTAAAAACAGGCAAACCAGAACAGTTGGTCATCCTAAATACTGAACTAACATTAACTTCCCTTTACTATATTATAAGATCTCAAGGGGCAAGGAACACATCTAATGAATTTCTATATACTTATGCCTAGTGCTTGGGACATAAACAGGCACTCAGAACATTCTTTTTTTTTTCCAGTACATTCTTAATAAATAAACTAATTTGCAAATAATGCATAAACTGGCATAAAAATAAAAGATTAAAATAACTATAATAATCCAAGCCTGATCCACATCAGAAGTTACTTGAGCCAGTAGAAATGGAATGCCCCATCACTTGCTACTTATCCCTTCCAGAGAACATCCCTTCCAGGTTCAAAGAAACCATGTCCTCAGAGCAGGGGCAAATCCACATACACACACAAAAACACACCATGACTTCTACATCATCTATTTACAGCTGAATGAATTTGAGAAGGATCAGGTAGACTTTCTATTACATTTTGGATCTGTTCTTCAAGAAGACAGCACATTACCAAATATAAGCAAAGTGTTAAGGAAGGATAAACTTTTGAAGGTACCTACCACCAGCCCCACCTGGGCTGCACAAAATGACGACACTGCTTTTAAGTGTCCAGAACCTTCCACACCACCTTCACCCCAGCACATTGCCCCTGCAGTATAAGTTAATGCTACAGCAAGGCTTTCAGTGTGCTTCACTTTCCACTTGTCTTCCACAAGACACTGATGTTCCTTTATCCCTCTAAGACCTTTTTTCCTCTGTCTGCTTTTCCTCTTATATTATTTTTTCCAACTTTTTGTGTAAGTTAAGAGTGGGGTAGAGCGAGTATGCTTTCTTTCATCTTCTGTAGCAGAGAGGCTGTTATGTTTGTGCCAGGTGTAAGTGATGATCACTTCCAGCAAGAGGGCACAATTTACAGATGATTGTAACAGTTCTGACTCCACATTTCATGGAATTGCCTTATTTCCATGTCTGGTTTGAAAGGGCACACCTACAAAATCCGGATATGTCTGCACCTCTCTTCTCCTTACCCATGGCACATGGCAAAGAGTCACCTCTCTGTTCCAACATAGCTTTCACTCAGAGTCACTGCCCCTAGAATTCTGACCCTTCTTTTTGTCCCGTGACAGGCTGAGTTGACCTCAAGGGCCCATGCACCTTCTTGTACCCAAGCTTTTCTCTCCCTGCTCTTTCCTCCTCCTCTCGCTTGGCAGGTGACTTTGACCACCTTCTTAAGCCCTTTCTGGGTATTCCAGGGATATTCCCTAGCCAGCCCTCTCTGATCTCAGTTGTACAACACAACCAGATTTTTTTCACCCTCAAAATAAGACCTGAATTTTCATAACACAAGTCTCTGTTCCAAGACTCTGTTTTTAAGAATTATAATTCCTAAAATTGTACATTTACCATTGAGTAATATGTTAGCCATCTCTGGAAAGAACACCTACTTCAGGTTAAAGGGCATCTCTTAACTTGTCTCTGCGTTGTTAACCCTTCTGTGTACAACTCCAAGCTGGGAGAAAGAGCAGTACTTTGGGGCACTAGCAACTCAGGCAGGAAATCCCTCTCTCCCAGGCCAGAGTAAAATGGTTTGGGCCTCCCTGACACCTCCAGAGGAACTTGGGAAAGTCTTGATGGGGACTGATCTTTAAAACATGCCCAAGACTGAAAGTGAACCAGCATTTATATATTTCCTTGTTTCAGAAAAGAGAATGGGTGCTGTTGGCCAAAGGGGAGCCCCTGAGCGGAGGACACAGCCTGAGACAGCCTGCCAGCACCTTCTATGTGATTGTGCCGTCACGCTCCCCCACTCTGCTGGTGAAGGCAGTGGCCACCAGGGAACTGATGTTGCCCAGCCCCTTCCCTCTGCTGCCTCAGGACCCACCTGATGACAGCCTTAAGATTGTGGAGGCAAGTGGAGCTCAGATCTCATGGGACAGACGGAGGGAGAGAAGAGTTGGGAGTCAGAGAAAGGGATGAGGGAGAGGAGCGAGCCTGTGGAGGAAAGGACTGGGGTGCAGAGGGAGAAGTGGTTGTGTCAAGAAGGTGGTGGAGGGTCAGTAATGCCATGTGTGTCTGTGTGATGTTGTGTTCCCACCGGTCTTTCTCTGCATTGTGTGTGTGCAGAGGTGTGTACCTGTTTGTGTGCACCAACTTTTTTTTTTTTTTTTTTGAGGAAAAGATAGCCAATGCAGGCCCCCAGGATAGGAAGGGCTTCAAAATGAGACTCCTAGGCAACAAAGGGAACTGCGCTGCTGGCCATTTTCTCCCCCTCCGCCCACTCCTCCCCCTCCTCCTCCTCTCTTCCTTGGATCTGGATTGTGGATTTCCTCTGCCAGCCTCCCCTGGCTGAGGGCAGGAGGAGAGGCTCTGGGCAGGGAGAACTGGAACCACATCACTGCTGGATCATTGGCTTACGTGCAGAGAGGACAGAGCCTGGGATTGTGTTCTTGCCTTGGCGGCCATGGACATACAGAGAGAGGTGGGCACGAGTGGCCGCGGCTCGCTCAGCGTCTCACTTTGGGGCCAGTGGTTCCTGGCACAGGATGTTGTGGCCGGAAAACCTGACTGCTCAGGAATGCTGTGCTTGTGTGTCCTCGGGCTATACTCACCTCACAAGCCAGGCAGAGAACTCAGTGTACTCGTTGGGCAGACTGGGAGCACCCCAGGCCTCGGACACCCCCTCCCTCACACCCGTGCACACTGGCTCCCTTGTAACCCTCACGGCACTCCAGCCCCTCTCAGAATCCCATGACACAGTTCTTGGGGCCAGAATATTCCGCGTCCCTAACCACTCAAGGTTGCACTTACTTGTTGCACTGTTGCCAGAACCGTACATCATCACAAGCACCCAAATCTGGGAGCCGGGACACCCAATGGGACCCACATCTATTCAGTCTTCAGTGAAGTGCTGGATCTTCACACATCCTCCAGCTTCTCACACTCCAAGGTCTCTGCCTGACATCTTGTGTTCTGTGACCTCAAGTTCCCTGGGTAAGGCTGCTCTTCTCTCTTCCTCAGAGCTTGCTGGACAGCCTGGAACTAGAGCCCACTTACAACCCTTTGCAGGCTTGTAGCCATCTGTACTCACACTTGAGCAGCACCTTCATCAAGCCTCAGGGCCGGCTTCATCCAAGCTGGGAGAGCCAGGCCCTGAGAAAGGTACAGCTCCCTCTCTATTCCCCTTCCTCCCCATGATGCCCAGAATCCAAGAGATCCCTCCTACCCCGTCCCCAACTCCCCTCTCCCCCAAACCAAGGGAGTAACCCTCCTCCCTGGATCTCCCTGGGTGGAGGGGAGAACCTAGCCAACAGAAGAAGAAAAAGAACGGAGGCAGAGGTGCTTTGCCCTAGACAAAGGAAATTACAACCCCTGCCTGGTAGGGACGCTTTTCTGCCTGGGCACTGGGCATTTACATATGGTAATGTTTGGGTATCTTAACTGTAGCACGTAATGATAACTCATTAGTCATCTAACAGACCATTGTCCCACTAAGCAAACTGACAGCCCTGAGACCACAGCTTCTGTTTAAAGAAAAGGCTAGGGGCACCTGGGTGGCTCAGTCGTTAAGCGTCTGCCTTCACTCAGGTCATGATCCCAGGGTCCTGGGATCAAGCCCCACATCGGGCTTCTTGCTTGGCAGGAAGCCTGCTTCTCCCCCTACCATTCCCTCTACTTGTGTTCCCTCTCTCGCTGTGCTTCTCGCTGTCAAATAAATAAAATCTTTTTTTAAAAAAAAGAAAGAAAGAAAAGGCTAAAAGGAAGGTGGAAAAAGAAATGTCCAAAGGGAAGAAAATTAGTATTTACTGAACACCAGCCATTCACCAGGTCTTGTGACAAGTGCTTTCACATGTGTCTTTCTTATTTAATCCTCACAGCGTCCTTGCAAGGTAAGTGTTAATGCTCGTTTTACAGATGAGGAGAAGGAGGCTGACCAAGGTTAGTCAACTGGATTCAGGGCTTTAGCAATGAGGGTTAAAGAGAGAAAAGGAATTGAGGGTGGAGTTATTTCTCTGAAATTCATATTCTATATTTGTCCATATTTGTCCCTTTGTCCCTATTAATCTTTTCCTAGTTTATCTGTCCCTATTAATCTTTTCCTAGTTTCTCAGTAACAGAGACTTTAGAAATTCCTGCTTTGCCTTAGCTGAAGTTAGAAGAGAAAAATCTTTCCAAACTATAGTCAATCTAGAGATGGGAGCAGAACCCACCACAAGTTAGCTGGTGGGCAAGCTGACAGAGGAGGGACCCTCCGCCAGGAGATGGGAAAGGAGCCCAGAGGACTCAACTGCCCTGGGGCTTGAGGTTGTCACTCAAGGGATGGAACATGGGAAGGAGTTAGGACATGAGGCCCAACAGGGAACAGGGTAGGAGATCAGGAACTGTGGTCTGGGCTTCAGAGAAGTCTGCTTGCTTTCTTTGCAGGCTGGGCAATTACAGACAAACCGAGTTCGAGCGACAGTGGCCCCCCTGCCTATGACTCCAACCCCTGGCAAAGCCCTCCAGACGCCAGCAACCAGCAAGTCTTCCTCAGAAACCTTCTTCTGGCCTTCCAAGGAGGAAGCAGGGGAGGAGAACGAGGAGGAGTACCCCTGGGGGCCCTGAGTCCCAGCACCAGAGCCCCGCTGCCCTGCTCAACCACGTCCACAAGGGCTCACTCATACAGTGAATGTCTTTCTGTGCTTAGACTTGCCTGCTGTCCACTTGAGCCTCCATGAGCTCCAGGAGATTGGGAAACAGGGCCGTCCCCTCCTCTGTCCTCAGTGCTGCTGTCACCCCCGCCCTCGCCCCTCAGGCCAGAATAGACACACCTGAACTTTGTCCTCCAAGCAGGAGTTCATTTTCTTTTGGATCATTTGATACCTTTAACACAGATGAAGATTAAATACCCAGTAAGTCTCCACCATTGTTAGGAGCATTCCCAACCCTGAATTTCTCCTTGTAGTTCCCTGTAAGCATGCAGATGAGGTCAGGTCAGCTTGGGGAAACGAGCTCAGGAGGCAAGGACAAGATTTTCAGAGCTAAGTATGATTGAAATTTAAGCCTCATTCTGAAGCCTATGCTCTTCCCACCACGCCCACCACACAGCAGTTCCCTTCAACCTTCAAACAGAAAATGGCTGCTGCTGGGGTACCTATAGGTAAAGTGTGTGTGCGTGTGCACATGTGTGTACGCATGTGCACGTGTGTGAATTTGTGCGTGTTGGGGCAGGTGGTGTCATATTGCTGAGAACAGGAGGGAAAGATGGTGTGAAAAAGACCTGTTCCCTTCCTATTCTCTCCCCGTGCCTATCCACCTTTCGGTCGGCCCTCCCCATCCAAGGGATGACCACTGTTTGTAAAATGCTTAATCTGTGCTTCAGACTGCACTAAGTACTTGAGAGACTTAACTCCTTTCACACAAACGACCCTGTGAAGTAAAGTCTGTTGTTGGGTTTCCCATTTTACAGAGGGGCGCTGAGAGAAACTGAGGGTTACAGATGTTACACAACTCACCCCGCATCCCAGAAGCAGTCTGACGTGGACCTGAGTGGACCAGCCAGGCTCTCACCCAGCACACTGCTCAGCTCACCTCCCTGGGACTCCTTCTTCCTTCTGTGGCCCCCAGTACATTCTCCTGACCCCCCCACACCCAGCCAGCACACCCTGCCACCATGTCCCTCCCCTCGGTGACTATTCACACACATAGACCTCTTAAACCCAAGCTGACTTTAATGAGAATAAACTTCTTCAAATCTAGGTCTCTGGCAAAGAACAAAGCAGGGGTGAGGATCCAGGCACAGTTCAGCATAACCCTAGAGCCTCCGTGAAGGCCCCTCAAACTGCACCAACTCAGACCGAGCACCCCTTTTCATAGAACTAGTCCAGCAGCTGTCTATCCCTTTGGGGAGGATGACTTGGGGGTGCTAGTCTCTCCCAGGTCCCATCCTTCACCCCTGCCATCTGTTCCACTCCCAGGACTTCTTGAGATTGATCATCCTTCCCTTGAGTGCCCTGATCCCTCCAGTCCCCTGGGCTGGCTTACACAGGACCCTCCAGCCCTCTCGTCCCTGCAGGTCCTGACAGGTTTCTTTGATCCCCAGTGCCACCTCCCCACGGTGGTCCTATCAGCAACCCCAGCCTTGCCCTACCTCTCACGTGGAGCCCTCTGATTTGACCCCGGTCCTGTCAGCCCCTGTTCTAGACAGCTCGAAGTCCCAGCTCCCCGAGGCCCTGCTCTTCTGGACCTGGCTGTACAGGGCAGTATCTGAGCTGTGGCCTTTGCTGCCACCACCAGCTGCAGCTCCAGGTTCAGGGAAGGCCAAGCCCCGGGGCTTGGGAGCGGGGAGGGGCTTTGTGCTCCGAGGAGGTGGCACAGCATAGTCATCGGTGGCAGGGTTGTAGGGGAGCTCATAGCCCTCCTCCTTCACCCGAGCCTGGCACCACCACGCATCCTTGGGCTCCTGAGGCAGATCGTAAAGGCCCCGGAGAGCAGCTGGGGCCAGACCCTCAGGTTCATCATAGATGGGGTCCTCTTTGGGGTCCGTCAGCTTGGCCTTCAGCAACTGCTGCTGCACATGCTCATACAAGTCGCAATAAAGAGGTTTCTTGAACTGTACTCCCTCCCCTGCCCGAGCAGGGGTGCTGTCCAGGGGGTCCGAGTATAGGGAATCCAGGGAAGGGCCTGGAGGAATGCGCAGGGAATCTAAGGGCTCAGCATACAGGGTGGGAGGGCTGCCCAGGAGCTCCTGAGGGCCAGGGGGGGATGCCAACTTCCCCTCTGCCACTTCTCCTTCATGGGAATCGGCTTTGAGATTATCCTGCCCTTGACCATCCTTTCCCTGGGCCTTCTGCCGATGAATAGCAGTCTCAACTGCCTGAAAGATGTCATTTCCCTGTGCGGTCTGGAAGGTGAAGGTTCCAGGGCCCGAAGGGCAGCGGCGACCAGCCTCAAAAGAGAACATGACCTGAAGAAGGTGTGGAGGAAAACACATTACCAGGAGCCATGAAAGGAGATGAGTCATGGGGCCTATCCTAGTATAGAGGATCTACAAAGAAAAGATTACCTGGGGAGGGAGGTGGGGTTATGGGCTAAGCAAGGACCCATTATCCAGAGGACAGAGCTCCCGCCTTCCAGTCCTACCCCACCCCGCCCACCCCACAGCTATCCCAACCCAGAAAGTCAGCGCTCCCTGACAGCCCTCGCACCTTGTCCCGGCCATAGCGCCGCAACAGAGTGTAAGGCCAGGAAAGGAGTGGCTCCAGTATCTGACTCTGAGCCCCGACGGTCAGGAGAGTCAGCCTCTCAGCCTCCACCCTCAGCACATAGGAGCCGTGCAGGCCACAGCGCTCAGCGGCTTCAGTCCTCTGCACTGTTACCCAGAACTGGGATCCTGGAAGCAATACACAATTAGATTGGCCGGACTGGTGGGTTAGGGCGCTGGGGAGGTGGGGACAGGTCGTCCACGCACTCACTTGGAAATCAGCTTCAGGAGCTTCCTACTTCCCCATGGGTCCCTGACCCTTTAATCGCTCCCTTCCCAAGGACACCGGTCCTTTCCACCCCACCCCTGTCCAGGCCTCTCGGGCATCTACCTTCCCAGGTGGGGCTATACAGCGAGTTCTCCAGCATCTCCAGGGCAGAAAGCTTGGGTGGGTTCTCCACAGGCGCCAGAGCCCAGCTGCCTTTCTGGGGTAAGAAGAGAGAGTATCGAGGACCCTGCAATTCCCTCACCGCTGTTCCCAGGGTCCGAGCCAGCCTAGGCGCTCTGCTGCTGCTGTAACCGCCCCTACCCCGCGTTGCCTCTTGGGCCCAATGAGTTTCGCCCCAGCCCCTCTAGGCAGCCCCGACCCGCTCACCGGAAAGGCATTTCGGCACAGTGTTTGCACCCAGGCGGCGCTGGACGGCGCGTCCGCCGCCAACAGGTGGGAGCGCTGCGCGGTGTCCAAGCGGAAAGCTGCGGCGCCAGGCTCAGGGGGGCTCTCCACGGACACGGGGACTACGCTCACACACTCCGCCAGACGAATCACCTTGCAGTCCAGGCGGCGCGAGCCCCCCCGGCCCCCTCCAGAGCTCGACCCTTTGTGGTCAAAGAACTCCAGCCGCGCTACGCCGTGGGGACTGGCAGGATAGAGTACAGCCCAGGTCTTCCTCCATCTCTGGGAAGAGAGAGCGAGACACTGGGGAGGGAGCGGGCGAGCACCGGCGGTCCGGGCCCGGAGGGGAAAGGAGAGACCGGCTCAGGCCGATTTGGGGTCTGCAGCTTCCCGACTGGGGGCGAAGTTTCCCGAGAAAGATGCAGCTCCGTCTCCCCAGGGCCAGAGAGAGCGTACCTCGAGGCCAGCGGACCTTCTCCCGAGTGTGAAATCAACTTCGCGGGAACGTCATAGGGCTGGCTCTCCAGCTCCCAGCCCGCACTCCAACCCGCTGCAGCCCCCTCCCTCCCTCTGGGCTCTACAGCCCACTCCCAAGTTTGAAGAGGTTCCGCAACCCCTGCCCGGGACTACCTTAGTACCGAAACGCTGACTTTGCAAAAAGAGCGGCCCTTCCATCACAGCTCCGTCCATGGCCCCCGGCGGTTCCTTCAGCGCTTCCTGGCCCTGCGGGCTAGGGGCGGGGCGGGGGCGGGGCCAGGCCCCCGGAGGCGTTCCCGCCCCTCCCCCGGCCCCCGCGGACCGCTCAGGGGGAGCAAGTGGGGCAGCAAAAAGAAAGGGGAGGGGGTTCCCAGATAAGTTGGGCGGTGCACCACCTTCAGACCCCTGGCCACAGTCCTGAGACGCGCACAACTGCCTCCCCCAACCCCCCGAGGAACCTCGAGGTTTCGGTCAGAAGGCTCTGGCGCCTGGGCTTATGGGCTGTGTAGGGCGTCATGTGCTCAACGTGACATCAGAGTGGAGGCCGTAACGTCACCCCGAAAATGCCAGTGGGCACCCTGGGGCACCGGAGGGTCTATGCGGGCCTTCATCGCCTCAGTTCCCCTGACACGACCCGCCCCTAGCCCGGCTGGAGTCCGGCTGTTTACACTCCTGGAGCCCGGGACGTGGGGGAAGGGCTGGGGGCTGGGGACTGGAAGGCTTCCCGGAGCCCGGAGCTGAGCAGCGGCCGCCGCCCGGGCAGGTCCGCAGCCCCATGGCCTCTTGCGTGTTCGGCTCCCTGACCGCAGCTGCCCGGCCTCCAACCCGCGGGAAAAGAAAGCTTCATTGAGCAGTCCGGGGAGGGTCGGCGGTGGGGGGTGGGGAGAGGTGGAGCGACCGCGGCCAGCTCCACTGGGGAGGGGAGGACCAAAACGAGAAGAGGAGGGAACTGGCCAGGCAGGAATCGAAGGAGAAGGCGGAATGTGGGAGGGCTCAAGGGGACGTGGGAGGGACGAAAGGAGAGGGGGGAGGGAGGGGGGGTCCAGTCTCCCCTGGCCGAGCACTTTTTTTGGGAAGTCCTAGGACTGATCTCCAGGACCTGGACTCTTCTCCCAGCCCCTAGAGCCTCGCTCAGCCAAAGGTAGGGGGAGTCACGCTGCCGCGGGAGGAAGGGGAGTTTCGGATGGAGAGGATGGTGGAGGGACCACGGAAACAGGGTGATGCAGGATGGGGTCGAGGGGAAATCAACCAACAGAGGGTTTTATCATTGTTTAAAAAGAGACACAAGAAGAGTGGAGAGAGGAGGCTGATATTTGGTGGATAGGGGGCTGCAGGGTGTTCCAAATAGGGCAGCCGCCAGGGCCCTAGGGCTGGAGGCTCCTCTGTGAGGCCCTACCCCGGGGCCCCCAAGCCAAAACGTCCCCAGAACAAAGCTGTCCTGTTGTGTTGTTTGTCTGAATTGGGGAAAGCATGTTCAGGGGGCCCCTTGCTGGAGAGGGGCTGTTCTCAGTCCCAGACAGAGGGAAGGCCTTGGCTGAGGAGCTGATTGGTGCCCTGGCCTCCGGTTGCCCAGTGACAGTGATGGCAGTGTTGGCAGGAGCTTTGGACAACCCCACCCCATTCCTCCTCCCAGCTTGAGGCCTGGCCCTCCTGGGCCCCTTGACCCCACAGGGCATGTGAGAGCCTGCGTGCTGGGTAGGGTGTGCAGAGGGTTCTCCGTGCATCCTGAGCTCCGCCGGCTCTGCTGTGGAATCTGCCCAGATGGGACTCTGGGCTTGGCTCCCAGACAGGGAACCTAAGATCTGAGGGGCTCCTAAGCCCCCTCAACTGCTTCTCTCCACAGTCAGTAGCTATCTGGCCTCTGTCTGACTGGCTGAATGGAATCATCGGGGTCCCTTCCGCCTCCCCTCCTTGGCTCCTGCCAGGCCCTCTCCTTACCTGTTGCCTGCGTCTCTGTCTCTCCGTTGCTCTGTGTGCCACTCTCTCACGGCCACCTTCTATCCATCTTCCACATCATCTCTCCCTGCAGTCTCTTTCTGTTTGATCCTCTTTCGTTCCCACAGTTTCCCTTCCTCTCACATCCTGTCTGGGTGTCCCTCTTGCTCAGTCTCTAGCTCTTCCTCTCGACCATTCTCCGCCTCTTGGTCTCTAATCACTGTCTTTTGATCTTTGGGTCTCTTAGACCAGTGGGTGGGAATAATGGAGGTGATGATGACAGACCTTGTGAGACAGAACAACTGATGGTCAGGAAAAGCCTCTCTGTGGCTTTTCTCATCTCTGTGTCTCTGTCTCTCTCCCTCTCTCTCCAGCCTCCCTGGTTGGTGCCTCTTGAACTCTGTGTTTCTGCTCATATTTAATTTGTGTTTCTCACTTAGTCCCTGGGGCCCTGTCTTTCTCTTACACGGTCTCTGTCTCTGTCCTTCTTCAGTGTCTCTCTTCCTCTCCTGACCTCTCTCTGGGACCCAGGCCCAGCTTGGCCTCAGTTTGTCTTACACACTCTCTCTCTGGGGCACCCAGGCCTTCCCTGCCATGCGACCTGTCAGTATCCGGCAGTGGAGCCGGCAGTGGAGCCCATGGGGGCTGCTGCTGTGCCTGCTGTGCTGCTCCTGCCTGGGAGCTCCGTCCCCATCCACGGCCCCCGAGAAGAGGGCTGGGAGCCAGGGGCTGCGGTTCCGGCTGGCCGGCTTCCCCCGGAAGCCCTTCGAGGGCCGCGTGGAGATCCAGCGAGCGGGCGAGTGGGGCACCATCTGCGATGACGACTTCACCCTGCAGGCCGCCCACGTCCTCTGCAGGGAGCTGGGCTTCACAGAGGCCACGGGCTGGACCCACAGTGCCAAATACGGCCCTGGAACAGGTAAGTGAGTCTCCGTGTGCAGACGAGATATTGCCTTAGTGCAGGGAGAGGGAACACCAGGGCAGGCGCAGGGAGCCAGGACACCAATAACAGCCAGTGCCAAATACACTCATGATTGACAGTCACTTCTCAGGCTGTGTGACTTAGGCTGCTCAGTGCCTTCTCTGAACTTCAGGTGCCCTAGCTACAAAATGACTAGGTGATCGCTAAGTTCTTTTCTTCTGCCAACGTATGATTCCATAAAGACACATGCCAGGACAGCCCTGATACAGGTAAGCCCTGTACAAGTAAAGTACAGTTGGTTTGATGGAAAGCTGAGAGCAGATAAATGGTGTCCCAAACAGAAGGGATCACAGATAAGTGCAGCTGACAAAATCAGATTATAGGCAAGAGCTGAAACCAACAAGCTGAAACTAAGAACAAGTATAAATTCTTAAGACATGAAGCGGGGGGAGCTTAGGAGGAATCTGAGACCTGAAGGTGCTTCCATTGTATGAGCCCACAGTAGGATTGATGGCCAGAAGCCCAGGGAGTCTGCAGCATATCCCCCACTTCCCACTGGCCGGACGACTTCTAGAATAAAGTGTCCCTTGTAGGTGCCACATTTGAGAGAGACAGTAGAAAATGGAAATGTTTCAGAGGAGAGCTGCCCAGATGTGAAAGATTGGAAGCCAAGTTTCAAGAGGGGATAGCTGAAGAAACCAGGGGTGTTTAATATGAAAAGAAAAGGCTTTGGATGGCATTTACCTGAACGTTGTCTTCAAATATGAGGACAGTCATTTGGCTTAGGGAGTTTTCTGGATGGCCTCAAAGGACTGAATGAGACGTGGTGGGGGAAAGTCATTAAGAGTCACAAGGCCTCTGTGATGGTTCCAGTGGCCTGGTGGGACAGGAAGTAGGCATCCTGGCAGAAGCTGGGTAAGTCCTATCAGAATGTGCATGATGGGTCCCTACCATTGGCTGGGACGGACAAGTCACATTGGGTGGAATCCCATGTGGTTTGGGTTCATCCAACTCTGAGAAGTCAGATATTCATTTCAGTGTGGTCCAGGCAGAAAGAAAAACAAGGGGCAATGTGGCAGTGCAGACAGGGCAGGCCCATGGGAGAAAGCGAGACTGAGGTGAAAGATCTTAGATTTCCAAGTCTCACAAATGCCTTAAACCCGTAAGTCCCCATGTGTTGGCTGTGTGGCCTTAGGCAAGTTACTTAACTTCTCTGAACCTCAATTTCTCTTTTTGAACCCCAATTTCTTTATATAAAATAGAGGTAGATCTAAGAATTTTCATGTATATGTATACATGGCAGAATGCCTAACACACAACAGGTACTTGATTAATTATAGCTATCACTGAATAGGTCAGGACTGATCAGAAATTCAGTGTTGACTCTCAATTTTTTATTCACAGTACCAACTTGTCAAGTATCCCTCAGATCACCACTGGCCTTCCATCAATCATGTGCTCCCTTTCCTCCCAGGGTGTCCTGTCTCTTGCACACCCATTATCTTAGCAGAAAATTGGGATCATCGTGGCCAAATGTGAGGCCTGTATGTTCACTCTCCCCAACATCCCCATCACCTCCCGCGGTCCTCCCTCCTGCCTCCACAAGCCTTTCTCTCCCCCATCTCTCTCTCCACAGGCCGCATCTGGCTGGACAACCTGAGCTGCAGTGGGACTGAGCAGAGTGTGACTGAATGTGCCTCCCGGGGCTGGGGGAACAGTGACTGCACCCATGATGAGGATGCGGGAGTCATCTGCAAGGACCAGCGCCTCCCTGGCTTCTCAGATTCTAATGTCATTGAGGTCTGCCGTTCATACACACACACACACACACACACACACACACACGCACGCACACACACCATCCTTGAAAGTCAGGGTGGTTATATGTGGGTAGAGGGGAAACTAGAAGGTAGGGGATCCCATATGCCCCACAGGCTAATTTGGGTTGGTGGGAGGCTTAGAGAGGGTGGGGACAAAGGATAGAGCTAGACATATTAAAGCCCAGATTTGTTTTAGCACTGGAATTCATGTTAGGAAGCCTGGCATGAGCCTCTCCAGCTTCATCCCTGGTCCCCAGGGCATCTGTTGCTCTCCCTCCCTTCAGATGTTACTGCTCTCTCCCTGATCTCTCCTACTGCTTCCCCGCCACTTCCTCTGCAAACTGCTCCCTCATGCTGGGGCCGCCCTGGGCGCTCCTTCCTCAGCTTCCACAGCACCCTCAGTCGCTTCTCAGAGCACATGCCCTTCCACTCTCGTGGTCCAGGAGAGGCAATTCACCGCAGAGAGCAGGCATGCCTCTGAGCCCCGTGCCAGCGCCTACCCACCCCGGGCTTTAGAGCAAGCACACTGATCAGGTGTCCGCGAGGGTGGGAGGGCGTGGAAGAGGCGCTCCTGAGACTCCTTCCTCTGATTGTGGTCCCATCCCAGGTAGAACAGCACCTGCAAGTGGAGGAGGTGCGACTTCGACCGGCCGTGGGGCGGGGCAGACGGCCCCTGCCAGTGACCGAGGGACTGGTCGAAGTCAAGCTTCCCGAGGGCTGGTCGCAAGTGTGTGACAAAGGCTGGAGCGCCCATAACAGCCACGTGGTCTGCGGGATGCTGGGCTTCCCTAGCGAAAAGAGGGTCAACACGGCCTTCTACAGGTGAAGGGACGTGGGCGCTGAATAGAGAGGGCTGGGATTGAGGGGCGCTCACTAAAAGGGGTGGGGTCTCGACCCCCGGGAGGGTCCGGGGCTCTGCAGCAGTGGAGAAATATGGAGGCCCTTTGAAACTGGAGAGTTGAGAAATTTTGTGGGACCACAAAGGGCTCCCCGGGGCTGGTCTGAATTGGGGCAAGCAAGTCTCCGGCTCTCTCCAGCCCAGCCGGGGCGGGGCGAGTGGCGCGGGGCGCTGCCCTTGACGTCATCGGTTGGCAGGCAGACTCTCCGCGTCCCGAGGCGCGCGCCGTACCTCGCGAGGCCACGCCCAGCGGCCGGCGGTCCCGCGGGCGGTTACGGTTGCGGCTCGGGGGCGGCCCTGGGGCGAGCTCAGGGAGCGCGCGGCCGCGCCCTGCGGAGGCGGTGCCGGGTGTGTCCAGCGCGCGGGGCTGGGCGAGCGTGTCCCCGCCAGAGGGCCAATCCCTGAGGGTCAGAGGGCGCGGGGAGGGTGGGGCCCCGACCTTAGGAGCCCCCGGGACTCCTAGGCAAGTTTTCCAGAACAACCTAAGGCCGAGGCGCCCGGCCCTCTCCACCTGCCCTGGAGCCCTGGGGTACGCTCTGGCTTCCAGAGTAAGGGATCACATTGGTGATCGGCTCTATGCTTACAGCGCCTCGCTACCCTGGAGAATCTTACGCGGTTATTTTTGAGGAGTTTGGAAATCTTTACAGTCTCTCGGTAATCTATTTTGCAGGCTAAAATGCTAAATTGTTTTCAGCTCTTCCTTAGTTGGGTTTTGCAGAGACCTCTTGACATCTAGGTGACCTTCTATTGGGCACACAAGTTCAGATACGATCTGATCAGGGCAGGGTACAGTAGAAATGCTCAACTTTGCGTAGAGTATGCCCAGACTTGGTATTGACTTTCTGTTGAGGAAACACCCCACTGTTCGTATTGAACTAGTAATCATCTAAAACCAATTCAGATCTTCCCTTATCCTCGATCTTAATAGAAAAGGCTATTTGAACCTAAATCTGTGTTGTTTACCCTTTTAAATTAGTTGGATACATCATTTAAAAACCATTAAAAAGCTACGATGAACCCATGAGATAATCCTGAATCTTGACATTATTTTCAATTTGCCATCCTTCCCAGCTTCCTCTGGAGGATATACAAGATAGCTATAACTTCTGCCTTCATCTGAGTGACTGTTAAAATTGTTGAAATGTTCAAAACCAAAGTCTAACTCTTCCTTACTCATCAAGTCTTTACTCAATAGTTGTGAAATGTTTTTTCCACTAATTGGGAACACACCAAACACTACAATGAGGTAGCCAACATTTCACCATTTTATCTATAATGAAATCATGGGCGATTTTTTGTCTCCCTTAAAATCCGGATATATTATGTTCATGGCCATTCTCCAGCCTTCTAATTTAGTGATCTTGTCAAAAAAGGAAATCATGGTGGTTTGAGCTAATTTTTACTGAAATCCTTCTAGGTCTCTAAGAATCTCCATATATCTTCCTCCTTACTGTTCACAAACTTTCCATTTAATAATGTAGTCTAGAATATTATTCTTTAAAGAATCCTTTTTCTTCTTTTTGAAAGTCAATACATTATCCAACCTCCAGTCTTCTCTGGACTTGCTCAGATTTTCCTGGCCTTGGCTGTCTGCACATCTGAAAATTCTTCCAGCCCCAAGGAATATACTTTATCTGGTCCAGAGACTCAAACTTTTAAAATAGCTGTGTGCTGTATTCCTTTACTGTTATCTGTCATGGGGCTATATTTCTCTGTGCTGTTCTTTACCTTCCCTAACCCAAACATCAGGTTCTGAAAGATTAGTACAATTTAAAAAGCAGGGATTTCAAGTGACGAGGCTAGCCTGAACAAAGGTGATGAGATCCATTCATTATTTTTTTACTGAGCGTCTAGGGTGTGCCAGGGGCCACTGTAGACACTAGGATTCAACAGTAGACAAAATAAAAATCCCTGATCTCATGGAATAAGAAAGAATTGGAAAATAGAAAAATTTTTAAATATAAGGATGGCAAAGAGGGTAATGGATAAAAACAAGGCAGGGAAGGAGTTAGAAAGTTGAAGTGGGATTGCAGTTTTAGATAAAGCAGTCAGAGAAGGCCTCTTTGAAAAGGCATCATTTGAGAAAAGATTTAAGGGAGGTGAGGGCACAAACCGTGTAGAAATTTAGCCAAGCATTTACAGGAAGAGAGATCCTAGGGGCCTGGGGAGGGGTGGAGGGAAGGAGAAGGCACTCTTGTCACGCTCCTGGAGGCCACTGGGGCTGCAGCTGAGGCAACAAGAGAGAAAATGATAGGAAGGTGATATAGGAGGAGATCCGGAAAGAATGGGGACCCTGCTCACATAGGGACATTTGGGAGAAACTGGTTTGTTCTCTGTGTTAAGATTTTGAACAGAAGTGTGACATTGGACTTCTTAAAGTATTATTTTGGTTGCTTTAAAAAGAAACTGTAAGGGATGCCTTAGAGTCAAGGAGGCAGAGAAATTAGTTAGGAGGTTATTGTCTCCTGAAAGCCAAGAAAGTGAGAGGTGATGGTGACCAGTGAGTGGTGAAAATGATCACATTGTGTGTATGGTTGAAGGTGGAGCCAACAGCATTTGCGGCTGGATTTAATGTGGTGCGAGAGAAGGAGAGGAGTTAAGGTTCATTCCAAGGTTTTGAGCCTGAGCTAAGTATTGAGTTGGCCTTTTCTGATAAGGAAGCCAGTGGGTGGAGCACGTTTTGTGTGAGGAGGAGGTGGGGGGTGTTGAATATTAAAACTTGGTTTTGGACCTGTTAAATTTGAGGTTCTCTAAGACATTGAAATGGTGAGGCTGAGTAGGGAATTGGGTATATGACTCTAGAGTTCAGTTGAATAAAAGTTTTATAAGTGTTGAGAAAGAAGATACATCGGCTAGCTTTTAGAGGAAACCAGTAAGATGTTGGGAATGAGAAAATCAGAACATGATCACTTATCATTTTTTTTTTTAAAGATTTGATTTATTTGACAGAGAGAAACACAGTGAGAGAGGGAACACAAGCAGAGGGAATGGTAGCGGGAGAAGCAGGCTTCCTGCTGAGCAAGGAGCCCGATGTGGGGCTCGATCCCAGGACCTTGGGATCTGACCTGGGCCGAAGGCAGACGCTTAACGACTGAGCCACCCAGGCGCCCCTCATTTATCATTTTTTAACTTGATTTTATATTATAGTTGCCCTAGAACATGTGAAAGTTGTAGAATTTTAGAAGAGGAAAAAAAATGTAAAGATAATTAAATCATTTACTGTGCTTTTGCAGGCAAAGAAATTGAGGTTCTAAGAGCTTAAGTGCTGAAAGCTATTTATTGAACTATTTGAAAAGCACTGTGCACGGTGCTGAGAACACAGAGGTGATGCGAGATCATAGAAGACTTTACAGGCTACATTAAGGATTTGGGTCTTTATAATAAAAGCCCTGGAAAACAAGTAAAGTGTTTTCGCAAAGAGGGGTGTGAGAAGCCGTGATGAGGTTTTGGGCTCTAAAAGATCACTCTGACAGCATTTCTGAGAATGGTTTGGAGAAGAACAAGAGTGGATGGATTGGAGAAATGTTTAGGAATTAACACTGACAGGACTTGGTTATGGACTGACTTTGGGAGTCAAGAAGAGAAGTATCAAGGTTAACTCGTGGGTTTCTGGAGTGGATTTTACTGAAAGAATTATGGGTTTATTTTTTGGACCTACGTTACATTTTAGAAAACTTTGAGACATCTAAGTAGAAACATCAAGAAGGCAATGGAATATACAAGGTTAGGTATACAGGAGAACAGATAGAGGATATGGAATGAGTAGAATGCTTCAGACAGGGCTTCAAAAATTTAAGTGACTAGCTAGGGGAGGAGACTGTGAATAGGACCAAGAGAGAGCAACCAGAATTAGGAATCCACCAGATTAGTAGTGTTAGGACAGCCAAGGAAGGAGAGAAGAAGAAGAGAACAGCAGTGTCAGATGCTACTGAGAGGTAAATAAGATGAAGACTGAAACCATCTACTAGATTTATTTTTGCAGAGTGATGGGAAAACCAGAGAAAAGTGGTTTAAGGAATGAGTGGTAAGAGAGAGGATATAGAAGTGGAGTGTTGACAACTCTTGACAGTATTTTCTATGAAGAAAGGGGGAGATATAGGGTGGAGGGTGTGTGTGTGTGTGTGTGAGAGAGAGAGAGAGAGAGAGAGAGAGAGAGAGCTGAACATGTTTAAAAGGATTCAGCTGAGGAGAGATTGTATGTGACTTCTCAACTGAAGAGAAAAAAAGATCCTAAGGGATGGAATTCAGAAATATTGGGGGGAGTGGCCTTAGAGAAGAGAGATGCTTGGAATGAGAAGAGGGCACATAGATGTAGGTAGGTTTTTATGTTTGATGGTTGAAGAAACACATGATAGGGGAGAAACAAGCACATTTGTGAATGAAAGAGTGTAAATAAAGACAGATATCAGTACTGGTCCTAAACAAGCACCAGGTTCTTAATATAATCTATATTGTACCTTATATATAACTAGGTATGCCATATAATATTTAACATAAAAACCTTATAAATAATGAAGAAAAGAAGTATTTCTAAATTTCTAAGTAATACTACATTTTTCTGAGTACCAGTCAGAGGACCGAGATACTCTTGAAGGAAAACAAAATATATTTCATTTTAGACAGATCTGAGAAAAAGACATTTGGAGAAAAAGTTTCACACTATACTTGTATGATGAGAGGTTCTAAACTCTTAGTAATGTCTCAGGAAAGGGACCTGAGAGTTATCGTACATGCTTTCCTAGGAATGTTGGACATATTGGATATTTTGGCCAAAAGACCAACTAAATACATCCTCAGGAAGAAGCCAGGGCAGGAAAAACCGAGCAACTCCCGCACTGTCTCAAATCTATATACAAACATCCTAGCGCATCTGCACACAATATACTATGTCCAGATAGGACTCCTCAAGAGAGAACAGCAGAGTAAAGAAGGGAGGACTAAGATGATGACAGACCCATAAACTTGTAAGAACAGACAGGCCAGACCTGCATTCATCTGTACATAGTTGGAAAGGACAGAGAGGGGGCAAAATTAAAGTCTTTAAGATCAAGGGGAGAATGAAAGGAGAGACAGCCCTAGTTTCCAGACATTAGACTTCAGGCAGCCTCTGCCTTAAGAATAAAATAGGTCAAATATTTAGGCCAAATTAAAAAGAAAGAAAGTTTTAGGACTTATTTCTCTGGAAGTCAGTCTGGGAGCCGAGTTCTGTTTGTGAATGACTAAAGCATATGGGATTTAATTTAGAGAGGAAGGATGCTGTCATCCTAACCCGCCTGGCCTCATATTCCCCAGTCAAACCAAGTTAACGTTCTTGGATGGACATCCAGCCTTGGTCCTGGTCCACAGGCCTCAGACCTGGAAATGCCAGAAGTCAGAGAACATCCAAGAATAAAAGACAGTCAGCCTCCCTATAATCAGGCCAGTGCTCTCTCCTTGCCCGGTCAGACTGACAATCTTAACAGTCCTAACATCTTCCTACTTATACCTCTTCCCATACCCTCCCCTCAGGTTTAGGGCAGCCCTGATACCGAGCCTGGTCCCCATGACCCCTCTGCCCCAGCCTAGTTTCTGTGGATGCTGGTAGAGGGGCTCTAACAGCCTGAGTCCCTGTGCTTCACTGCTGCTCATCAGCCTGGTTATGGGCATGTGAAGCCAAACGGCTTTGAAGGGTTGAGCCTTGGGAGTATCTCACGTTATAACATCCCACTGACTTTCCAACTTCCCTTTTGGAAAAGAACTTTGCCCTTGGCCCCAGCTGCACCAGCCTTTCCCACTTGGTTCTAGACTGATCTTGACTCTGCTATTGTCTTATCCTCGCAGAAAGTTGAGGAAGCGAGCGGCCAAAGCCTCGGCCCGACGCCCCAAGCCCCTTGGAAGGTAATGGGGCAAGAGCCCCGGGACCTCCTGTTCGCCTCTGTGGCCCCAGGAGGTGGATGGATGGAAGGCAGCCTATCCATGTCCATCCCAGAACCCAAGCTGACGAATTAGGGATGTAAATGCAAAATGGCCATTCCAGGGGGTGGGGAGGCAGGCATGGGGATGGGCAAGCTTTGATCTTAGGGTGCACAAGGAGGAAATAATGTAAGAATGGCTGAGGAGAAGCCTCCTTTATCCTTATATTTTCCCCAAATAGCTTGGACTCCAGCCTCGGCCACCTGCATGCTTCCTGCCCTTATTCTTCAGCACCCCCCCCCCTTAATTCACCCACATTCCCCTTCTCTCTCCTCCCATTACCTCTTGTCCCCTCTTCCCTCACCCCTGGACAGCCTAGGTTTCCCCATCACTGTTGTGGAATCCAGACGGCAACTGGAGTTCCTAAAATGGAGTTCAGTGACGTGCAGCAGTCAGTGTGTGTGTGTGTGACCTTCCCTTTACTCCTTCCCACACTCTGCATCGAGGGTCCTTCCTGGGCCACATACCTAACCACTACCTCCACTTATTTCTTTCTCCTTTTTTCAGACCAGTCACCAAGCTTAAAGTCAAACCCAAACCACGAGTGGGCAGGGGATCAATCGAGAGGTAAACGAAGTTCAGGCCGGGTGTGAGAAGAGGGAGAGTGCAGAGTGGCGATGAGTCAGGGCGACGGGGCTGTGATCGGGAAGGGGTCCAACAGGCCCCCACCAAGACGCAGAGGAGCAGCAGTAGCTATTACAAACCACCTTCCAGATGTGTCACTGAAATGTAAAGTGCTGTTGGTCCTGATGTTGGTTTCTGGAGAATTACACTTGTCACAGGATTTCTGCAAGTCTTGATGGAGGTTCATCTACTGACTGCCCTTGTTCTACAGGCTTATTTTTCTTCTCCCAGTGAATTCTAGCAGCTCCTCGGGCACTTTTGTCCTTCAGATGCCACACTTGCCTCTCCCTCAAGAAGTTCAGTTTGCCTCAGGGATCAATGTTCCCAGCTTACCTTTATTTGATCAATTTTTTTAAAATAGGTGCTACTAGCTTGGCGGTGAAACTCGGGGTCCCCTCTGGAACCTTTGCCAGGGATGGGTTCAGATATAGTCCATGTGTCTCTGGCCCAGTTGGTACAGTTAGGATCCCTGTTCCCTAATTTTCTCATCGGTTCCTTCGGAATTCAAGGGAGTGGAAAGCTTCCAACCCCAGTGATGACCTCTCAGTAGGCTTCCAAAGGCCACTTGCACGTGAGAAGTCTTCCCAATAACTTCTTCAGCAGTGGCTGAAGACACAGAGAATCTGTCCCTTCCATCCCCTCCTCTCTTCTGCACATTCTAGCATCACCCAGTGTCCCCTGGGGACCCTCCTTCCCCAGCTCCTCCTTCTGGTGGCTTCAAAGGAGCTCGGAATTTGGGGCTGTTCTTGTACTGCCTTCTAGCTAAGGGTCATCTGTGCCCAACATGGCCATGCTCTGGTCTTCCCTGAACCCCAAATTCAAGTGCACACTGCTGTTTTTACTGTATTCCTTGTGGGGAAAGGGGAGGAGGAAGTTTCAAAGAGTGAGACCTTTTTCCTGTGATGGCCTCTTTGACTTTTATTTTCAGCCACACAGGACTTTGGGAGAGTACCTTATCTGTCTGAGTTCAGGATCCACTGATCTTGAGCCTCGGAAGGTATTCTATAAAGTCTCCAGGCTTCCTTTGTCTGTTGTATGAATTTTTCTCTTCTCTGCGTCTTCTAGCCACGGACTTCAAGTCCTCAGATCCCTTCCTTTCTCTGACATCAAGAGAGGGGCACATTACTAGAATAACTCACTGCCAGGCCAGCCTCACAGGCCCACTTCACCAATATGAGCCCTCCTCTCTAGACTCTGCTCATCGCGCAGCCCAGTGCTGTCTTTTATTCTGTTAGTGTCAACAAACAAGCCCCCTCCACCTCGCAAGGCATCTCCCCAAAGTGCTCCCAAGTTTTAACGTCTCTAGTTTAGTCCCATTTTCACGCTCGGGTGGCTACAGAACATTCTGTTACATCCCAATTGCAGAGCCACAGACTACCTTATGAAAGCTCAGCTCAGGTCCGGAGGGATCTCTACCATTCTGTTGTGCCTGCTCCCGCTCCTTCTCTGGTCACGTGGTCTCTAACTTCTGTCTGTCGTACATTTCCACATCTTCATTCCCACACGTTCCAACCATTCCCACACATCTTCATCCCCACCTGTGTCTACCTTCTGGTATGTTCTTCTCATAACTACCCATCATATTCTGGCCTGGAAGACCTTCTGGCCCCGGAGAAGCCATTTAGAGCCAAGACTTACTCACTCCTTTGCATCCTGACTCTGATTCCTTGTCTCAGCTGCAGCATAACAGAAGGCTGTGCGCTCCCACGGGCTCTTCAGGCTGCCTGTTTGTGTCAGCCCCTCCCTCCTGCCGGTCTCTTCTAGCCCGTCTCTTCTAGCCGGGCACTCCTGGCTCCCCATTCTCTCTGCACAGCAGCCTCAACCCCAGCCTCCGTTAGGGCCAGCAGCCTGAAGCCATTTGGAGCAAGGTTGCTGTCAGGCGAGTCAAGACTAGCCGTTCTGCCCAGAGGGGTCTTCGGCTGCAGGTCCCCAAGCACCCTCCTGTCTGGGTAATCTGGGCTTTTTCAGCCTGGAAACGTGCCCATTCCCTTTGGCTCTATGGAGGGTAACGCGGCAGAGAAGAGGGGAAGAAGGGATAAAATGGTCACGAAAGGTTGGGGGATGGTGGAGGCATGGAGGGGAGGAGGGTTGTGGGCAAAGAGGTAGGAGCATTGTTTTACCCTATTGCACCCCACTCCTGTCCCCCCAGGCTGCTGGCCCAGCGGCAGCAACACTCCTTTGGTCTGCATGGGGTGGCGTGCGTGGGCACCGAGGCCCACCTCTCCCTCTGCTCCTTGGAGTTCTATCGTGCCAATGACACCACCAGGTGCCCCGGGGGGGCCCCTGCGGTGGTGAGCTGTGTGCCAGGCCCTCTCTACGCAGCGTCCAGTGGCCAGAAGAAGCAACAACAATCGAAGCCTCAGGGGGAGGTGTGTGAGACAGTGACTATAACCTTCCCCACCCCATAGCCTAGCCACCCCTGACTAAGCACAGACCTGACCTTGGAGGACAGAGAGGAACCTCTCTCCAGGGGGTGGGCCACACACCTGAGACCACCCCCTCCCTCCCACCAGAACCTCATTCATCTCCCAGGTCCACTTGGCCCTCTCCGTGCTGATGTTTCCATTCACTGCTTTTGGGCACGTCTCTCTCCTCTATAGACCCGAGTGCGTCTAAAGGGTGGGGCCCACCCTGGAGAGGGCCGGGTGGAAGTCCTGAAGGCCAGCACGTGGGGCACAGTCTGTGACCGCAAGTGGGACCTGCAGGCAGCCAGCGTGGTGTGTCGGGAGCTGGGCTTCGGGAGTGCTCGAGAGGCTCTGAGTGGAGCCCGCATGGGGCAGGGTGAGGGGGATGAAGATGGGTGGAAGAGGGAAGGAGAAGGTACACACTCTCCTGGGGGGTACATTCCTTGGGAAGGAGACCCCGAGGCAGACAATGAAGGTCCAGTTATAACCTCCTGATCTTTGACCTCTCACCCTAGGCATGGGTGCCGTTCACTTGAGTGAAGTTCGATGCTCTGGACAGGAACCCTCCCTCTGGAAGTGCCCCCACAAGAACATCACAGCCGAGGACTGTTCCCATAGCCAGGATGCTG
This sequence comes from Procyon lotor, assembly GCA_028646535.1. Lineage (NCBI taxonomy): Eukaryota > Metazoa > Chordata > Mammalia > Carnivora > Procyonidae > Procyon > Procyon lotor. The sequence continues at coordinate 76,129,003 of CM053610.1, read as the reverse complement.
GAGTCCGGTGCAACCTACCCTACACTGGGGCAGAAACCAAGGTCAGTTTTCTTTCCAGTTCGGTTCAGAGATCTTGCATCTCCTCCAGTCCTGGTCATGATCTGCAGCCTGACAGCTTCCCTGCCCACTGTCCCAGGCCCTCGCCACCCAGCAGCTCCCACCTGAAGCTCCCACTTGCCAGCCCGTCAGTGCCTCTGAATCACCCGTCAGCCACACGCCTGCTACGACTCCCACTACCCCTCCCCAAAAGCTTACCCAGAACTGCCATTCTGTGTCACTACAGATCCGACTCAGTGGGGGCCGCAGCCGACATGAGGGGCGAGTGGAGGTGCAAATAGGGGGAGCTGGGTCCCTTCGCTGGGGCCTCATCTGTGGGGATGACTGGGGGACGCTGGAGGCCATGGTGGTCTGTAGGCAACTTGGACTGGGCTATGCCAACCATGGCCTGCAGGTGAGTGAGGAGAGGGAAACCAAGGCCATTGCCTCCAAAGCCTGTGTTTGGGGCTTTGGGAAATGAGTCCCTCAGCCCAAGAGGCTGGACAGCAGGGCCTCACAGAAACACCAACATATGTTCCCAGGAGACCTGGTACTGGGACTCAGGGAATACCACAGAGGTGGCGATGAGTGGAGTGCGCTGCACAGGGTCTGAGCTGTCCCTGGACCAGTGTGCTCATCACGGCACCCACGTTGCCTGCAAGAGAACAGGAACCCGCTTCACTGCTGGAGTCATCTGCTCCGAGAGTGAGTGAGGCCAGGGAAGGGAGGCCTGGGGCCACCTCCTTGGAAAGCAAAAGAGGGCTCTAAGCTGGAGGAGTACTTCTTGCCTGTGAAAAACCAGCCTCTCCCCCTCCACAAGGGAGGGAAAGCACCCCCATCTGACCCCCCACCCCCGGCAGTGACCTCCCGGACTCTGCTTCCTTCCTTGGGGCAGCTGCGTCAGACCTGCTGCTGCACTCGGCCCTGGTGCAGGAGACGGCCTACATCGAGGACCGGCCCCTGCACATGCTCTACTGCGCCGCGGAGGAGAACTGCTTGGCCCGCTCGGCCCGCTCAGCCAACTGGCCGTACGGCCACAGGCGTCTGCTCCGGTTCTCCTCTCAGATCCACAACCTGGGGCGGGCGGACTTCAGGCCCAAGGCGGGGCGCCACTCCTGGGTGTGGCACGAGTGTCACGGGTGAGCGGGGTGAGCGGAAGGGCAGGGTCCCTGGCAAGGGGGCAAGCCTGCTGGGGGCAAGGAGGCAATAAGGGTCCCCTTGTCCCCACAGGCACTACCACAGCATGGACATCTTCACTCACTATGATATCCTGACCCCCAATGGCACCAAGGTGGCTGAGGGCCACAAAGCTAGCTTCTGTCTAGAAGACACCGAATGTCAGGAGGGTGAGTTGGGCCTCGAGCAGACGCCGGTGTCTCCATCCCACAGCCGTGCCTCACACTGACATGTGCCCATCCCTCTCAGATGTCGCCAAGAGGTATGAGTGCGCCAACTTCGGAGAGCAGGGCATTACCGTGGGCTGCTGGGATCTGTACCGGCATGACATCGACTGCCAGTGGATTGACATCACAGACGTGAAGCCAGGAAATTACATTCTGCAGGTGCCGGGGGCCTGAGCTCCAGCTGCCAAGGGGGAGGGATGTTTGTTAAAGACACCTTTGGATCTGAGGACTGCACCGGGTTACACGGCCTTTCTCCCCTTGCAGGTGGTCATCAACCCCAATTTTGAAGTAGCGGAAAGCGACTTCACCAACAATGCGATGAAATGTAACTGCAAATACGACGGGCACCGCATCTGGGTGCACAACTGCCACATTGGTATCTGGTGGGAAGACGAGCCCAGAGAGGCTGGGCGATGGGAGGGAAAGAGTGCCATTCCCAGCTGCCTAAGTTGGTCCTGTGTCTTCCTGCCCACCTCCGGATCTCCCAGCCTCTCCGCTTCTACCCACTCTTCCCCACAACGGGTCTGTTTCCCCACCTAAGCCGCCCATTCGCCTTGTAGGTGATGCCTTCAGTGAAGAGGCCAACCGGAGGTTTGAGCGCTACCCTGGCCAGACCAGCAACCAGATCGTCTAAGGTGCCCACCCTCCTCCGCAAACCACCACTGGCCCCTAAGGGCAGGGGTCTGAGGCTGCCGTTACCTCAGGAGCTTACCAAGGAACCCCTGACGTCAGCAGGCCGGCCGCACGCATCCAACATGCGCTATGGATGCGGACCTCTCAGGCCGAGGTTATCACCTCCTTCCCAGGCCAGCTGCCGGATCTACGGGCCGAGCGAGGGCGACTTTTGCTCCCAGGCCCAGCACCGAGCCAAGCACACAACAGAGAGCAGCACCTGATTAACTGCCCAGAACAACACACAGCAGCAGCTGCTTTTCTTGAATAGGGAGGTCAGAATGGTCAGCTCCAGTGTCTCCCCTCAGTTGGGGGTGGGGGGAGAGACAGCTTTACCTCTAGCCTTTTTGTGGGGGAAAAGATCAGTACCCCCCTTATTTTTGACTATAACATGATGCTAGGTATAATTTTATTTTATATAAAAAGCATTTTTATGATTCCTCAGAGCCCAGGGATTGGTGCTGGTGGTTGGAAGGACCTGCCCCCCACTGGTTCATTTAGTCCTCTGTCCAGGTACCCTCAGAGCCTAGGCCAGGAAAGCAAGGTGGAAATCACAGCAGGAGCCTCATACTCCTGCTGACCCATTCATTCTGTGACTTCGGGGGTCACATATAAGGTCAATGTTTCAGGTCCCCGCCGGATGCGCACTGCCAGCTGGGATTGGGTTCGAACAGCTTCATAAATATCTTCAGCATTTTGTACCAGCTGCTCCCCAATAGCCAAGATCACATCACCTGGCCGTAGACCAGCCCTATGGTGAAACACAGACAGAGAGAGAAAGGAGGGAATAGACAGTGGTCAAGGGCACATGCACACCTCACCCATCCCCACCTCACAGTGCAATCCCTCCCTCACCGGTGTGCGGGGGAGTCCAGGATGACTTTATGGATGAGCACACCATGCTGAACATCAGGAAAGCTGGGTTCTCGAAGCTGTAGTTCAGCAAGGATGCTGAAAGGACAGAGATCAATCTATTAATCACACCAAGGCACTCTCCCCATCTTGCGTTCACCTCAAATCTCACATCAACACAGTGACAACTGCATGGACAAGGCCATGCACTAGATACTCTGGATACAAAGGCAACTGGCTCTCTGCCTTCTGGAAGTTAGGAAGTGGGACATGTATATAAAAGGTAACTAATTCCAAGTGATACGTAGTATTAAATCAATAACACTAATATCATTCTAGAATCCTAAGAGAAACTTTAAGGAGACCATAAAACTTAAGCTGAGCCTAGAAGAATGGTTCTGGTATTTAACTATATAAAGTAAGAACGACATAAATAAAACCATGGGAGTAGGAAATCAGGTTGGCTGGAACAGAATATATTCATGTAAGAAGCCATATCTGGAAGGTTAAATTGGAGACAAATGGAAAATGGCCCCTAAACACCAGGTTAATGGATTGAAGTTTTTAAATCAAAGCAGTAACAGGATGAAATCCATCTGGTAGCTGGTGTACAAAATGGACTGGAGTGAGAAAGTCAAGATCATGAAAGAGAAGAGCACCTCTGATAGCTCCAAGTGTGAGGCAACTTAATCTTAGATAAACATAAAATTGAGAACAAAGCTCAAAGGAAGTGCCAGCTGTCCACAACTGAATACATTGGTGGTCCTACAGGTCACTACCCCTAAAGCTCATACCTGGGAGTCAGGGTCAGCATCATCACCCCAATGTAGCGGCGCTGGGACCCACTGATTCCAAACCAGGAATCTGTGATAGAGGGACAAATGAGCCTCACCCAACTACCTCCTTCCTTCCCCCACCCTTTCCTCCCAGTAGACCACCCCTCAGCAAAGCCCAGTGAATGCCTCTCCCACCACTTAAAGGAATCCCCCTCCCCCAAGACAGGCTCACTCTTCTTTTCCCCACGATGGAGAAACTCTCGAAGGCGATCGGAAGGGATGGCAAAGGAGATTCCAGCTGTGACCTTCATGGTATTCACTCCGATCACCTCCCCATCCTGCAGGAATAGAGCCCACTATTCCCTAGCCCAGAAACATAGAAGGAGATGGGATACCTGAACAAGAGTAGCAGAGAGTATTGGGGAGTTGGGGAGACCTGGTTGGATTTTGGGAGATAGCCAACAGGAGACTGCTCAGAAACTTGACCAAACATCATTTAATTAGGGTAAGCACACCCTTTCTTACACTGACCTGAGGCAGGGATTCTTGGAAAGAAGGATGTCCCACTCACCAGGTTAACCAGAGGACCTCCAGAGTTTCCAAACTGCAGGACAAGGAGAAAATATGGAAGAGATCCAGGGACTCTGTGCTTGGGGGCATGATCAAGATGTAGGCACTTTCTCCAAATTCTCTCCTTTCCCAGCCCAACCTCTGTATATAGGCTCATCCACCATCTATCACAGTTGGTGCCTGTACCCCACAGCCTCTCCAACCCCCAATCTAGTTTGTCATTTTTCTTATGTCAGAACGCACATCAATAGCTGCATCAGTCTGGATGTATTCCACATTGGTTTGGGGGAGGCCCAGGTCTCTGGCTGGACGCTGAGCAGAGCTGACAATGCCAGAAGTGATAGTGTTCTGCAGTGCAAAGGGACTTCCCATGGCAACAACAAACTCCCCTTGCCGGACATCCGCTGAGCGTCCCAGGGGTAGTGTGGGGAGAGGCTCCTGAGAGAGAATGAGTATAAGAGACCTGTCACCTGGAGATGTGAGCAAATTCACAGCCTCAACCAGCCCCAGTTCGCCCAGTCCCCCACCTTAGTCTGAATCCTCAGTGTGGCAATGTCTGCCACGGGATCCACAGCTGTGACCACGGCCTCATACGTGTCGCCGCTAAGCAGCCTCACACGGACCCGGCGCCGATCAGCCACCACATGAGCGTTGGTTACGATGAGCCCGTCGGCAGCCACCACGAAGCCTGAGCCATTCGAGATAGGGACTTCGCGGCCCGAGAAAGGGTGCCTGGGATGGGGGAAAGCAAGGATGTGAGAAGCTCAGACCCCTGCTCGCCCGCCCCTTAGCCCGCGGCTTGGGTGCCTCCTGCTCTTCCCCACCGTTACCGGCCCAAGATCTCGATATAAACCACGGCAGGTGCTGTCTTCTCCACCACGTCTGCGATGAAGTTGTACTGGCTCCGGGGAGAGGCGGGCGGCGGGGCAAGGACTGAGGCGAGGACCGCTGGGGGACCCCGACCCCCGCCCCACAATAACAACAGCACTGCCCCCCCAGCGCCCAGGGCCACCGCCAGCCATACGCGCGAACAGGTTCCAGGGGTCCCTGAGACCTCCTGGGTCCTGGGATCTGGGGTCCCTGCAGTCAGCCGTGCTCGGGAATCCGAAGTCCCCGACGTCCGACACGTCCGTGGTTCAGGGACCCCCACAGACAACCGGGCCCGGAGACTGGGGGTCCCATAAGTCACTCGGGCCCAAGGGTCAGGAGTTCCTGACGTCAGCAAGGCCCGGAGGTCAGGGGTCAACAGGGGTCCCTTCCCCCAGCGAACCCCTGCCAAAGCCCGCCATCCCCGGAGGTTCCAGCCTGCACCCCGCCCCGCCCTCAGTGCAGCCATCAGCTCCGCCTCGGCTGCCTCCTCGCCCGCCCTACACAGAGGCGGTGCCCTGGACGCGAGCTGGCGGACAGAGGGACGCGGGGCACGCCGGTACCTGAAGTCCTCCAGAAGTGCACGCCGGGACCCAGGATTCCAGGAGGCCGACTCCGCCCCCGCCCCGCGAATGCCGGGAATTGTGGTCCCCGCGGGACGCGAGTTATGAGGTGGCCCAAGGGCCCGCGAGGCATGCTGGGACCGCTAGCCCTTCCGGGGCGCCTCAAAACTTCGGGTGCCGGCACCCTGGGCGGATGCCCGAAGACTCCGCCTTCCCAGGAGCCCCTGCGGCGGGGCGCGAAGATGGCGGCGGCGGCCGAACAGCCCTAAAGCAGCAGCGATGGATCCTTCTCCGGCGCTGGGGCCGGAGCGGCTCTTTGACTCGCACCGGTAAGAGCCCTGGCAGAAAGAGGCCGGCTCCCGCGTCCACTCGGCCTTCTGCGCCCGATCACCCCGCCTTTCGCCCCCAGGCTCCCGGGTGACGGCTTCCTGCTCCTCGCGCTGCTGCTCTACGCTCCAGTCGGGTTCTGCCTCCTGGTCTTGCGCCTCTTTCTTGGGATTCACGTCTTCCTGGTCAGCTGCGCTCTGCCAGACAGTGTCCTTCGCAGGTAACGACCCCGGGGTTTCGGGAGGGTCTGGGTTGGGCCCGGCCCGAGGCCGTGAAGTCACTGTCTGCTTCCCCAGGTTCGTGGTACGGACCATGTGTGCGGTGCTGGGGCTTGTGGCCCGGCAGGAGGACTCCGGACTCCGGGATCACCGCGTCAGGGTCCTCATTTCCAACCACGTGACACCTTTCGACCATAACATAGTCAACTTGCTCACCAGCTGTAGCACCGTGAGTGGGGGGCGAAGCCGAGAGCTCTACGGGGCGGTTCCCTGGGACCCAGCTCGAGGCTCCACTTTGCCCGCCCGCGTTTCCCTTGGGGACCACGAAATGCTGAGCCTTACCCCTAATCCCGCTTCTCTACCCCATATGTCAGTTTTTCTCACTTCCCAATGTTCTTTTCTTGCCTTCTCTCTTCTCGATTCCCAGCCTCTACTCAATAGTCCCCCAAGTTTTGTGTGCTGGTCTCGGGGCTTCATGGAGATGGATGGGCGGGGGGAGTTGGTGGAGTCACTCAAGAGATTCTGTGCTTCCACGAGGCTTCCCCCCACCCCTCTGCTGCTATTCCCTGAGGAAGAGGCCACCAATGGCCGGGAGGGGCTCCTGCGCTTCAGGTGAGTGAGCACAGGTATCAGTCTCCAGCTGGGCAGGTGGCGGGGCTTGGGCGCCCTTGAGTTTTCACAATTTTCAGCCCTACCCCTTCCCTCCTAGTTGATTTTTCTGTTTGCTTTTAGTTCTTTTCCTCTTGTATTTCTTTATTCCTAATTTATCTACTTGTACAGTTTGACAGTTTTCTGCTCTGAGTCAGGTGCTGACCGGCTGGCTAGAATCCCATCCTACTCTCTCTTCCATCTTCCAGTTCCTGGCCATTTTCTATTCAGGATGTGGTACAACCTCTTACCCTACGAGTCCAGAGACCCCTAGTCTCTGTGGTGAGTGTGTTTTGGACAGGAAATCTCTGGGGCTTGGAGGGTAAGTTTCCCACTCCTGGCCCAGGCTTAGACCTCACTTCATGCCATCCCTTCAGACGGTGTCCGATGCCTCCTGGATCTCAGAACTGCTGTGGTCACTTTTCGTCCCTTTCACGGTGTATCAAGTAAGGTATTAACTGTCTTCACTTTTTGGTGGCTGGGAAAGCTCACCTCAAGGTCAGGGAGGTTGCCTCTTCCCTGTCCATTTGCAGACCTTTTAGTATCAAGGTTCTATCACAGAGACAACACAAAGTGTTTACTATTTTCCCATCCTGATCACAACTGTTACATGTGAAGAAGTAGCAAAGTGGGGAGAAGGTGACAGCCTCCACCCCAGGCGCACACAACATGGTTCTGGATTTTGTTTTGTTTGTTTTGTTTTTTTGTTTTTGTAGGTGGCTCCCTCCTGTTCATCGCCAGCTGGGGGAGGGGAATGAGGAGTTTGCCCTCCGTGTACAACAGGTGGTAGGGTACACAGGCCGGGTGGAGGTGGGGTTTTTCCTTAAGCGTAGGAGGAGGAAGTCTTGAGACCTTGACAATTCCAACCTTCCAATTCTCCCTAGCTGGTAGCCAAAGAATTGGGCCAGACAGGGACACGACTCACTCCAGCAGACAAAGCAGAGCACATGAAACGACAGAGACACCCCAGATTGCGCCCTCAGTCAGGTGTGTGGTCTCTATACACAATGCCGTTTGGGTTTTCTCAGCCTGTTGTGATTCCCTTCCTATTCCTGTGCTAGTCAGCCTCTCCTTCCTCCCAGTTCTCCACTCACCATGTTTCGGATTTCTTTTTTGCAGCCCAGTCTTCTTTCCCTCCCTCCCCTGGCCCTTCTCCTGATGTGCAGCTGGCAACTCTGGCTCAGAGAGTCAAGGAGGTTTTACCCCATGTGCCACTGGGCGTGATCCAGAGAGACCTGGGTATGGGAAAGGGTAGCCTCACACAGGAGACAGGCGCAGAGAGGAAAAGTGGGTGGTTGAGGGGAGAAGGTGAGCAGGGAAACAGACTCCCTTCTTCTCTCTTCCCTTCTCCCCAGCCAGAACTGGCTGTGTAGACTTGACCATCACTAATCTGCTTGAGGGAGCTGTAGCGTTCATGCCTGAAGATATCACTGAAGGGACCCAGTCCCTTCCCACAGCCTCCGCCCCCAAGGTGAGACCCAGGAAATGGTCAGATCCAGGACTAGGGCTGGGATGGGCAGTCTACATACTCCCTATCCTTGATGTCTCTTTTTTGATCCTGAGACCCTAGCACAGTGCCTCTCTTGCAAAGTAGGCGTTCGATGGGTGTTTAATGATGATGACTTCGCAAGCCCTTTGACATTGTGATCACCTCAGTTCCCCAGCTCTGGCCCGGTGACCCCTCAGCCCACAGCCCTCACATTTGCCAAGTCGTCCTGGGCCCGGCAGGAGAGCCTACAGGAGCGCAAGCAGGCACTCTATGAATATGCGAGAAGGTAAGGGGCTTAGAGGACAGTGGGTAGGAAGGGGCAGGCTGGAGGAGAGAGCTGATTATAGGGCTAATGTAGCAAAGCCCACACAATGTCTTCTTCTATGTCTCACAGGAGATTCACAGAGAGACAGGCCCAGGAGGCTGACTGAGCACAGGATGGCACCCAGAGCCGCAGGACGGAGACTGGGGGCAGCCCTCACCCAACTTACAACTGGCTGGAAGGGTGGGTGGTAAAAAGGGAGGGATGGGGCTCCCCCCAAAATCACATTAAATTCAGGGTTTTCACTCAAGGTCTCTGTTGCCTCTCTGGGGCTTAAAAGCCTACTGAGCAGATTCCTTTTTCCCTGGTTGGGGGGCACAGCGGTGAGAGCCTCCTTGTGGGTTTGTGAGAAGTGGTTGAAATCACCCCTTCGTGTCAAGAAATGAGTGATATTACGGAAGTGTGACTGAACTGAAGACCAGCAGCAGCTGGACCCTAGCTTGAGTGTTTAGCCCAGTTTTGTGAAGACGCAGCTGTAAAACTACAAGTCCCAAGATGCCTTTCACTAACAAACACAATGTACACTGTAGAGTACACATGCTCAGTGTGGTATCTGGAACCTGTTTTCCATAGGCTTCTGACAGATTAAATAAGGTGGAGCAAATGGCCCCACCCCAAAACCATGCCTCAAGGTTCCTGTTTAAGCCAAGCCCCAGGGTGGAGCCAGGATTTACCTTTGTACTGGTGCGGGTTGGTGGTGACTGGTTGGGTGGGTCTGGAACTGGCTGCCATCGTGACACGTCTCAGAGCTGCAAGCAGGTTTGAATCCAGGATCCTTGTGGCCCTGCTCCCTGGTCCCTACCCCCTTCCTTCTCCTATTCTTTATCTCTTTATCCTTTTCCCCTCAGGACCTCCCGCAGGTTTCCATAATTCCTGCTGCCCTGGAGGCCTCCTGTGTTAGTCACAGAATTTTTACTACCTGACTAACAGGTTAATAGTCCACTTCTGATCGGCCCTCACTTTCAGATTCAAGTCTCCACTGTTTACTGGCAGGCAAGAAATGCTGGGGAGGATGGACCCCAGCGCAGTAGCGCCTGAGGGTCCAGGTTGGGGATCAAGGGTGGGAAGTCAGTATCAGTCATTTACTACGAGGCCTTACTCGATGCCCTGCCTTCTGTAGGTCCTGCCAGTCAGCTACCATGGCCTCTCAGCGTCCTGGGCTGGCAGAAGAGTCTGGCCCAAGCCCTGGGGCGTCTGAATTGGCTGTGAACCCCTTTGACGGGCTCCCCTTCTCTTCCCGCTACTACGAGCTGCTTGAGCAGCGCCGAGCCTTACCCATCTGGGCTGCTCGCTTCATCTTTTTGGAGCAGTTGGAGAGGAGCCCCAGTGGAGTGGTGCTGGTGTCTGGAGAACCTGGCTCTGGCAGGAGCACCCAGGTGGGGGAGATTCTGCAGCCAGGCCGAGGGAGGGGCTAGAGAACCGGTCCTTTCCCCAGCAAGGTGGGGATTGGGCTACGTGGGGTTCCAAGGGAGTGGTCAAAGGGAGACCAGGCTAGACTGGCACCCCCCGGGGTGGGGGCAGGGGCTGATGAAGGACCAGGGGACTTCCCAAACGAGAATGGCCACAGCTCCCCCTGCACTTAGACTGAAGTCCAGCATCTCGCTGATGGCTTGTCCTTTCCTGTTCTGACCCCAGATCCCACAGTGGTGTGCAGAGTTTGCACTGGCCAGGGGGTTCCAGGAAGGCCGAGTAACTGTCACTCAGCCCTACCCTCTGGCAGCCCTGAGCCTGGCCATGCGGGTTGCCGATGAAATGGACCTAACCCTGGGTCATGAGGTTGGATACAGCATTCCCCAGGAGGACTGCACGGGGCCAGACACTCTGCTCAGGTGAGGCCTCTTGCAGGCCTGACCCAGATCTGATTTCCCTCACCCCGTAGAAACAAGCCCAGGCCTCTGACATCTCACCCAACCCTCCCTCAGCCCATGTCACCCTTTAGATCATGCTGAATTAAGCCCTTAACCCCAGCCAGGGACCTCAGATATTCAGCCTCACCCTCCTCATGAGCCTCACTTGCCCAGCTGGAGTACAGCTTGTGAAAAAAGCATCATCAGTGAGGTTGTGAGTCTCAACAGAGGTTCACAAGGTCTTTTTCTGACCTTGCTATCAAAATCTAGCCCTCCAGGAAGACATTCCCCTGGACTTCTGGAGCTGTTCAGTGTCCACCACTGACTCCTCCACCCACTGCCAATGTCAACAGGTTTTGCTGGGACGGGCTGCTTCTACAGGAGGTGGCCTCAACCCGGGGCACGGGAGCCTGGGGCGTGCTGGTGCTGGATGAGGCTCAGGAGCGGTCAGTGGCCTCGGACTTGCTCCAGGGGCTACTGCGAAATGCCAGGCTGGGAAACCCTCCAGGGGACTCAAGAGTGGTTGTGGTTACTGACCCTGCCCTTGAACCTAAGCTCCAAGCCTTCTGGGGCAATCCTCCTACTGTGCATGTACCCAGAGGGCCTGGCGCGTGTCCCATACCTGTATACAGGGACACTGTCCCTACCGATCGAGTGGAAGCTGCCTGCCAAGCTGTGCTTGAATTGTGTACGAAGGAGGCTCCAGGAGATGTGCTAGTGTACCTGCCCAGTGAGGAGGTAAAAATGGAGGTCCTCGTGTTCGCTGCCTTCCTTTCCTGGGGGAGTTGGAGCAATGCTTGTTAGGAACATTGAAGTTACAGTATTTACTACACTGGAGTCCTTAGGAAAAACTCAAGGATTTGGGGGTAAAGAGGTCTACCACCCCTTGTTTGACCCCATCTAACGCAGAGACTGTGGCTCAGGGAATTCCTGAAATTTTAACAACTTTATGAGTATATGCATTTTTTTCAGAGTGAGAAGCCATAGCTTTTATCAGCTTCTCAAAGGGGTTTGTCACCAAAAAGGTTGCCTTTTTGCAACTGCCTGAATGCCCCACCCCTCTCTTCAGGAAGTTTTGCGGTGCTGTGAATCCTTGTCCGAGGAGGTGGAGCCCTTGGCTCTCAGAGGGCCTCCACCCCGGGTGCTGCCCCTTCACCCCGGCCATGGCCCAGCTGTTCAGGCTGCATATGAGGACGTAGACTTGGGTGCCCGAAGGGTCGTGGTCACTCACTGGCTGGCTGACTTCTCCTTCTCCCTCCCTTCCATCCGACATGTCATTGACTCGGGACTGGAACTTCGAAGTGTGAGTGAGAGTGGTGAGGGGGTGTGGGGGCTAAGGATAGAAGTGGCCCGCTCTGATCTGTCTTGGCCTTGGTTGGGGGGCGGTGACAGGTGTACAATCCCCAGATCCGAGCAGAATCCCAAGTGTTGAGACCAATCAGCAAGTGTCAGGCAGAGGCACGAAGACTGCGGGCAAGAGGGGTCCCACCAGGTAAGAGCTTTTGCCCTACTGAGATCAAACATGAAAAGAGGCCCCACCCGCAAACCCTGAGAAATCTGCAGTGGCCTTCTTTCCCAGGTCTTTCTCCCCTCAGGGTCCTGCCTCTGCCTGTACCCTAAGTCCTTCCTAGAACTAGAGGCGCCCCCGCTGCCCACACCCAGGATATGCGAGGAGAATCTGAGTCCCATGGTGTTACTTCTAAAGAGGAGACAGATTGCAGAGCCAGGGGAGTGTCACTTCCTGGACAGGCCTGGTGAGCACCCCCCACCCCCCAAGCCCTGCTGGCTGGCCTCCAGGCTCAGAGCTGCCCTGCCCGCTCAGCCCCCTTTCCTCACCAGCTCCGGAAGCACTGATGCAGGCCCTGGAAGACTTGGACTACCTGGCAGCCCTGGATGATGATGGGAACCTGTCAGACCTGGGGGTCATCCTGTCGGAGTTCCCGCTGCCCCCCGAGCTGGCCAAAGCCCTGCTGGCCTCCTGCGAGTTTGACTGTGTGGACGAGATGCTCACCCTCGCCGCCATGCTCACTGGTATGAACCACTTGTCTCTTGGGCTCCTGCCACCACTTCAGGCCTTCCCCGCCCTTTCTGGGGTTCTGGTGCTCCAAAGGCCAGCCCCTGCCCCTCTGCTCCCCTTGCAGTGCCCACAAAACCAGCCCTAACCACTTAGCCCTCTCCTGTCTCCTTACCCTCTTCCCAACGCTGCTTCTTGCCCCCAACGTGCAGAAATCTCTCCTGTTAATACTAGAGCTCCACACCCCTCTCCCTCCACCCTCTACTCCCCTGCAGCTGTACAGAATCACCTCTGCCCCAGTCCCCCATGTGTCCCCGCCCACTACATCCCAGCCACAGGCCCACAACAGCACTGACAAATCTCAAGCCTCAGCAGTGACTGCCACGCCCCCCCAGGCAGAACCCACTGAATACTTCTGAGTCCTTATTCCTTATGACCTTCTCACACTTGAAAATGCGGACCACTCCTGCCTTGGACCTGCCCCCTTGGTGCCTGGGGGGCTTGGTCATTAAGCGTCTGCCTTTGGCTCAGTTCACGATCCCGGGGTCCTGGGATCGAGCCCCACATTGTGCTCCCTGCTCAGCAGGAAGCCTTCTTCTCTCTCTCCCACTCCCCAAGCTTGGGTTCCCTCTCTCGCTGTCTCTTTCTCTGTCAAGTAAATAAATTAAATCTTAAAAAAAAAAAAAAAAAAAGGAACTGCCGCCTCCCTAAGCCTCCATGACTCAGTCCTCCAGGTTTTCGTCCTGCTTCTCTGGCTGCCCAGCAGTTCCCTTCCTCTCTTCCCTGGCTCTTTGTCCTCTGCTCATCTGCTGTAAACTGGACCTCAGAGTTCCGTCCTTGCGCCTTGCGCCTTCTCATCCCTTGAACTCTCTGAGCAAGTTCGTGCACACCCACAGTCTGAAGTGCCATCTTATACTTAAAATTTCCAATCCTTCTACCTCCCTGCCAGTACCATTCTTCTGAATCTTAGATTTATATATCCAATGCCTAATGGACATTTCTATCAGAATTGGCCACAGTGCCCCAGCCCAGAACCGAACTCAAGCACTTGCTTAAACTGATCCCTCCCTACCACCACCAAATCGTGCCATCATCTCTGCAGCTCCACTACCATCATTCTAGACTAATCTTTCTCCAGGTTCTTTTATTTTTATCTCCTAAATGTTCTTTAATCCATCTATTTGTCTCCACACTCACTAGCAATGCCAATGTTAGATCCTCACCAGCACTCAGCATGGACTCCTTTCACCTCCTAACTTGTCAAGGAAACTTTTCTTTTTTTTTTTTTAAAGAGTGTATTTATTTATTTGACAGAAAGAGATCACAAGCAGGCAGAGAGGCAGGCAGAGAGAGAGGGGGAAGCAGGCTCCCTGCTGAGCAGAGAGCCCGATGGTGGGCTCGATCCCAGGACCCTGAGATCATGACCTGAGCTGAAGGCAGAGGCTTTAACCCCCTGAGCCACCCAGGCGTCCCTCAAGGAAACTTCTTTAAACACGTGGACTCTCTTCCCTCAAGACTCTTCTTCAACAGCTGTTCTCTATCTTCTGGACAGAATGCACTCACGGACACAGCACATCCAGCCTCTCATGCCCTGGCCCATACCTGCCTCTCCAACCTTCTCTCCTGCTGCTCTGCCACCCATGCCATTCCCCCTAGCCTTCCTAGGTGCTCGCAGGTCTCCAAACAGGCCATGCTATTAATTCCTGTGCCTTGCCATGTGCACAGTTCAGATTCTCTCTGCCCCTTCTCTACTGAGCTAATTCCTAACGAATCTTTAAATATTGGGAAGCCTGGGTGGCTCAGTTGGTTGAGCCTTTGGCTCAAATCATCATCCCAGGGTCCTGGTTTCAAGTCCCACACCAGGCTCCTTGCTCAGCAGGGAGCCTGCTTCTCCCACTGTGGGCCACTCCCCCTGCTTGTGCTTTCTCTCTCTGACAAATAAATAAATAAAATCTTAAAAAAAAAAAAAAAACCTTCAAATATTGCCCCCCATACCTGTCATGTTGATCAGGTTTGCTTATCTCTCTCACCAGACTCTAAGCTACTTGAGGGTAGAGACTGTCTTTCTTTTATTTAACTTCAATGTCTAATAAAGTACAAAGCACCTAGAAAGTTATCAATGTCTTTTGAATAAATTTCCCAAAGTGACACTTGCTACCTTTTCACCCTTTCTTCTGTACTGCTGTCCTTTCTCATTCCCTAAAATGACCTTCCTCTCTTCTTCCCCAGCTGCTCCTGGGTTCACCCATCCTCCACTCTCTGCAGAAGAAGCTGCCTTGCGTCGGGCCCTGGAACATACAGATGGTGATCACAGTTCTCTGATCAAGGTGTATGAAGCCTTTATACAGAGTGAGTAGCCCGCTCTGTATCTTCTTATAAAATCCCAGATTTTCGGGTCCCTGGGTGGCTCAGTTGGTTAAGCAACTGCCTTCGGCTCAGGTCATGATCCTGGAGTCCCGGGATCGAGTCCCACATCGGGCTCCTTGCTCCATGGGTAGCCTGCTTCTCCCTCTGACCTCTCCCCTCTCATGCTCTCTCTCTCTCTCTCTCTCTGCTTCAAATAAATAAAAATTTAAAAAAAAATCCCAGATTTTCCAAAGAGGGGAAGTGGTGTGCAACCAGCTGGCAAATCTCTACACCCAGGAGGAGGAGGCCCTTCGGCCAAGGGCTGGGTTCTCTTGGGGGACTCTTTGCAGCTATAGCTGTTGCCTTCCTCTTGTAGGTGGAGCAGACAAGGCTTGGTGCCAGGCTCGGGGGCTAAACTGGGCAGCACTGTGCCAAGCCCAGAAACTTCGAGGTGAACTCCTACAACTCATGCAACAAATTGAACTTCCCTTGTCCCAGCCAGCCTTTGGCTCTGAGCAGAATCGCAGAAACCTTCAAAAAGCACTGGTGTCAGGATACTTCCTTAAGGTTAGGGGAAAGAGTTGGGGCGAAGGTCGTAAAAAAAGCAGAAAGCAGGGGCACCAAAAATTGATGTGCCACCTCTGAAACTGGGGTCTGGGTGACCATTCAAAGGATTTTTTAGAACCAGGAGAAACTTTTCCTTTGGGTGTTGGGGTACAGAGGGCTATGGCATATGGCGGGGACTCTTAACACCTAGAGATGGCGCTTTACTTTTAATACTCTCGCCACCCTTCCTAATTTTTTCTCAGCCCCCCCCCCTTTCTCTTTTCTACTGCCTTCCTCTTTTCCCTCACTTACTCCTCCACTATCTTTGCTTTTCAATGAGGTGGCTCGGGACACAGACGGGACTGGAAATTACCTGCTCCTGACACATAAGCACGTGGCCCAGCTCTCCCCGTACTGCTCCTACCGAAGCCGCAGGTCTCCAGCCAGACCCCCACCGTGGGTGCTTTACCACAATTTCTCCATCTCCAAAGACAACTGCCTTTCCATTGTTTCTGAGATTCAACCACAGATGTGAGTTCCCTGACACCCCCCCTTACATTGCCCATTCCTCTTCTTGAGGCCAAAATTATGTCTGGGGAGTTAGAGAGCCTTAAGAAGAAGAGGATATCTTAGTAGTTTGTAGTGACATATGATTTGAGGGCACAGGGTTTGTGCCCTGGAATGGGAAGGAATGGGAAGAAGTTTAAGAATCTGCATTATAAGAGAGGATACAGAAATTATCTAATTGCGACTCTCTCTGTCAGGCTGGTAGAGTTGGCCCCTCCATACTTCCTGAGTAACTTGCCTCCCAGTGAAAGCAGAGACCTCTTGAATCAGCTGAGAGAAGAAATGGCAGATTCTTCAGTAGAGAGTGAATCCCCCTCCACCCAAGAGTTTGGAGATGCCTGTGTCCTGCAGTGACCTGCCTAAGGAATGGAACTGAGCTCATCTGAAGGTATTAGATCCTCTCCCAGGCTAGCTAGCACCAAGGTAGCCAGCCAAAGGTCAGGGTCCAATGTAAATCCTAGAACCTGAGTCTCAAGAAATGGTGGACTGAAAATAGAGGAGATTGGGTAAGCCACAGTATACATAAGGTTGGACCTTTCCTTAGCCTTCTTCTATTTATAAGAGAATGACTGATGTGTCCCCCAAGTCCCCAACTTATGCCAAACCCATCTTTGTGACTTCATTTTCATTTATAAAAGTTCTTTATGGTGCCAAATTTGAGTTTGATTCTGCAGCAGCATATACAGCATCCATGAGTTAGAGATGGCACAGTATCATCCGACTCCCCCAGCAACATCCTCTTGCCTGGTTCCCACCTGTGGGCAAGCCTTTGCGGTATGAATGATCCGGCTGTCACTAACCCAGAAAATGTGTAGTTTGACTACAGATGGTCTCACCCTGACCGAAGCTTACTTCCCTTTATCTCGCTCCCGCCTACAGGGGAGGAAGAATGAGAGTGTTCTATGAAATCAGACAAAATCGTCCCTGTTTTCCACATACAACTTAGATCCAGCTCTTTCTTAAATCTCAAGGCTATTGAGGCCATCCCCGAACTCTCAACTTTCCACCAACAAACTTCCCAGCAGCCTCTGGCCCACCACCATGCTGAAGCTTTTCTAACAACTTCAGGGACATCATGCTTTCCTTTTTTCCCAACTGGGGTACTCCTTTCCCTTTTCTTCCTTTGAATTATTAATTTTGATATCTTCCGTCATCTTGCACATTGTAAATGTGCTTGCAGAAATTGGTGGAAAGAAAGATGTAATACTTAGAACTCTGCTTCTCTCCTCAGAGTGTCTTCCCTTGGAGATTCTATCTGTTCTCATCATTCCATCTATCTCCACCTCTATGTGGATGTCACCCAACCTCCCCCAAAAGCACTTTTCCAGAATTTATATATTTTTTATGTCTAGCATCCAGTTTTGCCTGTAGTTATCTTGCTCTAATCTTTCAATTTCCCCTTCATTATGCACAACACCATTTATCTCTCCATCCTCTACCTCTCCAACCCTGGAATTATCTTTGATTCTTCTTGGATATTCCTAGTTATTTGCCAAAATCTGCTCACCCTAACTCCACGGGGCCAATTAATTTAATCCACCGCTTCCCCCTTTCCCTTGTCTGTCCCCGTGGGAGACCAGAGCCAGATTAGTGTTCCTACATTCTCTGTTTCATCGGGTGTGTGTAAGTATCTGTCTTGTCTGCCACCCAGGCGTATTGTGAGGCTCAAGGAGGAGGGAGGCGTCAGCCGTTTGAACACACACGACAACATGAGGTTCAAAGTCGGAAAGATATCCTTAGCGATTATTTTACAGTTGAAGAATGAGATGCCCAGTGTGGATAACCCTCTGATTCCTGTCACAGTCAGACTCTTGCCCTCCAGGACCTCTTCCATTATTCCGCTGTCATTGGTGTCTTCCTTCCTTCGCACCTTTGATACAGACCCAGGCAGCGCGAGCTGCCGCCGTCCCATCCCAGCACCACCTTCCGGCTGCTCTGTGGGTCCAGAACCCCAGCTTCAACCCATCCTCCGAAGAATCCAAGGTCCTCAGAAGAGCAGCTCCCATTGGCCAGCCCGCCCCCTCCCCTCACTTCATTGGCTACCATACCGCAAGTCCCGCCTTCTCGGCTCCTCAGGTTCCCGCTGCGGTGCGACCGCAGTTACGTGGGAAATGGCGGGAAAGGCCACGTCTAAATGCGCGGCACAACCTCGAAACGCTAGCCTAGGAGCCCGCGGCGGCCGTGGAGCCCTCGACGACAGCGTCAAAGCCAGCTCCTCCTCACAAGCTCCGCTACCACGGCACCACGGCACCACGGCGTGGTCAGGCGCGCCCTCCGTGGTCCTGGGCCCGGCGCTCTGCGCGGCGCCTCAGTCCGTTAAAGAGCTCTCGGCCGGTCGGGCAGGTGTCGCTCACACCACCGAGGCGAGCCCGGACACGGAGGCCACCTTGTTGTCCTCGGCCCAGGGCTGCAGGTTCTGCAGCGCGAAGAGCGACGAGTTGTGCAGGCAGAGTGGGTCCGGGGGCAGCGGCGGCCGCAGAGGCCGCGGCAGGGCATCCTGCTGCAGGTGCAGGAGCAGCCGGCCCGCGCGGTGCCGCTCCGCCTCGCGCTCCTCCGCCGTCTGGCGCCTGGGCGAGCGGAGACGCGGGGTCAGCTAGGCCGGCCCGCGCCCACCCCGCGCCCCCGCGTCACCGGACAGGCCCGCGTTTCCTCCCCCGCCCCGCGCCGCGCCGCGCCGCCCCTTGACGCCTCCCGCGAGCCCTCGCTCGCCCCAAGCCTCACCGCCACTTGGTGCGCCGGTTCTGGAACCAAGTCTTGACCTGTGCGTCGGTCATGCGCAGGGCCTTGGCCAGCGCTGCCCTCTCGGCCGAGGCCAAGTACTTCTGGCGCAGGAAGCGCCGCTCCAGCTCCAGCACCTGCGAGCGGGAGAAGGACGTGCGCGGCTTCTTCCGCTTCGGGGGGGTCCGGTTTTGGTAGGGGTGGCCTATGCGGCGCGTCCCGGAAAAGGGCGAGAGTGCAGCTACGGGGAGGAAGAAGAAACAGGGCAGGGTTTTTAGGGCGGCCCTTCCAGGTGTCCCAAGCTCGGCGCCACACCAGCAAAGGCCTCCAGACCAGAAAGGGCCTCGGAAGAAATAGCCCTCTCCCTTGGGTGAGGAAGAAGAGATGGCCCCCGGAACTTCACCCTGCCCTACCCGCAGTGTGGACAGTAGGCTGCAAAGGAGGGCGCGGACATCGACGGCAGCTCCCTCCCCATTGCCTCTCTGAGCATCAGGACCAAGAGATACATGTTGGGGGAGGATCCCCTGGGATGATCCGGGCGGGGAGTGTACGGGGAACTTGAGTTGGAGCAGAAGGATCAAAGATGAGGAAAAGGGGTCAATGCGGGGCTGGACGCTGGAGGGTCGGGCAATCTCACCCGTGAGCCGGTCCTTGGCAAAGCGGCGGCCGCTGTCCATCCAAGGGAAGGTGAGTCCGGCTAGGCCCCCGGCTCCGCCCAAGCCCGAGGGTCCAGGCACTGCTGGTGCGCCTCCCGCGGGCGGAGGCACTGGCATTGGACGATGCGCTGGGACACGGATCACGCCGCCTGGGCCCATGCCGGAGCTGCCAGGTAGCGGGGCCAGCGAACCCGCGGGTCCGTAGCTTGAGGTTCCGTGAAATCCACCCGAGAACGCCGCACTCTCCCCATGGCCCTGGCCTGCGCGACCCGGGCCTAGGCCGCTCCCGGGGGGTTCCGGGCAGCTCAGGATCTGATCGATGCCAAAGCTGATTGGCTCGTGGTGCGGGAGGTTGTGCGAGGCCAGAACCGCCGGCTCCATGGGTCCGGGTCAAGGAGGACCACAGGAGGTTTGGCGGTTGGGGAGGGCGCCCTAGGCAACTCTGGGAACCCAGTAGCGGAGTGCTCCGGGCGGCGGCCTCAGGGGCCCGCGGGGCTGGACGCTGCGGGTCGCCGGGACCCCCGGGACAGCTTCATCCCTGTGCACAGGGAGTAGCCGCGCCCGTGCCGGCCTCTGCCGGGCGTCGGCGCAGGGACTCGCATCCCGGGGGAGCGCGACCGGCGAGGGCCCCAGGAGCGCCCTTGCTGTCCCTGAGCTGCAGATGGACGCTGGGCTGCCAGGGCCTCTGCCCGAGTCCGGGGTGGAGAGGGTTGGCCGGCTGGGGATGGGGCAGTGACTGACAGATCAGCATTGGGTGGGTAGTGGGGGCTGGGGGTAGGGCAGGGGCGGGGCCGTACCCGTTAAAGGGAAAGAGACGCCTGTTTGCGCCAAACGCCGGGACGACTGGCGGGCGGGGATGGTGGGGGTAAGTAGGGAGGTGGCAAGGGTGTTAGGAACCGGGAGGGGCCAGAGCAAGGGCCGCTGCGCGCTGAGTCAGGCGAGGTGCGCACAGCAACTCCATCCTCGCCAGCCTCCGCCTTTGGGCTTCCTCGGCCTCACCCGCTTCCTCGCAGGTGCCTTCTCCCACAGCCCCCACTTCTTGCCTCGCGATGGGTCCTGTCTGCCTACTCCCAGATTCGTTGTGGCCCCCGCCTAAGTGCCCTCGAAGACCAAATCTCGTTGTGGCTTCCCGGCCGCGATGGGAAGCGGTTGGGAACGGCGCCGGCGAGTTGGAGGCCCGGGAAGAGGACAGGTGTGGGAAGGGGGTGGCAGGGCGCGTCTCGTGGGCTAGGGAGGGGAGCAACCACTCCAGGCCAGCGACCCTGGTGCACCTCCCGACCTCTGCCGTAGGGCCCCTACCTCCCCGGAACGCCAGTAATTGGTCCCCTGTGTTTCTTAGAATTTCGATTTTCTGAAATCGGTGTAAAGCGGACCATTGGCTCAACCCGGGCTAAGTCAGGCGGATGAGAGCTTGGGGCTGGCGTTCCGCCCCCCACAGGGAACCACCGAGGCGGGACTCTGCCCCTCCACTCTGAGCCTAGGAAGTCAATTCTCAAACACTTCTCCCCTCAAAGGCGAGAGGACAAAATCGCCACAGGCGACATATGGGTCCTCAGTGAAGCCTTCGGCGGTCTCAACTGCTTTATTTTCCACAGACCCTTCGCCCACCCAACCCCAGAAACTGTGCCTGGAGTGTGTCAGGGAGGGGAGGTTGGGAAAGACTGAAGGCGCTTGGTGACCTTGTGACCTCTGGCCGGGGACCCAGGAGCTGGGAGTGTGTGAACTCTGCGTCCTTCCCGGGATGGGACCCGGGCCCAGCGGGCCCCTGCGCCTTAGACCCGCCCCCGCCGCCGCCCGGCCCGGTGCAGGCCGCCATAATCGGGTTAGCTGGGTCGGAATTACATTACCTTCCCCGGCCCGCCCCGGCCCCGGGGGGGCCCTGGCGCCTCAGAGCCGGTGAGACTGGGCGCAGGGAGGGGGTGTTCCTACCATTCCGAGACGGGTGGGCGCGGATGAGCCGCTTGTCCGGCCTTGGACACTTGGTGGCCAAGGGACCCCACCTTGCTGGGTCAGCCCTAGCCCCTAGACCCCAGCCCACTCTGGTGCTCAGCTCCAGTAGTCCTGTTACCCGTGTAAGCCGAACTGCCTTCCAAGTCTAATAGATGGGTCTCCCTCGAAGCACGGATCTTCCAGTTGATTCTCTAGAATCTCTTGGGAAAGACTGCCCCTCCTTTCTCCCCAGCAGATGGGCTGCAGCCCTGCGCCTGAGGCAGGGTGAGGGGTCTTTTCTCTCCAGGGAACTGGGAACGATATTTGGGCATCTGGGCAGAAAGATAAAGAAGAGAGTGGACTCTCCCCACTAAAGCCACCAGCTCCTGCCTCAGAGTTCTTAGAAGCCTCAGTCTGAAGAGGGTAAACCTTGGAGGAGGGAGGCAGTCGGCATCAGTAATATGTGACTTCCTTCCCCAAATTCTTGTCCACTTCCACTATCCAATTTCTCCAGGCCTTTCTGACCCTGCCAATAGCCCCTTCTGAAAGGGGAGGGGGGCTCCCACCAGTTTAGTAGCTATGTTTTCTTGATGGGTTGGTGGGAAAGACAGACATTATCACCTCCCCTAGTCCCTCACAGAAGCCCAAGTACCCTTTCTCAGAGTAGAGAGGTGGGGCTACCAGGGGGCATGAAACTTCTGTTCAGGGAAAACCTCCAGAGGCCTCTTGGGCTGGATCCCCTGAATGAGAACAGAGAGCCTAGGGAGACAGCAAAGTAAATAAAGACCCTGAAGGGGCTGGCCTGCAGGTTAAAGAATCTGTTGGTCCTTTTCCCCACTCTAGTGAGTGGGCCTCTGAGGAAAGGGTGGGCACTAGTGTGTCTCCAATCAGGCTGAATAAATCCTTCTTGAATGAATCAGTGAGGGAGGAAGGCCTGAATACCTGCTGACGGTTCATCCTCCCCTTTGAGGCCAGCACGGATGGCTCTGCCACCCAGAGATCACCCAACTGACCCTTGGAGGACAATGGTCACAAACCCAGTAATGTGTACACATCTTCTGGGGAGCTACAAAAAAAGAAATGGATGCCCTACTTTAAGAACAAAGGGTATCCAACTCTGTCAGCCATAGTCCTAGGAATTCCTCTGCTTTTCTCCACCTCTCTGATACCCTGATTCCCTGGAAAAGGTGGTTCCTGCTAGTTTATACCTAAGATGGAGGTCAGAACCCCGACCTCCCATACACACTCCTTTGCAGCTGTCTCACCATATACTATGTGATGTGGTCCCCAATGCTTCGTTTTCAAGACTTCAAACCTGCAGCTTCACAGGAAGAGGCATGTTCCCAGCCTGCGCTCTGATGCCATCCCTTCCTTCCTGCTTTTTGTGCAGTATCTTTCCCATGAGATGGTCCCCACTCCTGTATCATCATTTCTCTCATTAGCTTAATCCTTCCTACCCCTAAGTATCTTAGGGCTCTTTTACCTGGACAAAAATCTTTGCCTAACTCTTCAAGACAGATTATGTTTTTCCTTTCCCTTGTACTCTGCACAACCACTGCCTCTACTTCCTCATCATTTCTTTTAATTTTAATTTTAAAGTAGTATCTACACCCAACGTGGAGTTCAAACTCACAACCCCAAGGTTAAGAGCAGCAGGCTCTACTGAGCCAGCTGACTGGCTGAGCCACCCAGGCGCCCCTCATCCTTTATTCTTTTCTTTTCTTTCTTTCTTTTTTTTTTTTTTTTTTTTTTTTTTTAAGATTTTGTTTATTTGACAGAGAGAAACACAGTGAGAGAGGGAACACAAGCAGAGGGAATGGTAGCGGGAGAAGCAGGCTTCCTGCTGAGCAGAGAGCCTGATGCGGGGCTCGATCCCAGGACGCTGGGATCATGACCTGGGCCAAAGGCAGACGCTTAACGACTGAGCCACCCAGGCGCCCCTCTTTTTTTTTTTTTTTATCCTTTATTCTTTTAACCCACTACAACTTGCCTTCACCACACTCTTTTTCAAAGAGCTCTAGTGTCTATTATTGAGGATTTCTCCGACATATTTTGCTCTGTTGACTACCAACTATTTCTTGAAATATCCTTTTTGGTTCTGTAGTATTGTCTTATTATACATCTTAGGCTTCTATGGTCGATGCTTACTTTTGTTGTTTTTGTTTTTTTTCCTCCACTGACTTTGCTTTTTCCACTGAAGACTGAGCATTCTGAGAGCTTGGAGTTCGACTTTGCCTCTCTCTATTATCCGCTGAAGGTTTCACCTATTCTAATAGTCCCGTCTATTATATCACTTAGAAAACTCTGGGACCTCTATCCTTGGCTCTGACACTTGTTGTGTTCCAGCCCCTCTGTCCCAACCTTCTGGTGAGTTCCAGCTGCCTTTGCTGTAGTCACCTTAAAGTCCAGCAGGCTGGAGGATGTGCTCCCTCACAAGCTCCTCATTCACTCCCTCTTATGCTTCCCCTTGAAATGTCTCCTATACAGCCCATTCCCACTGATACAACTAATCTAGGCCATGATCACCACAACCTACATTTATTCATTAGTTCATCTAGAAAATTTTGATTGAACTCCTACCATGCACCAGGCACTGGAGATAGAGCTGCAGACACAACAGAAGGAAAAAAAATCCCTGCCATACAAAGCTTATATTCTAGTAGGGGAGGTAGGTAAAACACAAGACAATCTATATTAAATAATAATAAATGCTAAGAAGAAAATGAAATAAAGGAAAGGGGGAAAGTGAAAGGACAGGGGTTGTGATTTACCTAAAGTGATTACAGAGGGCCTCACAAAATAACAACCTGGAGGAAGAAAGGAATTGTTTGGATATCTGAGTATTTCAAGTTGGCAATAATGCAAGTATATCTTGGTGTTATCTGCAGAACAAGCAGTAAGGGGTCCAGTATGGCTGGAGAGACCATGCAAGGCCTTGAAGCATTATAGGACTTGGGCTTTTATTCTGAAAAGGGAAACTATTAGAAGGTTAAGGAAAAAGATGCCTGATTCAAAAATTTTGTTTTTTAATAACTTTCTTAGGGTAAAACTAACATATAATAAACTGTACATGTTTAAAGTGTATAGAAGTGTATGTGTACACACACGAAGCCATCACAACCAAGATAATAAACACATCCATCAACTCAAAAAACTTTCCTTATATCCTTTTTATTCATATGGAAACGTGGAGCAAGGAAAGCAGGCCAGAAGCCACTGCAATCAATCATCCCAGAGGACAGATGATGATATCTTGGACGAGGGAGGTAAGCAGTGGCTGTAGTGAGAAGGGGTTTATTTAAAAATCACTAAACTCATATCTTCTTGCTGCTTATCCACTCCAATTATTCAAAGATAAATGAGCAGAAATGTTTCTTTCATAGGGTAACTCCCTCCCTTCAAAAAAAATGTCTGCTAGCTCCCTATGCCCTCAGGCTAAAGTCCCAGCTCCCTGAGGGAGGCCTTGCTTCTATCACTACTCTCAAATCCTTACCTTGGCCTTTTTCCTGTCCGTCTTTCTGATCATTCCCCTCCACTCTGCCTTCCTTTTCTATTTCCACCACACTTCTTATCCATGCACCCCAAACCCATTCTCTAAATTGTGCCCACACAAAGTCCCACTTCTTCCAGTAAGGAAGACCGCCTACGGTGGTCTCCATTGGGATCACTCCTTTGAGTCTCCAACTACACTTTATGTTAATACTTCACAGTAAACTTATCCTTGGTTTTTAATCCCACTGGAAGTACCTAGAGATGGCGGTGTACAAGGTCTAGAGCTCCTGCGACTCTCCCGAGTACGGAGCTGGGCCTATGCTACTGCAGGCTGTGGCTGTTCCGGCGTGTCTAAGTACGGTAGTGTCCCAATCCTCCTCCCCTCCTCCTTCGGCATCTGCTCTGCATTAGTCTGTCCCAGGCCTCCGCAGGCGCCGATGATTGAATCATCATCATTAACCAGGGTCTGCCCCCCTCCCCTCCAGAGCCCCGGCGGCAGGGGAGGATGGGGGGGCGGGGAGCGAATAAGATCACTACACCAAGTCCCTGGGGGTCCCTCCCTCCCAGCCACCCTCTCCGAGACTCCGCAAAGCCCCGAGAAACTCCTGCCGTGGAGCCGGGAGAAGGCCTGCCATTCAGATGAAGATCCGTAACGTGGACGCGTCAGCCGACGAGGGCGACAGTACGAGGAAAGGACCCGGGAGGGGCTTCTTTAGCGGGGTCGTGGTCACAGGACATCGACGACCCTGATCGGCGGAGGACGGAGACCGCTGGGCCCTTTGGGGTAGAAGGGGGCAGTCTTTTTCAGGCTCCAAAAGTTAGTCCCGAGGTAGGGTAGGGTCTATTGTGATGATTACTACAAGAGATCAGTGAGATAGGACCCCCTCCTCACAAACCCCCTCCCTAATTACGGATTGAGGAGGGGGAGGGGCCAGTGGGGCTCAGGTGAGCACACGGGGAGAAAGGGACATGGGCGGGGCCTTACAGAGGGTCAGCGAATCCGAAAAGAGCTAAGCCCTCGTTGCTGGGCGACAAGTCCCGCCCCGCAGGCGGCACCGGAAGTGGCAGGCCGGGATCAGCCTTTAAGATGGCGTCTCCTCAGGGGGGCCAGATTGCGATCGCGATGAGGCTTCGGAACCAGCTCCAGTCAGTGTACAAGATGGACCCGCTACGGAACGAGGTGCAGGGGCGGCAGGGTTACTGCTGTGGTCGGCTAGCGGTGCGAACTGGGGCCGGCTAGAGGACGGGCGGTGGCTGGCCCGGCGCCCAGTGCGCCTGCGCAGAGACAGGGTGCCCAATGCGCCTGCGCGATTGTAGTCGGGTTGCCAAACTCCGAGCTAGGACGCTTGCGCATTGTGCCGCCCAGGTCGTGTAGTCTCCCCTGGGAAGGGAAGGTTGGGCTAGTCCACGTGAGGGGAGCCCCCGCTGTGCGCGGAGCCCCCTGCTGGGCGGAGGGGGAGTGTCAGCTCCCGGGATCTAATCTCCTGCGGACCGCGCAGGGTGCGAGACTTGGCGGTGGGGTGTGTTGGAAGGCATCTTTCAAAGGGAAGGCGTATGATTTCGGGTTGGAGGGGGTGATCGGTGACGGAGAGTGGATCCGCAGGAGGAGGTCCGAGTAAAGATCAAAGACCTGAATGAGCACATCGTCTGCTGCCTGTGCGCTGGCTACTTCGTGGATGCTACCACCATCACAGAGTGTCTTCATACTTGTGAGTGCCCTGGCCCCCGTCTCCACCAAGCTGGTTGTCACACTGCTGGCTGCCTGCCCCAACCACCCAGCCAACGAACCCGATTCCCAGAGGGCCTGAGAGTCGGCTTTTTTCTTCCTGCAGTCTGCAAGAGTTGTATTGTGAAGTACCTCCAAACCAGTAAGTACTGCCCCATGTGCAACATCAAGATCCACGAGACACAGCCACTGCTCAACCTCAAACTGGACCGGGTCATGCAGGATATCGTATACAAGCTAGTGCCTGGCTTACAAGACAGTGAGTGACCAACCTAACTTTGAGGGGTCTCTAGAAGACTGAAGCTGAGTGGCAGCTTGAGATGACAAGGGCTTTGGTGGGAATTACATAGGTAAAGAGGTTGGCAGTCATGGGGACAAAGTATGAGGGAGGGCTAATACTTTATTTTCCACACTCCCCTCCCTTCTAGGTGAAGAGAAACGGATTCGAGAATTCTACCAGTCCCGAGGCTTGGACCGGGTCACC
The DNA here is from genome assembly GCA_028646535.1 of Procyon lotor. Classification (NCBI taxonomy): domain Eukaryota; kingdom Metazoa; phylum Chordata; class Mammalia; order Carnivora; family Procyonidae; genus Procyon; species Procyon lotor. Next base: position 76,101,935 of record CM053610.1, on the reverse strand, counting down.
CAACCCAGTGGGGAAGGTATGTCCCTTGGCAGGAGGAGGGTAAGATAAAGCCCCCAGAACATCCCTCGTGCCCAGTCTTGCTCTCTAGGGAAAAAGGAATTTGGAATCTGCGCCACTCTCCTCACTACTCTTTCTTAGAGCCAGCCCTGAGCAACCTCGGCCTCCCTTTCAGCAGCTTTGACCACTCGAAAGCCCACTACTATCGCTATGATGAGCAGCTGAGCCTCTGCCTAGAACGGCTGAGGTAAGGAGCAGGTCGTGAACTGTCTGAAGTGTCAGTGTCAGGGAGTGGCTTGGTGAGAGGGCACGCAGTGAGGGAGTCTATGCCCTCGAAGAGAGTATACCGCAGCTCTGGGTGAGGGACAGGGAAGGATCCGACTCCCTAACTTGTGTTTGTTTCCCCCAGTTCTGGCAAAGACAAGAATAAAAGCATCCTGCAGGTGAGAGGGGCTGAGTGGAGGGCCTCTCTAAGGAGACTCCTTTCCCTGTGGCCCTTCCCTCACAGACCTTGTCCTCTTGCCTTCCATCCCATCCCCAGAACAAATACGTCCGATGTTCTGTTAGAGCTGAAGTTCGTCACCTCCGGAGGGTCCTGTGTCACCGCTTAATGCTAAATCCCCAGCATGTAAGTGTCCCTACATAGGTGTTTGGGGAAGGAAGGGGTTGAAAGGGAGGGACAGAGTCTGTAGTGGATCATGGTAGTTCTTGACCTATATGCGAGCAGTTTCTAAAGCTGTTCCCCTGTCTCCCCTCCTAGGTACAGCTCCTTTTTGACAATGAAGTTCTCCCAGATCACATGACCATGAAGCAGATATGGCTCTCCCGCTGGTTCGGCAAGGTAAGCCAGGGCAGGCAGTCCCTAGGGCAACAACGGGCTGAGGGGGCATTTTGGGTAAGAAGCTCCCACTGACTACTTCTTCTGCCTTTTCTCTCCTTAGCCATCCCCTTTGCTTTTACAGTACAGTGTGAAAGAGAAGAGGAGGTAGGGGCCAAGCCCCACCACATCCCTGTCCCCTTCCCTCCCCTCCCCAGATATTTATGTGAAATAAACTGCGGCTTTATTTTTTGAAATAAAAACTTTAAAAAGCATCTGTTTTCTTCCTTTCCTCCTTCCCCATACTCATGCTTTGTTCTGTGTTCTGCTTCCCTCAGAAATCCTCTGAGTTTCATCATGAAGGAGGGCCTCTCTATGTCCGTGGTCCCTCAGTGAATTGCCAAAGGAGAGGGGTAGAGGACCCTACACATATAAAACTCAGAAGGTGAGCTAAGTGGAACCAGGTTACCCATACCGGCCTTTATTTATTTATTTACTTATTTATTTGGTGAAGGGAAGGTTTTCTGGAGGGGCGTTCTCACTGTACTTGAATGCTGTAGCACATGCTACAGGTTTGAGTTGGAGGTGTCCTACTTCAGGAGTGCTGAGGCTAGGGCTAGGGTTGGACGGGCCACTGCAGGACTGAAGAAGAGTGATATTTTTAAAGAAAATTCCAAAGAATTGCACTATAGGAGAAATCTTTAAAAAAAAAATGCACCCCAGGGAGCACGGGGATGTTGGGTTGGAGACGTGGCTGTCCGTGTAAGATTCAGTAGGCCTTCAGGTAGCCAGACCAGGTGAAGCCCGGGTGAGGAGAGGGAAGCGGTGTCCAGGAAAGCAAAGGCAGCTCCAGGTAATGAGAGGGAAACAGCTGTTAATTCCCTTGATTAATTCAGGGAATAGCCCTTGTCTGTATGAGCCCAGCCATGAGCCTTGGGCTCTGGACGTAAACTCAGCCAGTCTCCCTGTTCTGTGGCCTCTCAGTAGGGTAGTCAGAAACTTGCCTGACTGGGACAAAAACAGACGGAGGAAGAAGTTCCTGAAGGAACCTAATGGGCTGTGGCTGAATCTAGGACAAGTGGGATGGAGCCGGCAGCATAAATGTTGCCAGAACTCAACTTTCGAACCCGAGTCTTCTACGGGCCTAGGTCTGACTGCAGTGAATTCAAAGGAGTCCCTGTGCATGGCTGGGGAGGGCTGAAGGCTTCCAGGGATAGCGATGGGGTGGCAGGAGCCCTAGGGGAGGGGTACAGTGAAGATGCTGTGAACTGGCTAAGAGAGCCTGGGACTGTGGCGCCCGGGGGGGGAGGGGGCGCAGTTTGAGGGGCCTGAGCTTAGTGACCAGTGCACAGTAGACCCGGCCTTCCCTCCGCACAGATGAAGCTTGTAGGCCATGAGAAAAGCAGAGTGTGGAGGGGCTGCAGAAAGCAAGGAAAAGCCCTCGAGTGTAATGGGCAGACAGTGAGGACCAGGGTGGGGCCGCTATAGAACAATCAGCCCAACAGAACCTCCAGGATTCCCAAAGCGTGGCATGTTTCCAACCTCATGCCTGGAGTACCTCTCCCTCACCCCGTACCCAGCTGTTCTTTCAAGGCCCGAGTATCCCTTTCTCCAGGAAACCCTCTCTGCCAGAACCCAGGCTTTTTCCACCCCTCTGTGCCTGCCCCTACACCAGCATCTATCCCGAAGTTTGGGGCCTATTATATCTATGATAATTGGGCTCTCCCCGGGTCTTCTGGGACTCCACGGCCCACTCAAGCATGGCACACTGAGGCTGTTCTCAAGGGCTTTGTGGGTGAAAGGGCATTTTTAAGGAAGGACCCCTCCCCCCGGGGAGAGGTGTGGGCTGAAAGAGAGTAGAACTGCTCCTGAGGATATTTTGGGTCCCCAAGCAGCTGCAGGAGTTGGGGCCAGTGTGACTGGGGCTTAGCAGCAGCTTGGCATCAAGAAGGCCCAGTCAGAAGATAAGGCTGACCTGGGGACCAGGCCTCAGGATGAGGCTTTTAATGGCGCGTAGCTGGAGGCCAAGGAGCAGCGGAAGGTGCTCAGGTGAGGGTCTGGGGTGTGGCAGGCGGCCTCCCCTCGCCCCCAGCTCAGCAGAACCTTCTTTGTGTCAGTGGCCGCGGCAGAGGCAGCGGCTGTGCGTCTCCCATCTCCCAAAGTGTCTGATGCAGGCCAGCTGCGGACTGCGGGCTGAGCGCTACTCTTCCTCTGTTTATGGGTCCCTTACCCCCTTGCCTGACTTGCGCCGCGCAGACTCTGTCCCCCAGGGTCACTCAGGTTATGATATGCCCCACAGAGGAGAATCAACCCCAGGGTTCTCTTGAGCTGTGCGACCCAGAATGCGCTGGTCGCGTTCAAAGAGGCGGCCCGTCCCGGCTCGCAGCTGCCCCTCCCCCAGGTTCCGCCCTCGACCTTGGGGCGCTTCCCGGTGGAGGCGGCAGTCCTCACCCGCAGGGTCAAGCTGGCCCTTGCCCCGTCACCCTTTCTCATCTAGCCATTTCCATGATCCACACTCACCTGGGGGAAGGGGACGCCGAGATTTGCCCCTGCCTTTGGCACAGGGGAGAACCAGTGCCTCTCAGCCTGGCCAGTCTCTCCCAGTGCCAGGGGTGGGCAGAAAAGGAGGGAAAAGGGACTTCACTGGTAGTGGAGCAGTGGGTCTCGGGGTGTGTGTGTGTTGAGGATGGGGTCCGAGTCTCCTGCTGTTCCCCCCGCCTTACACAACAGCCACAGCCACGGAACAAAGGCAGTGGTGAGCCAGCGTACGGGAGGCTCTAGAAGAAATGAAACTAAAATGTTAAGCGTCTGAGTCGATTCATTTCCGCAACAACATTTTCTGAAAGAGAAAACCTCGGAAGTGTGTGAGATGAGAGATGGAGGGCCGCCCCGCCCTCTGCCCCCTGCTGCCTGGAGTTTCCTCCTTTAACTCGCACTTCCCTCTCACGGGCTAACGGATTTCCCTAAGGGTCCGGAGGGGCCGCCAAGCACCTCTCGAGGACCATCCATGTCCACCCACCTCCCTGAGGGGGTTATTCCGAAGATCCCCAGTCACCCCTTTATATTCACAGAATTCAAAGGAATGCGCGGGGAGGGAAATTTGGTGACTGAAGGCTGTTTATTGAGCAGACCTCTGTGCCAAGAAGAGGGGCATCAGTCTGGGGTGGGCCTGGGTCAGGGAACCCACCAGATGGGAGGCTGAGGTGGGTAAGGTGGTTGAGAGGTGCGGTGTCAGGGAATGAGGGAGAAGGTGGGGGCTACAAGGAAAGGGAAATCTGAAAGGGAGTGATGAACAGGTGTGCGAAAGCATCCTTAAGTAGGAATAGAGGCACTTTCCTGAGGGAGTGAAAGTTGGAATGTGAGGATCTCTACAACGGAGAGGAGCAGAGGACCCCAAATGTCTGAAAGGACAATGAGGGGAATGTGAGGAGATGGGAGACCATGAGGGGTTGCCTGAGAATGCTGAGAGGAAAACCGTCCACCACGGGGGGAGAGCGGGACGGTGCGTATCTATGAACCGCTCTGTGAAGGAGGCCCTGGACAGAAAGGGTTGGACCCTGGGGTGGGAGGTATGGGTGGGGGAAGCCCACAAGACAGCTGAGCGCCAGCCTCCACCCCAGCCCCCAGCCCAGAACCCAGGTTTCATCTCTTAATCTCCCTCATTAATCATTCACCTTCCTCCTACCCCCATCAGCGGATCTGGTTTCTTCCCAGCTCAGGTTCCCGAGGTTTTGCTGGAAGAAGTCCCCTACTGTGCCCCCACCATCGTCTGGACACGTCCCGGGCCGCTGGGCTGACCTTAACAGGCTCTGCTGTCAGTGGCCTCCTACCTTTACTAGTCTCTCCTTCCCTTTCGTCCCCCAAATGGGGATCGCCCAACTCCTTTGTCCAACCCCATTGCTTGAGCCTGGTCGCTGGGGGGAGAAGATAGGTGGGAGAGATGGAAGGGGGGGAAGGCAAAGGCCCTTCAGGAGAGAGGGTACTCACCACAAACACACTAGTCACTAAGAGTGGAGGAAGGTGCACAGAGGACACATGAGTGCCTATTTGGTGACAGGCCTGGGACGTGAGCTAGGCAATTCCAGCAGCCTCCCGGGACCCTCTTTAAATGCAGATTAAGTGAACCCGCAGGATGGACTTCTGAGGACTGAGTTAGAGGACTTCAGACAGTTCAGAGGACTGAGGCCTCCAGCCAGGGGGGTCTTTCTTGGCCCCCTCCACCTCCCACCATTAATAACCAATTAGCAAGATCCTGAGGCTTCTCAGTTTTCTGCCGCGGCCTGGCTCTGCTCTCTGCCCCAGCAGTGGCCCATTGGGCTGAGGGTGCTGCTCAGGCTGCCAGGAGCATCTTCTGCAAGTGCCTGGGTGGGAGGAGGGGAGGGTCTTACCCAGCGAACCCACTGTTTTTCCATCTATTTGGTGGGCCAGGCCAGTGCCTCAGGCTGTGTGGGTTTCCCTCACCCCCACCATCAAAGTGCCTTCTCCTTGTTAAAGAGGCTTTGGCCCAGGTGCCTTAGGTCTCCCGGGCTCTATTTAGGGCCCCTCTTCTGCAGGCTCCACTTGCCCCAGGGAATAGGCACAGAGGGTCACTGGTGGGAGGTGCAGGGGTCTACAGAGGTGACATGATGGACAGTCCAGGAGGGACTTCTTGTTGGCACTGTTGGAAAAAAAACATAAGAATCCTGTGGAGGCTCAGGAATGGTGAGCTCCTTGGGAGTGGTGGGGCATCTCTGCCTCTGGGCTGTGGATCCCCCAGCCATTTGGGGGTGTTTATGTGAACAAAACCCTTGCCTTATTGGGCTTCCACTGGTGAAGCAGCACTCTCCCAGAGCTGCCTTTTTCCTACCAAGGAGCACTGTGGAGTGCTCCCCCAGGTGTGAGCTCAGGACTAGAAGGGGGTGGTGGTGAAAAGACACAAATCAGACAGGAATGAATATCCTCCAGGCAATTAGGTGGCTCAGTTGGCTAAGCAGTTAAGTGTCTGCCTTTGGCTCAGGTCATGATCCCCAGAGTCCTGGGTTGAGCCCCAAGTCATGCTCCCTGCTCAGCGGGGAGCCTGCTTCTTCCTTGTGTGCTCTCTCTCTCAAATAATATCTTTAAAAAAAAAAAAAAAGGAATGACTATACCAGACTTTAGAGTTTGTCCCTGAGTTGGCAGGGGTTCCTGTCCCAGGATCTGGTTGGGTCCACGAAGTCTGGCCTTCAGGTCACTTTTCTATGAGATGCAACCAGTGGCCCTTCCCATTGCTGCTCCTACACAGTCGTTTCTGGCCTCCCCAGCCTGGGGAACCCTTATTTGAACTACAGGAACATAATAAGGAGGCAAAGACAGATCGGCTGATGGGTCTCTGTGGAGGCCAGACTTCCCTGGCAAAGACCCAGCCCAGGCAGTAGCGCTAGCTCCAGATATGCTGTGTCCTCTATCCTGAGGCCCAGGTCTCCTCTGCTTCTGCGTGTGTTTTGACTTTCCCAGGGCCTCCGAGCCAGCCGCGGTGGAACGGCCTGGGTCCAGAGAGCCAGGGGAGTCCACTCACCTGCCTTTGCTTCCACATCGCATCCCCAATACTCCCCTTGCAGACGCTCTACCAGGCCAGGTCCTACCGAGTCTCGAGTTCCCCCAGCCCCCTCGCGCCGCACTAATAACTTCCAGCCGCCAGGACCTCTTTAAGAGCGTTCCGCAGGGGTGGGGCGGGGACGAGGGGGCTAGGTCGGGAGACTGAGGTCCTTCCTAGGAGAGATCGGAGATCCTAGAACAGTCAGCTCTGGTATCCCTCCTCGGAATTTTGCAAATCCCCATCCGCTGGGGCCGGGGGAAGCAATTTTATTGCCGACTAGTTTATGAGCCAGAGCAGCGGCTTGGCGGGGAGTCAGTGGCACACAGAAACTGGGGGCCGTCCAGGAAGGGTCCAGCCAGAATGTGCACCGGGCCGCATCCCGGAGCGCGGAGCAGCTCGGCGGCCCGGAGCGGCAGGTTGTTCTGGGGCTTCTCTTCAAGCCTCCCCACCCCGTAGAAATACCGCCGCCGGGTTATCTACCAGCTCCAGACCCACGGCGGCCCCGAGTTGGGGGTTGGGGGCGCAGGAGGAGGGGCACACGGGGCTTGGGCCCCGCGCGGGGGGCGGGTCCGAGGCGGGGGGCCCAGATCGGGAGCCGCGCGCTGCGGCCCAGGCAGCTGCGGAGCGGATCGCAGCTGGCGGCGGGACCGACACAGCCCGACTGGCCATGAACTCTGGACCCGAGCCCCGGACACCCCGGACACTATTCAGCATCGCAGACATCCTAGGCCCGCGTATGGTTCCTCGAGGACCTTCTACGTCTACGTCTCAGCTTCCGGAGTCGAGCCCTGGTCCCACGTCGCCTCTGTGCGCGCTGGAGGAGCTGACCAGTAAAACTTTCCGCGGACTCGACGGGCACGCTTCGGAGTCCTCTGAAGGTACGGCGTCGTCGGCGAGGTCGCGCACTTTGACTCGGCCTTCTCCCCATCTCTCTCCTCCACGTCTCGGTCTCGAACCTTCCTCACCCTCGCCGCCACCCTAATAACCCCCTGCCCTCAGCCCACGTGCAAGGACTTGCATCTCCCGCTCCTGACCTCCCCTCCCCTGCGTTAGTTCCCAGGCTCCGCGGCCGCTCCTGAAGGCCGCCAGTGCCGAGGGGAAGGGCCGGTCTGTTGAGAACTGAGTGCCCCGTGGGTCCGTTCGCTGTAGGCGGGGCAATCGCGACAGAGAGTGATGGGTGAGAAGGAGACAAAGGCCTGAGCCGGAGGCAGTAAACGAGAGAGCTAGGGCAAGGGCGGTGCAAAAAGTGCTGGGAGGCGAGGTTCGGGCCTCTCCGGGGACCTCGCTCCGCTCCACGCTGCTCTCTTCAGGAGAGGGCACAGGAGCAGAAGGTCCTTGCGGCGGCAAGGGTCGGGGGACCACGGGACTCGCCTCTCCTTACCCTTTGATCCCCCATACCTCCCTTTTGGGCTCGAGGAGGAGGCGCCGTGTTATTAAAGAAGCGTTAGCCGGGTGCCCATCGTGACCGTGAGTCTTTAGAAGGGCATGGTCCGGTTCCTATTACCACTCATCGTGCGCGGCTAGCTGCCCCTACTTTGGCCACGGTGGGGGACCACCTCGGTGCCGGCCCCAAGGCCTCAAAAGTGCGGGCCCAGATGGCCTGCCTCTGCGCCAGGTTGTCTCTGGCCCGTCCCGCCCTCCTCCCATTCCCTCACCTCCGTGAGATGCCCTCAAGCCTGCTGCCTCCCATACCCACGTTCCCTTTTCCACTTTATGCCCCCCACTCCCCACTCCGTTGGGTAAGCGGCCACGGTTCCGGCTCGCGTCTGCCTTCTCCCATCTCCGCCTCCCCGCCGCTGCTTGAGCTTCCCCCCCCACCCCCCACCCCCCCTCAGCTTCCCTTCCCCGCAGAAGCCCGATTCCCGCAGGCCGGAGACTGACCCCCGCCCCATCCCCGCAGGCCGCGCCGCCCCGGGTGCTCTGGGCCCCGGCCCCGCCGGCCGCAGACGACGAAAGTCACGCACGGCGTTCACCGCGCAGCAGGTGCTGGAGTTGGAGCGACGCTTCGTCTTCCAGAAGTACCTGGCGCCCTCGGAGCGCGACGGGCTGGCGGCGAGGCTCGGTTTGGCCAACGCACAGGTTGTCACTTGGTTCCAGAACCGGCGCGCCAAGCTCAGACGCGACGTGGAGGAGATGCGCGCCGACGTGGCCTCGCTGAGTTCGCTGTCCCCCCAAGTGCCATGCCGCCTCGAGCTGCCGGGTGGCGCCCCGGGCCCCGGCCCCGGCCCGCCGGACTCCGGGGCCCACCTGACGGAAGAGGAGATTCAGGGGGTCGATTGAAGGCAAAGCCGCCGCCGGCCCGGGCTCCGGGGCCCCCGGGAGTCCTCACCTCCGCGCCCCGCGCCGCGCGCCCTGTCCGGGTTCCGGGGTGGAGGGAGGGTGTGGATCCGGCCTTCTCCGCTCACAGTCCAGACCCTCACTTTGCCCAGTTGTTGAGAATAAAATTGAGACTCAGTCGCACGAGGCCTCAATCCCAGCGCCCAGAGCGGTAAGAGCAAAATCGGTGATTGTTGGGCAGATTCCGCGTTTGGCTGAGGCTTGAAACGCGACGTCTCCTTTACCCCTCATAGCAACTCTATAAGGTAGGTGATATAAGGATGCCCATTTCACAAAGGAGGAGCCACTGGGCCAGGCTTTGGACCTCTGCATCCTGCCAGGCTTCAGAGCCAGTGCTTGTCGGCCCCCACAGTGCTCTGGAAATCAAGCTGAGGGGTAGGAGATGGGACTCTGTAGCTTTGCGCGACTCACCCCTACTGACTGCCTTTGGCGTGGGGACTCCACCAGGCCTTTGATTCCCTCTCCCAATCCCACCCCCTATCCCCACCTCAGAGACCTTGCTCCTAACCTCTAGGTGGCACCACAGTGACAATGACCCACCTGATTCTACCCTTTCCCTACCCTGAGGTTACTTGTTAATGGGGTCCTGACCCTTCTCCTGCCTCCGATGAAAGAACCCTATACTGAGACACCCGCTAAGTGAAGCCTCCAGGGGGCCACAACCCTACTTCCAGGACGTCTGCCCTGGACTTGGGCAGGAAATGTCCCCTGCCAGGATGGTGGCCTTGGCAGGAGGATGGAGAGGCCGGCTGAGGCGGAGCTTGGAGTATCAGCTTGGGGCCTTGTGGGTGAAGCCAACAGCCTGCCCCCACCGGTGGACATTTCTGAGACTAATTTATTCTGTGGGTAATTAATCACCCTCTGGCAGTGTGATGGGGAGGGAAGAGGCCTACCACTACTCAGGGCCATCCCTGCTGATCTTCGGAAGACCGTGCTTAGGTTCTTTCCTGGTTCCCCTCTCTCCGCGTCAGTCCTTCCAACCCCGCTCAGACTTTTCCATGCTTCTGCCCAGATGCAGGTCTCATTCTCAAGAATGCTCTGAGAGTGACACTTCCAGGATCCCAGGGGAGTCAGCTAGGGCCTCAGTTGCCGGTGGAGGTCCCAGGAGAGGCTCTTTCAGGGAGAGTGAACAAGGCTGGCAGGCAGAAGGGAACCTGGTGTTTTTAGACCAGAGCTACCCCTTAGTGAGCACAATTGAAGTGATTTGCATGGATTAATCTTAACAGTAATCTCAGGAGATGGTGAGACTTTAATTTCATTTTAAGTGTAAAGAGACTGAATCCAGAAGCCCAAGATGACCCGGTCACCTGGTCGTGAAGCTTGTGAGTGGTGGGGATGGCACTAACCTGCTTGCTTGGGTGACTTGGGCTCATGCTTTTGGCCACTGCAGGTTCCGTCCCTGTAACTGTGACCGGGCCTAACTGAAAGAAGAAAACGGTTTACGGAGAAAGCAGAGGAGAAAGGGCCAAAGGTAGGAGTTTAGGCATTGTACTGTAGTTTGAGCCCGGTCCGCAAGGTTTTGGAGAGGAGAGGTGTGAGCAGTGTTGGAGCTGGCTCATGTGGCTGCCAGCGTAGGGGAGACCGGGGACTGGCAGGGGCCTAAGGAAGGTAAGAGCTGAGGGGAGTCAGGGCCAGACCTGGGGGCGAGGGAGGCTGTAAGGAAAGAGGAGTCTGTGCGATGATCTCCCTGACCAAAGATTACATCCATCAGTGACCACCTCACAAACCTGGGCAACTGGAAGAAAAAAATGGCATCATGGACAGAAATAATGGCTACTGGAGTAGAGCTGAGAATTTGTCAGCCATTACGTGCAAGAAGCATTCTTCGCACCTGTGTTGCCCTTTCAATACACAGACCCCACACACACACACACACACACTCCGGGGGCCTGAGAATATGCATTTGCAGCAAGTTTCCAGGTTGCTGCTGGTCCAGGGCCTGCACTTGGAGAACCACAGCCCCAGAACTCTGTATTTTGTGAAATAAGCAACAATTCGTTCATATTCCCCTCTTTCCACTGTGGGGGAATCATGAATATGTAGGACCGTTGCAGATAAAAGCCAGTTTATTTAGCACCCCTTCTGTACCAGGCACTTGGTAGGTATTTTCTCACACTTTGACTTTCAGTCCTCACAACAGCCCTGTGAGGTAGGGATTGCCAGCATTTTTCAGATGAGGGACCTGAGGCACAGATGTTGAGACCTGCCCAAGGGGATCCGACTCGTGCTGGCAGACTTCATTCTCCTACATAGTATTGAAGGAGCCTGCTCCGTAAACAAAAAGAATTTGGGAAAGCCCTATATAAAGGGAGTTTTTCAGCATCCCCTATACAGGTGTGAATGGTGTTAAGCAAGACCATAGCACGGCAAGAATCATTTATCCTGATGAATGGTTCCTCTGGGCAAGGCATTCTGGAGGCCTAAGTCCCCTGCTGATCCACATTGCAGCGAGCTGAGAGTCCCAGGCAGGACTAGGGAGGAAGCAGCTGCTAGGATCTTAGAGGAGAAACCACAAGATCATGATTCTTACATGGGAAGCAGGGAATGACAGCCTCCTCTGGGGGCAGTGACCCTTGGTGGAAATACTGAGTAAACTGACGTGGGGAAATGCTCATTACAACACCCAGTGCTGGAGTGGAGAAAGAGCACGGCCACGGGAACAGCAGCCTGGGTGCCTGCTGGGGTCCCATGAGCACGAGAGCCAGCGGGGGTGGGCGGGGTGTGGAGACGTGTGAACCCTGCTAGCTCCAGGCAGGACCTGGTAAGGGACTTCCCAGATGTAAACCCCGGTGAATCTTCTAGCAGTTGGAGGAGGAGAGACCACTGGGCAAAGAAGAGGCCGGAATGTGCACCAAATGACAGGAAACAAGGCATGAGTGGCTGGGGCTAGAAGAAACAAGGTGAGAGCTGGGCTCAGGAAGATGTGAGCATCAAGACGCAGGGTAGGACTCAGCCTCTTTCATCACCTGACCCCATTCCTGAGCATAAAGCTCTGGCTGGTGCATGAGTCCTCCAGAGCCAAAAACCAGAGCAGGCCCTGTATGATCCCTTCTGGGTCTGTTATAGTCTGAAAACCTGAACTTCTGTACAGTTCCCTCCCTAGCCTTGGTGGGTTTTATTTTTCTTTACTGCCCCCAGAGGAAGCCATCTGCTTCAGAGTTAAAGAGAGGTTGTTTCGGTGGACATGGGGCTCCTTTCTATCATCAGGTCTCTGTGGCAAGAGGAATGGCCACCAGCGGTATCTTTAATTATGGTATTAGACTACAAGGTCTCAAGATTCGCAGGGAACCAGGGGAGGCACACATGGCCTTGTCCTCTGAGGGACAGGTCCTCCATCATCTGGTCTGAGGTAGATGCTGGGCCCGAAGTCCCAGGATACCGGAGCCCTTTGAGGCACCCCGGAGATGGAGAGGGTGGGGCCTCCTGCTCTCAGTCTGGGGGAGGGGCGAGTTGGAGTGGCTCAGGTGACACAGGGGATAACGCAGGGGTGGAGACAGAAGGCCGGCAGCTCTTGCAGCAGTGCTTGGAAGGCGACTGACAGACGGGAGGCTTGAGGTGCCCCGCCCAGCATGGGAAAATGGCTGCGGGAACCCAGTTGACAGAAGTGGCTCCCGGGTTCCTCCTCGCTGATCCTGCTGAGAAGGGAGAGAGGGGGGCACCTGTTCCTCCTCTTCAGCAGCACAGCCCCTGCCCCTCCTTCCCCTCCCGTCCCCCCGCCCAAGGCAGAAGGGAGCAGCGCTGCTGTGGAAACCCAGGCCAGTTCTCCTGCTGCCCCTCTTGGCACGCCGTGGGCCTGCTTCCCTCACCAGAGCGAGGTGCAGAAGGCACGAGTGGAGCTCCCGGGCGGCGTCGGGCTGGGAGCCGCCTCTCAGAGTCTCCTGGAACACAGCAGCTGCCTCTTCGAAACGCTTTCGTCCCAGAGCGATTAGAAAGAGGAAAGTTGAGGTATCAAGGGGGTAAGGGAAATTAAAACTGTCCCCTTCCTCGAACTCGCCTCAGCTCCTAGTACCACTGACACTGTGGTCCCAGGAGCTTTACTAGAAAATGTCAGTCCCGCCGCCATGTGCCCTCATGCGTCTGGGCCCTGATCCGGACCTTTTAGGGTCCTTCCATCCTGCTGGCCTCCAGTCTGGTCTCAGTCCAGACCCAATCCCTACCCCAGGCCACCCAAATTCCGCCCGCGCTTCCAATCTCGGACCCCTTACCTGCAGTCCCATCAGGGCCTTGCCCAGGCGGAAAAGGCCCCGGGGCCAGCCCGGTCGCAGGGTGAGGGCCACCTGGGCATCGGCCAGGGCCCACATGGGCTGACCCAGCCGCTCATGGCAGAAAGAGCGGTTTCCAAATAACCTGGTAAAGACAAAGTGATCAAAAGTCCAGATCCCCAACGCTTTGCCTTGCTCTGACCTCCCAGCACAGTGGCCAAGCCCCTACTCACCGGTGATCCCGGGGGTTGAGCTTCAAAGCCTGGGTGAAGAGAACCACAGCCTTGTGGTAGAAGCCATTTTGGGCAAAGCTGGTACCCAGTGCTGGGGAGGAGAGAAGGTGGGAGGGTTCAGATGGGGCTATCCCGGGGACGGCGGGGTGAGGAGGGAGGGAGAGAGAGAGAGTCTCACTTGCCAGCTCCTGGCTCTGCTGTAAGGCAACTGCCAGCAGTCCCGGAGATGCCTAGGGATGGGGAGCAAAGTCAAGCAGGACTCGGGCCTCGGCCTCCCCAAATCCTTCTCCTTAGTTCAAGCAATGACTATTGCGGTCAACATCACCCAACTTCTGTAATTCTTAGGATAGTTCTGCAAGATGGTATCAGCCCCACCTTCCTGCAGAAGAAACTACCCAGGGCCAGGGAGTCAGTGATGGAGCCTGACCCCAGGTCTCTTAATCCTAGAGCCAGAGAACCCCTTCTACTGGTCACCTCACCTCTGCTTTAGGACTCTGCCTGGGGCTCTGTTCTATTGGAGAGCTCGCTTCCTCCTGGCCCGTCTTCTCTTGGGAGCTCCGGCTTTTGCCTCGAGCCTCCTGGCTCGGACCCTTCTCTCTGCGGGCACTGGGAGGCCGATCCCCAACCTTGCGCAAAGCCAGAGACACGAAAGTGCTAGACAGATCCAGTGGATCCTATGAGCAGAAAGGAAAGTTGTGGGGGGTGGGGATGAAGTCTGTCCCGAGGGAGGGGGAGGAGGAGGGGGAGGGGGGAGTGGCGGTAAGGGGGCCGAGACGAAGAAGGGAAGGAAGGGGACCCTCACCTCTTCCTCACCACACTGTCCCTGAGGAGGGTTCCCGGGGCTGGATGGGGGGCTCCCATCCCCATTTGGGGTGGCCTTGACCTGGAAAGGAAGGCAGGTGGGGATCACCTGAGCTGCCTGCCTTCTGAGCTCCCGGCCTCCTGGCACCTGATGTCCTTCATACCTGCCTGGAGACACTCACCTTGGGCTCTCCACCCTCCTGCTCCAAGCGCTCCTGTCGCTTGCGATCCTTTTGACGCTGCAACGATAACGACGCTGATGCTGACAAATTATGAACGCTACATGTAAACACACACACACACACACACACACACAGAATTTGTATTTTGAAGCCAATTGTTTACGTGTACAGTAGACTATAGGTCATGCGCTGGGTTAAGAGCTTTGTGTACACTATCTCATTTAATCCCTGCAACTCCACGAGGCAGGTTTTGTTGTTATTCTGGCGTTACAGGTAAAAAAGCAGACAGCAGGGTCACCAGGCAGAGCCTCCCCAGTAAGAAAGAGGCAAGAGTCCAGCCCAGGCGGTACAGTGACTCCAGAACCACCACACCATGTGGCTTCCACGAGACCCTCTCCTCCAGGCACCAAGCCCCCATGGCTCCCTCTCGCAAGAGGATCTACTGTGGGCTACCCTGAGTTCTTTCCTGTCCTCACGACGTGTCCCCTTTTCCCTCTCCCCAGTCCCTCCAGATTCCCACTCCTCCTGCCCTCCAGCTACCTTCTTCTTGAGTCGTTTCTTTTCTGCTTTCTGTTTCATGCGCTCCTCTTCAGCCACCAGCTCCTCGGCCAGGTGGTTGGCTTCCTGGAGAAGAAAAGGCAGGTGACCGGAAAAGAAGGAGAGCGAGAAAGCCAAAGGGAGGCCAACAGGATGGAAGGACCTTGAAAGGTCCGGATGAGGGCCCAGACGCATGAGGGCACACGGCGGCGGGACGAGTGCTGGGCGAGGTGAGGCCCCTTGCTGACAGTCTCACCTCTTCAGTCAGCAGGAGCTTCCGGGGCATGGCCACCTGGAGTAGGCTGTCTGAGCCCCCAGGGGCAGGGGCAGAGGGGCTAGGAGGGTAGGGCTCAGACCCTTGAGGAGGATATAGGAAGGACTTTCGGAGACCACAGTAGGTGCCCAGTCCCTTGACCCCCTCGGCCATGTCACTCTGTCCAGGCGTTTTCCCCTCATCGCAGAAACGGTCCAGAAGGTAATCTGTCCGGAGGGATAGGGAGAAGGGAAAGAAAAAGGTACATGAGAGGGAGGAGCATCTGAGGGCCGGCCCTCCCCCGGGGTACCAGCCTCAATCCCTGGGCTTGGCCCCCCGCACGTCCCACCATGGTGCCACAGCTGCAGCCGCCCGCTGCTCCCGTCCACATGGATCCGGTGCAGGCCCTGGGGATCACTCGCCACAAGCCGTTGAAGAAAATCCACTATGTCCTGGGAGGGGGAGGGGAGGGGAGAGGAGGCTGGTGTTGGGGGCAGCACTGGGAGACAACGGGGGGCTTGGCTGGGTTGGCCCCTCCACCACGGAGACCACAACCCAGACACCCAGCCTGAAAAACCTTATGGGCTGACCTCTCCCCGCTCAGGGCCTAAAGACACGCTGCTCTGGTTTTCCAGGTTTATCACCTCCTTCCCCACTCTCCTGCTTGCCAAGGGTTCTGTGTGGCCCTCAGCCCAACCTTCTCCGTTGTACAGATCTCCTTCCCTTGATCCGCCACGACGTCAGCTACCCTGAGGCCCAGAAAGAGCCCTCTTACCTGCTCTTCCAGCTCCGCCCCCTGCCATATCCTTGAATACAGGCAACCCCACAGAACCCGCTCTGGAGCTACCTCACGCCGAAATGAGCGCAGCAGTCCCTGGCTGGCCTCTCCCCTGCACGTCGTCTGTTTCCCCCAAACCAAGCTCTCAGCAGGTACTTCTCTACCCAGGAACTTCCAGTAATCCCCTGCAGCCAGGGCCATAGGCAGGATTGAGTCTAGTTCCTCAGCTTGGGATTTGGAGCCTTCCAGAAAGCTCCCGGGCTGACCCTCCTATCTTCCTCTGTAATTCGCTCCTGCTTGGCTGCTGTCATCCCTTTGCTCTCAGGTTTCTTCTACTGTTGGGATCTTCCCTCCAACTGTTCCCGAATCCCTCCTGGCTCTCACCACACCCGTCTCACCTTCAAGATATAGTTCAAACTCCATCTTCCCTCAAACTTCTTCATCTCCAGTGATCTCTGCTCTCACTCAACCAAGCTGTATTCATACGGTCTGTGTTATACAATTTAGAACCTTATTATTCACTGCTTTTTATTGTGCTCTCAACTGGCGAGAAGCATGGAACCGGAAAGAACACTTTGCTGCCTGCATCTTAGTTCTGGCTTTGCCACTGCCTGGCTGTTGATTTGGGGCAAATCATTTAACCTCTCTGAACCTTGGCTTCATCCTTCACAACATGAGATAAGACTCTTCAAGACTCTTCGCCCATTACATTCTGTGGTTCTTGCGAGATTCCTCAGTTAGTCTCAGCTCTGGGGGAGGTCAGGAGTCATCTTGTCCCTGTGGGCCCTATTCAGGCCTAAACAGAGCACACCCCTGACTAGGTGGTGGCCCGCTGACAGAGAAACTTAGAAGCCACATGAAATGCCAGAGTGCTAAATGAATGCATGGGAAGGACTTGAGATCACGGAGGTATGGGCAACTTTCTAAACAGTTTCAGAGGTAGGGCATCCTTCAGGAGATAGTTCTGACTCAGCAGCATCTTCACGGACACTGCTGTGGGCTTTCATCAAGTCTTATTCCCAAACTCAATTTCCTGGTGGGTTTAATTCAACTTCCTAACTGGCCCAGTCTAGCCATCTCTAAAAACAAACAAAAAAAGGGATTACCTTGCTTCTACCTCTCCCTAAAGCATAGTCTATGCTACTCTCTTAATTCACCACATGGCCGAACACAATCTAGCTCCCCAGTCCTCCATGAATCATCTCCTCACCTCTGGTCCCACCTCTAGCTACAGTGATCAGCGGTCTCTGAAGGTCCTACAACACACCAAGTGTGCTCCCATCTCAGGGCTTTTGTCCTTGTTACTTCCTCTCCCTGGAATGCTCCTTCCCCAGGGAATGGCTCACCCCTTCAGATCCCTGCTTAAACCTTTCCCAGGAGGCCCTTTCTGACCACTCAGTTTAAAAAGAGAAACTCAACTTCATTCAGTACTCTATCCTTCTTGTTTTACTTGTCCTTGCATTTTTTGTATTTGGCATACTTTACTGTTTATTTGTTGACTGGCTGCCTCCACTAGATGCTTCTAATTCATTGACTAAAAGGATTTTTGTGTTTGGTTTACTGCTGCCTTCCCAGTGCATAAAACTGCCTGGTACATTGGTGGGGCTCAGTAAGTGTGTTGAATGAGCAAAGGCAGAGATTGGTGAGGAGACTATTCTATTAGGGACGCAGCCAGGAGCTGGGTCTGAAGAACTCTGTGTGACCCAGTGAGTTTGAACTTTGTATTGTCGGTGATGGGAGTGGGCCTCACCTGAGGAGTGAGGCACTCAAGTTAAACAGCACTGGGAGGGAAGGACATGATTCTAGGGGTGGAATGTTTAGTTAGCAGGCCCCTATGACAGAAAGAATGAATTCTTTTTTTTAAAGATTTTATTTATTTGACAGAGAGAAACACAGCGAGAGAGGGAACACAAGCAGAGGGAATGGTAGTGGGAGAAGCAGGCTTCCTGCCGAGCAAGGAGCCCGATGCGGGGCTCGATCCCAGGACCCTGGGATCATGACCTGAGCCGAAGGCAGACGCTTAACGACTGAGCCACCCAGGCGCCCGAAAGAATGAATTCTTGAACTAAGGCCGTGGCAGCAGGAGCAGGAATGGAAATGATGGGCTAGAGTCAAGAGATATTTCTCAAGAGGATTTTAGTGACTGACTAAACGTGTGAGGTAAAGGAAAGGGAGGATTATATACAATGATTCTCAGATTTCTGCATTAAGTAACTGGATGTCAGTTTGTGTTATCAGCCAAAACTAAGGTTAGAATAAAGGCAACTAACTTGCAAAGGAGATGAATTAACCAATGGACTTGCTGAATTTGAGGTTTTGGAGATACCCAGGAAGCAGCTGGAAAAACAGCTTCTCAAGTGTGCCCAAATCTGATCCTGTCCCTTCCTCAATAACCCTATCACCTACTTGAGGACATCCAAGCCCTTGTGCCAGACAAAGCATTTCAAGCCAGTTGCTGCCTTTTCCCTCACTTCGTTTCTTAGAGATCCAACCAAACCACTCAAGTCTTACCTAGGTGAAGTTCTCTAAACTTTTCCTTGCCGCGGTGTCTTTGCTCACACCCTTCCCTCTATTCATAATATCTTACCCTAAGGAACTCCCATCCACTCTCCAATTCTCAACTCAGAGACTAGTCTGCCCAGTCCTGCCCACTTCCATCACCCTCCATTTGCCACGAGCTCCTCCACGCACTAGCCCCAGGACACGCCTCTACGGACTCCTCGGAGCCCAGTGTGGCGCCTGGCTGAGGCGGGGCTCAGCACAGCCGGCTGGAGAGAGGCGTGACCGAGAGAAACAGGACGAGGGGGACCTAGGAGTCCTTTTACCTCGGTGCCGTAGTCCTCAGGACCGAATTCCTGGCAGAGTTTGGGGACAGCAGCGACCCCCAGCGGGCAGCCAGGCCGCAGAGGACAGTCTAGTAAACGAAGGCGGTGGAGCGTCAAGAGATTCGGGCAGGATGGGCCGGAGCCTTCCGCCCACCGTGTGAAGCACAAGACCCTACTGAAAACAGGTAAACCCAAGTAGGGCTGTCCCTCCCTTCCTGGACCCCCTTCCCGTCTTGTCACACCTGCTTACCTAGCTTTATCTGCCCCACCGTCTTCGGTATCGGCGCCATCTCCCAACAACAGTGAGCCGAAAGTGAAAGATGGTTTGGTATTTGATACCGCCGGGGGCGGGGTAGCACAGATTAGGCCGCCATCTTTGTTAGGGGCAGACGCCTCCGCTTACGGAGCGCGAGAGAGCCCACGACGGTCCCGGCGGCTCCCGGGCTAGAGATGACGGCTCTTGGGACGGGGCGGAGTCCCGGCGGCCGCGGGCGTTGGGCAGTGCGGGGAAGTGGGAATCGTTAGGTTCGTCCCGGACTCGGCGCCCCATGGCCCAGGCGTCTCGCTCTGGTGGCCTTCTGCCTCCGCTCTCTACCGTGCCGCCATTGAGGGCGCAACCCGGCGGCGCTGTGGAGGAGCAGTGGGAGAGAAGGCAGCCGGGGACTCTTGGCGGGGACCTTCGTGGCTGGCCGTGGCTGCCGGTTGCCGGGAGCATCCCCTGCCTGGACCCGCGGCCCGGTGGAGCTCGGGGAGGGCGGCCGTGGTGGGCGGCGCCGGCGGACGCGGGAGAACACCACGACGAGGGCGCGGCGGACTGGTGGCGGGAGCCGGCAGCCGGCCGCCCCATCCCTCCCGCTCTGCAGCGTCTCCGGGCCGTGTTGTTGCGGCTGCATCGCGAGCGGGAGCAGCTCCTCCAAGCCCGGGACTGCGCCCGCCACCTACAGGCGACCTTGCGCCTCCTGAGGATCCTGAGTCCCAGCGCGCCGGACCCCGGGCCCGGCCGCTTGCCTCAGCTGTGCCGCGACCTGCTACCGCACCCTTCCCGAGGGGCTGTACTGCCAATCGGCCTACGGGAGACTCCCGTACCGCTACTCCTGGCGCGCACCATCGGACTGGCCGCCCAGCGCCTGGATGCTGCCATCGAGATGCAGCTTCGGGCTCTGGGTCGGGAGGCGGCCAGCCCCGGCTTGTCCTCCCAACTCGCCGACGTGCTGCTGGCGCTTCCGGCCTACCACCAACTGCAGGGAAAAGCCTTGAGCCATGTCCCCGGGGCAGCGCGCCCTTTCCCGCCGGCCCGTGTGCTCCGCCTCCTGACAGGGGAGCGAGGTTGCCAGGTGGCAGGTCGGCTGGGTGAGGCGCTCAAGGGAGCGGGTTTGAGGGATCAGCTCCGCAGTCAGTGCCAAGAGGAGCGGGAACTGCTGCTGGGGCTGCTGGGGGGCGTGGCGGATTCAGTAACCAATGGACTGGGGCTTGAAGGGGCTGGAGCCCTGTGGAGCCAGTACTGGACCCTGCTGTGGGCAGCTTGTGCTCAGAGTCTGGACCTAAGTCTAGGACCCTGGAGGGACCGCAGGGCAGCGGCACAACATCTGAGTCAGGCACTGGGTCAGGGTGAGTGATGGGCCTGGGTGGGCATTTGGGAAGACGGGGGTCTCTTTTCCGTAGCCATGTCACTCCCCTGCCAAGCAGACTGCAAAAGCAGGCCCTTTAGAATGAACACTACCACCCCCCCCCCCCCCCCCCCCCCCCCCCCCCCCCCCCCCCCCCCCCCCCCCGCGCCCGACTCACAGTAGCTGGGCTCTCAAGGCCCGTCGTCCTTTCCACTCGAGTCTTGAGTCTTGGTGGAAGCCTCCCGTCTTCCCCCATCATTGAGTGGGCAGTGGTTCTGGAAAAGAGAGGCCTTCTTTTCAGGCTCCAGAGCCGTTTTTCCCACTAGCATCCCTGCCTCAGGAGTGTGAGAAGGCGTTGGCTTCTTTGTGTCGCAACCTATTTCATCAGTCTCTTATCTGGAGCTGGGACCAAGGTGAGAAGGAAGGGGCATTGGGAGTGAAACAGCCCCAGATTGCTCCTTCCTCATCAAACCATATCCCTCATCCTCAGGCTTCTGTCAGGCCTTGGGATCTGCTGGTGAAGAGCAGAGCAGCCTTCCCTCATCCTCTCATACCACTGAACTTTTGCAACAGCTCTTCCCTCCTCTCTTGGATGCCCTTCAAGAACCCAGGTCAGGGCTCCTCCTCTGTCAGCCTCCAGGTGAGACAAGGTGCCGGGTATAGAGGAATAGAACAGTTGGAGATGTGCCCTTCATTCCTTTACTCTGTTCCGAAGCCTGCCTCCTCCCAGAGTGGTTCTTTGACCCCTCAGATACTCCATCCTCCTCTCCCCAGGTTCTGCACCACTTGCTCTGGGGCTCTGTACCCTGCAGACCACCTTGGTTTGGTTTTTGGGCAAAACTCAGCAGCATCTGGCAGCGTGGGCCCCAGGTTCCTTCCTGGTCCTGATCCAGAAGAACTTACCCGTGAGTAGCTAGCGAGTGGGAAGGGGAGCAGCCTGGGCTGGGCTCAAATCTCACTTCCTGTTTCTGTCAAAGCCTCTCTTGCATGAGGCAGCAGCTCTGTCTAGACTGGCCGCAGAGGAAAGCTTGGGCCTGGAAGTGGAGCAGCAACTAGTCCTGGAGATCCAGAAGCTAACTTCACAGATCCAGGTGAGAAGAGCAGGGGCCCTGACAGTGGCAATTTAAGAGTCAGTTCTGTGCCCAGTTTGGGGGTTGGGTTGGTGGTGATAGTTGTGGAACATTCCAGTGACTTGGAATCTCCTTGGAGTCTCTGCTGATTTTATTTTTTCTCGCTCTGTTCATTCTTTGTTCTCTCTTTCCTTAGCTTGTTATGGAAAACTTCAAACATACAAAATTAGAGAAGAGTATAATGAACCCCCATATTCCTACCACTGAGGCTTTAACAATTATCAACTCATGGTCAATTTTGTTTCATCTATATGTCAGGCTCTCATTCTGTGATGTTAACAGCCACTGATGATCACTGCCTAGATCCATTATTTCATTAGGAGGTGCAAAGTGGTGATATTCAAATTCTATCATATTTTCACTTATTAGTTACTTACTCCTATAAAGAAATTTGCCCTCATTAATTACTTGGTTACTTTGAAGTATATTTTGTAGAGAAAAAGCAAGGTAAATGGTTGACTCTTTTACCTACCAGCTTTAAAAAAAAAAAAAAAAAGATTTTATTTATTTGAGAGTGAGAGAGAGCACGATCAGGGGGAGGGGAAGAGAGAGAGGGACAAACAGACTCCCTGCTGAGTGCACAGAGATGGGTGTGGGGAGCTGGATCCCAGGACCCAAGATCATGACCTGAGCCAAAGTTGCCCCTTAACCAGTGAACTACCCAGAAGCCCCTCCTTTTACTTACTAGCTTTGAGAGGAAGTTTCTCCTCTTTTCTACATATATCATTTACATTTTTACTAAAGTAATACATGTCCATAGTTTAAAAGTGAAATATATTATTTTAGAAGGCTTCTAATGAAAAAAATAGCACTTTAATTGCCCCTACCTCACCTCTGATTCCTGTTCCACAGTGATAACCTTCATCCATTCTTGTCTGTCTTCTAAGATTTTATTTTCCTCTAAACTTATGTTATTATACTTCTATTTTAATTTTTCCCCACTTTGCACAGTATCTGTTCGTACTATGGAAGATGTTTCTGTTTTTTTGTTTTCTCTTCCTGCCCAAGTTTCTCCTGTGCCCTGAATAGGGGCAAGGCTATAGAATTCAGGCTTTGTCCCTCTGCTCCTTTCTTTCTGCATTCCTGCTTACCCACAGTGCCTGGGTGCTATGCACTGCACAGTTTAGCCCTAATCTACCATCTGCACCTGCTTGTTCCAACTCAATTTATTGCTGCCTCCTTCAACTCAACATACCCCAGAGCAGGCTCCTTATGAGGGTGTTGCACAGTGATGGCCATGGGAACCCTGAGGAAGGCAGGCCACGGCAGGCATGTCATTACAGAAGCTCTGTACATGTATGTGGCTCGAGCTGGTGGCTACGCAGCCTCAGACGAGTGGCAGGGGTTGCTGGAGGTGGGAAGTTCATAGTTCCTTGAGGGAGTAGTGGGGAGATGACCTGACCAAAGCAGAAGCTCCCTGCACGCGCGCGCGTGCACACACACACACACACACACTTTTTCCAAGGTTGTGTAGGGGACTGTGGAGGAGAAACCAGGTTGGCATAAAATTGTGGAAGGCACTGAATACCAGCCCACAGAATTTGGCCTTTGTCTCATGAGTGATGGAAAGCCACAGGAAGAGCTCCGAGAGGGGAACAGTGGAGACAGTGATAGAATCTCATCCAGCCGTAGTGGTCAGGTTGGGAGGTGAGGAAACATAAGAGAAGAGGCCAGCTCTTGGTAGTTGTGAGAACAGGGATGGGGACAATGTGCTTGCCTTGTGAACTAACCATTGTGGGAAGGACTCTACATGCCTTGCTCCTCTGCCTGGTGATCGTACCCAACAGTGCGAATGCTCTGGGCATTCCACTGTATAAGGCACTGGGATGGGATGAGAAGAAGAATGAGATGTTGCGAGTTCTCTCCCTAGTTGGACTGTAACATCCCAGACAGAGAGACGCTTTCATAGTGTGACCTTGTGTTTCCCCAGAGTGTTGAGATTCTTAACAAATGTCAGTTGACAAAACGGTAATTTCCTTGGCATAAATAAGAGGGAGTCTGGGTTTTCAGAAGAGAGGAAGAATTTGGATTTAGGATAGGCCACGGTCAGGATATGTACCAGGAGCTGCATGGTCTCCACTTCCCCCTTTCCAGCCCCATTCCTCTCTTCAGGCTAACAGGCATCCAGTCACCGTGTCTTTACAGAGCTGGCACCACATTACCCATTTCTTGGGGTACTCTCCAAGATAGGCTGTAGAGACCCCTCTTTTTTGCTCTCCCATTCTCCAAAGATAACCTATCAAAGCACAGAAACCAAACCAGCACATGAGCCTTTTCTTGCTTTACAGGTTACACTACTCTGGGGAAATGGAATTAGAGTGTAAAAAATATACAGTGTTAAGGACATTCCAAAGGTTCCTGAATCTCAGAAAGATACAGTCGTTGCTCCTGGTCTGCATATAATTCTTGCCTTCTTTTCCTAGTTGATGGAAGACCATACAATTCCCCCTTTCTTCAGCCTCTGCCTGTCTGTAGGTCATGCAGACCCCTCTCTCTAGCATTTGCTTTGGAACATTCATAGTGGTGAGGGTCTCTTTTCTTCCTCTTGATGTTCCTATAGAGTAGAATTAACCTGGAGGATTTCTAGATGTTGAACCAAGCTGAGGAAAGCAGGGTAATCCTATGGCAACGTCTGTAATCTTTTCTGGGTCTAGGCCTTTAGGAAAACCCAATAAAAGCTAGGGCATCTAGGGGCGCTTGGGTGGTTCAGTGGGTTGAAGCCTCTGCTGTCAGCTCAGGTCATGATCTCAGGGTCCTGGGATCGAGCCCCGCGTCGGGCTCTCTGCTCGGCGGGGAGCCTGCTTCCCCCTCTCTCTCTGCCTGCCTCTCTGCCTACTTGTGATCTCTCTCTGTGTGTTAAATAAATAAATAAAATCTTTAAAAAAATATATTAAAAAAAAAAAAAAAAGCTAGGGCATCTCTTGTCAGAACCACCCAAGCCTGTAGAATTATGTATACAGTTCTGTTCTGGGGCTTTGTGGAAGCCAGGTTAAACACCTCAGATTTACAAGAGCATCATAACTTGCCAAGTCCCTAACAGGTAAGCCCCTTTTATTTTTTCCATATGTCCACAGCTCCTCCCTGAAGAGTCACTAAGTCTCTTTTTTCAAGAATGTCATAAGCAAGCCACACAGGGCTTCAAACTCTACATGCCACGGGGTCGGTACTGGCGGCATCGTCTCTCTCCCGGTAACTCCTCTTCCCAGCATCCCCTTCCACAGTTCCCAGGGGGTAATAGTCTCCTGACCCCTCCAAGTCCTAGCTCTACTGCTCTCTCTCCATCCTTGTCCTCACCTTCTGTGCCCCTGAAAATCCTATCATCTTCCCCCAAACACTTTGTTAGGGACTCAACGGATCTCCATAGCCTCATATCCTGGCCTTTCTCTTCTCTCACTCTAGAACTGCCCAGCATTCCTAGTGAGTATGCTGGGTTGGTGGTTCGCACTGTACTGGAGCCTGTGTTGCAAGGATTGCAGGGATTGCCACCTCAAGCCCAGGCCCCTGCCCTTGGCCAGGCACTTACAGCCATCCTGGGTGCCTGGCTTGACCACATCTTGGCGCATGGGATCCGGTTCAGGTGGGGAGAAAATGAGGCAATGGCAGAGGGCTGAATGGACCTGGAAAAGGGGAGGGGATAGATGGGGCAGAGCAGTTCCAGAGGCAGTAGAGGCTCGTGGCCACATTGTACCTTGGCTGTCACTCAGCCTGCAGGGGGCGCTGCAGCTCAGACAAGACTTTGGAGTGGTCCTTCAGTTGTTGGAGGAGGAGCAGTGGGGCCTGTCCCCAGAACTTCGCCAGACTCTGCTTACTCTCAACATCTTCCAGAGGCTGGATGGGGCCCTCCTGTGTCTATTCCAGCAGCCCCTGCCCAAGTCTGAGGTCCAGAGGAGGACTCCCTGTTGCTGTGAGTCACTCTTCCCCTACTCTAGGCTCTTTGCCCTGCCCCTTGCTACTTTATGTGCCCTACCTCCCATCCTCATCAGTGACCTGGTATGGTTGTCGATATTTGTCAACCCCTCTCCTCCTGCCCACTGCCTGTTTTCCACTCCTGCCTTCCCAGGTACATGCAATGAGGTCCAGTCCATCGAATTGCCCAGCAGCAGCCTCAACAGCCTAGAAAGCTTGGAGCCTCCTCTTCGGCCTGGAGCACCCCTAGCCCAGACAGCCCAGCTGCTAAGCACGCTATGGGGAGGGGGACCTAGCCCAGAGGCTTACCTGGTGGGAAATCAGCAGGCCTGGTTGGCCCTGAGGCAGCACCAGCGTCCCCGTTGGCACTTGCCTTTTCTCTCCTGCCTGGGGATCAGTCCTGAATCCTAAGGAGCCTGGGACCAGGAGTCACAAAATCAGAGCTCCCCGACTCTGGCTCCCCAGACATTTAGAACTGCGCATTAAAGAAGCCTACATTTGGGAGCTTAGAGGAAGGCTACCTGAGAACCACAGGCTACCTGAGAACCACAAGCTACACAGAACCTGGACTTAAAGTGAAGAATGCATGACCACTCCAGTGCCTCCAATCCAGAGTAAAGTGCCAAACCACAGCCTGGAACCTGGAGGTCAGCATCTGTTGGAGACTCAGGCCTAGTTCTCCAACAGTGAATACCTCTCAGGGCTCCGCGCTGGGAGAAGGGCCACAGTGTTGGATCTCAGAGGAAAGGGAAAGAGAAAAAGCAATAGAAAGCGGAGGGACTAGGTTGCCACTTCCTTTTAAGTCCTAGGAGCCAGGTTAAACACAAAGTTAGTTCATCAGGAACCACAGAGGTGTAATAAGGCATTTCTACACTTGGATCAGTCCCAAGGGTTGTATTACCCTCTACTCCCCGTCTCCTATTTTCAGTCACTTAAAAATACTGGGCTAAAGGACCTTCACGTCTAAACTGCAATTACTCAAGAGTTCAACATGTTTAATCTTAAATTACCCGAGTAGGGTTCCCCCCGGTAGCTGTATAATCCCTACCACGGTAGTGTCCCCATTGAAGGGACCAGCGCTTAAGATGGTGTTAACCTAGATCTGGCACAGCAGCGTACAGCGTACAGCGTACGGAAGGGGTAAAGGCTGCAGGAGACAGACGTGTTCTCGGAGCCAGGCGCAAGAGCTTTTGCACTATTTATTGTCTTCGCCGTGGTACAAGAGGCCTATTAATAATAGGTATTTACTGACCGCTTACTTCGGGGCCCTCCATACCCAATGTAGAAGCACCTCCCTCCCTGCTTATCTTCCTCCTCCTCTCGGGCTGGGGAGCCCGGAGTGGCGGTGGGGGCGGGCAGACACCACGCTGGTTCCGGAGTCGGAGGGTCGGAGCAGGGTCGGAGCTCCTCGCAGCCGCCCGCCGGGGGCAGGAGGCGGGGCGCTGCGGCAGAGGACACTTCCGTCCGTACGAGGCCTTCCGGGGCGGAGGTCACCATGGCGGCGTCCTTGGCTCGGCTCGGTCTCCGGTCGGTGAAGCAGGTTCGGGTACAGTTCTGCCCCTTCGAGAAGAATGTGGAGTCCACGAGGTACGAGGCGGAAGGGGTAGGGACGGGAAGGGGCCGCGTCTTCCTCTTGCCCGGGGTCTAGCCCCCTCGGCCGGGCGCTCAAGCAGTTTTCTCACCGCAGGACCTTCCTCCAGGCGGTGAGCAGCGAGAAGGTCCGTTCCACCAACCTCAACTGTTCGGTGATTGCGGACGTGAGGCACGACGGCTCCGAGCCCTGCGTGGACGTGCAGTTTGGTGGGCCAGGGTGGGGAGGTGGGCGGGAGGGGTGCCAGGCAGACCGCGCGCCCTTCCGGTTCCTGACTCGTTTGTTTCTTCCCCAGGAGACGGGCATCGCCTGATTATGCGCGGCGCTCACCTCACCGCCCAGGAGATGCTCACAGCCTTTGCCTCCCACATCCAGGCCAGGGCTACGGCGGGGAGCGAAGACAAGCCCGGCGCTAGTACCGGGCGCTAGCAGCGCAGAAGAGCCCAACAAGCAGATTTTAGCTTGGGATTGCTAGGATACCTACCTGAGAAGAGCCTGAGAGATTTCATCACTCGAATCATCATCTGGAGGGACACGGAGCGCCAAAAAAAAAAGAGAGAGAGCGAGCGAGAGAGCCCTGTGATTACTGATACAACCAACGTTTCAGGAACAAGACACGATCAGATAGGGGTCTGGACAAACTTGAATTTATTTAACTTTCTTACCATCGTCCCGTGCTTAACCCGTTTGAATTTGGCTTCTGCCATCACTTACCCAAGGTATCTCTTACTCTTACCAACCAAATCCTGTGCCGTTTTTCTTGGTTCTCATCTTTCCATCTAAGTAGCATCTGCCACTTTTAATTCACTCCCTTGTGGAACTTCTCTTCCTCTAGGAGCTTTTTTCTTTTAACCATAAAAGTGTACTACTCTCATCTTTCATTTTCTTTTCTATTTCTGGGGCATCTCATCTTCTTACATTTCTCTTTGGCTCTAATTTCAACTACTGTGCTATAGCCAGGTTACCTACTACTGATTTCCTCCAAATTCCACAACACTGTGTCCAAAATAGAATTGATAATCTTATATACATATGTACTTGCCTCTTATCCTGACTTCCCCATTCCTTTTAAAGGCACTTGATCTGCTCAGCCATCGAGGCTAGAAACCACAGCATTATCTCTGGCTTCCCTCTCCCTTTCCCTGCATATCCAGTCAGTAAGTTCAAAATACTCTGTCTTAAACAAAAGCTTCTGAAGTGTTTTCTCCATTCCCATTCACTTAACTGTATCATTGTATTCTCCCACCCAGTCTCCTTTTTTCTGATCATTTTTGCTGCTGCTTAACTTTATCTTTAAAGTACATCACTGTTTTTATGTCTCCTTGTTTTATACTGCCTAACGTTTTTCATACTGGGTTACCACCCATTAGTGTGGATCATGAAATCAATTTAGGGGGATAAATCAGTCTTTAAGAAACAAAGTAAAATAGAATAAAAAGTATCTGAGTGCATGGCACAGGGAATGAGAAATATTCTTTTAAGAAATTTTGTAGCCTATAATCATGAATATACATATATAAAATAGAAAGTATGTATATGTGTGTGTATCAGCATGTACTTGGCTGCAGTGTAGGATTATTTCTTACCATGGGTTGTAGGAAAAAATGGTTGATGGCTAGGGGTTTAGAGAACTTCAGAATGCTTAGCTAGGCAATCAAGGATGGGTAGACACTGGCTGCTGTGTTCTTTGCCAAATAGTTTCCATGAATTTGTTACAGTGTTACTACGGTGCTGCTCTGCTTAAAATGGTGCTGTCTTCAAGAGCTGGTTTTTCCCCCTCCCCCTTTAAAAAAGAAACTATTGAAAATCATACAGCCTATCAGGAGGGATTATGGTGTAGTAAAGAGGTGGAATTTCTGGGGTTGAAATCCTGATAAATCCTAACGTCTCAAAAAAAAAAAAAAAAAATCCTAACGTCTCTAAGTAACTCTGTGATTGTGGAAAATTACTTAGTCTCAGTTCCTGTTTCCTCACTAGTAAAATGGGGATAATAGTATCTATCTCCTAGGACTGTTGAGAAGATTAAGTGAGTTGATACCTGTAAAGCACCTTAGAACATTACCGGGAGCATAATAAGTGTTGTCTAAGAGGGCTTATGCTATAGGCAAAGGATACTGATAGCCTAGATTTGTTCCCCAGCACGATGGTTAACTGGCTGTTATCTGTGGCCAGATTTTACCACTCTTCTCATCTGTAAAAATGGAGATCGTTCAAACAATTGCTGTAAACATAGATTGAATGCTGGCACTGTGAACTTGAGGTTGGGGCTGTTTTCTCTTTGTCCCCAGCACTTTGCATAGTGTGTGATATATAGTGTGCAATAAACATGTGTTGAATTTACAGATATTTATTATCTACCTTGTTCCTGTAACTTTGATTAGTACTGGCATACAAAGATGAATAATGAAACCCAGGTATGTAATAAGTGCTACAATAGAGATATGAACTAGATGCAATGGTAGCAAGAAAGATAAAGACAGGAGTGACAATTGGGATTGGTCAGGAGGTGATTGTTGGAAGAGCAAAAGTCTATCAGTGGGGGAGGAAGGGTCAAATATCAGATTATAGCAAAATAGTAAGTGGACATGCAACAACATACAGTATTAGGTTTAAATAATGAGTTTGGATGAGAGGTGGATGATAATAGCTAGAGTAGCATAATGGTGTTGAGTAGGGCTTTTTTAAAGGATGATAGGGACTTATACTTAATGAAAAGACCTTTTATGCCAAGCTGTTGGTGAGAAACAAGTAACAATCCAAGTTGCTTTTCTGAACCACCATTAATTGTAATGTTAACTCTCCTGGGTCCAGCTGAGTTACAGGTGCCACTTCCTACAGCCTTTCCTCAGCTGGATATAATTGATTCCTTCCCCTAAGCTGCTTTGCTTCCTGGGTTGTAGAAAAGAGGGGGTAAAATGCATTCTTTAAAGTGCAAGCTCCACCATTACAGTCCTTTTAGGGTTCGTCTAGATAAGGAATCCTAGACCGTTAGAGGGTCGCTTAAAGACACTGTTGGAACAGATCTCAGGCTTCCTCTTGGGTCCACTCTGGCACACTCCACTTAACTAGGAAAGAAGTCAAGGACGTGGGCAAAGTGGTCCAGTGTTTCAGATACACGGGCTCCAAGCTGGCCTCTTCTTGGCTCTGTGACCAGTGCCAAGTTACTTGCACTTTTTAGGCCAGTTTTCCTCTCCCTATTGGGACAGTTAAATGGTAAAACATTTAACTGTTTAAATGTGGGATGGCGTCTCGTCTCCGGTTCTTAACATAGTCATTTGAAAAACAAGCCAATGTGAGATTACTTTTCTCTACCAGCCTGTGAAACCCGCGAGGACGCCAAAGAAACATTAACTCTGGAGACAACCAGCCCTTTGCCTGGCGGCGGTTCCGGACTCAGACTTAATCTGACGTGGCGGGGCGGGACTTCCGGCAGGAGGCGGAAGCAGAGAGGGAGGCGCGGGCCGGCAGGTGCGGCTGACAGACCTGTGGCCGCCCGGGAGCCCAGCGCTAGCCGAGGAAGCAAAGGAGGACCCGGGTTCCACTGCCGTCTCTCCTAGCTCCCGCAACGCCTACCTCCGTGCTAGGATGGCACGGGGCGAGCGGCGGCGCCGCGGAACGCCGGCAGATGGAACGCGGACAACTGAAAGGGCGGTTCGGGGCGGCCCAGCACGACGGGGCGGCGAGGCCCGTGGCTCTGTCTGGAGAGCGGCTCTGGGCGTCGTGGCCCTGTCTCTGGTCCTGGGCCTGTCAGGATGCTGGCTGCTGGCGTGGCACCGTGCGCGGCGGGCGGTCACACTGCACTCCGCGCCCCTGGCACTGCCTCCCGACTCTTCCAGCCCCTCCGTGGCCCCGGACCTCTTCTGGGGCACCTACCGCCCTCACGTCTACTTCGGCATGAAGACCCGCAGCCCGAAGCCCCTTCTCACCGGTAACTGGGCCTCGGGAGGGGCGGGTAGGCAGGCGGACGCTTAACCTGGGATCCCCACCTTCGCGCCAGAGCATGAGTGGGGAGGGGTGTTGTTCAGGAGAGTTATGAGGAGGGATGACCCTGAAATACTCGGAGACCCAGAGGGACAGGTCCCCTGCTCTCTCTTTGACTTACGTGGCCATTCTACCCCCAGGACTGATGTGGGCACAGCAAGGCGCCACCCCAGGGACCCCTAAGCTCAGGCACACGTGTGAGCAGGGGGACGGCGTGGGTCCCTATGGCTGGGAGTTCCACGACGGTGTCTCCTTCGGGCGGCAACACATCCAGGATGGGGCCTTAAGGCTCACCACTGAGTTCGTCAAGAGGCCTGGGGGTCAGCACGGAGGGGACTGGAGCTGGAGAGTGACTGTAGAGCCTCAGGTCAGGGCCTCAGGACACCCTTCCCCTAGCCCAGACTCCCTCCACCCTTTCTCTCCTGCCACCAAATGCGGTATGATGTGGCAGTTAACAGCAGGGGCTCCAAGTCTGGCTGCCTGCCTTAAACATTTGTCTGTATGACCATCTCTATTTACTATCATAAGCTGTTGTTTCCTTTTTGCAAAATGGAGATGCAAATAGCATTTAACTCATAGGATTGTAAGAATGAAAGAAAATGATAAATGATGTGTAGAGTCTTAGGGTAGTACCTGACACAAAAGCACTCTAATATAATTTCCCAGAGAACCCTGTGCAAAGCTCTATACCTCCTCTCACTGGGTGCTTACCTTCACTGACCCTCAGCACTGTAGGTGTATGTTTACCATGTCGCTACTGCACGGTGCCCCTTCAGTAAGGCTGAACTTCCAGGAGATACAGCTAATCTAATGCTGTGTTTTTCTATCCTCCTTGGTCACCCAGACCTCAGGTACCTCTGCCCTCCCTTTGGTGTCCCTGTTCTTCTATGTGGTGACAGATGGCAAGGAAGTCCTAGTGCCAGAGGTTGGGGCCAAGGGGCAGTTGAAATTCATCAGTGGTCACTCCAGTGAACTTGGTGACTTCCGCTTTACACTTATGGCACCAACCCATCCAGGGGACACTGCCCCCAAGTATGGCAGGTAACTGGGGGAAGAGTGTGGGGGTGATGGTAGGGGTGGTATGGATGCTGACTTAGCCTGATTTCTATCTCCCCCACTCTACCTTCTTTCCACCGGTTATTTCCCTTCTCACCAGGCTACATGTCCCCTGCACTGCCAAGACCCTCCCATCCTGACTCCTGATCTCCTCTTCTTTCTCTTTATAATCCTCACCGTTTTCTCCCGAGTAATTTTCTCTTATTTATCTTCTTCCCTTGAAGCTACAATGTCTTCTGGTCCTCCAATCCAGGACTTCCCTTGCTGACAGAGATGGTGAAGAGTCGCCTAAACCGCTGGTTTCAGCACCGGCCACCAGGAGCTTCCCCTGAACGTTACCTCGGCTTGCCAGGATCTCTGAAGTGGGAGGACAGAGGTCCAAGCGGGCAAGGACAGGGACAAGGGCAATTCTTGATACAACAGGTGACACTGAAAGTCCCCTTTTCTATGGAGTTGGTGTTTGAATCGGGCAGTGCCCGGGCAGGAGGAAGCCAACCCCTGGAGCAGCTGGCAGGCAGCCTGATGACCCAAGCCCTGGAGAGCCATGCTGAAGCCTTTAGGGAGCACTTTGAGAAGACTTTTCAACTGAAAGAGAAGGGCCTGAGCCCTGAGGAGCAGGCTTTGGGTCAGGCTGCCCTCAGTGGCCTCCTTGGTGGGATTGGCTACTTCTATGGACAGGGTCTGGTGTTGGCAGACATGGGGGTTGAGGGGTCTGAGCAGAAGGTGGACCCAGCTCTTTTTCCACCTGTCCCTCTTTTCACAGCAGTGCCCTCCCGGTCATTTTTCCCACGAGGCTTCCTTTGGGATGAGGGCTTTCACCAGCTGTTGGTCCAGCGGTGGGATCCCCGCCTTACTCGGGAAATCCTAGGTCACTGGCTGGGGCTGCTCAATGCTGATGGCTGGATTGGACGGGAACAGGTGCTGGGGGATGAGGCCCGAGCCCGGGTGCCCCCAGAATTCCTGGTGCAAAGGGCAGCCCACGCCAATCCCCCAACCCTGCTTTTGCCTATAGCCCACATGCTAGAGGGTGGTGACCCTGCTGATTTTGCCTTCCTCCGCAGGGCCTTCCCCCGTCTGCGTGCTTGGTTCTCCTGGCTCCAAAAGAGCCAAGGAGGGCCAGTGCCACTGTCTTACCGCTGGCGGGGCCGGGACCCTGCCTTGCCAACCCTGTTGAACCCTAAGACACTGCCTTCGGGGCTGGATGACTATCCCCGGGCTTCACACCCTTCAGCCAGTGAGCGGCACCTGGACCTGCGGTGCTGGGTGGCCCTGGGTGCCCGTGTGCTGGTGCGGCTGGCAGAGCAGCTGGGAGAGGCTGAGGCAGCTGCGGAGCTGGGCCCACTGGCTGCATCACTGGAGGCAGAAGAGAGCCTGGATGAGCTGCACTGGGCCCCAGAGCTAGGAGTCTTTGCAGACTTTGGGAACCACACAAGAGCAGTGCAGCTGAAGCCTCGGCCTCCTCAGGGGCTGGTGCGGGTAGTGGGTCGGCCCCACCCTCGTTTACAGTATGTGGATGCCTTGGGCTATGTCAGTCTTTTTCCCATGCTGCTGCGGCTGCTGGACCCCAACTCCTCCCGCCTTGGGCCCCTGCTGGACGTGCTAGCTGACAGCCGCCATCTCTGGAGCCCCTTTGGTTTACGCTCCCTTGCAGCCTCCAGCCCCTTTTATGGCCAGCGCAATTCAGAGCATGATCCTCCCTACTGGCGGGGTGCCGTGTGGCTCAATGTCAACTACCTGGCCTTAGGGGCTCTCTACCACTATGGTCATCTAGAGGGTCCCCACCAGGCCCGAGCTGCCAAGCTCCACAGTGAGCTCCGTGCCAATGTGGTAGGCAACGTGTGGCGGCAGTATCAGGCCACAGGTTTCCTTTGGGAGCAGTACAGTGACCAGGATGGGCACGGCATGGGCTGCCGCCCTTTCCAGGGCTGGACCAGTCTTGTCCTACTGGCTATGGCTGAAGACTACTAAGGGGGAGGATGAGAAGGGTGGCAGGCCCCCACTCTGGAATAGAAGGACAAGGTCTCTAACTTCTGCCCCCAGCCCTCAGACCCTAGTGCTTCAAACCCACCTCAGCTCATCTCAGGTGTCTCCTTATTGTCATCCCACACAGCTCTGGGGTGAATGTGAATTCAGAGTCTATTTTTCTAAATAAATGGAAAACCATGCCAAACTCTATTGCTTTTGCCAGCTCTGCCTCACCAAGAGGTCTTAGCTCACTCCAGACCTTAGGGCTGCCTACTGTTCTTCAGAGGAGGGTGGGAAAAGTGGCCATTACATGTCCCTTCCAAATTCAGTTAGGTCAAGTGCAATGCAGCAAGTTGAGCACTAGTCCACCCAAATTCACAAGCAGCTGGTTCACATCTCTTTAATGAGATCAAAGGCTCCTGTGTATGTTTTTTGGGGGTAGAGCTAGCACAGTCCCCCAAACACTGCCACTCTCCTCAGGACTCCACCCCTTTCAGGCAGATTTGAGGCGGCAGGGAGAGGCCAAGGAGAATTTGAGGATTTGGGCCCCAGGCTGTTTCTGGTGGGCAAGGAATTCACCCACCCTCCCAAAACTGTTTATGGGATGTCCCCTTCACTGGAAGCTAGCCCCACAAGAGAGACCTGGGGTACAGGATCGAGGGGCAGCACACAAGAGTCCTCCAGATCTGGTGGGGAGGCGCTAGCCCTAGCCTCCTTGACTGGCTCACCCTCATTGGAGTCAGGACAAGGGCAGAGCTCAATACCTGAGTCACCAGTCAGGCGGCGAGAGCGGCAAGAAAGGGGTGTAGGGGCAGGGCTCACCCCTGCCCCAGGCTCCCCCTCTTGATGAGGGGGCGCACTCTGGTGGGAGGAAACACCTTCCACATTTGTTCCCTCGCAGTGGGCAGGGCAGCTAGAAGCAGAGGAGCAGCAGGTGCGGTCACTGGAAGCAGTCAGGGGACAGCCTGAGGCTGCAGTGTAAGGAGGCGGCGGTGTGCCGGGGCGGTGAACCACATCCTCATAGGCTGGGGGTTTGAAGGCGCTGAGGAGGCCTGCAGGAAAAAATGGCATGGTTGGTGTGGCAACCAACGGTGGGACAGTGGTATCTTTGCTATTAGGAAAAGTGTGCTTTGAAATGTCTGCAAAGGGAATGTGGGGATGATTCAGGGTTCTGGGTTGGGAGGGGCCACTGGCAGTGAGCCCAGAACCTCAAGCCACTCACGAAGGTCAAGCAGTGAACCGGTAGGGACAGGGCCAGCCCCATGGCATGCCCCATGGTAGGCCAACAAGTTGATCTCACGCTGGCGCTGCTGTTGCTGCAGCCGGAGTTTAGCTCGTCGATGACGGAAGGCGCAACAGCAGCTAAAGAGGATGAGGACAGTCCAGAGCAGCCAGAACCCTGCAAGGGGCGAGGAGGAAGGGTTTTAGATACCTCCCAGGCAGAGAGAGGTCCATGAAGGTTGGAAATTTGAGGCCCAAGGGAGGGTGGGCAGAAGGACCCGAGAATAGGCCCCTTGGAGACTCACACCAGAGCTCATAGTAGTAGGTGCAGCAGCCCGTCTCCCCGCAGCAGTGACCACTCTCACAGAGGTAGGGCTGGTTGTTCACTCCTGGGCAGAGCTCTCGAAGCTGGGAGCAAGGAGGCACTTAGAATCAAGGGAGATTCCAGCCCCTGGCACTGCCCACCCCCACCCCTCTGCATGCAGGGACACAGTCCCACCCTGTGAGCCACCTTGAGCTCAGAGATCTGTGGGGAGGGGAAGAGTGATAGAGAAGTGTTCAAATATCTGAAGGGCTGTTGGCATGGCAGAGGATTTGAAATAACAAGAATCTGTCTAGAGAAAAAGATGCAAGGTGTGGACATACAAAGAGGCAGATTTCAGTTCTGCATAGGGACTTCTCTCACACTCAGGCTGGCTCCCAGGGTATTTTCCGTTAAGGGAGTGTTTGGGCAGAAGCCAGGGGGCAGTCTGAGCTATCTCAAAGTCTCAGACAATGGGTAAGGGGTTTAAGGTAATTTCCAATGCTAAGATGCTTTCATTATCCCCCTCCCCCCACGGTCTGCTTCCCCACCCCCACCCCCGGGTCTCAGGCTTCCTAGGGTAGAGGAAAGGCCATTTGAGACCCAGAGCAGTGCTCCCAACCAGATGGGATTGCTGTGGATGATAAAGGATGGCATCCAGGGCGCGAGTCTGGGTTCCAGCTCTTCTCCAAATTGCTCCCTCAAGAGAAGACGCTGCCGGACTCTGTTGTGACAACAGGCACACAGAAAAACATCACAAATAACTGTTGCAAGACAGAGGGAGCTTCCCTGGGCCTCACTATGCCTTTGGTCACTGGAGAGCCACTGCAAGCTTCCACTGCAGCCATGGGATGGGGGTCTAAGAAGCTGCAGGCAAAGTCAACTGCATCTACATTACAAAGTTTAGACAAAGAGTAGAAGGGACATATTTAGGAACTTCGCAGTATCTTTGACTACGTGAGTTCCTCCCCAACCCCCAAAAGGAAGGGACAAGGAGACGGGAAAGAGAAATAAATGGCTGTCGTGATAGGCTTTTGGAGCAGTCGGGATACCTGCTGTTGCGGCACGCGAAGTGCCCCCCAGGCCTCCTCGCTGCCGTTCCCGCTGCTGGCCTGAGCCATGCCTCCACCTACAGCCCCCGGTAGACCACAGCCTCCTCTATCGCCAGGCGCCCCGCCCCTGCCACTTCTGCCGCCACCGCCATGGTCCCTGCCCGGCCCATCTTCGCTGCCGCCACCATCACTCCGCGGCCGGAGCTTCCATCCGGGGAGAGCTCTGCCAACTAGGACCCAGATTGCTCGGTCCTACCAATCAGCGAGGGCCGCCGGCGCACGGACCAATAGGAACGGACCAGGGGTTTCTCCCAGGGACCAATCTTCAGCAGCGCCTCCGCCACTCGCCCAGACAACAGGAGCTTACACAGACAAAGAGTGCGGCAAGGTTCGACCCCATGGCTCTGACTGACAGCGACAACCGCCAATACGGACAAGAGAACGGGCTCTGCATTACCAGCCAATAAACGGCCGTCCAGAAAAGCAAAGTTTCCGCTGATTGGCTTGAGCGCTACTTTCAGGGATGACACCGAAGGCCCGACCAAGCCAGGTAATCCTACTGGAAGAGGCGGGGCGGGGCGGAGCGGGTCCCAAGAGTACGCCCAAGTGTTCTTGTGGCCTAGTGGCCATTTCCCAGGTGTCGACACAATCTCCCGTGATGGCAAAATGTGTGTACGCGGCGTTGGTCTGCCCATACCCCGTTTCCCCAACTCTGTACAAGTCGAGGCATCGGATGAAATTTAATATTAGGGTGGGGAAGATAATGAAAACGGGGCAGGAGAGGGCGCAGAGTCCGGGTCAGGTCAGGGCGTTATGTAGCCAAAAGGGGGGATCCGGGGCCCTCGGGCCCCCCAAGCCGCATCTGCAGGTTGATGCGGTAGCACTGAAGGCTGCAGAGCGCCTGGCCCGTGCGGGAGCAGGCATAGCGGCGCGGGTGCGGGCATCCGGGGACGGAGCATCGAGGAGGAGGGCCAGATGGGGACGGCCGCTGGGACACCGGCGTGGGGGCGGGGACGCCAGGTGGGAAGGAAAGGGTGGAACCCTGTGCCCCGCTGCTGTAGCGCACCATGGGGGCCGGGGCCGCGGTCCGCCCTCCCCGTCGCTCGCCCCGCGCCGCCCCTCGGCCTCCGCGTCCACTGGGCGCCGCGGTCTTGGTGAGGCGCTCGATAGTCTGGTTCTTGTGCTCCTCCGCCCGCCGAGCCGCCTGCAGCCGTCTCTTGCGCGCCCTCTCCTCGCGTTTCAGCAGCATCTCCTCGGTGAGGGCCGGGGCCGGACAGCCCCCAGCCACAGGGAGCGGCAACATCGGGGAAGGCTGACTCCGAGCCTTCTGCAGCAGAGCTCGCTGGGGAGAGACACACGGAGTGGTGTCAGACAGGCGACGTCTGCCCAAACCTGGGGTGGGGGGTGGGCAGACTTTTGAGGAGCACTGGCCTTGAGAGAAGGGGGGAATGAGCACGCTCTCCACATGCCTTGGTACTGCTTCCTCCCAGATCTCCAGACTTTAATCTTCAGATCCTTGACTCTAAACAAGTATTAATGGTTCCTGTCTGCCCTGAGTACCAAAACTCTGTTTACCACCTCTCCGGAGGTGCTTTTGTTTTGTTTTTTTCTGTTTTAAATCTTTCCATCTCATTCCAAATGGTGGGAAAGGATCTTTACTTCGAGTCGCCGGATGATACTACAATTGAAGAAAGGGGGTCTGGAGGTGATAAAAATTTAATAGTGGACCCAGAGATAGGGCGAGTCAGTCAGAAGCTGCTCTTAAGCAAGTGGCATCCCACCCAGACCGACAGAGAACTTGAGCAAATTGAGAGCATGTGGTCACAAGAAGCTGTCATTTTTTAAAACGTTGATAATATGCATTGAAAAAATAGATGTCAGGGTGACTATGCAGTGTATTTATAGTGGTGTTGCTGTATTTATGGATCCGGGATCTTTCTTCTCCCTGTAAATGTGTTATGTTCCTAATCAGGAGGACTTATTTTGCTACACAATTTCCTAACATATTACAAATTCAAAAAAAAAAAAAAATTTTTGTTTCTTTTTAATAGTGTTCAAATTAAAAAAGAGAATTATAGGTTTATGATAAGTATATGATGCTACTTACAGGGATGGCTTTGTTAGTAGCTCCTTCAGATTTTTTGTTTCTGAAGCTTTGCCTTGTCTGTCTAGTTAAACATTTGACTACTATTCTGCTTGATTTTGGAAGTATTCTAACATGACACAAGACTTGAATAAAGTTTCTCGTGAAAAAAAAAATCTTTTCATCGCAAGCAGATAGCATCAACTGGATTACTGCTCAAGCCCAAAACTCAGGGTTGCCCTTGATTCCTTTTTCTGCCCATTCCCTAACTCCCAGCAAGTATCTATTTCCAAAACATATCCAGAATCCATCAGATTTCCTCCATCTCCACAACTTCACCTTGGTTCAAGCCACCACCATCTCTCACCTAACTACTTCAATAACTTCCTGGCTGGTCTTGCTTCTACTCCTTGCCTCCACTAAGAAAAAATAATCTAATGAAATATAACCAAATCTATCACTTTCCTGCAGACAACCTTTTCATGCTTTAGTCACACTTATTTTTCTCCTTCACCACTACTAGGCATGTTCCACTCTCAGGATCTTTGCACCTGCTGGTCTCTGCCTGAAAACTCATCTGGTTTAGGAAATGTAATCTTGTTAGAGAGGTCTTCCCTGCCTTCCCTATCTAATGTTGTCTCTTCCCACCACTTTCCATTTCATCACCCTATTTTTGTTATAAACCATACTTTTCAAATTTACTTACCCCCCTCCCCCCAACACACTGATACACACGAATACCAGCTCCATGAGAAACCTCCTTTTTTTCACCATTGATATCCCCACTGCCTAACAACATTCTTGGGACATAGGAAATTCTCAATACATATTTAGCCAGTGAACAAAGAATGAACCAACTTACCTGTCGAGCAGTGAGCAGCCGCTCATTGATCTCCTTCTTGAGATCTCCGTTGTCATCGAGCTCCCCTTTCTCCAGGGCATCCAGCCACCTCTGTTCCTCCTCTTCCTCTTGACCCCCTAAGCCCCCTGACAGGTCCCGAAGTGGGGAGGGGGACAGATTACTGTCTTCATCTGTAAAGCAAAGTTGGAAAGCTAAAAGTAGAATTGTTCAGATGGAGAACACTAATTTGGCCAAGTTAATACTGAGACACTCAAAATTCTCACCCTCCTCAGAACCAACCCTCTTCCTTTAACCAGATATAATGAGAAGCCCAATTTCCCCACCTCCAG
The DNA here is from genome assembly GCA_028646535.1 of Procyon lotor. Taxonomy (NCBI): domain Eukaryota; kingdom Metazoa; phylum Chordata; class Mammalia; order Carnivora; family Procyonidae; genus Procyon; species Procyon lotor. The sequence continues at coordinate 76,062,335 of CM053610.1, read as the reverse complement.
ATTCTTCTCACCCAGCCAGGCACGGTACTGCTCAAGGGGGACTCCTTCCATAGGTTCCTCTTCATTGTCCACAACCATAAGGGGAGAGGGTGAGCGAGGACCCTCAGGGATCACAGTGAAAGTAGGAACACTGCAGAGAAGCAACCACTGTGTAAACTGAAGTTCTCTTCTCCTGCTCGGTAGCTACAACCAGCATTCCCCTACACCCCCTTGGGTTCTGCTTTCACCTGGGCCCTGAAGTCAGTGTCCATCCTCTGTCTACTGGAAAGCCCAGCCAGCTTCTCCCTCTATCTCTGTCTGCTCCTAAAGTTCCCCAAGTAAAAACTTGACTTTCTTGGCCTCACCTCTTGGTGCCCAGGACCTGCCCACCCAGTTTGATTTTGAGTTTAAGTTGGGGCTTAGCGGGTGACGGCTGCGTTGGCCCAGCCTCCTCTTCCTGATGGTGTTTCTTCTTGTGTTTTTTCTTGTGCTTCTTGTGCTTTTTCTTGTGCACTCCATGGCCATGGGCACCCGCCAGACTCAATTCCAGCGCTTCCCCTGCATAAGGAGAGCTTGTCAACGGTGTACGACAAGAGCGGGGCAGGGAGAGCCTTGAAGCACCCAGTACCCCCAAGGGGCCCCACTCTTCCCGCGGTACACGCTGTTACCATAACAACAGCCCCGCCTTCTTCTTCCCACCTGTGGCGAGGTACCCCGGAGGCCCGGAAGAGCAAAATGGGATTCCTTTTCTGCGAACGCCTAACTTACTTCATCGACCTGCGCTTACCGGGTTCAGGGGCTTCCATAGCCCCAGAGGTGCTCCCGCGCCGCCACAGCTTACTCATGGGGTCCTACAAGAAAAGGGGGCTGGAAATAGTAGGTACACATGCCGACAGGCCTTTTCCGCCCCGCGGAAAAACCGACTCCTGCAAAATAACAGGCTACTTCCGGTGCGTAACAACCATGCTTGGGGGGGGGGGGACGTGCTGAGGCTAAAACCCTCCCCGACAAACAATGAAGCTTCTAACAAAGGTTCCGGGCCCTCTGAGGCTGGACAGCTCGA